>OY728128.1:1428836130-1430086130 GCA_963277665.1 Viscum album
ATATGATACTTATATTAATCTTGTTATGATTTTTTTAAGTTGTTATAATTTTTTAAAAACAGTTCTTTTCATCAATATTGCTTTATTCCAATGGGTAGTTTTGCCTAAAGTGTTTGATAAAATATAAATTGATCCTTTTGGATGAAATTGGTTAGTTGTGTGAAGTTTTCTAAAATAAATTGTTTATTAAATTGGTTTCATCATGTTGTGTATTTTATGTGTGAAAAATGGTGATTTATCTTGGTATGGTTTAGAGCTTTTTAAAATGGGATTTTTGTTTATGTATTTTTGTAGTATTTATTAAATGTATGAAGTGGATGTATTTGTATTTGAATCAAATGGTGGTTTTATGAAATTTCGTTTCAAATGGTTGATTGGTATTGGTGTATTCTATAGGATGATGCCAGATCCATGGGTGCACTAGGTTTACACATGGATGTGAAATAATGTGAATATGACACTCTAGATCTAGTCTCCCTCAAGAGTACCTCTTCAACCATTTCCCTGATTTATTACAAAATGATTCCATGTTTTTTAAAATTGGGGAAGTGTTACTTATTCTGTATCAAATGTGATTACAAATTTTTTCTTCTTGATTTGGCTCAGTTGGCTGTCAAATGTACATGGATGATTGGTTGGATAGTAAAAGTCCATTTTGAAGATTGTGAAGTGTTTGGGTTTGTGTTTTGATGATATGGAATATTTCAAATTTTGAGAAATTTTTTTTCTTGTAAGTGTTGTGGAATCCCTTTTGGAAAATTCATGTGTTATGTGTTTGTTTTGACACAGTTCTAAAATGCACTTTGAGTTTTTTTTTTGTGAATTCTTGGACAAAGGGACCATTTTTCACTTTTGAATAAATATAGTGATTGAATTTGTTTTTTAAATGATCTAGAATGTTTTAAGTAAATGGTTGAACATTGTAAATCTAAAGGCTCGGTTGGTATTTTCAAATAGCTATTTAGAAAACCCCTTTTAGGTTGGGTCTCCTTCCTCATTGATTGATTGTGATAACGGAGTGTCCATGGTATGAGACCTCCTTTGTATGATAGTTATTTTTACGTAATGGACTAACATTGAGGTGGTCAGGGTGGTGGAAGGTTTTGTAGTACGCTTGGTTAAATATGAGACTTGTTTTTTGAATGTGTGACACACCCCTTTGTGAACGTAACAAAAAAACCTAGCATATCTAGGAGGTTTATTGAGAATTAAGGCTTCACTAGTAGTTATTATACTATCTAGTGGCCCATAGTAGGTCAGTCTTTGGGTTTATTGTTATGGTATTAGGTCCCTCAATTATTCCTGAGAAAGGTTGGTCAGGCGTTAGAGTATTTGATTTCATCATGTGTGGCATGCTACCGGGGATGGAGTATTGGGTATTAGTATGTTTGAGTTTTTCTTCTTGTTCCTATGTTTTTCGTGATCCTCCACTATGAGCACTATTAGTAAAATTTCCTTGATGTGTGGAATTATACCCATCAACACGATTTTTTTTTATTTGGAAAATTTAAAATGTGTTGTCGGTTGAAAATGTTTCTAAAGTATGTGTCTTGTAAAAGTTTGTGTGCTCTCCTTTTTCCAATCTTATTCCTGATTTTAAATTAGAATGGTCGTTAGATTTTGATTGTTAGTATCCAAAAATACAACGCTTATGTGAAAACCTTATTTTTATTATTTTGTTTAAAAATACCATTAATGTACTTTTTTGGAAGAGAAAAATTCAAGGGTTCAGTGGTTTATTTTTTTCATTACTATTGAGCATATCAGGGATCATGATTAATTTATCATTTTAGTCACATATTCTTTTCTAGTTTAGGTATTTGGGTTCGATCTGGCTCTTGGATCTATGTGGTATTGTTGATGGAGGTGGTCGAGATGTCACATAGAGATCAGGTTGATTTGGGTTCATTTTGGTTTTGGTTTTAGTTCTATTTTGTTCATCTTTTGTAACTAAACCTATAATTTAATTTATTGTATGAGATTCGGTATATTAGATTTACTTATTTGTTCCATATTGTTTCTTTTGGGTTGAAATCATTCCCTCTGTTATGTTTTGTTGTCTGACACCAGTTTTTAGCCTGTGGGTATCAGGAATGGAATTTGGGCGTTATTGTAGACCGGCTGGTGTGACGAATTTAGGGTTGATCTTGGTTGTTTCGTGACACTCATAGGTTCCACCTTCATCTGAATTTCCACATCATTCCTTTCAGAATCCTTTATTTTCTCCATGAGGGATGGTTGATAAATCATTTGAGAGAGGATTTATTATGTTCCTTTCTTAATGATTCAATTTTCCATACATTACAAATATATGAAGATTGGATCCTTCTCAATTCTCATCATTGATAAAGATGTAGGATCATTTACAATTAAAGCATATTCAATCTTATTTTCATTACTATGATTGTATAAGATTTAGAAGTCATGATCCTTGATGAGAACTAACCAATTTCATAGGAACAAATTAATATCCTTATATATGAATATATATTTGATACTCTTTTGATTAGTATATATCTCAAACTTTTCCCAATAGAGATAATGATGACATATTTTCAATGAAAATATCATAACTATGAAATCTAGATCATGGGAAAGACAACTTTTCTTGGGGATTTTTAACTATATTAATGTGTAGGATATCACTCAATCATTTTTCATCAGCACGTATCATATCACCTATTTTAATTATTGTTGTATACTACTATGATTCCCCCACATTTCAATAGTTAGAGTACTGGTGCAGTGGTAACACTATTTTTCAACTCTTTGAATAAATATTCACAATCAGTCATCTAGGAAAACTCCACTCTCTTAAGAGTCATCTTGGTTACTGGGTTTGACAATCATGATAAGTTCATCACAAATTGTTAGTAATAGCCTTATAGAACAAGCAAACTACAGATCATAGAAAGAAATGTTGTCTTGGGCACTCTTCAATTACCTTTGTCTTTGAAGTGTCCACATATATCCCTTTTCAATTGATAATATTCTCTAATAATGTTAATTTATTGAGAAATCATGTTTTCTAATGTTTTTAAAAAATTTATCCATTCACAACGTCCACAGTACAATATTCAAATGCACTCATACTTCTTCGTACTATCAAAGTATATCAGTATATCATCGATAAATACTACCAATAATTTTTTGAGGTAACAAATATATATTTTATTCCTTAAATCCCTGAAAACTACTAGATAATTAGTGAGCCTTGAAATAATAGTTTCCACACCTCGATCGAATGTAATTATTATAAATATCTTCCTTTTAAAACATTAATTGGTGATATGCTGATGAAAGTTCCACCAAAAAGAAATAACTACCCCATGTGGTTGATAAAACAAGTCATCACTCCAGGGAAGATGAAACTTTTTATTTACCATGATTTTATTTAACTCCTGATAATCAATGTAGAGATGCATTGATCCATCTCTATTCTTGAATAATGGGAACGGTTTAACACATGATGAAGTACACTGGTGTACAAAACCCCTTTCCAGGTTCCCCTCTAACTGCTTCTTATATTCTACTAGAACTACAATGTCCATTCTATAAGTTTTCTTTGATATATAAAGATATCCATGAATATTTTCAATTGATAGATCAACATCTTGATTAGGAGGAGGACCTAGAAACTCATTGAGGAAAATATTAGTGTAGTCCAGTGCTATGAGCATTTCTTGAATAATGATTCTATCCTTTGTCTCAATCATTTGAGCTATATATGTTTTCTCTTAAGGAAGTAATGTCCACACATGAGACAATGATTTTGAAGCAGATTAATACCACTCCATAAATTTGTATAGAATTGTTGGATGCTTTAGGTTGTGAACAGTAATCTCCAGTTCTGAATGGGTTATGTTTACTTTGTAAAAAGATATTCAATACATGCCCAAAATATAATTAAACTCTAAAAAAGGGATTACGAAAATATTTTCTCATAGATTTATTCCCCAAATAATCACTAGGGAGGAGTAATAAACAATATATGCAATAATGTCCCCATTTTTTCACTTAGACAACTCAAACTTTAGATTTTTAGGTGGAGATTGAATAGTTTTAATAAACCATCAACATATTAAATAATTTTTAAAACCATAATAAAAAAGTACATTCAATATTCATGAATAAATAATCAGCATACCTAACACAATATCATTTTTGGGCTCCACATCATCAGTAGTGATAGCATATGACCTCCCTCACTACCTTGGATATTTTTGGTTGATTGCCTCCACCAAGCCTTGGCTTAGGGAAATGGTCTTTATATTTCTTATGTTCCTTGTAGTTGAAACACTACACTACATTATGTGTGTTGATCTTAACATTTTATTATTCTTCCACATTAGTGTGAATCTTCATATCTCTATGGATGTTATCAATCATATACCTCATTCTTCCACATTTGGAGCATTTCCTCATTCCCTTTAGACAGTTACCAAGATGCTTCTTCCCATAATTTTAACACATTGGATATTGTGTTTTCATTCCATGAAGGTAGTTATCTGCTAATCCACCCATAATAGACTACATTTCTAATTTTTATTAACTGGTCCTATGATACCACTGAGACTCTCCGATCATTATTTAAACATTAAGGTCAAAACAGAAAATCTCTCTATAGATATCATAGACTTGAATCATCAACTATTTTCATGGACTCGACTTTAGTCTGCTAAATAAGAGATCCACCTTAATTTCATCATTTATGAAAAATTTGGAGGCTTATTGTTCAAGCCTTTTAATTTTATCTTCATATGCATCTATGGACTCATCTTCCTTCAACTTCAGCCCAATGAACTCTCTTTCCATATTGACATGGAGGGTTCAGGGAAAATGTTTATAGAAAATCATTTTCTTTCATTACTCCCAATCCATAGAATCAATTTATTACTTGGACATTTTTATCACTTTCCATTATTCTTCAGCTTCACCATAAAAACTATAGATGAAAATCATAACTTTCTCTTTTTATGAGCACTAGAGAATAGGGAATATCTTTTCAATGGATTTAATCCACTTCTATGTGAAGAAGCGATCAAAGGATCTACTAAACATGGGAGAAATTTACTGTATAAAGGATTTGACTGCAACATGTTCTCCCTTTAGAGAAAAAAGGGTGTTCCACTTGATTCTTATTAATATTCATAACTTATTCTAGTTAATAAAGTACCATTGTGAAGTTTTGAGCACCTATTCCTATAATATGTGTCATTTCATTATGGAAGTCATCTCATTTCATATCACATTTATTATTCATATAAGTTCCTATATTTCTAGACATCATCAAAAAAAATTAAAATTAGAGGGATTTAATAATTAACTAATAAGTATAATAAAAAGAAAACATTGAACAAAAAATGATAAAAATTTAAAGGAAAAGCTTATCCTAACTTTTGATTACCTAGGTTTTAATACAGTTTATACATATTCTGTTTCCTAACATGTACCCTTATGGGAATTTTTCTCCTTAAAATGGTTCATAATGATCTTATGAATTCACCTAAGTTCATCACTAAGGAGTATCAAACTAGATCTGTAGTAATGCACATAATCATGTACCAAGTTACCATGAGTCAGGCCTCAATCAACTTAGTAGAGTTGTTAATCCTATGAGCAACTGTTGCAGAACCACTTCCACATGTTGTATCAATATATCTATGTATTTTCATGGTAAACCACTTACTCTATACTTACCAAAATTTAGGGATTTTTTCTTATGCTTATCTTAATCCCTAGGGTTCTTACTATAGTGCCCTATTCCTAATATCAAAAAATAACAAAACCTTATTCTGATACCAACTATAGTGACCAAATATTTTAAAAATATTATTACATGATTTAAAGCATACTTAACAATTAACAACATACTAAGGATCATAACATCTAGTGTCTTTTAAAGACTATATATATAATTAAACAACATGAAACTAAAATAAAAAATATTTCATTTAACATTTTTAAGAAGGTACTAACTTACTTTGATCATTAATATCTTTATAGGATACTATAGGGAATACATGAACAAATGGATGATATGAAAGACCCAGTAAGGGAATAGACATAGGAATAAATCATAGCACATGAGTTAGAATGGATAACATGATGACATAAAAACATAGGCCATGAGTAAAAATAAGGATGTATATATGTTTAACATAGAATAATATAAACATTGAATCATATAAATGTTGAAACAATATATAAAATGACTTAATAATGAGTCAAGGAACACTGAACATGGATCACGAGTCATGGATAACAACCAAGATTGTTGCATGTGGACCACGAAACAAGGCTTTTTACCAAGACCATTGCACATAAAGTATCATGAGATAAAAAATTACTCAACACATTATAGAACTATCTAGGTTCACACATCATAACATGTTCATTAATATGTGTGATATAATAAGAATAATACATAAGTAATCAAACATAAACATAAGAGTTACCCATCATGAGATTTTGGTATCATAGCCATGTTGAAAGGGATTACATAAGTAGTATAAAAATTATGTGCATGAACAAAGGTATTTAAACCATAAGTGGACATTTATAAATTAAAATATTCATAGTCCATGATAGTTTATTTTAAAATTATGTTAATACATTTAAAATATAGTTTTTAAGAAAATTTACAAATAAAACATTTTAGTACTATTTAAGGAAACATTTAAAGATTATTTAATAAAAAAAGGAACAATTATTTGAATCAAAATATAAATTAACCAAGATATATTTTTATGATAAATGATTTATTTTTAAAAAAATGGTACCTTAAAAATGATTATAGAGTGTGCTAGAATATGTGTAAGAAATCAAGAAGTTCACTTGAATTTTGATTTCTTATCCGGATAAATTAAGAATGGAAGCTTTTTAAAAATGGTATTTCCACATAAAATATGGATGATATAATATAGATACATTAACATATACATCGTATATAATCTACTGACATAAAAATTAATAATAATTACATTTTGGAAAAGAGAGAAAAAAGTATCCTGAAGGAAAAATGAAGGTTTGGGTAGAATCTATTACCTTATGTATCAAATGGTTCTAAACCAGATCTTAATGTCATGAATAATCAAATTAAATTCATTAATTAATATTTTAAGAAAATTTACAAAAAGAAATTTATTTATTATAAATTTTCTATGTTCAATTATGAGCTTTTTGTGAGTTATATTATTCAATTTCATCGTTTGAGGGTGTTGGTTTTATTGATTTTTCATGATCAGTTCACTTGTATATGATTATACAAGTACATGTAGAATGGGTATAGTTATAAGACATTGAAATTATATGTTATTAATGATAATTTAGAAGTTTAATTTGTCTTATATATATTTTTTATAAATTAGGTTGATTTACTATATAACATGTTAACTATAATCATTTAGATTAAATTTAAAAGTTTTTCTATCACAACGAATACATTTTGATTTATCATTTAGTATTATGTATATATGTTATTTAAAAAACCTAAAAAATGTTATAGAATAAATTTTAAAATATTTATTCAACCATTATAGTGATTTTGAGAGAATCTTTGGAAAATGTGAATAAAATTGAAAATTGTAATCCATTGAGGCGATAAAATAACACCTCACAGATGACGGTTTCATTTTTAGAACAAAAGGGAGGGGAGAAGGGGTTTGATGATGTAGTAGTCCATTATAATAATAAAATTACATTATATTAATGGTGATTCAGTTATAATTCCATTTCTATTATGGTATGTGAGGAGATAATAATAAATAAAAAATATGAAATGAAATTAATGGAAGACAAAGAGGACTTTACCTATTGAATTAATCCACCTTTAGAACTTTCTAAGGGAATATGTTTTAGTCTTTTGAAAAGAAAAAGGTATCATGGAAATATTGTAGGTGTACGGAAATATTATTCTATAGATTTTGAACATGTCAAAAATCTAGGAAGGTTTGAGGAGAAGGGGTGGTGAGGGTGGAATTATTATTAGAGGAGAGGGGTATTTTTCCATTCTTTTTAATCATTAGTTTATTATTTTCGATCAATATAATAAATAGTATTGATTCTTATGACTAGATAAAATTACTAATTCTCGTGACTGAAAACTAATGGTGCTTACCTCATCCTTACATAAACAGTGACTCAAAACTTCATGTATTTAGCATTTATCGTAAATTATCATATTTTACTATTCACCAAAAAATCAAGTATTTTAGAAGAATACCGATAACAAACCATTACCATTTTTGAATGCATATAATTTTAAAATTAACTCCTCTTAATGAAATTTTTTTATAAATATGAGAAATTTAATTTTTTATTAAAATTATCACATACTCAAAAAATACAGATTTTAAAATTATAACTAATTTTATAACACTTTAAAAAATTAAATAAGGTCTCAAAAAATTATATTATAGGAATATTAGAATAAAAAAATTTTAATTTAGGAATAAATTTAATGAAAAATTATTTTCTTTCAAATCCTTATATTAATTATAAAATTGTAAATAAATATTTATAGCTTACAAAAACACCAACATTTAATTAATAATTTTAAAAAAAATTATTTACTTATATTATGATATAATTAAATCATATTTTAATTTATAAGATTCGTATATTTTATTAAAAAATTCATAGGTATGTTTACTATTCATTTTTTTGGTTTACTTTTCATATTTGTCATATTATTATTCCTAAGGTCAAGTTACTATTTCATCGGTATAGGTTCCTCAACTTCTAGAAACCCCTATTTTTCATTCATTCCTCATTTATATTGTTTTAATTGTGTTCATAATGTTCTTTTTTTATTAAACTGTATTAAATAATTTTTAGAAAGGTATTATCATTGAAACAATTTCGGGTTCATTCAATTTTGGACCTACTGCGGTGGTTTTGGGTTTCAATTGTCAAAGGTGACTTTCAAATGTATTCATTGGTAGGATTATGCATATATAAGATCCCACATATATAATTATTCACTCATGGTTGTACGAATATATATATTGTGGTTAGGTGTGCTTATGTTTAAATATGAAAAATGCATATGTGTGTAAGTTAATGTGGTATATGCAAGTATACGAATGTATATAAGGATCCCCTTATACATATTTAGCCCTGAAAATATGTACATAGAATATAGGAATCATTATATATATGAGAAATTTCATATGTCTGCAAGTGGTAAAGGGAATATTTGATTTTCCATTGTCATAAGTCGTGTGCCTTGAGTTTGAGGTAGGCTTTTTATGTATTGTTCTTTAAATTTAAATTATTGTTGATTACTTGTATTTCACACCATGTTTTTATTCTAAAAAGAGATATAAATTTATCATAATAATTTATTTGAACAGAATCTGTGAAAAAAAACTAACTAATATAAAATTGAGCTACATTGAATTATACCAAATTGAATGAAATATGAAATCTAATAAAAAATAAAAACCAAAATAATCTGAATTGTATTAACCTCAAAAGAGTTAAAGTGAATGTTACTAAATGATTTAAAAAAAATTAAACTATCATATACCAAATAGATTAATTAAAACTTACCTGATATAAAATAAAACATATCATGTTGTACCAAAGTGAGTCATACATGATCAGTATAATCCAGTTAGATCTCTCTTGACTTCCCTCAATTAGTATTTCATCAAACATAATAAACTGATTTGAACCATAAAAATCATAAAATAAAAATTTTAATAAATTTAAACGAATAATGAGTTGACCTAAATAATGATGAACCATAAAAACTCATAATGGATACAATGGAACCTAATAAAAAATGTAATCAAACATATTTGTAAGAACATTCACAAATTAACCAAAACCTTACTTGTATAAATTTAAATTAGATTGACCATAATAGATCAGAAATGATCACAATCATGAAAATAGAATTCAAGTATAAAAAATGGATGAAACTAAATTAGACCATGTCAAAATAATATTACTTGAACTAATAAGATGTTACAAATGATGAATCAAATTAGACCAAATGTAATGAATTCAAACCAATATGACAGCATCCGACTTGATCTAAATTGAACTAAACCAAACTAATATGAACCAAATATAATCAAACTAAATGAATTTGAACAAAACTAAATTACTTTTTTCATTATAATATAAATAAAAACAATAAAAACTAAATCAAATAAAAATTTCCCAAGTAAACATCTTTCAAACCAAAAACAAACCCAACATTTTCTGGTTTATGATAATTCAATACAAAATAAAATTAATGGAAAAAAAATAAAATGAAGCATACGTTGAAAATAAATAACAAAAAAATAACATAATTTAATTAAACGTAATCAATTAGAATTGTTGTGAAATAAAAAAATCAAAGTGTACCAAACTAATGAAATGTGAGCTGTACCAACGATAGATAACCAGTATCAACAAAATTAAGTTCTACATAACATAACCAATAAAAATATATTCTAGAAAAAAAATAAAAAATAGATGGAACCACATCCTCTATAACTAATTTAATTTGTTTCTTCCTTGCTTTCAAGAACATGTTTTTACCCCTAGGGAATATTGGTTCTTATATGTCGGGAAGTGACTTCTATAGTCACAATATATAGGCATTTTATAGATTAGTTTTTATATTATTTTATTTATGGTATCGGCCACTTTGGCCTTTTACCTATTTATACAGATGGAGGGTAGTTATATTCTACGAAGGGGTCTAAAAGTGAACAAGAAATTGTAACAATGTTTTCTTTGTAAGGAAGGGAGATCATGGTAGTGGATAGATTAATAATTGTAATTCATTTTTATTTCATTATACAATGTTACTTCTATTTATTTTTTATTCCTTTGGCATGGATATTCTATATAAAAATGGTTTATTCCAAAATTTAATTTATTTTATACTACTAATTTAATTAATTATTTGTGGGAGAAACGTTCTTAAGCCATGATTCTTTGATTCCCAGACTATTGGGATAGCCAGTGGGCTTATCCCATCCACCTTAGTCCATCCAAGTCATTCTATATTAGAGTCTAAAAAATTCATTTCTATTTCTAAACCATGGGGGTGCCAAGGAAACCTAGAATAACTCAAGAGAGATTGGAAATGTCTATAAATGAATTGTGAATTCCTAGGAATAAGGATTGATGACATAGGAATCTACAATGAGAAGATGTGGGAGACTATGGAATATATATTGATTTAGGAAATGACTTGTGTATTAAAGGTGGTGAAATAGTAATTCATTAGGACTACTGAATGGAATTTCGCATTCATAACCAATTTGATTATGTAATATAATATCATTAGCTATTATACATTGCTGGAGTTAATGATTAGAATCCATCCCAATGCGACTATAGAAAAACCTTGGTTCTAAAAATACTATATCCTATAATAGATAGAAATGTTTTAAATTCCTGGTAAAATATTCATTAACCTCCAATAGGCTTTAGTCAAAATATATTTCAATTATTTCACTCCAAATCACCATTCATTAATTCCAAACACTAAAATGACCATGAATCAACTAGAGATATCACTCTACTATTCTAGGTGTATAGACTAGTCATGTAGGAAAGTGATGGATAGAAACTAAACCACCATGGTTGTTCGAGTACTAAAATTTATTTCTCACCCTCCAGGTGGGTTTTAAATGAGTTTATAGAGATCAATTTCTTTTTAAATAGATAATTATTAAACACCTCTATTTGGATAATGAAATTAGACTACCACAACAACTTCATTATTTTGTAATGATGATGTAATTTAAGATAAAAATTTCTCATTAATATGTGTATAAGTTTCCCAAAAAATTATTGTCTTACCAACTGGTATTTTTTGTTCTTAATAGTTATTTACCGACTTGCTTGAGGGCATAGTGGATATTTAACATTCCATATAAATAAGATGTTTTGTACCACCTCCCAGTTAATAACATTATTGCTAATGGAGAACAATGGTAGTATATGTTTGATGGATTGGTGTACCTAGATACTCTTGGATGATATTATGTAGAATGGATGAGGCTCATACTATGAACATGGCTGTAACTCCATTAGTCGAGACTGATAGGGCACTATAGCAACTCACAACATATTCTATTTAGAACCTAGCTTCCAATATTATTGTATAACCTAGTGCAGGAGTACAAGGATTAGTTTTGAAATGTTGTATGAATAGTTCCAAAACTATAATCATGTATTGTGTGAAGTAATTCTGTGAGAAATTGAGACAAACATGATAAATGTGATATGACAAAAAAACTATACTTAATTCAAATAGGTTTTGGTTGGACTGGTTCATTTTGAAAGGTTGCATATATTTATTTTTTACAAATATTTATATGTACGTTAATCCTTGTACAAGTTGATATGTCATTTTTTCCTTTAACTCAGGATATCCACCACGAAATATGGTTTGGATGTGGTTTTTATTCTATTTATAGGTTTAGGGTGGCCATGAGGCTGTTATTTCTTATTTTGGATGGGTATTTATCCCCACGGTTCAATGAACAATGGATATATTATGTATGGTGTGATAATCTATTACCATTGTTCTGTAACTATGGGTATAGATAGATTCGCATAATTTAACTAAAACCATGGGTATTATGGAAATCATCAAGGCTATACCCATGGTTTCAATAAAAAATTTGGGTTTAACTCTATATACAGGCTTTCGAAGTCTATGGTTCATGGAACTATGGGTATAGACTACAACTACTATTTTAGGGGCAATGCCAATGAATCCAAACTGTGGGTTTGGGATATGTTTCAATTTGTGATTATCACGGAACCTATTTTGATTTCATGGGTAAATCATATTTTTATGAGATTGTTCTAGAACCTTCTTTATTTACAAAGTTTTTTCATGTTTCAGTTTAATTATTATGGAACCCATTTATTTTATATTGGTCAATCATTATTAACAGATATTTTTATGGAACCTATTTGTTTTCCAAGGGAAAGTCATGTTTCGAAGAGATATTTATGGAACACATTTCATTTACACCATTTAATCGTGTTTTAAAGATATTATCATGGAAACCATTTCTTTTTTACAAGTTAATAATGTTATTAAAATAAAGAATTATTATTTCGTTGATTTTATGATTAATGTTATAGATAACTTATTTATATTATGTTTCAAGGACATATTATATGATGGGGTGTCCTATATAGCACTGGGTGATCCCGTTATAACATATACGATAGGTACTCACCTATATCTATCAAATTCATTAGGTAATAATTATTTTCTCTGGAAAAATATATTGGACGTTTGATGTATGGTTACACCATTTTTTTGTGATCTTAAAGGGTTTTGTAATGATTTTATGATATGATGTTCTAAGATACTTATATGATTTATCTATGCTTGTAATGGTATTATAATGTTTCATTTGACCAATACTTATATCACACAGCTCATTATTGTTGATTCTTATGACTATTTCTCTAGTTATATCATAATTTCATGTTTTCACGTCTGAAAATCAATGTATCTATTGGTATGAGTATTCAAATATTATAATTGTGAACATTTATTTTTTCATCATACATGTATTCTCTTCTTATACTCATTGATGATATTCATTTGTTAATTCATACATTTTCTCTTATTGGGAATTAGAGAGCACACATATTATGTTTCATTTCCCCTAGTTTAATAATAATGAGGCTGAAAGAATTATTTTTATAAGGTATTTCATATAAATGATGATGTTGTCTTAATGTGAAAAATAAAATCTAGGTTAAGTGTGAGAAATTATCATTTAATGTCATATGAATTATTTATATAATAATTTTTCCTAATTCTCTGAAACTGTGGACCTAAAATTTCCTCGATGATGTAACTGGTCTAATTTTCCCTTTTTATGTTGTAAGGTTTGGATGGAAATAATTGGGTCACAATTATCGGCATCAATGATATAAATTTAATTTTTATGATTTAATCACTCAATCAAAGTGTATGGGTATTGGGATGTCATATTTGGTATCAAAGGAAAGGATTAGATAAATTTTGAGATAAAGATGTTTTCATGTGAGTTTTTATTAAGAGTTATATATTATATAATATCTCTGTATTATTATTGTTAATTATAAGTTCAAAGTATTATACTTCCCTTTGAGGTTTTAACTGATTATAAATTAAACTGATTAATGAAATATTAGGAAACATTTTAATAGGTTCAAATATTTGTAAAGTTATGTTTTTAAAAAAGTATGAATTTAAATTTGGTGAAAATGTGATTTCTGGTTTTGATATCCTTTATGGTTTGTATGATCTTGGATATTGAGAACATAATTTTTATCTTATATATAACAAAATTATTGAAAAAGTGATTTGGTGACGAATTGATTAATGATATTTCAAAATAAGATCCCTATATATTTAGAGTTGAAATATGGAAAGTATGAGATTACATTTGAGGTCAAAACACTATTTAATTTTTATATTATAGATGTTATATGGTATTGAAGGCTATGGAATTATTTAGTTTCAACTTTGGGTATAGAAATTTAATTTTGATTATTATTGTGTCATATTATGTTTTATTAATTTCGTAAACTATATTGTCATGTCATAAAAATATAGGTTTTAGTTAATGATTACAATTATTAATAATAGCTTATAGTCCCTAATATGGTTATGTTGACATTAATTTTTGATTTTAGTAATTCATTCATGAATACTACATATTTAGTTCACATCATTTGGAGAAAAAGATAAGGTTGTGGTGAAAATTTGTTAAAGAATGAAATTATACTCAGCATGTATGTATATTTACAGAAGCAAGACAGTGAGTTGCAGAAAAAGGTAGAGCTGGTTCAGAATGGTAAGTTTCCCGAATTCAACATTGATAGTGATTGTGTTCTGAGATTTTGGAAGAGATTGTGTGTGCCTTGTGATTCACAGTTGAAGAGAGAGCTGTTATGTGAAGCTCATAGTTCTCCGTTTTCAGTTCATCCGGGCAGTACTAAGATGTATAGAGATCTGCGGGAGTATTACTGGTGGGATGGAATGAAAAGAGATATTGCTGATTTTACTGTGAAGTGTTTGACTTGTCAGCAGGTTAAAGAAGAGCGGCAGTTACCGAAAGGGATGCTTCAGCCTTTACCGGTGCCGGAGTGGAAATGGGAGAATATATCCATGGACTTTGTTGTTGGATTACCGAAGACATCTCGAGGTAATAATGCAATCTGGGTTATTGTTGATCACTTGACCAAATCTGCTCATTTCCTTGCTATACGAGATACTTTCTCTCTTGATCAACTTTCCCGTTTGTATCTTAAAGAGATAGTCAGGTTACATGGAGTTCCTCTCTCCATTGTATCGGATCGTGATCCCAGGTTTACTTCTAACTTTTGGAAAGGCCTTCAGAAGTCGTTGGGTACTGAATTAAATTTTAGTACAGCTTTTCATCCTCAATCAGATGGGCAGTCAGAACGAACAATTCAGACATTGGAGGATATGCTACGAGCTTGTTCTATGGATTATCAGGGAAGTTGGGACCAACATCTTTCTTTGGTTGAGTTTTCATATAATAACAGTTTTCATTCCAGTATACAGATGGCACCATTTCAGGCATTATATGGGAAGCGGTGTCGAACTCCAGCTTTCTGGGATGAAGTGGGTGAAAGGAAGTTGATGGGACCAGAATTGGTAGAAGAGATGGCAGAAAAAGTTCAGCTGATTCAGAAACACATGAGAACAGCTCAGAGCAGGCAGAAGAGTTATGCGGATAACCGGAGGAAGGATCTATCTTTCGAGGTAGGTGATCATGTTTTTCTCAAGGTTTCTCCTTGGAAAAGTGTGATGAGATTTGGTAAGAAAGGAAAGTTGAATCCAAGGTTCATTGGACCATATGAAATTCTGGAGAGAGTTGGATCAGTTGCATACCGAGTGGCTTTAACTCCAAGTTTATCTCAGGTACACAATGTTTTTCACGTTTCGATGTTGAGAAAGTATATGCCAGATCCATCTCATGTTTTCAGTCCAGAGGTAGTTCAGCTGGAAGAGAACCTATCTTATGAGGAACAACCGGTCCAGATTCTTGACCACAGGGAGCAAGTGTTACGGAATAAGGTGATTAAGCAGGTAAAGGTTTTGTGGAAAAACCACATGATTGAAGAGGCAACGTGGGAATCTGAAAATGCAATGAGGGATAAGTACCCCCATTTATTCGATAAGTAAATAAATAGAGGGGACGCAATTTTCTAAAGGGGGGAAGGATGTAACATCCCAAGTAAGTAATGAATTGTAGATATTTTTATCTATGTCTATTAATGATTAAGATAGTGTTATAGAGGCTTAAAATGAAAATAAATACAATCTTATGCATGGAATACACTAATATTCTTACAAGATTGTTTTACTGCCTTTTGATGGAAAACCAATTTTGAATCTATATTTTCGCAATTTTATAAACTATGTTTGTCAAAATAAACTTATCCTTTATGACCGGGACATCAAAATTTACCTTGTGTGAATTTTTGGTATTTTTCTGACAATGTTCATTTTTTAATGAATAGTGAAAAATACTGCATTTTACATCAAAACTGCTTTTTAATCTAATTTATTTATATGATTAGATTATGTTTTGAATTGGTTTTGAAGTGGAATTAGAATATATTTTTACCATTTTATCCAATGGTGGTCATTGGAATCAATTTCATTTTGAAATTAGACTTAAACCGGTGTCAATCTTTTGATACTTATTGTTTTGTAAAAACACGCTATTTGCTCTGGCAGCGGGAATTAATTATTAAATTAATTAATTTGACTTATATGATTTGAATTTTGTAAAATAGACTTCATTTTTGAATTCGGAATATCAAATATATCTTAGGGTGAATTTTTGGTAATTTTCTGAAAAACTTCAATTTTTGATGAATAGTGAACCCACTAAGTGGTAATCAAGCAAACTGATTTTTCAGTTAAATGAAAGTTTACCACTAATGTGTATTGAATTTTGAAAATCTGACATACATGGTTGTCATTAAGAAGTAAAATTTGGTTCAATGAGATTAAAATAATTTTTTGGTGAATAGTAACTTATTAAGTTCTTAATCGCGATTAGTGGTAATTAGGGTAGTTTAAGGTATAAATAATGCTTTAATAATAGGAAATGACCTAGACACATGTCCCAACCTCATTGGTTGTGTCATGGCCGACCATGACATGCCATGGGTTAACTTGGGGACCACATGGATCCACGTTTTTTGGGAAATGACATAAATTACTTTTTATTTAATGTTAAAGTGAAAATGACACAAACATAATATATTTTACGAAAATAATTTTTAATTGGGGTTATACAAGTCCAAATTTTGATTATAAATAGTCATTGGAAAGATAAAAAGATTTCCTATATCATAGTATTTTTTTTATAATTTTTAGACATTAAATAAAGTTAATTAGTTATGACATAATAATGATGCAGTGATGACATCATTATTTGACGATTTAAATAAAATAGAATGATAATGTAAAATCTATGAACTACACATGTCCAAAACCAATTGGATGAGTGGATTTCGAACCCTTATCACCTTATCCACGAATTATATCAATGTGGGACCTTTTGAAACCGAAACACATTTTCAAATAAAGTAATATTTCTTTACTTTCCAAAAGTGCCCCTCCTCTCCTCTTATAAAAGGCCCCCACCTCTACCTCATTTCACACACTTCTCAAGCCTTTGGCTTGGCCAACCCCTGCCCATTTACTCTCTCCAAATCCCTCTCCTCATCCTAGAGGATTCACTTTGGGAATAATCCTTTCAAAGGAAGCCTTTAGGCTCAAATCAAAAGGAGTTACAACTTTTAAGGTAATTCATTCTATCATGTTCATTTGTTTTATTTTGCTTCTACAACCCCCCTAAACTCTTTTTATTTACTTATTTTGTAACAACACCAGTATCTTCAATATACTAGGATGTTTTTATAAGATATATTTGAGCTACACACTCACACAACTACATCAAATGGTTAAAGAACATACGGTTTCCGTGGATGGCGAAATTCTGCCTCCCGAAACGATGAGTGTTCAATACTCATTTAACACCTTCAAAAGGGGCCATTATGATGTCAATATTTTTATATATGATATATATATGTTTATTTTTTCCTTAAGCTTCTGTTTTTTACATTTTGGGCATACCTTTATGGTTTCCATTATGGGTAAACACGATATCTTCATTTTAGGAAGTGCGGACTACCACCCCCTAAAAGTGATTTGATTCGTTAATACCATATGTGGGACGTGTAAAGGATAAAGTTAATGATATTATATATATTATTATACTGGAATTATAATATACTCTTATATAATTATGATTCCATTCCAGAAAATATGAAATAGAAATGGAAGTAGCGTTCATGCGTACGTACGGCTTACCGTCTCCATGAACGGTGCATTACATTTCTTACCTCTAAATGTGATGTAATATTATAAATTCATGTATGTACTGGATATATATGACATATATGATATCTACATCATGAATACCATTCTGGATATAATGAACCTTTGACCAAATTAACAACATGTAAGTGTAAGAAGTCTATTTTTGACTTAAGAACCAAATACCGACAAAATGAACATTATTAACTTAACTGATTACATGATGTTCACAACATGGTAAAAAAGGAATAATGAACTTGAAAAGATTCTTAAGAAAGTAGAGATTAACTCAAGTTTATTATTCAGGAGACTAAAGAACGGTCGGGTCATGTCGGATACGAGGTATGGGACTTCGTCTCAATCTTCTTTCATTGAGGCATATTTTATTTTATACACAACTTTCTTTTATACGGTGTATAAACCCCTTTGACTTTTACGTTTATTCAAAAGGAATCTTTTTTATACGAAGCGTTTACTAAACGACAAAAGGGAATGTTTTTGTCGGCGACAACGACTTCTTCGCCGTCGTGACCATTATTTGAGTTTCGGCTTCCTCTACAAGTCATACCTTCTTTTTAAAAGAAAAATAAATACCATGTTTTACTTTTCTTTTATTTTAGTATTGAAAATGGTTTTCATAATGTTTTTATATCGATGTGTTGTATTGATATCTCGTGATTGAAATGTGGAAATTTTATGTTTCCTTTATGCATGTTTTATTTGATATGATTATGTTATGGTTCTTGGTCATTATTATGAAGAAGGGTGGTTCCGTGATAAACTAAGGGCGGGTGAGTCCGTTATAGCTCTCCAATGAATTGGGTAACGCGAAGGAGTGAAACGTTAAGGTTTCTACGAAGAGATTTTAGGGAATATACTGTGATGGGTATTCCAAACGTAACCAAGAGGGTTACTCCCTTCGTAAGAATGTTATGAATGCCTCAAGTTACCTTTATGTCTTATGATTTCTATGATTTATTCATGATTTTATGAGGTATGTTAAAGTGCCTATGTTTTATGGGTAAAGTATGATTTCATTCTTATGTATATATGAACTCATGTTTCCTTTCCATGTTTTTTTTATAACCCATACTGAGTTTTTATGCTCATCCCATGTTTTTGAAATGTTTTTCACAGGTCAAGGGAAAGGTACATGATAAGATGATAGAGTCAAGGATGTGTCAATAAATAATCCATGTTTTATTTTAAATGTTTTTCCATTGATGGGAATGAAGAATACTATCTTTATGTAACCACTTTGTTTATATGTGGAATGTAATGCAAGTTTTAAGATCTAATTCTCTAAAACTCTAAACCCGAAAAGATCCTCAATGTTTAATCTTGTAATAACTCAAGATTAAGTAATGTTTAAGGCTGGGGCCTTATAGTTGGTATCAGAGGTTGGTTTAGATAACTTTAGGAGTTAGAATTCTATTAAATGATTATCCAAAAATATTTTTTTTCTAAATGATATAGCATTTAAATATTACCATGTTGCTTCATCTAAGACATGTTTGTTCAGAATGGTTTTCCGCAGAGGAAACAGGGAAGCAGTGCTAGGAAGGCATACAGAAGGAAATAACCTTCCGAATCAGCATCCTGATATGGTCGGAATTGGAACTGAACAGTTTGTTGCAGTAATGGAGCATTTGACTCAAGAGATAAATGGCGGTGGTATCCATGCACGAGATCAGCCAGATCAACCGGAGAGGAACATGTCTGTGGTGGAACATTTCATGAGGCAACATCCACCATCATTCAGAGGATCATCTGACCCTGTGCTAGCTGAAGGGTGGATTAAAGCACTGGAGAAGATTTTTGATGTCATGGGGTGTTCAGACAATCAAAAGGTTAGTCTTGCTATTTACCGTTTGGAGGGTGAAGCAGATCAGTGGTGGTCTATGGTTAAAAATATCAGGGATGCCGATGAGATTGATGCTCTTGACTGGGATTAATTCAAAGGTATGTTTCTTGAGAAGTATTTTCCTAAGTCTGTTCGACTTAGGATGGAAAAGAAATTCTTGGAATTGAGGCAAGAGGAAGACTCAGTGGCTGCCTATGAAGAAAGGTTCACTCGATTGGCAAGGTATGCTCCAAATTTTATCCGGGACCTTGATAGTAAAATCAATCGTTTTTACTCAGGATTAAAGCCAAAATACCAAAGGGCATTATCTTCTCGTGAGTCTAAAAGTTATGAAAAGCTTGTTCGATGTGCTGAGAAGGTGGAAATGGAGTTTTCCGATGACCAAGTTTTCTATAACAACCAGCAGAAGAAGAGACCGAGGTGGCAGGATAATGGTAAGAATTCTTCAAAAAAGTCTGATGGTAAGAAAACTAAGTTTCCAGTTTGTGATAAATGTGGAAAAAGGCATGCTGGGGAATGTCTTCTGAATTCTGGAAAGTGCTACCGATGTGGTAAGATGGGACATAAGGCTCGTGATTTCACTGAAAAGGATCAAGGTGAAGGTAAGAACAAATTTGATTTACAGTTAGTGAAATGTTATAAGTGCAATGAGATGGGTCACTATGAAAACGAGTGTCCGACAAGGAGCTTGAGTGATGGGAAGCAGTTAGACTACAAGCAGAAAGGGGTGGTTAAATCCTTTGCAACTACTTCAGCAGATGTCGGGCCATCAAATGAAGTTGTATCAGGTACTTTGTTTGTTTTTTCAGATTATGCCAGTGTGTTGTTTGATTCGGGGTCTACACATTCTTTCATCTCTGAAAACTTTTCTAGTAAAATGGGAATACCATCTCAAGAAATGACTCCTGAACTTTTGGTAAAAACACCTGGGGGAATTGTCGAGGCAAAAAGAATTTATAAGAATCTTCCTATCCTTATATGTGGAAAGAACCTACTTGCAAACCTTATTGTTCTACCTCTAGTAGAGTTTGATGTTATCCTGGGTATGGATTGGCTCTCTATTTACCATGCTAAGATTGACTGTAGAGCTAAAGAAGTTTATTTTCAGAATTACTTTCAGTTTGTTTACAAGAATGAACCCTTACTTTTGATAACATATCAAGAGGCCGAGAAACTTGTAAAAGATGGAAATCAATGTTACCTTGCACACGTCGTTGAAAATAAAGAAACTGTTCAGATTAATGATGTGCCAGTGGTAAATGAGTATCCTGATGTTTTTCCTGATGAGTTGCCTGGAATAATACCAGATCGGGAAATTGAGTTTACTGTTGACTTAGTTCCTGATGCTAAGCCAATTTCAAAACCCCCTTATCGAATGGCAGAAATTGAACTTTTAGAGTTGAAGGAGCAATTGCAAGATTTATTAGAGAAAGGTTTCATTAGACCTAGAACATCACCATGGGGTGCTCCTGTTTTATTTTTTAAAAAGAAAGATGGTTCTATGAGACTTTGCATTGATTATAGAGCCTTGAATAATATCACTATTGAGAACAAATATCCTTTGCCTCATATCGATGATTTGTTTGATCAGCTCCAGGGAGCTCAGTTTTTTTCAAAGATTGACTTGAGATCGGGGTACCATCAGCTGAAGGTAAAGGAGGAAGATATTCTGAAGACCGCGTTCCGTACAAGATATGGCCATTATGAATTTGTAGTAATTCTTTTTGGGCTAACCAATTCACCTGCTGTATTCATGGACTTAATGAATAGAATTTTCCATGAGTTCTTGGATAAGTTTGTGGTAGTTTTCATTGATGATATTTTGGTGTTTTCTAAAAGTAAAGATGAGCATGAAAAACATTTAAGGGTTATCTTGCAAACCTTAAAAGAAAAGAAATTGTATGGGAATTTCAGCAAGTGTGAGTTTTGGTTGCAACAAATTTCTTTCCTTGGTCACATTGTTTCTAATGATGGAATAACTGTTGATCCTACAAAAACAAAAGTTGTGGAAGAATGGCCAAGACCAACAAATGTAACCGATATTCGTAGCTTCCTTGGTTTGGCGGGGTATTACCGAAGGTTTGTTAGAAATTTTTCACGGTTATCTAGTCCAATGACTAAGCTAACTCGGAATGGTGTTAAGTTTATCTGGACAAAAGAATGTGATGATTGTTTTCAGGAATTGAAAAGAAGATTGGTGAATGCTCCAGTTTTGGCACTACCTTCCAGGAATGGTGAGTTTGTTATATACAGTGATGCTTCATTGAAAGGACTTGGTTGCGTCCTAATGCAGAATGATCAGGTAATTGCTTATGCTTCACGACAGTTGAAAACTCATGAGGTAAATTACCCTACAGATGATTTGGAATTAGCTGCTGTTGTTTTTGCTTTAAAAATTTGGAGGCATCATTTGTATGGAGTAAAGTGTGAAATATATACCGATCACAAAAGCTTAAAGTATATATTCACTCAGAAAGAGTTAAACATGAGACAAAGGAGATGGCTGGAATTAATCAAGGATTATGATTGTACAATTCATTACCATCCGGGAAAAGCAAATAAAGTGGCTGATGCTTTGAGTCGAAAAAGTAATGCTTCATTAACAATGTTGCGTTTGGAACATGATCCTTTGGTTAACGATTTGATGAACTTTGGCATAGAAGATGTTGGTGAAGGAAGTCCTTCTGTTTTGTTTCAGGTATCAGTGAGATCTTCACTATCGGATAGAATCAAGCAAGCACAGAAGCAAGACAGTGAGTTGCAGAAAAAGGTAGAGCTGGTTCAGAATGGTAAGTTTCCTGAATTCAACATTGATAGTGATTGTGTTTTGAGATTTGGGAAGAGATTGTGTGTGCCTTGTGATTCACAGTTGAAGAGAGAGCTGTTATGTGAAGCTCATAGTTCTCTGTTTTCAGTTCATCCGGGCAGTACAAAGATGTATAGAGATCTGCGAGAGTATTACTGGTGGGATGGAATGAAAATAGATATTGCTGATTTTACTATAAAGTGTTTGACTTGTCAGCAGGTTAAAGCAGAGCGGCAGTTACCGAAAGGGATGCTTCAGCCTTTACCGGTGCCGGAGTGGAAATTAGAGAATATATCCATGGACTTTGTTGTTGGATTACCGAAGACATCTCGAGGTAATAATGCAATCTGGGTTATTGTTGATCGCCTGACCATATCTGCTCATTTCCTTGCTATACAAGATACTTTCTCTCTTGATCAACTTTCCCGTTTGTATCTTAAAGAGATAGTCAGGTTACATGGAGTTCCTCTCTCCATTGTATCGGATCGTGATCCCGGGTTTACTTCTAACTTTTGGAAAGGCCTTCAGAAGTCGTTGGGTACTGAATTAAATTTTAGTACAGCTTTTCATCCTCAATCAGAGGGCAGTCAGAACGAACAATTCAGACATTGGAGGATATGCTACGAGCTTGTTCTATGGATTATCAGGGAAGTTGGGACCAACATCGTTCTTTGGTTGAGTTTTCATATAACAACAGTTTTCATTCTAGTATACAGATGGCACCATTTTAGGCATTATATGGGAAGCGGTGTCGAACTCCAGCTTTCTGGGATGAAGTGGGTGAAAGGAAGTTGATGGGACCAGAATTGGTTGAAGAGATGGCAGAAAAAGTTCAGCTGGTTCAGAAACACATGAGAACAGCTCAGAGCAGGCAGAAGAGTTATGCGGATAACTGGAGGAAGGATCTATCTTTCGAGGTAGGTGATCATGTTTTTCTCAAGGTTTCTCCTTGGAAAAGTGTGATGAGATTTGGTAAGAAAGGAAAGTTGAATCCAAGGTTCATTGGACCATATGAAATTCTGGAGAGAGTTGGATCAGTTGCATACCGAGTGGCTTTACCTCCGAGTTTATCTCAGGTACACAATGTTTTTCACGTCGATGTTGAGAAAGTATATGCCAGATCCATCTCATGTTTTGAGTCCAGAGGTAGTTCAGCTGGAAGAGAACCTATCTTATGAGGAACAACCGGTCCAGATTCTTGAGCACAGGGAGCAAGTGTTACGGAATAATGTGATTAAGCAGGTAAAGTTTTTGTGGAAAAATTACATGATTGAAGAGGCAACATGGGAATCTGAAAATGCAATGAGGGATAAGTACCCCCATTTATTCGATAAGTAAATAAATTGCGGGGACGCAATTTTCTAAAGGGGGGAAGGATGTAACATCCCAAGTAAGTAATGAATAGTAGATATTTTTATCTATGTCTATTAATGATTAAGATAGTGTTATAGAGGCTTAAAATGAAAATAAATACAATCTTATGCATGGAATACACTAATATTCTTACAAGATTTTTTTACTGCCTTTTGATGGAAAACCATTTTTGAATCTATATTTTGACAATTTTATAAACTATGTTTTTCAAAATAAACTTATCCTTTATGACCGGGACATCAAAATTTACCTTTTGTGAATTTTTGGTATTTTTCTTACAATGTTCATTTTTTAATGAATAGTGAAAAATACTGCATTTTACATCAAAACTGCTTTTTAATCTAATTTATTTATATGATTAGATTATGTTTTGAATTGGTTTTGAAGTGGAATTAGAATATATTTTTACCATTTTATCCAATGGTGGTCATTGGAATCAATTTCACTTTGAAATTAGACTTAAACTGGTGTCAATCTTTTGATACTTATTGTTTTGTAAAAACACGCTATTTGCTCTGGCAGCGGGAATTAATTATTAAATTAATTAATGTGACTTATATGATTTTAATTTTGTAAAATAGACTTCATTTTTGAATTCATAATATCAAATATATCTTAGGGTTAATTTTTGGTAATTTTCTGAAAAACTTCAATTTTTGATGAATAGTGAAACCACTAAGTGGTAATCAACCAAACTGATTTTTCAGTTAAATGAAAGTTTACCACTAATGTGTATTGAATTTTGAAAATCCGACATACATGGTTTTCATTAAGAAGTAAAATGTGGTTCAATGAGATTAAAATAATTTTTTGGTGAATAGTAACTTATTAAGTTCTTAATCGCGATTAGTGGTAATTAGGGTAGTTTAAGGTATAAATAATGCTTTAATAATAGGAAATGACCTAGACACATGTCCCAACCTCATTGGTTGTGTCATGGCCGACCCTGACATGCCATGGGTCAACTTAGGGACCCCATGGATCCACTTTTGTTGGGAAATGACATAAATTACTTTTTATTTAATGTTAAAGTGAAAATGACACAAACATAATATGTTTTACGAAAACAATTTTTAAGTGGGGTTATACAAGTCCTAATTTTTTTTATAAATAGTCATTGGAAATATAAAAAGACTCCCTATATCATAGTATTTATTTTATAATTTTTAGACATTAAATAAATTTAATTAGTTATGACATAATAATGATGCAGCGATGACATCATTATTTGACGATTTAAATAAAATAGAAAGATAATGTAAAATATATGAACTACACATGTCCAAAACCAATTGGATGAGTGGAATTCGTACCCTTATCACCTTATCCACGAATTGTATCAATGTGGGACCTTTTGAAACCGAAAAACATTTTCAAATAATGTAATATTTCTTTACTTTCCAAAAGTGCCCCTCCTCTCCTCTTATAAAAGGCCCCCACCTCTACCTCATTTCACCCACTTATCAAGCCTTTGGCTCGGCCAACCCCTGCCCATTTACTCTCTCCACATCCCTCTCCTAATACTAGAGGATTCACTTTGGGAATAATCCTTTCAATGGAAGCCTTTAGGCTCAAATCAAAAAGAGTTACACCTTTTAAGGTAATTCATTCTATCATGTTCATTTGTTTTATTTTGCTTCTCCAACCCCCCTAAACTCTTTTTATTTACTTCTTTTGTAACAACAACAGTATCTTAAATATACTAGGATGTTGTTATAAGATATATTTGAGCTACACACTCACACAACTACATCAAATGGTTAAAGAACATACGGTTTCCGTGGATGGAGAAATTCTGCCTCCCGAAACGATGATTGTTCAATACTCATTTAACACCTTAAAAAGGGTCCATTATGATGTCAATATTTTTATATATGATATATAATATGTTTATGTTTTCCTTAAGCTTCTGTGTTTTTCATTTTGGTCATACCTTTATGGTTTCCATTATGGGTAAACACGATATCTTCATTTTAGGAAGTGCGGACTACCGCCCCCTAAAAGTGATTTGATTCGTTAATACCATATGTGGGACGTGTAAAGGATAAATTTAATGATATTATATATATTATTATACTGGAATTATAATATACTCTTATATCATTATGATTCCATTCCAGAAAATATGAAATAGAAATGGAAGTAGCGTTCATGCGTACGTACGGCTTACCGTCTCCATGAACGGTGCATTTCATTTCTTACCTCTAAATGTGATGTAATATTATAAATGCATGTATGTACTGGATATATATGACATATATGATATCTACATCATGAATACCATTCTGGATATAATGAACCTTTGACCAAATTAACAACATGTAAGTGTAAGAAGTCTATTTTTGATTTAAGAACCAAATACCGACAAAATGACCATTATTAACTTAACTGATTACATGATGTTCACAACATGGTATAAAAGGAATAATGAACTTGAAAAGATTCACAAGAAAGTATAGATTAACTCAAGTTTATTATTCAGGAGATTAAAGAACAGTCGGGTCAAGTCGGATACGAGGTATGGGACTTCGTCTCAATCTCCTTTCATTGAGGCATATTTTATTTTATACACAACTATCTTTTATACGGTGTATAAACCCCTTTGACTTTTACGTTTATTCAAAAGGAATCTTTTTTATACGAAGCGTTTACTAAACGACAAAAGGGAATGTTTTTGTCGGCGACAACGACTTCTCCGCCGTCGTGACCGTTATTTGAGTTTCGGCTTCCTCTACAAGCCATACCTTCTTTTTAAATGAAAAATAAATACCATGTTTTACTTTTCTTTTATTTTAGTATTGAAAATGGTTTTCATAATGTTTTTATATCGATTTGTTGTATTGATATCTCGTGATTGAAATGTGGAAATTTTATGTTTCCTTTATGCATGTTTTATGTGATATGATTATGTTATGGTTCTTGGGCATTATTATGAAGACGGGTGGTTCCGTGATAAACTAAGGGCGGGTGAGCCCGTTATAGCTCTCCAATGCATTGGGTAACGCGAAGGAGTGAAACGTTAAGGTTTCTCCGAAGAGATTTTAGGGAATATACTGTGATGGGTATTCCAAATGTAACCAAGAGGGTTACTCCCTACGTAAGAATGTTATGAATGCCTCAAGCTACCTTTATGTCTTATGATTTCTATGATTTATTCATGATTTTATGAGGTATGTTAAAGTGCCTATGTTTTATGGGTAAAGTATGATTTCATTATTTTGTATATATGAACTCATGTTTCCTTTCCATGTTTTTTTATAACCCATAATGAGTTTTTATGCTCATCCCAAGTTTTTGAAATGTTTTTCACAGGTCAAGGGAAAGGTACATGATAAGATGATAGAGTCAAGGATGTGTCAAGAAATAATCCATGTTTTATTTTAAATGTGTTTCCATTGATGGGAATGAAGAATACTATCTTTATGTAACCACTTTGTTTATATGTGGAATGTAATGCAAGTTTTATGATCTAATTCTCTAAAACTCTAAACCCGAAAAGATCCTCAATGTGTAATCTTGTAATAACTCAAGATTAAGTAATGTTTAAGGCTGGGGCCTTATAAATATGGATTCCAAATTTACAATAATAATAATTTATATTATAGAATATGTTAATTTTTTTTACCACATTGATTATTGAAAATGGTTAAAATTAATTATCATGATTGAGGTTAAAATGGGGTTTTGTGCATTACATGTGTTTTTATTAAAATTAATTTTACACACAGATAATTTATTTATTTAATAAATAGGATTTCATATTTATAATTCTTATGTATTAATTAACTAATAAAACTCATTTTAATTTTATTCTTAATGTCTAAATTACATTGGTAATTAAATATTTACAAGTTACCATGGTCAAAATAAAAAGGCAGAAATTTAGTAAACATAAAAACTAATGATAAAATCATAAAACAATTAGATTACAATGTATTTAATGTTTTTATAGACAAAATAAACCCTCACATACATTATTTTGAATTTTTTTAGTCACATGAGGTAATGGATACCTCCAAAAATTGAATACTTTTGGAAATTTATAAGAATGTCACTCCTCATCCATTATAAAAGGGAATTCATTCACCTCAATTCTTGACACCTCTAAAACCATTTTTATTGACCATACCCTACCGAAATAACTTTTCTAAATCCCTATTCTAATACAAGATGAATTAATTTTAGTATAAAGTCATCCTATAAATAATTTAGTGCAAACATATGGAGAATACTTGAAAATAGGTAATGTTCTTCAATAAGCAACTTTATTTATTTCCTTCCATGTTCTCCAATTGTTAAAATACCATCATAATATAATAATCTTAGTATATTTAATATAATTATATGTTTATATATTAATTTGAAAACCTATAACCAAACTCACTTGTGTCATATGGGTTGTGAAATTATAATTTTGGTGTGTGGTGGACTACATCCTCGCGAAATGAAATCATTCTCTTTTCCATGACCTCCTCTCAAGGTTGGGTATTAGGAGGAATATAAAGTCTAGAAATGACATTTATATCATAATTATACTTATTTGTTTATTATATCATTTATACCATTTTAAAATCTCTACTATACGGGATTTGATAATGTCCCTCATGTGTACGACAGACTACTGCCTCACGAAGTGATGTGATTCATTTTTCAATAACGTGTTACCCGGAAAGTAAAATGGGTAAATAAAATGAATTTATGTGATACATATGAAATAATCATGATATTAATAATATATAATCCATTCTATAAATATAATGTAACATTTACTTTCATACCTTCTCTCTCATTAAAAAAGTGATAAAGTTGTTCATCAATGTGTGGACTACCGCCTCCTCGAAGTGATGTGATTATTTTTTCATCACCACATAAAAATAATTATGTATATAAGTATATATAATTAATTATTTTTATATTTATTATATAATTATAATTATGGAAATATAAAATATTACTTACTTCCTTTACATAATGATAATTGAAAAATGGAAATGCCACTTATGTAAACTTATAGCCTATTGTCTCCATGATTGTAACATGGCCCATTTTTCATCAGAAAATTTAATGATTGTAATATAATTATAAAAAAAATAAATATTATATTTATTTAAATATCCTTCTTCTAGATATGTTTAAATAATTCCCCCTTGAACATATTCAACATACCTATGTGGTTTTTGACACACAATCCAAATATGGTCAAAACAACTGATGTAAAATTAATCAATTAAGTAATTGTATATAACCTATTGATAAGTTATTAAAAATTTATAGTAAACATTCAATTTTTTTAAATACTGTAAATAATTAACAAAATTTAATTATTTTAGAATATAATGATACACATGACAATTCCGACAAGAGGTATAGGGGTTTCTCATCTCACATTTTTTTCTGTATGTTATCTAACATATTCCCCATTTATTTTTTGTAGTGTATATACTTCCAAAAAAAATTTGAATGGTTATTATAATTAAATTTATGGGTATTTACATAATAATTTTAGGATATATCTTTTATGGGGTTTACTGTTTCATTGTTAAAAGAGCGGTAAGATATTTATGTCTCAATTTTCCTTCTTTGAGACGTATGCTATTTTATACACCTATCTTATTTTATGATGTGTATATGTTGCACTATTAACATGTTATATCATTAATATAATAATTTTATTGATATTATAAATTTAATTTAATGTTATTATTTCATGTTTATTACAATTCAATCTTAACAATATTTTAAGAGGCTTTGTCAAAAACTCATCATTTATTGGGATTATAGATGACAAATAATACCATGTTAAAATCTTATAATTCTAATAAATTTATTAATTATAACTTTATTCATGATATTTTAAAATTAATTTAAAATTGTTTCAATCTTTTTTTCATAAAATGTCTGAGAATTGTTTTAATAAAATAAGAATTCACTTCTATCTTCGGTCAGAAATCAGTTATTATTTTCAAAACCATGCTTTCAAAAAAATATAAAAAAATGTTTTTAACTAGTATTAAATGATTTTTTAATTATATATTTAGAAATACTTTATTTTAAAAAAAATCAAAGGTATCTTTTTGTAATTTTCTAATCAATTATTTTTTATAAAGTTTTTACAGAGCAAATGGAATGGTTATTTAAGATATACAACATGTTTGGATTTACCAGCTATTATGACCACCATTTATTTGAATCTTAATTTTCATATTTACAAGGTTATTTTTAAAGAAATATTTTTCATAATATTTTTGTAAATAATTATTTATAAAAAATTGTTCTTTAAAGTAAAATATTTTCAAAATGTTTAATGTTTCAAAAAGTGATTTTCAAAATGAAAAGTATATTTCCATAAAGAATTTTTCTAATGATAATTAAATTGTATTTATTTCCAAAAATGATAACAAAAAATTTATTCTTAATACAATTGTTATATGTTGTATTGATACCATCCTTATTCTTTATCTGGTTTGATTAAGATTATTTCAAAGAGATTGTTATAGAACCCATTTCTTTTCTTTGGGTTAATCATGTCTTAAAGAGATTGTTATCGAACATGAATCTTTTATATTATTTAATTTTGTTTAAAAGATATTTTTATGGAACCTATTTTATTTCAATGGGTTAATAAGGTTTAAAACAAATTTTTATGGAACGTATTTATTTTCCAAGGGTTAATCATGTTTCCAAGAGATAGTTATAGAACCTATTTCGTTTCAATAGGTTAATTGTGTTTCAAATTTATTTCTATGGAACATGTTATTTTTATATAGGTTAGTCAATTTATAAAATTAATAATGATTAATTGAATTATTTTATAATGAAGTATCTCTGTACTTTGTTAATACTGTGGTTCTTGTAAATATTATACTATGCGGAGACCATGTATAATCGGGTGAGCACATTATATCCTATACAATTGGTTCTCACAGATATTGTTCTAATGCATTAGTTAATGATTATTCTCCTTAGATAATTATATTGTAAGTAGTTCATATTGTAATTCCAATTTTTAGGTGTTCTGTAACGGTTCTATAAGGATTCTAAGAGATGATGTTATAAGATTCCAATATGTTTTATCTATTTTCTGTTATGGGTTTATGATGTTTCAATTGATCATTATTGATATCAAATGGATCATTATTCTTGATTTTTATGATTGTTTCCCTTGTTAATTTCTTATTTCTTGTTTTCTAGTTTGATGATCTAGGTATTGATTGGTATGAATATTCATATTTTTTTTCATTCACTTTTATTATGTCATCATATCATATGCTCTTCTTATGTTCACTGATGATATTCATTTTATAATTATTACATTTTCCCTTACCGGTAATTTGAGCTCAACCTTATAATTTTTATTTTTAACCATGTTATAAATAATTTGTTTGAATGAGTTATTTCTATAAGTGACTTCATAGGGATGATGATGATGTCATAATGTGAGAAATAAAATATGGGTTAGGTTGGAGAATTTCTTATATAATGACTTGTGAAAGAATCATTTTTGATTTTATCCTAATTCTCTAAAACTATAAACCTAAAATGTCTTAGAGGATGTAAGTGATCTAACTTTTTCATTTGATGTTGTAAAGTTAGAGAGAAAAAATTGGTTCACAGTTATTAGGATCATAGATGAAAATGTATGTTTATGATTTCAACATTGAATCTAAGAGTACAAGTTCTAGGATGATATAATATGGATCAAGGAAATACATTTCATATTGATAAAATTACTGAGGGTGAGGAAAATTAGTATGATTAATAATTTTAAAAGATTTTGGGGTTTAAATATATGTTACCTCCAAAATAATGGAACCCTGTTTAGAACTAACCATACTTTTGAATCACTCATTCTTCACCATATAATTCAAGTCACTGGTCACCTCAGGATTTGGATTTTCTAAAACTATAATTTACTCCACATAATTCATTTCTTAGAGGGAAAAGATTTATTTGTAACTGTTACGGATAGAAACCCTAAAACCAAAAAGGATCAATCTAAGAAAATTTGAACTTTCTCATCACACTCCACATCAATAATATGAAAATTTAAGGAAAATTTATGATTCCCTACATTTAAAAATAATCCATCCATCACTCTATAAGGATGAGTAAGATACCTATCATTATGTTGAATAGAAATAAAATTCAATTTCAAATCCCAAAGTCCATATTTTGAAAAATGAGTATGGCATCAAATTAATAATCCCAACAAAATCTCACAAATACTTATGTTCCCAAATTCCTTCTATTTATCATTACATAAAAAATTGATAGGTTACTTCAACTTTAGATTAAGCTTCTATAAATTAATTACACTACACTCATCAAAAAGATTGATGGTATAAAATTTCTTCTAATCATTTTTTACCCATAAACCCTCTGGTGATTTTGATATATGATGTAATTTTACCCAAGGATTCCAAAAATGAAATTTTTATGATACCTTTTTTAATAATTTATAAAAACATAAAATAGTTAGGTTAATATATTATTTTCCACTCTTTCATGAAATTTAATAAGGTGGAATATGATATTAAAACTGGATGATTTTATACCTTCTACACAAACCTTTATTTATTCTTGACTTCCTTGATCAATTATATCTTTATTTTACTCATTTATTAATATTTTATAAACATATTTTTGTCATTTATTTCTGGTGATTTATTTCTGGTGATTTATTTCTATATATATTGGTAAATTGATAATTTTCTAATTTTGGGTTATTAAATAAAGTAAAATACTCAATTTCATCTTCTTCAGGATACTCTATAACTAGTTACTGACTTTTTAGGCCACATCTACAGGTGAAATTCTATTACAATCTTCTTGGGGTTCAAAATTATTATTCTGTTAAAGGTACCTAAATATCAAAATTTCAAATCCCGATCCATTTTTACCAATTGAGTGTGTAAGACATTAATGAATGACATTCAGGAATCAATTTTTGTGATTATATTCCTAACAGGGTCTTCTAAATTAGATTTATAATATGAATCCTCGATAATGTTTTTAACTTCATTCAATGGTTGATTTAGGAATCCCAGGGAGGAAGAAACTTGTTTAGTGACATTTTGGTCTTTTCAATACATGTTTGTTCCATTTTATCATCAATAATTTTATTTAATTAAAAATAATTCATAATTTTAATATTTATTTACAATAAATACAACCAATTGTTCACTCTCCTCCGGATGAACTAGCAATTAAAAATTAGGATAATAGTTTTGAATATGATCATATATACCAAAATGAGTGAATTATTCCCTAATAATTTTTCAGTGTAAACTATAGTACCCTAATTGTTGTTTTCCTAACATTGAATCCCTCCCTTCCTAGTGTACCTAGGTTGTGATTTCTACGAAAGTATATTAAAAATTATTGAAGATCTTGAACTATATTATCTATCAAATCACCTCTGTGGGATTATTCAATAATGTTTTGATTGTAGGGAGTGAGGGTATTACAAAAAGTGTCCATAAAAATATGGGGACCTAGTTTTTGGTATGTAAATTACCAAAGTTAACCACTAGAACTATACCATATTGAATCGTTGAGATCTCCATAATAATATAAAAATATTACAATATTATACTTAACAGTAATGGTTTTGTTCCTAGGATTAAATTTTCAAAAGTATGGAGTTGAACAATTGATCCCATGTATCAAATATTTCCTCATCAAGATTCTATATTTAGATTATAAAATTTCCCTTATGAAAAAATAAGAATACCCTCAAACTGTTATCATACTCACTCAGACAAAGTAGTGGTAATTATTGTATAGAACAATAAAACTCAATAATAATCCCAAGTAAATTCTCATTGGTAAGAGCAGTGAAGGAATAAAGAAAAGAAATATGAGATTGTTTATCTTTATAGTTCCTGGACCAAAGAGTATTCTTTATGTATAAAAAATTGTTATAGACTAAAGGAAATAAAAACTCTCTTAGTCAATCCATCTTAAGGACATGATTTTAATGTTATTTTGGATTCAGATCTTGATGTTAATTTTCAATATCTTAAATAACCATATTATCTATTTTAATCAAAATTGTAACAAAATATAGTTTTTTTAATAATACTTTGTATTTTTTTATTTTGATGTTTTTCTATACATATTTTTTTTAATTTTTAATTTATTCACACATTCTCTCCCCATAAATGGATACAAAATTTGGTTGTTTTCATATTGTGAGGATATTAAAATTAATTATTAACATATTTACATACACTATTACTATGGTATATAATTTCAACCACGTGTAACATTAGTTTTTTTGAACTAAAAAAAAAACCAAAAAACTATTGAGTGATGTGATTATAGAAGTTTTAATGTAATAATGTAAAAGTAGGACAGATAGTGTCACCGAAGACTTGATCTATTCATGGTATCTAAACCTAATAGAATTGATAGAAATTTCACTACCCATAAATGGAATAAAATATAGATATATAGATGTTTTGTGTAGAGGAATGAAATTCCTAAAAGTTATTAGATAAATCACCCTCACCAAATATCTCTCTTGAGAAATATTATTTATAAAAATACCCAACATGATGATACATCCTTACAGAGAATAGCATAATAAAACATTTAACAGATATTACATTGGTCATGGTTGTTAAATAAATAGATATTATACCATTTTATTATTACAATTAGGGGCAGACTAGAAGGATTATCATAAGGAATAGAAAATGATATTCTTATTTAGAACACATTTGACCTATGTGATCAATCAGGATGTAAGTATAAGAAAATGAAAAATAGTTCAATCCATCAGATACAACACCCTACACTAATTATCTACTCATTCCTAAATAATTTAAAATATAATTCATTCTAATCATTGTGAAACAAAGGTACATGAAGTGTAGAATAATTATGGAAGCTTCTCTAGCGTGATTGGAATCTCCCACGAGCTCCAACTCCAGGTTTATTTACTTGAGTGTGTTACCTTAATATAATTTGGCTCTATTATTAGTTACATTCTCTATGGATGATCGAATTTAATATCATTAGAGGTTGTAATGATAAATTAGTTGTGTTGATCCACCCCTTCTGGGAATCTCTTATTTGTTGGTCTCTAGAATCTTCTCTCTTACATTGCTTCCTATCTAATAATCATATCCATCTCAACGACATGAGGTTAGGTATTTTCTTGAATGGAATCCACATGGAATTTATTTCATTGAGGACAACCTTCATCATTTCACTCAAATTAAATTCCCCCAACTGGATGCCTCCCACCATGTGAGATTTCTTTCTAATATGAAATAGTATTCTTGAGCTCAAATTTCCCAACTCAAAACATCCTCTCTTCTTAGAACACCGTTCAAATTCTAGAATAATCCCATGAATATCCTAGTTTCATTAATTACATAACATATGAATTTTTTTCACCTATAATTTTTTAATTTACCTTCTAGGACTAGGCTTTGAAAATTACCTTTCTACAACTTTAGGTCCATTAAAATATGACCCTTTATCCTATATCATCTTCCCAATCCATAGAAAACCAATTATAGAACTACTATATTCAATATATATTCAAATATTATCATCCATGATCACTAAAAATAGATCTCTAGGTAAATTACGAATTTCATAAGTTCCATTATCAATTTAAACTCACAAACCATTATATATGACCTGATTTCCATTCATGTATTGAGTTTATAAAGTTCTATGAACAAAATACAATGTCTCCTACTGTAGTTTGGATATTTTTGAGGAAAATATTGTTTTAGATGGTGGTAACACATTAACGAACACACAGACATAGAGCTTGATGTCGTGAGGCCTCAACCATCTTCTTTATTGACCTATAATAAACAAAAAATCTAGTGAAAATATGACCATAATTTATTTTTTCTTTCATTTGATCTATAGGTATAGTCACAGTTTATATTCCTTTAACACAAGAGTAGCTATGGTTATCTCTAATATTTTCCTCAAGCATAGTTTTATCTACTTCTGAATTTATTTTAGCTTCAATCATCAGTATCAGTCTTGGTTCAGTAAACATTGGTCATGAATCTTATTTACATCACCCCAATCATGGGTTTGTGTGCATTGTAATATCTATTGAGTTCTTTTATAACACATCTAGGGTTTCAATTTTTCATATTTTTATCTATTATCAGGTTGATTAAATGTTCCCTTGTGATTTTGTTTCTCGACATTCCACCATATTTAGTTTCCTTCAATCTCACTTGATGCCATAGAATGCTAACAAATATCAATCATCATATTGGATCCTCAAACATGTTGATCATATTTTTCTTGGTGATCCCAACATAGATGGTCATCTTCTATTCCACTCTATGTTCTATTGAAAAATAACAAGTGTGATGTCTCACATGCAGTCAATTCAAATTTTTTCTTGTGTTAAATAACACAAATACCCCATGGTCGATTGATTAATCAACCCTGTGCACATTTATATCCACTTTTAATCATACATCCTACACAGTTAATAAAATTTTCCATTTATATACACCCATTATTGATCCCATCATGGAATATAACAAACACATTAAATCCAAGAGTTTTCCAAACTTCTTGTAATGGTCGATAAATTTTAATTTCTTGAAGTGTAGTATCCTTATAAGATTTCTAGTACATTAGATTTATTTTGTAAGCACTATCACTTACATTTGTGGATAATTAAATTTTCATTCAAGTATCCACTTTCTATCGATCACATTACCACATAATTTCATGGTCTCTATAGAGAATCTCCTCAATCTTTCTTAACGAATCCCCACAAGTTTCACATCCATTTAACATAAAAATCATCAAAAGTAAAAATAATTAAATTGAATAAAAATATATAAATTAATTTCAACATATTAAAATTTTCATAATTAATTTTGGAATTTAAATTATCAAAATTTCGAAGAACTAATTTAGCTAGTTTACATAAATCATCAAAAATTACATATATAATATTTGTTCAATGTATAACCACCACAAACCTATTATTGTAAAATAATTGAAAAAATTAAATCTTATAACATTGATCATTTGATTACCAAATCAAAATTAATTTTAGAATTAAAAATATCAATGTTTTAACTACAAATTAATTAAAAGTTAATAATTACCAATCGTAAGTGCATTTGTTGTTTCTAAAACTCCTTAAATTAACAAAAATTGTTATAAAAGTGTGTCAAAATTATTCCAAAATGCAAATATTATCTTTCTATATTATTAGTATTATCATATAAATAATTTTTATACCTTAAATAAAATTTTAATTTCATCCATGTAAAAGGTGACGTAAAATAAGTAATGTCACTTTGTGGAGGCTATGCTCCCCACAAACACATGATCAGTGTTCCTTTTTCTATGTGGATAGGATGGAATAAATATAGGTTCTTCCATTAATATAATAATAATCATGTATATTTATTGTAATTAGGTGATTATATTACTATATTTAGGGTATTTTTGTAAGATAATGATTAAATGTAAATGGAGAAGGATTGTATAGTACTCACATTGGATATTTGAACTTTCTTGTGAAGTTATACTTAAAAAAGGGCTTAGTTTATTTTATAGTGATTGGGGAATTATTTAGTGAATAGAATCATAGTACAAGAACATTTTTATGGGTTTAAAAAAATGATGATTGGATTTGTAACCTTGATAGGTTGGAAGTGATCGTCTTTAATAAGTAAAGAAAATGGTGCTTTTGTGCAAACATTTTATTTTTTCAATAATTCAATGAAAGGATTCGAGGTTAAAATGATAAAAAGTTAAAAATAATGTATTTTTTCATGATCTCTTGTTTTAAAATTGATAAAATCCATTTACCCTTAGGTTGTTACATTTTTCCTTTTTTTTCTTACAAACGTAACTTGTTATTAACTAAGAAATTTATGTTTTATTAAAAAAATAAAAGAGAAAATATCATACCAGATTTTTATGTTATGAACCTAAATTTAATCCCTATATAATTTAATTCAATTTCAAAATAAAATAAAATTAACTTTTAAAATAAATCATTTAATAGATAGAAAATTGTTTTGTTGGGAATTTGTTTCTATCATTAAGTGTTCTTAATCATATTTAATATTTATAATAATTAAATGTGTATTAATATAATTATATTTCTTTAAGAATTATATTGGAGTCATTATTGAGAAGATAATAATTTATTTGTTTTTATAAAAATTTCACAATTATAATAAAACATTTCATTGAAAATAATAGTTTTAACATTTTCATAGAAATTTAATTTAATCCTATCAATTATTTATATTATTAAAAATGAAATAATCAATTTTAAAAAATTTGGTCATATTTATTTCAAATATAAAATCTATTTTTACAAATAAAATTACTAGGTTTATGAAAAATTAATTTTAACATTATTTTATGAAAACCATTTATATAAAAAAATGTGTTTTTAACAATAATTGTTTTCTTAGAATAAATTATCAATGTTGTTTATTTTCATCATAAAATTATTTTTCTTGTTGTGAAAAAGAATGGTTTTCCAAGAAATTTAAAACTAAATTTCCCTTGTAAAAAACGATATTTTAATCCTATTTACATAAAATAGTCATTTCAAAAAACTCAAAGAAATCATAATAAGTTATTTTTATATTGAATTCAGAAATGAAGTTCATTTTATTAAATTTAAATAATAAATTTTTTTATTCTATCTTTTAAATGAAAATAAAAAGTATAAATGAAATAATATTTTCTTAAAAACAACATTTTTATCATTAAATCATAATAATCATTTCCCCAATAAATATAAAAAATATTAATTGATTTCTATCATAGATGATTTTTAATTATTTTGGTAACAATTCTTATTCAATATTCTATGTAACATTTATGTTTGTTGTTACATGTACCAAAAGTATTAAAAATTATATTTTATTTCAAAAAGAACTAAAATCATAAGACATTACATTTATTGAGGGATATATGGTTAAAATTATGGGAATTTTATTTGCTACATTTCTAGGTGCCACAACATATCTATTTTAATACATTATGATCACATATTCTATTTTAATGCTTTAATTTAATTGTTATTTTATTGATAAGAGGCTATTATTTTAAAAAATATTATGTGATATTTACAGATCTAGTCTTCAAGAGTATTAATATATAGTTATTATAATTTGATAAATTAGGAGAAATAAAATGAGAAAATATATGTTGACTAAGGGTAAAAATTGAGAAGATAAAAATGAACAAAAAACTCATGAAAGGTTGAAATGTCAAGATTCATAGATATACACATTATCTTGAAGGAAAATATTGATAGAGTGTTTTTTGAATACATATACGGGAAATAGTATAAAGAAATTATAGAGTTTTACTACTAAATTGTGGCATATTTTCAACGTTAATTAAGGGATAAAAGAGACATGACATAACGTGTATCTATGAATCATTTGTATCAATTATAGAAAGAGAGACCCGGTATTATTACAATACACTAAATAAAATTATGAAAATGAATAGGGAGTACATTTTATCCAACAATATGAGATATCCATCCCACACTTCCACTTTCAATGGACGTTTGAATGTGGATGAGGTAGCTAGTATTGATAGAAACCAAAATGGTAAAGAAGATAATTTATTCCATTCATGAGGAACATATGTTCGTATTATTTATCTACTACAATATTCTAAAATCATACTCCGGCACTCTGATTGTAAGGTTGACACTTTAATTTAAATTGGTTTTTTCTAGTGTTTTTATGGGTCTAAGTTCATTATATTTCCTATATTTCTTGTGATTAAAAATATGATGTTTTCTGTGATTATTATAGTCACCACCATACACAGGGGATATAGTCATCCTTAGGGAGACAAACCTCATCAACAAACCACAATGTTCTTATAGTGATTATTTTTTTATCTGTATATATACTAACCAAAAGTAAGATAAAGAATGATATGAAAAGAATAAGGAATATAGTCCCAAAGTGAGATTATTTTAAATCTATGATAGAATAATTATATTGGTTTATAAGTATATCAACAATGGTTCAAAATAGTGGATTAGTGTTGGAAACATCCATATAAAAACAATATTACACCCTAATAAAAACTACGATTTAGGGTAATAACTATTTATCCTAAAATGAATATAAATTTTCATTATTTTATAATTAATTACACAATAAATTCAATTTTTTGGTAGAGTAAGAGGGCATGAATGTGAAATGTAGGCCTAAATTTTAGGGTAAAAATATATATAATTTGGGTGAAAACAAAAATAATAATATTTAGTATAGGTGCAGTGATCCAGAATCCAAATAGAAAGGGGTTAGATTCTTTTATTATAGTATAACTATACATGTTAAAAATTAATTTCATAAACATAAATCCAAAGAAAATTATAACTGTTATGATGTTCAATAAATATTTTATGAAGTTTTTTATGATAGTTTTTAAGCTTTGAATGTGTCTAAATTCATTTTTATAGGTGTGTGGATCCTAGATTCTACTGTTACCTCTCATATATTCCATGATAATAAATTTCTTTTAGGAATTTACCAAGATTAATTAAATTCAGTGTATGTTAGTAAACAATAATAAGAGTTTGGTCAATTATAGGGGTTTTTATATTAGATAATCATGACCATTTGATAGTCACCTAAAATGATATGATATGGTACTTAACTTTGAAAACAATAAAATTTATTAGGAAATCTAGATTTGAATGGATTTTCATTCTCTTAAAAGTCATGTTTCATTAAGATCACAGACACATAATGTATGACTTTTATAGAATCATTAATTATAGTATTATTTTGTAGAATAGAAAGACTGATTCAAGGAAATTGTATAGTACTTATATAAATAACAGTAGAGATACCTTGATTTTTCATAGGGTGTTAGGGCATGTTTGTGATAAGTATATTGAGGGGTTGAGTATGTAGGGGATTCTTTTAAATGTTACACTAAATAATTTATCCATTATGAAGATTGTATCATTTGATAATTAAAATTTGTAGGGTTGAGTAAATTTAATTTTGAGTGATACAAACATTATAGTTGATGAACTATGATTTTCAGGGTCTTTTTAGTACTTCCTCCCTTTTGTGGAGGCTCATATTTTGTGACACTTATTAATGAAATGAAAAAAATTCCTAGACCAATATTCTAAAAAATATATCTAATGAAATTGGGTTGTTTAAAACATTGAATTACTATATTATGAACTAAAATAGTATGATGTTGAAAGCTATATGAAATTATAGTGGAATTGAATTATTATCTACTAAGTTTCTTATGTTCTATCTTCTAGAATTTATTACAAGGCATCAAACTTTTAAATATGGTACTTAATATAATGGTATAGAAAAAGGAATGAACAAAACCAGTCATGAGTTGGTCAATAAAATGCATGAATATAGAGGAATGTCCAAATAATTTTGGGTTGGGGTTTCTACCTTGGTGGAATACATAATCAATCAATACCAATCCACTAATATTAAATTTAAAATCCATGAAAAATTCCACAATTACTTACATACTTCTTATGGTTTCTTAAGGGTATTTTGTTGTACTACCTTCAACCATACAAAAAATGATAAGATCGATCCTATAACTATTAAAGGTATTTTCAAGGGTTACAATAAGGGGTTAATTGGTATAATCTTGGGGTTTATAAACCTATTTTTCAATAATTCATTATAATTTGGGATATTGCATCTCATATGTTAGTATATCCTAAACCAGATCGTTCCACTGATGATGGTGCTAAAACATACCAACATTATGGTGTTGAGTATTTTCTACCAATTGAAAATGATTATTTGGTTGGTACCACTCAAATATATCCTTAAATCAATGCTCAAGAGGATACTTTTTCTAACACTTAGTGGGATAGTGAACCTTCTACTTTTATAAATCATTGCCAACTCACTTGAGATTGAGTTATGAAGACCAATATGTCTATATCATTTTATATCCATATTTATTTAGTCACTTTTACATTCCATGTTTCTTAGGACATGATTAATGATGATCCTAAAACTTATAATCATGTTTCAAATCAGAGTGACTCTAAATTTCTAATCACTATTATTAGTGATAAGATTAATTCATTAGGAAAAAACACTAGACCATTGTGAATAAACCAACTAGTGATAAAGTAATCAAGTGAAAATGCATCTTTATGAAAATTGAATATAACATTGTATATACTAATATTAAATACAAAAATTGATACGTATCCAAAACCATCCTTCAATGTGATGGAATTTATTATTCTAAAATATTTTTTCCCACAATTATATAATAACATATTTTGTTGTTTCTTACATTTGTTGCTTCTGATGACTTTTGTATTGAATAACTAGTTGTTATAATTAATTTTTTTATGTAGTTGATGTGAAGATAATTTATAAATAAATCCTATTGATGTGTTTTATATTAAATTTAAACCAAAAAAATTATTTATTCTTTACATATCACCTTACAGTTTAAAATAGGGTTCATAAGAGTTGCATAGTAATTTTTTTCCTAGTTATAAAATGATTACAAGTGGATTAAATTTGATGCATGTGTTCACTATATGAGTTTAAAAAACCATATTCATTATAAACTTTTATATGTTGATGAAATATAATTCATATATAATTATATGAAATAGATCACTAATTTTAATTCTCAATTAATGTTTTATTTCAAAAAGTAATGCCCATGTTGTTACAAACAAATCCAAATTATGAAGATTATTAGAGATTATGATAAAAAGTTAATTTTGTGATCTTAATATTCCTATGTAGTTAAACTCATAAATAGGTACTTATTTTACTCCCTCAACCCTATTAATATTCTTTCTTCCCAATATTTTAAAATATCATTGTATCAATCCCCTAACGCTGCTACCCATGTTGAATACATTAGTACAATACCGTATATGGATTCTGTTGGTAGTATCTTATATGTAATTATCTATTCTATCCTGAATATTTCCTTCTCTATTTTTACTATGACCTAGTTTATAATCAATCCAAGAAAACCCCATTGGAATACACTTAAATGGTTATTGATGTATTCTTCATCCACGCCTACATTATCTATTTGTTGTAGTGGAAATGTGGATTTTGATTAACTGTTGACTAGATAACCTTATTAAAATTTTATTGGATGCTCAAAAATGCTTCATTAGCTATGTTTTTATTAATTATAAGGGACATATCATCAATAAATTCAATATTTATTTAACGGTGTTCATCTCCATAACTAAGGTTGACCAGAGAGCTATTATTGAATCTATTAATGATGTAATTTTTATTAAAGGTTTATCATATGACATTCCTTTATATACTTATTCCTTTTAATTATTTTTTGATATTAAATGTACATTTCTTTTATCTAATAACTTATTTTTTCATAGTAGTTAAAAACATATAGAAATATGATTCACTTTGTTACAGAAGTTATTGAAGCTTGTATACTGATTGTTATTTAGATACACACTGATGACAACCAAGTTGATAGTTTCACCAAGATTATAGATTTGTATAAATTTAAGTATTATTAGATATTTTAATTATGGTACTAGTTCAACAAAATTAGGATAAATAACATCTCCCCTTTATTTGTATTATTTTGTAGTGTGGATTACTGATTTACACTCTTTATTTATGGTATTAACAATTAGAGCTTTATTTTAGGAATTTATATAATTTTGATGATATGAAAAATTTTGTGAATTTATTTTATATATTTATGTTATTATAATATTATGATGTATATTTTAATGGTTTTTTATTTCAGATTGACTATTAAATTGGGACATTAGATGGTCTTATTTAGTGACATATTTCACTATTTTTATTTATTAACTGGACTAACAGAAATATCCATCTCCTTAGACCCGTAATCTTGATTACTTAGATTTAACACTACCAATTTATGTTTCTTTTATCAGTTTAAATTTACCTATATTTCTTGAACAATGACCATATTCTTTGTGTTCTCCCTTAGTATCCCTTAAATGAGGTTCATTATCCTTTTACTTGATCACGATCTTCCAACTATACCTTGGATCCCAGGGTCTATTATGTTTGTTCCTCAAGTTGTGTGTATCCTACATTACAACCAATCACATTGATGCATGGTTAATTCAACTATTCTAATAGATCCTCATTTTAGATGGGAAATGAGAGAGAGTAATATATCACCATAAGTTTAAGACTTGTTGTCCTAATGGCTAACCATCCCACTACCATTCCATCCTTATGAAGACACAACCCCAAAAATAGATCTTAGTGGAGAAATGTAGCTTAAAACTTGTGATGATAAGGTTATTTTCCGTTCATTTCCCAATTATCATAAGATCCTAGGCACCTATTTAATACCTCTAAAAAGTTATACCTGTTCAAGAACACTATTTAGTGGTATGTCTAACTGGTATGTCTGTTTTTATTGATTCTTCAATTTTTTTCCTTCAGTTTTCTAATTTTCAGTATGTTTTTCTATTTAATGATTTCAATTTTTTGTAATTATAGGTTTTTTAAACCTCATTTTGAATTTTTTTTGTTGCACTATATTCATTTTCCTTGATCATTAAAAAGGTTTGTGTGTGTGTGTGACCATGGAGTAATTGTTATGAACATATGACCAATGCAGTTTGATGAATGTTAAATCTTATGTCCACTCTATTTCATTTATTATATTCATTTAACACATATTAAATCACCATCATTGATTATAAATTTTTACTATACAATATAAATCATATCATAGATCATATTAGAAGTCATTATTGATTTATAAATTATTTTCCCTTTCATGTGAATTTGCACACAACGAAATCCACCGTATTATAAATTTGGAATTAACCAATAAAATAAATTGTATTTATCATTTCAAAAAAAACACTATCATTTCCAATGATGAAAAAATATTGAAGAGTTTATTAGTTAAAAAACTATTATAAAATCAGATTTTATCTATGCTAATGTTAATACAGATAAATGCACTCTTTTTTGAGTTATTGATTAAGAATTGATAAAAGTTCCCATTTATCAGAACTAGGTTTAATATTGATAAAACAGTAATGAATAACACAAATCAATAATAAAATAAATAAAATTTTCATAAATTAAAAATAAATTATCATTATAAAAATCAAACTTTTAAATAAATATAAATTAAAAACACTTCAGTACATAAAAATTGTAATTATATATAAATTGTCTTATAAATATTTACAATTTACACCAAATTAAAAACAATAGAACTCATAAGAGATAACTTAGCCCAATATTCCGCTGTTCTTTGGACCCAATCAGGCTACCAACTGTAGACCACCAATGAAAGCTCAAAGAATATAATTATATACATGAACTATAAAATAATTTTCAATTTAGTAATACTATAAATAAAACATAAATTTGATATAATATTACATAATTAAAAAAATGAAAAGGACACCATTAATTATAAATCATAATACATAAATAAGAATAATATATATATATATATATAATATTATGATATAATAAAACACTCCCCACTTATTTTCTATTTTTGGATTCTGTGTCACAATTTTAGTCATACCAATCACACCATTTGTCGGGTTTAAAAGTGGTTAATTAATTATTGCCAGAAAAAGTTAATCAATAAGTTTTCGAGATTATCAAGACAATTTAAAGAAAATTTATCTATTTTGACTATTTGAATAAATTTATTAACTGAAAAACTATTATTTAATTGAAAACATTCGTTTTTAGATATATTATTCGCATTTCATGTTATATTCATGTGTGGATAATTTTTTAACATAAAAAATATATAATTGATAATTTTTATAAAGTAGAATGACAGTTATAGTTACTGTTGCTTTTATATGTGATGGGTGTTCTGAACTAAATTTTCATTTTTAAATGAAAATATCAAATTTCAGTCATATTAGTCAAACCATGTGTCGAATTAACATGACGTTAATTCATATAAATCAAAACATAATTATTGATCATTTTAAAGATTTATAAAGATAATATGAGTTCAATTTATTAGTTTGGAGTATGTGATGTGATTTTTTATTTAAAAGTTATCTTTTAAATGAAAACACATACTTTTATTCATACTAGACACACCATGTGTCTGATTAATTTATAGTTAATTCTTACTCCTAAAAACAAATATTTTTCTTTGTCCAAAATTGTCATGTCACAAACTAGCTCAAATTATCTGGTACACTGATACATGATTTGGCATTGACATAACCCAAAGGGTGTTCCCGATTTCCATTGGTCAATAACATTTACCAAGAATCAATAACAAGTAAAAGGGAATTATTTTTCCACAAGAAAGAGAACATGATTTAAAATAGAAGAAGGAAAAAAAATCATAGTCAGTATGAAAAATAGTTCTCAATGAGAAAAGTAAGACAAGAATATAGGCTTAAAACCCAAACAACATAATATCTAAAATAAGATATCATAATATCTATTAAGACAAATCCCAAAAATCCTAACATAACAAGTCAATCACAACTCTACTAGACATCACCATCATTCTAGGGTCCCATGAATCAAAAATGCTCTCCACTTTTGAGTGGTTATTTCACTTTTCCTGGACCTAGAAAAACATAATATATAAATTCTAGAATTCAAAGGATGAATATGTGAAAAAAATCCCAATAGGATTCCACCAAACATTACATAAGTATATCTATAACAAAATATACAATTTATTCGTCAATTTAAATAAAGGAAATAAAAAGAAAATCAGTTTCTATATTTTTAATAAAAACATTCTTTCAGTTCAAGAATATAGAATTAATATAAAAATCAGCATAAATGGAAACATTCATAAATCATGAAAATAAATAAAATAGTTCTATAGTCAATGACATGTAATAATCAATTAAAAACAAGAAACATGTTCATAGGTCCAATGGTTCACTAGTTTTTTTCTGTTGGATATTTTTACTACTCAGTCAATCATCACAACTCTAAGTGCATGCACATGTCAATAAGGCTTAGGCCAAAAAGATATTCAATAAACACCATATAAGGGAAATCTTGAAAATAATATTGTTATAGATTTCATTGAAAATCTATTTCATGGAAGTCAGATTCAGAATGTGTGTGTACTAATCATACAATATCTAACAAGTCTCCCATGTGCGTTAGTAAATCAATCAATTAATAATTAAAAATTAATTCATTTAAATTAAAATAATCATTCAGAACTCAATTTCCAAATTTCATTTTTTCATGTTCCATTTCAATTAACATCCCACATAATATTTTTTCATTAAAATCTAGTATTTTAAAAGCGTATTTCATTTTAATCCATTTTTTAATAATCAACATCAAATAATTTCACACTCCATGCTGACATTTCTAAAAACCCACCTAAGGAATCAAAGCCTTTGAAATTGGGGTTTAATTTTAAAATACCACATATTTCAAAAATTAATGGTCAAGTGAAATCAAATCAAGGGAATCACATGAAAGTACATTTAAAATCAACCCAGAAATTATTATTTAAAATATAGAAAAATCATTACATAACCATCTACCTTTGATCACATAATATAATATTCAAGCACATAAAATTGGAAATAAAAAAGGAGAAAAAAAGGATAGGAAATTGAAATAATAATTCCTAGAAAAATTATCCATTAAATAATGGTTTTGATCAATTATTAACAATATGACATATCAATCTCTACGAATGTAAGAGAATATAATGGGATAATTACAAACAAAAGAAAATATTATCACCAAAAGGATATCAAATGCATCAACTAGAACATCAATCTAAGGGGAAGAGGGTTTGAGAAGCCAAAATCCTCTCTTGACAGACTCTAGAAGACAATCGAATGAGTAATGTTATAATAGTAGGTGTTTAGGGTTAAAAATAGGGTTCCAAGGATTTTATTTAAATTTGTAGGGTAGTTAAAAACCCATTTTCATGGTCTCCTAGTTGAGCCTTGGGGTTACAACTTACTACAAGCCCGCATTAGGCTTCTGTTAAGGGTTCATGGTTTTCCGGTACAGTTTTCACAAAGCGTCAGACACCCCCAAGTGCCTCAAAAAATGTTTCTTGATTTTTTTGGATGAACTATGTACTTTTCCATAGTTTTAGACCAACTAAGGAATGTCCCATGTAATTACATTATTCTCTAAAAAATCTATAATTGACTCAAAGAAATACCCAGTGAAAAGATAGTAAAAACAAAGGTTTAAAATTACCTTAAATCTAGTAATAGGATGTTAAAACCTCCCCACAATAAAAAATTCCTTCCCCCAAAAATAATCTCAAGAATAATTTATATCAAATATATGAGGCCAATATTCTCTCATTAGTTCAATGTGATCTAATGTCTCATGTGAATCAAACATGTTCTACCGAAGAACAAAACAATATATAGGATTCTCAATAATAGCATTCATTTCAAATTAAAAATTCTATATTTTTTTCATAGTTATGGAAATATTTTGTTAAACATCATGGTCTTCCAAGATAAAAACATGATATGGATCATAGATATATTTATAATCCATTAAATAGTGATACATGTTATGAATTGATATCATTTGAGGAGGAAAATCCAAACTATAGGCCACATTGACGATTGTCTCAATGAAATAAAAAATTACCACATCTCTTGGGTTTGGATTGTAAAGACCTGGAAATTTCAAGGAAAATTGTTCCTTAATTTTATTTGGAATTTTATAAGAACGCAGTTTCTCACGGCGCCAGATTCCGAGGCCTGGTGTGCCCGGAATTAATTTCCTAAGTTTGGCTCGGGTACGTTCAGTGAACGAATGACCGGGAATTTATATCTTTTCAACCGGTGCTCGGAATCGAATTCTGATGGCACCGATGGAACCGTAACACCGGTATTTTCTTAGGAACTCCTTTTCCGAAGTTGCGTTTACATGAGGGAAGTTGTTAAAAATTGTGAAAGTTAAAATATAAATTTAACACCAATTTTTATTCTTCCCTTAGTGTTTTTATCCTTTGAGTGGAAGTTGGGTAACTACCCAACTTCCCTTTGGAGGTTATGAGGGTGGTGGGCCCACATGAACCCCACCCCTTCATATTTCTTAATCCCCCATGTATCTCACATTTAATTGTGGAGTCTCTTAATATTCTAACTCTCCCAATTTAATGTTGAAACTCTCCACCTCACTTGTATGAATTTTGAATCCATATCTCCGCATTTAATCAAGTGTGTTGTCGCAATTAATGAAGGAAAAATCTTGAGTTGTTGTGCCATAAAAATAATAGAGGGCTGTCTCTATTATTTTGGCTAAACTTTTTATTGGGAGAATGAGTGGAGTTTTGGAAGAACGCTTGGAGGAACGATATCTTCTCGACGAAGAACGCGGCTTCCACCGAAGAACAATGACACGTCTCTTTCCTTCCAACCGAAGCAGGAAAGGGAAGGCGCCACCCGTGAAGAACGTCGCCAACGACAACGTCAATTCCTCCGACGTTGACGAAATGACATCCGTCAACCGCAACGACCAACTTCCAAAACTCGTCGACATTCATTGATGAAATTGAGGTAGGGAATTTAAATTGTGAATGTTGGTGAACCCTCGTTTACTCCCTTCTAAATCTAAGAACGCTGATCAACTAAATATTATGTTGATCCGCGAAGATTAATTTGTGGGTTGGGATTATTGTTATGATTCTTTTTATTTATAAGGTTGTAGGGGGTTTACGTGATTTTCTCTTCCGTCTTTTATCCGCGTATTTTTTCGGACCGCTTGATATAGATTAACGGGAGGAAGTCGGACCGCACAAACACGGCCTCCCCCTCCCTTATTATTTATTTCTTGTTGTTGTGGATGGAATGGAAGTGACACGGTGCTGTCGCACCACGCGGAATCGTGTGGAAAGAATGCGTGACATCATCACGCCACTCAGTAAATTATTTTTTGAATCAATTCCGCGGCACCGTCGTGTCGCGCCGAAAAACCGTAAACGAACTGCGGTCGGAGTCGGGCCATGGCGAAGGGGCGCAGCGCCATCGGGTCGCACTGGAAAACCACAAAGACGACGCTATTCGTTTTGACGTGCGGATTGACGGGCGACGATGAAGAAGGCCATTATGGGGTTTGAATCCCTTCGCAGTGAAGGTGGGGTCCCGGGGGGACCATAGGCGAAGACGGCAGGAGAAACGGACCACCGGAGCGCGTCCGGTGGTCCGCGGAAGGCGGCGGCGGCGCGCCGCTGGAGGTTTGGCAGCCGGCGGAACCGCCGCCGACCTCAATTAGCGGCGGGCGGGGGAGTCGCGCACCCCGCTCCGCGATTCGGCTCGGCCATGCTGGACGAGCCGCGGCCGGCCAGTCGGGCCGGTCCGGGCCCAGCCGGGTCGGACCCGGTTCGGGTCGACCCGGTTCCGGCCGACCCAGGGGGGGTCAGCCGGGTCAGCCCGGGCCCAAACCCCCTGTTTTTGGACGACTTTCGGTCAAATGACAATATCTTGGGCTACGAACCTACGATTGACGCACCGTCAGTTTTATAGTGATCCTTGGTATGAGACGGTCATTTCGGTATATCGTACTCAAGGTTTCAGAATACTTTGAGTTCGGCCGGGTTGGTTCGTACACGAAACCAACCGGGCCCTCGGAGCGAAAACGCTCATATCTTGAGCTTCGGACGTCCGATTGATGTACCGTCGACTTTGTTGAGTTCCTCGTAGTGAGATGGATCTTTTGGCTCACTCCGCCCGAGGTTTGGAAGCAGGTGTTGTATGGTCAGGTTGGTTTTTCCTTAAAAACCAACCAGACCCCTAGGACGAAAAAGCCAATAACTCTCAGACCATGCGTCCGATTGATGCGCCGTCTACGACGTTGAGTTCCTGTTGACGATACAGAACTTTTGGATACATCAACTCTGGACCTTGTGTCATTTGATGTGTCAGCCTCTCGGCTCGTGGAGCGGACCCTCCCGAACAAGCTTGCTGTGTGCGGGAACCCTAGTACTGGCTGCGACTTCGACGACGATGACTGTGCAGAGATCCTCAGTGAACTGCGACGATGAAGACTACTGGTCTTGTATCATATGTGGGTCCCAGATTAGATGATTCAGTACTGGTCTTGTATCCTATGTGGGTCCCAGTATAGATGAATCAATGAAGAGTGTTGGTCTTGTATCCTATGTGGGTCCCAGCTGTGATGGTCTTGTATCCTATGTGGGTCCCAGCTTAGATGATTCAAGTACTGGTCTTGTATCTTATGTGGGTCCCAGTATAGATGAATCAATGAAGACAGTTGGTCTTGTATCCTATGTGGGTCCTAGCTGTGCTGGTCTTATATCCTATGTGGGTCCTAGCTTAGATGATTCAAGTACTGGTCTTGTATCCTATGTGGGTCCCAGTATAGATGAATCAATGAAGACAGCTGGTCTTGTATCCTATGTGGGTCCTAGTTATACTGGTCTTTATCCTATGTGGGTCCCAGCTTAGATGAATCAATACTGGTCGTGTATCCTATGTGGGTCCCAGTATAGATGACTCAAAGAAGATAGCTGGTCTTGTATCCTATGTGGGTCCTAGCTGTGCTGATTTTGTATCCTATGTGGGTCCCAACTTTGATGATTCAGTGCTGGTCTTGTATCCTATGTGGGTCCCAGCATAGATGAAACAATGAAGACAGCTGGTCTTGTATGCTATGTGGGTCCCAGCTTAGATGATTCAGTATCTATGTCTGATCATCTCTTTCACCTTTTTCGATGATGTATACCTGTGTGAGCTGAATCATGTTTGTTTTCCTATGTGTATTGTGTAGTGCTATCCTGTGTGGATTACGTTATGCTTTCCTGTGTGGAATACGTATACTTTCCTGTGTGGACTGAGTTTTACATGGGCTCGGAGGTTGGAGCTTATTGGAATTGATAACTTAGGTATATGTATGGGAATATACCTAAGCAGTGTCGGTTGTTACTTCGTGATTGTATCTTTCCTTTGTGGTTTATCCTTTGTGGATTTTGGGAGACCTTCAAGGGTCTCGGGGTACCTACTGAGTAGCTTATACTCACCCCTACACGGGCTATGCCCGCACTACGTTGTGTTGGTTGCAGATGACGGACAGCGTTGATCGTGGTTGAGGCTTGCAGAGCAGGATGGTACCTGGAGGTGAACCAATGGGCGGGGCATACTCGGAGCGGACGGCGGGACCCGAGGAGCAGTGGAGATTTCTGTACCCACCCTTCAGGTGGGATTTCTAGTGGACAGCTCGGAATAGCGGCTTTTACTTTTCCGTTGCTGTTTTCTCTTTCGAGTTGTACTTTACTTTCAGTTTGGGTTTGTATACTGGCCCACTTACTTTCTGCACTTACAGTTGTACTCTGTTTTTACTTAGTGTTTACTTCTACTGCTTGCTTACTCTGAGGTTCTTGTTTACTTTACAAAGGAAATTCCTTCCCTTTTTACCCTGATTTATGCCTTGGTGCTAGTCGCCAGCCCCTGGCCTATGGAAGGCGGGCTTGGGGTAGTCACGGCACGTGCCCCGAGGACGGGTTGTGACAAATTGGTATCAGAGGAGTTCGGTTCTACCGCAGAACTTTTGGACTCTGATCTGTTTATATGTGAAGCAATGGGGTTTAGCATATTGAGTGTGGTTATCAGTCCAGGGAGTCCAGTGTTGGTGCGGCGGCCGACGTATCCGTACACCAGGACCCCGACTTCTGATTTCCGACTTAATGCATGAAAACATTGATTGCATGTGTGATTCAAGTTTTCTTTTTGATTACTTTATATCAGCTCACCAGGTATATTGTTCTGACCGTGGCGCACCTGTTTCCTTCCAGGATGGCCCTATGACGGCAGCTAGCTAGGGTTCCGAGAGTTGAGTGTGACGACAACTCATCGAGCGATGAGGCCTCGGTGCAGGGCCCCTTGTCAGCAGAGGCACCGGGGGTACCTTTACCCGTCGAGCCACCAATGCTACCAGCCCCAGCCACTGACGATGCACGTTGCCTCTGTGCACTGCATGAGTTCCAGCGCCAGCGACCGCCCAGGTTCCGTGGGGAGATGGACCCCCAGGCAGTCGAGGACTGGCTGGAGGCAGTCGTACGAGTTTTCAGGCTAGTGAGGACACCATCAGACCTCATGGTGATCCTCGCAGCGAGCCTACTGCACGCAGCAGCGGGCCGATGGTGGAGCTTGATGCTCCAGGTGCACGACGAGACATCTCTTCTCTGGACAGACTTTGAGAGCATCTTCCGCTCCGAGTTCGTCCCAGCCACCCTCCATGCAGTGCGCATTCAGGAGCTTCTTCAGCTGCGGCAGAGCAGCTTTTCAGTGTCACAGTACTCGGCGAGATTTACTGATCTCTCTCGCTACACCATAGATATGGTACGGGACCCGTTCTTCCGGGCCCGGACCTTCGAGAAGGGACTGAGGCATGAGATCAGGGCTTCGATGAGCTCCCTCAATATTCTGACGCAGGCAGAGGTGTTGGAGAGGGCCCATCTAGTGGAGAGTTTTCTCGCCGAGTAAGCTCTAGTGATAGGGCCCTCCGTAGGATGGCCCGTAGTAGGGTCTTCTGCAGTTGGCAGTAGACAGGTGACGCAGAGGTCCAAACGGGCCAGACCATCAGATGTGCAGTCACTGGATGAAGATTCGGTTGTGCAAGGCACACGAAGGAGAGCCAGCTACACGAGGGGCAGACATTGCTACACATGCGGCGGGCAAGGTCACATGGCTTGAGACTGCCCGACTCGTCTTACAGATGAGCAGCAGGTGGTAGAGGGACCTCCCAGAAAGAGGTTCGGCCACGGTGGTCCGCAGGGTGCAGGCGGACGAGGCAGAGGAGTTGGCCAAGCAGTAGGTGTTGGACGACGCTTCGAGGTGTTTCCACCACCACCACCAGGAGGTCCGCCACGACCGCAGGAAGATGGTGGACATGGGAGAGCTCAGCTTCAGGCAGCTGAGGCCTTCGATCATGGAGCTCTGGGAGCAAATGGACAGGAGCGGAACTAGTTGATACGTCCTTTGTGCTTCTAGTTCCTTGTTGTTATTGTGTAGCGTCTTTGTATTATGAGCTGCAATAATAAAAGACACATACCATTGTGATGTTTTCATTCCTGTCCTCTTTTGTGTTGTTACTAAGAGGTTCCAATTTTGACAGTTGACTTGACCCTCACTTGTGAGACATCTACTGCAGGAGACCCAGTTACCACACACTGAAGCCGACAGTGTGACTCAACCCTTGGAGGCGAGAGTAACGGTTGGATCTCTTGGTAGTAGCGTCGAGGCCTTACGACGTCATCCTTGGTATGGATTAGTATCATCCATGTCAAGATTGACTGTATTAGGCAAAGAACGTGGTTCATCCAATGGATGAGACCGGATTTCTCTTATCGGCAAAGAGGAAATCATAGTAGCTCTTGTGGGACCAGAGGTAGCCCAGGCCACGATAGAGAAGGTCCAGGTCATCCAGGAGCGGATGAAGATAGCTCAGAGCTGACAGAAGTCTTTTGCTGATAGGAGGTGGAGTCCACTAGAGTTCGAGGATGGCGACCACGTATTCATGCGGGTCTCACCTCGACGTGGATTACAGAGATTTGGCCGAGGTGGAAAGTTATCTCCATGCATCATCGGACCCTTCCAGGTCCTCAGTAAGATTGGCGAGGTGGCTTACCGCCCAGATCTACGACCTCTATATCCCTAGTTTGTGTTGAAGCTTTACGGTGACGTAAAGCCCTGTGGTGGGAGTAATATAAAGACACAGAAATTTCAAGGGAATTTTTTTTTTAATTTTCTTTGAAATTTTACAAGAATGCATTTTCTGAAGGCACCTGATTCCGAGGCCCGGTGTGCCCGGAATTAATTTCCGAAGTTTGGCTTGGGTACGTTCAGTGAACGAACGAGCGGGAATTTCTATCTTTTCAACCGGTGCTCGGAATCGAATTCCGATGGCACCGATGGAACCGCCGCGACGTATTTTCATAGGAACGCCTATTTCGGAGTTGCATTTACACGAGGGAAGTTGTTAAAAATTTTGAATGTTAAAATATAAATTTAACACCAATTTTTATTCTTCCCTTAGTGTTTTTATCCTTTGGGAGGAAGTTGGGTAACTACCCAACTTCCCTTTGGTGGTTATGAGGGTGGTGGAGCCCACACGAACCCCACCCCTTCATATTTCTTAATCCCCCATGTAACTCACATTTAATTGAGGAGTCTCTTAATATTCTAACTCTCCCAATTTAATGTTGAAACTATCCACCTCCCTTGTTTGAATTTTGAATCCATATCTCCGCATTTAATCAAGTGTGTTGTTGCAATTAATGAAGGACAACTCTTGAGTTGTTGTGCCAAAAAAATAATAGAGGTTTGTCTCTATTATTTTGGTTATACTTTTTATTGGGAGAAAGAATGGAGTTTTGGAAGAACGCTTGGAGGAACGATATCTTCTCGACGAAGAATGCCGCTTACACCGAAGAACAACGACACGTCTCTTTCCTTCCAACCGAAGCAGGAAAGGGAAGGCGCCACCCCTGAAGAACGTCGCCAACGACAACGTCAATTCCTCCAACGTTGATGGAACGACGTCCGTCAACTGCAACGACCAACTTCCACAACTCGTCTACATTCATCGACGAAATTGAGGTGGGGTATTTAAATTGTGAATGTTGGTGAACCCTCATTTACTCCCTTCTAAATCTAAGAATGTGGATCAACTAAATATTATGTTGATCCGCGAAGATTAATTTACGGGTTGGGATTATTGTTATGATTCTTTTTATTTATAAGGTTGTAGGGGGTTTATGTGATTTTCTCTTCCGTCTTTTATCCGTTTATTTTTTCAGACCGCTTGATATCAATTCACGAGAGGAGGCCGGACCGCAAAAACACGACCGCCCCCTCCCTTATTATTTATTTTTTTTTGTTGCGGATGGAATGGAAGTAACGCGGTTCCGTCGCACCACGCGGAATCGTGTGGAAAGAATGCGCGACATCGTTACGCCACTCAATCAATTATTTTTTGAATCAATTCCGAGGCGCCGTCGCTTGGCGCCGAAAAACCGCAAAAGAACCGCGGTCGGATTCGGGCCGTGGCGAAGGGGCGCGGCACAATCGGGTCGCGCTGGAAAACCACAAAGACAACGCTATTCGTTTTGACGTGCGGATTGACAGGCGACGATGAAGCGGGCTGTTATGGCATTTGAATCCCTCTGCAGTAAAGGTGGGGTCCCGGGGGGACCATAGGCGAAGACGGCAGAAAAAACGGACCAACGGAGCGCGTCCGGTGGTCCGCGGATGGCGGCGGCGGTGCGCCGCCGGAGGGTTGGCGGCTGGCGGAACCGCCGCCGGCCTTAATTAGTGGTGGGCAGGGGATTCGCGCACCCTGCTCCGCGATTCGGCTCGGCCACGCTGGCTGAGCCGCGTCCGGTCAGTCGGGCCGGGTCGCGCCCAGCCGGGTCAGACCCGGTTCGGGTCGACCCGGGGGGGTCGGCTCGGGCCCAAACCCCCTGTTTTCAGACTACATTCGGTCAAATGCCCATATCTTGGGCTACGGACCTCCGATCGACGCACCGTCAATTGCGTAGGGATCCTTCGAACGAGATGGTATTTTTGTTATATCTCACTCAAAGATTCGGAATACTTTGAGTTTGGTCGGGTTGGTTCGTACACGAATCCAACCGGGCCCTCGGAGCGGAAACGCTCATATCTTGAGCTTCGGACGTCTGATTGACGTGCCGTCGACTTTGTTGAGTTCCTCTTAGTGAGACGGATCTTTTGGCTCACTCCGACCGAGGTTTGGAACCAGGTGGAGTATGGTCGGGTTGGTTTTTCCTTAAAAACCAACCGGGCCCCTGGGACGAAAAAGCCAATAACTCTCAGACTGGGCGTCCGATTGACGCGCCGTCTGCGACGTTGAGTTCATGTTGACAATACGGAACTTTTGGATACATCAACTCTAGACCTTGTGTCAGTTGATGTATCATCCTCTCGGCTCGTGGAGCGGACCCTCCCAAACAAGCTTGCTGTGTGCGGGAGCCCTAGTGCTGGCTGCGACTTCGACGACGATGACTATGTAGAGATCCTCAGTGGACTGCGACGATGAAGACTGCTGGTCTTGTATCCTATGTGGGTCCCAGTTTAGATGATTCAGTACTGGTCTTGTATCCTATGTGGGTCCCAGCCGTGCTGGTCTTGTATCCTATGTGGGTCCCAGTATAGATGAATCAATGAAGACAGCTGGTCTTGTATCCTATGTGGGTCCTAGCTGTGCTGGTCTTGTATCCTATGTGGGTCCCAGCTTAGATAATTCAAGTACCGGTCTTGTATCCTATGCGGGTCCCAGTATAGATGAATCAATGAAGACAGCTGGTCTTGTATCTTATGTGGGTCCTAGCTGTGCTGGTCTTGTATCCTATGTGGGTCCCAGCTTATATGATTCAATACTAGTCTTGTATCCTATGTGGGTCCCAGTATAGATGAATCAATGAAGACAGCTGGTCTAGTATCCTATGTGGGTCCTAACTGTGCTGGTTTTGTATTCTATGTGGATCCCAACTTTGATGATTCAGTGCTGGTCTTGTATCCTATGTGGGTCCTAGCATAGATGAAACAATGAAGACAACTAGTCTTGTATCCTATGTGGGTCCCAGCTTACATGATTCAGTATCTATGTCTGATCATCTCTTTCACCTTTTTCGATGATGTATACCTGTGTGAGCTGAATCCTATTTATTTTCCTGTGTGGATTGTGTTGTGCTATCCTGTGTGGATTAAATTTTTCTTTCCTGTGTAGAATACGTATACTTTCCTGTGTGGACTGAGTTATACTTGGGCTTTGAGGTTGGAGCGTATTGGAATTGATGACTTAGGTATATGTATGGGAATATACCTAAGCAGTGTCGGTTGTTACTTCGTGATTGTATCTTTCCTTAGTGGTTTATCCTTTGTGGATTTTGGGAGACCTTCGGGGGTCTCGGGGTCCCTACTGAGTAGCTTATACTCACCCCTGCACGGGCCATGCCCTCACTACATTGTGTTGGTTCCAGACGACGGACAGCGTTGATCGTGGTTGAGGCTTGCAGAGTAGGACGGTACCTGGAGGTGAACCAATGGGTGGGGCATACTCGGAGCGGACGGCGGGACCCGAGGAGCAGTGGAGCTATCTGTACCCACCCTCCAGGTGGGATTTCCAGTGGACAGCTCGGCGTAGAGTCTTTTATTTTTCAGTTGTTGTTTTCCCTTTCGAGTTGTACTTTACTTTTAGTTTGGGTTTGAATACTGGCCCACTTACTTTCCGCACTTATAGTTGTACTCTGTTTTTACTTAGTGTTTACTTCTACTGCTTGCTTACTATGAGGTGCTTGTTTACTTTACAAAGGCAATGCCTTCCCTTTTTACCGGGATTTACGCCTTGGTGCTAGTCGCCAGCCCCTGGCCTATGGAAGGCGGGCTTGGGGTAGTCATGGCACGGGCCCCGAGGACAGGTTGTGACAAGGATTTCCCTATTTTCCTAGCCTTCAGTTACCCATCCAAGGTGAAACTCCCAAATACAACAAGATGACAACATACTACAATAATGGTAATCAATTCTGATCATCATAATGTTTATACCGACTCTATTCCATGATCATTATTTGTTGAGAAACATCAATATTGGTCATTGTCTATGGGAAAAAATTGGTCTACAAATGGAATATTCACCAATCTCATACCAACGAAGCATATATTTACATGGGAAACCAAACAAAACCACAAGGGGTTTTATCCTAATGGAAAACTGGTTACTATAGTTATAGGAAAACTCAACTTTTTCCAAGTGCCTATCCCAAACTCTACCAAAATTGAGAAAAAAAATTAAAAAGTGTTTATTTTGAGATATATATACTTCATTTTATCTAGATATCCATATATGGATGGTATTCCATGATCAATATAACTAGGGATCCCATTTCCTCCTAAAAGAATCTCCAAAAATAAAAATTGAATAAGGGATCCATATCAAAAAAAAATTAATAGATGTAACTCTATGAAATATAATGATATCTTGCATGTTCAGGCTTTATATGTCCTAAACACTAGTTTTATAAAAAAATTAGTATAAAGTGAGAAGATTTATTTAGTCGGTCGATCATTTCCCATATCTCATTATTTCCTCAATGGGAACATTGAAACCAAATCCCAAAATCCATTGAAATGTTGTCTCAAATAAAATTCGGCATATAAAGGGGTTGAAGAAAACCCAATGGTTTATAGTGCTGAGCCTTGACATGTTGACAATTATAACATTGAGAGACAAAATCCAGAATGTGTCATCTCATAATTGGCCAACATAACTAATTCCACATGTCATAAAACATCTTCATGGTACATGGGTGCACTACCCAATAGGAATTACAGAAATACCCCATCATAATATTTCTTATTGAAAAAGTTATGATGTACAAGTTATGGAATCATAGGAGTCCCTTTAAATGGAATAAACATTTTTCGATGCTCTCCCCACTATAAATAGATCCCACCGTACCAAAAAAATCATCATCAAGAGGAGAGGTTCGTAGAATGCTTTCTATAACCAACTCAGTCTCATCCTACAAAAACATCCAAGTGTTTGTGAGAAAAGAGTTCCATCAAGTTCTAATCATCTAAAATTCTTCCACAACCTTAGTCGCATGATTTTTTTGCTTAGGGAATCAGTAGAAAAATTCCAATTTCTATGGGTGTAGTAAATTTTGAAATAAAAACACAATAGTTATTAAACCTAATGAATCATTCAAAGATTCCACTCTTTTTGTGAGAAGATATTACACAACCTTATATGATTATAAAACATGATCAACATTTATATGAAAATTTAATACCACAAAATATTATGATTATGTATCATAATTACGAGTTTGAGATAATGATTTGGATAGTTATTCTATTATTATAAATTCTATTGAAAAATTTAGGCCACCATGTGATCACCCTTCTTGAGAACCCAAACAAAACCTTAACATGGTACATCACAAATGACCACATATCCTTACATAGCCTCTATAAGAGTTAAAATTAGTGTATAAGTCAAAAAATTATTTAACCCACCAAAATAAATATGAAACATAAAATCCCAAATAAAAGTTTCTCATTTTTAGGTGATAGGTTTCATTGGTGGGTCCATCATTGAGAAAATTATGACCAATTGGTGGTAATACCATGCTAAGTCCAAGAAACACTACATCTCAAAAAAATTCCTTGTTATCATGTCATAACAGCATCTACCATATCATTATTGACTAAAAATGATTTTTTTATACCATGTTCTTTACTAAAATTACTCCCACAATGAAAAATATATTTTTTTTTATAGATTTTCATAATGTTAGTAATCTCAAATGTTTTCAAAAACTACTCTAAGATGGTGCACATTATCTTCCTCAGTTTTAGAGTAAATCAATATAGAATCCATAAATACCACCGTAAATTAATTTTTAAGATAATTAAATATATTTTTCATCAATGAAATAAAAACTATAAGAACATGGGTTTTTCTAAAAGGCATAAAAATTTACTTATAATGGACATACAAACTCTTAATTCTAGTCTTGGGAATATCAGATTCTTTTATTGTCAACTACTGATAACCAGACTGAAGATCATTCTTGAAGAACCACTTCCCACCATTCATCATATAAAAAAACCAATAATTCAAGTAAATATAAACGTTTTATTTATTGTCAGTTGACTTATTTTTTTTTAATCAGCATAAGAGAAAAGTGTCTCAGTATATTTCTTTACAATAAATATAAGAAATTTCCAAGGTGACATAACCTGGAAAATAAATTCATTAAGAAAATAATCATCTAATTGGTTATTTAACTCTTTCAATTTATCCATCACCGTACATCAAAAAGTAATAGAGATAAGATGGGTACCTGATACCATGTCAACAAAAAAATCAACTTTTTTTGCAGGTGGTAATCAAGAAAACTTGTATGGAAAAAAGTTGGGAAACTCAATGAACACATTAGGAATATCTACTTAAATATTTTCACACCAAATTTTGAGAAAACCCATATAAAACCCTTCCCAAATTTAGAAAAATATGTTTGGCTTTATTGGACCTCAGGTCTCATACTCCCTTGGAAAAGTATCACACCCCATAGGGGGTAGTAATAGAGACCCACTCAAGATAATAGTCAATACAATAATTATGGTAAATCATATATTCTATCATAAGAATGAAATACAATGCTTCTATGTGGACAACTATAAAATTTCAAGTGAAATAAAACTATAATAATGATATGAAACCAGAGGGGCATTATAGACCCTATTCTAGATTCATTTCAAGGGTCATAGTAATATATTTCACATAAGAAATAAGATTCATTTAATTTTTTATAAAATTAACAACATGAGTTTATACTAAAGAATGAGATAATCCAGAATAAAACCAATAATTCAATTGAGATATGGTTTTTATGATGGTACCTATCACTGTTGTTTAACCTACTTCAACTTCCTCTAGAGGAACTTTCACATAATGGATAAGATTTTTCTGGATGCATATTTTTGGAACCAATCATATATTTAATAATATTATATAAATGTATTTCTGTTATGAGATAATGATCCAATTACACAGTTTGGGTAATATAATATATGATATAACTTCTATAGGTGTCCTAAGTGACTTCCCAAACCACATATATTCTTTAGGAACCCCAGATTCGTGGATGTATGACCCTATTTAAATTTTGGTTTCAATATTTATTTTTAAGTTAATTAAACGTGTCATTGGATTATTTTGGATCTTAAGGGTGTTAAAAAGGATTGGTACAAGATAAAGTGGAGAACTAGAGAATTCTATACAAGGGATGTGTTAGGAACATGGTTATAAAAACAATTTAGAATTCCTTGGTAACAATGGATCCTTGGACATGGGCTTAATTCATGGTCATTGTACAATCCGTCAAATCATGTGTCCTACTTAGGTATCTATGTAACCTATATTTCCTTCAACAATGGATAGCATACAACTTTCGCATGTTTTGTCAATCCTTGTGGGTGAAACCTGAACCCCTATAATGTTGAGAAAATTTTAAAAAATGCCATTATATGATTTTAAACTCTCACCTAACCTGAACCCATCATTTCTTACTATGAACCCTAGTGTTGAAAAAATGCTCCCAACATCTTCCAAGGGTTATTATCCTTCTTCCTAGGGTCATTTGGAGTGTCTTAAGTTGTGGATCGAAGAACCAAGTCGAATCCCTCTCTTTATTATCTTTTTTAGGGTTTTCAACCTTCTCTTAGACCCATCGGAAGCTCTAAAAACACTCTTTTATGGTTTTTTAGGTTTAGGATTCCAAGGGTGTCTGAATAAAAATCTAAAGCCTCAATTTGGAATGTTTTCTCTAATATATTCAATGTAGGGGGTTTACAAGTTATATCTCATAGTTTCGTTGTATATTTGTGTATGTTTGGTTTGGTTCTTGGTCACTTATTATTGTGATTTTGATCCCTTTTGTGAGGTTTTATAGAATGGGTGTCTAAATGATTAATGGAAACCCTCATGGTCCCCATGGGATACATTGAGGTTGATTTGAACTTCTAGGACCTCCCATAGTGTGCGATGATATTCTCCAGATCTCAACATTAATTATGTGCATGGTTGTGGTGTGATAAGGTATAGCCCTTGATGTGGGAAGTGAAAATGATATATTGGTGGTGTGTCAAAATTTGGTAATGGCATAAGAGGTTGTTTGTCAAGATATTAAAATGGGTTAATTTTTTTAATTAAGATTGTGACATGTGTATTGTGAATTCTATTAGAAATTTCTAAGAGAGATAGTGCACATGAAATAGTGAATATGTTGATTGGTACTGGTATATAAATTGAATAATATTTCAAATGGGATTTCATAATGGAATTATTGAAAATTCATAGAGATCTAACAATGAGAATGAGAATTGGGTTAAATGGGATATGTAATGTAAATGGAAAATATTTTAATGGGTCACAGAGTAGTATTAATTCTCATATTTATTGTAATATGTTGTGATTGTTATATTTATTGGTTATGATTGGTTATGATATTGAGTGTGTGTGGTGAATGGATGAATAAGCATGTGCACATGGATTGAGGTGTGAGATAATGGACTGAGGATCCACCCATGGTTCGAGTTGGACTGATTCTCTAACTCCACGCAAAATTCATGAGTTAGGGAAGGGGTGGAGTTTTATTCCCCTAATAGTTTTATTCCATAAAAAATGAGGCTTCGAGGTGAGGAAATTTTGATTTTTTAATGTATTATCACTGGTGAGATAGGGACGTAACTTATTCCCTTATGCAGAAACAGAAATTATATGAAACTGTTTTGAATGACATAAAAGTGTTACCCATGTAATACATGTTGAATATGAACTAACAGATGAATAAGATGCACGTGATGAATCTGACATTGTGGTTACTAATAGTTAGGTAAAGGTTATTAACTAGTGGCCTGGATTTTTCATTCATTTATTTATCATTTATTTCCTACTTTCATGAACTATCTGTTTATACTAGATATCTTATAGACACCATAGATGGTGGCCTGCTGAGTTTTACCCACACCCTACTCAAGCCTCTGTTTGGTACCTGAGATGATATTATGGTTGTAGGTCAGGTAAAGGGAAAATGATATGTGCTAGTGAGTTGAGTGTGATTTGTTATGTGCATGGATGAGGTTCCATACATTGATTTAGGACCATTTAATGGGTTTCACTATTTGTATTTATCTGGGTTTTTTTCACTTGGCAGAGTAGCATGAAATGGCATGGTTAATATTGGTTGTGGTTTGCACGCATTTTGTTAGATGGTTATTTATTCATGTGTATCGATTATTCTATGTTTTTTCCAATATTTTATATAATAAGGAAGCATGCCTGAGGTCACGTGAAGACCCGGCTCGGGGCACCTGTTCAGTCTCACCCAACTCAGGTTTGTTACAAAGTGTTATCTAATGGAGTTCCTTTTTATGACTTACTATTTTGGAATTGTAGATAAGAGGTTAAGAAATTTTCAGTTCTTGGAAACAAGAATGTGCTTGTGTGTATCTAAATCAAGTATAAGGGAAACCCCAAGTCACCTGTAGTGGTAATTGTTTCTTTTGTTGGGTGTTGTTACATTTGATGAAATTTCACCACTGAGTGATGCACTTGTTCTACAAAGTGAAAATTTTATGATATTTAGATCGTGGTCGGAATGAAATGATTTTGTGAATTCATGCATCATTTTTGGAACCCTAGTAGATAAGATACATGAATCATGGTAGGCACACATGAGATGGGTGTGTAGGACATAAGGGGATGTGGGCATTTTATTTTTTTTGAATGTAATAAAATTGGTGTCTAATGAGAGGATTAAAATGGGTAAAAAGAAGAAAATTAAAATATTAAAAAATAATTAATTAATTTTGGTTGATAAGAGGAAGTAATTGAATTAAAATGTTATTGGTGTAAGTGTTAAATGAAAATTTATTTGAAATGGTGTATAAGGTAATTCTTGTAACCATGTATATATGTTTCCCCATGTTAGACATGACATTTGGTAAGGGTGGTCTAGGGTGGTGTTCTAGGTATTATTGGGCTCTTTTGGTTTGTGTACATGAAATGATTTGTTTATGGATAATTATGAAACCTTCCTTATATATTATTAATGTTTAATGGTTATTTTCAAAGGTTCATGTTTTCCATTGTATTGAAATACCGCCATGAAGATGGTTGTTGGTTGGGAGACAAAAGGATGTTTCCAAAAAAACTTCCCGAGTAGTGGAGCAAGAAGATACAGTGTTTCAAGATATTGGGGAAGAGAAGTTCCATCTGAACATTTCTTGTTTTATGAAGATGATGGAATGGTAACTAGGTTGGGTTGCATTGAGTATGTTTTAGATGACCAAAGAGTTTTAGTTGCAGCACCCTCCAACCTTTACCATAGAGGTTGGGCTAGAATCATCTGATTTCTGGATAGATTCTTTCCTTAATATTCATGATAATTTGAAGAATACTCTAGAATAATTATTCAAGTTAGACTCAAAAATTTGGCGAGGCTTTAAAAATTATTGGTGTGACATTATGATTCAGACAGAGCAGACAGATAGAATGAGTGGAAGGATCTTCATGAATAGTTTTTGGAATATTACTAACTAGAAACCATGATGTTGGACCAGTCTATAGAGTTTATGATTTTGAATTCGGGGGTTGCGTTACTGATGGATTATGTCATATGATTCACATACATGAATCCTTTTGTTCTGATGTTTGTTGTAAATGAGGCGACTATGGAGAAATGCTTCTAGGATGGGACTAGGAACATGATTAGTTATTAGGTGAAAATATTTAATTTATAGTGGTCTGTAGAGGTAGTGTACTAGGCCCTTATCTCCTAATATAACCTCAAGGTAACTGTATGAGGTGGAATTCTGGTGCTAGATGGATGGATATACAGTGAAATTTATGAGGGTAGGAACCGTAGTTTTGGGAATTTTAAACAATGTGAATTTGTGTAAAGTAGTCAGAAGAGGAGGCCATCCCCTCAAAATAGTGATCAATTATTCTGTTAGCAGTGTATTTGGTTATGTCACATTAGTGGTTAGTATCCCCACCCACTAATTTAGTGCTGGTAAAGTTGATTCATGGGACATATAAAGTGGTTCTACAAGATCCATTGACATCCAGGCACAAATAGAGGACCAAGGTAGTTGTCAAGTGGGATAAGGGGGTGACCACTCTATATCATGCAAGGATTTGGAGCTCTATAAGTCATACTGATAGGGTTGGTGGACTTGGAACTCCATGGTGAGACTGTACATACCATCAGGGTAGTACAGTGAAGGGTACTCAGGTTTGGATCCAAGGTTAGAGGCGTAGGTCATCATTACATAGTTCAGTATACACCTAGAGGTGATGAGGCTTGGTTGTCTACTATTCAAGTTAATATTATTGTATATTCCCCAATATTTAGTTGATACACACTCTTTAATCTCTGAAAAATTTGTAGTCATATTGGGACTACCAATGGAACATGTGTGTGGGTTCATTCAATTGATACTTCTTTAGGAGCTCGAGATGAGGCTATCATAAAGTGTAGGGATTTTGATTTGGAGGTTTGGGGCTAAAATTTTCTGTGGGACTTATTCATCCTTGAGGTGTCTGGTTTTGACCTAATAATGGGTATGTATTGGTTGGTTTTGTTTCATGCCAATATAGATTGTTACCTACATTGAGTGTCGATAGAGTCTTAATAGAGACACCTATGTCATTTTCGGTGAGTGTTATGTTCGAGCAGGTAGTGTAGATCTAATTTATTTCCAGTTGGGGGAAATCACATCCCAAGTGGATTTCATAGGGATACATGAAGGAGGAAGGGAACAACCAGTATTTCCTCCCACTATGAATCGATTTCAGGATGTGTTTTCTAATGATTTCATGGGGTTGCCAACTAAGAGAGATTTTGAATTTACGATTGATTTGATACTGTGGGAAGATATAGTTTCCATTTTTTCTTATTGAATGGGTCAAACTTAACATTAGGAACATATAGTTCAGATAGAGGATTTGGATAATATAGTGTTTATCCATCCTTGTATGTCTCCTTGGGTATCTCCCTTACTATTTTCCAAGAATTTTGATAGACCATTGAGGCCATGTGTTGATTGTAGAAATTTGAATAAGATGATGGTTAATAATTGATACATACTCCCCAAAATTGATGACATGTTTGACCAACTTTGGGGTGCCTTGGTTTTCTCCAAGATTGATTTGAGATCAGAATACCATTGGTTGAGGTTGAGACTTTCTGACGTACTGCATACATCTTTCTGGAGAAGGTATGGGTTTTATGAGATTGTGGTGATTCCATTTGATTTTAACAATACACTATATATGTTCATGTCCTTGATCAAATAGATATCCAACCCATATCTGTATCCGTTCATAGTCATCTTTTTGAGGACATCTTGGTTTACCTTAGAACTCTTTATGATCATACCAAACATCTTGACATTATACTGAGTACACTAAGAGACAATAGTATTTACATCAATCTGTTGAAATGTTACTTATGGATTGATAAAGTGAATTTTTAGGGCCCCATTATTTATGAGGTAGGTTCTATAGTAGATCGAGAGAAATTGAGGTTCTGGTTTCTTGGGATCAACCCAGGAATGTATCAGATGTTTGGAGTTTTCTAGGTTTGGTAAGTTATTTATGATTGTTCATTATGGATTTATTCCTTTCAATAGTTCCACTCTTAGTATTGAACTATAAGGGAGATATTATTGAGTGGTTATTGGCAAGGTAGAGTAATTTTCAAGAGTTAAATAAGTGGTTTTCTACTTCACTGATTTTGATCTTACTCGAACCAAGTAAGAGCTAAAAAATTTTTTTGATGTGTCTGGTGTTGTAATTGGGGTATTATTGATGTAGGATCATTTCATTATAGCTTATGGGGAAAGGGAGTTGGGGCCTCATGAAATAAATTATCCTAATCATGGCCTTGATCTAGATTTTGTGGTTTATTCTATAAAGTGTTGGAGACATTTCAAGTTTGGATAATGGTTTACGGTGTTTATTGACCATAATAGTCTTAAGTACATTTTCTCTTAGCATGATATAAATATGTTTAAATATATATGGGTTGAGTACCTAAAACCATTCAATTATGACATGGTTTACACACTAGAAAAAGGGAATTGTGTTTTGGATTCTTTGGGATGAGACTCAAACTCTAGCGGTTTCGGAATCCAACTCTTAGTGGAAAATGATTTCCTTATAATCTAATATGTTCCTAAAAGTGTAATATGGGTCTAGGAAAATGATCCTTACATTTATATAAGTTGAGTTCATGATTTTTTTACAGGACAAGGAAATACAGATGGTGGATCTGGAGTGTTTGGAATTGAAGGAAAGTCATAAAGTCTGGGAGACACCTTCTAATTGGGATATTGGTGATGATGGAAATGTCAATGTTTATGGTCATGTGGTTTTACTAGTGTGCATGCGGGAAGAGTATGTGTGAGTTTCATGCATCAAAGTGGGTGGTGCATCTGGATCTAACTAAGATGTATCATGATATGTGTAGGTATTATTGTTGTCAAGGAATGAAGAATGAGGTTTCCCGTTTTTTAGCATGATCCCTTACATATCAATAGGTTAAGGCCAAGAATTGTCACCCATGTGGGTTATTAAAATCATTAACCATTGGAAATTTAAGTATAATGACGTAATAATGGACTTTATAGTGGTTATTCTGAGGACACCTCAGAAGAATGATATAATCTGGGTGGTTGTGGATTTTTCTGACTAAAGTGTCTCATATTTTTGACAAACTAGGAGACATACATGGTGGATGAGTAGGGTGAGTAATATATTTTTTAGATAGAGTAGATTCATGTTGTTCTAAAAACTATAGTTTTTTATCATGATCTATGTTTCACATCACACTTCTAGAAGGGGTAGAGATGGTTCTTGGTACTCGGGTGTTCTTAGTACAACCTATTACATGTAGATGGATGGGAAGTCAGAGCATACAATTCAAGTATTATTGGATATGATGAGAGCCTATGTTTTAGATTTCAATGCTTCATGGGAAAAACACTTGTCCCTAATTGAGTTTACATACAACAACAGTTTCTAGGATATGATTTAGACGGATCCTTTTGAGTCACTCTTTGAGAGACCATGAATATATTTGTTGTCTAGTTTATAATATGGGGAGTCTAAGCTGTTAGGATCAAATGGGGACGTCAGAAAATGTTTGATTGATTCAAAAGCATATGAAAATGGCTCAGAGATCGTATAAGTCATTTTAAGATCAGCTTCATAGTCTTCATAAGTTTTTGTTGGGTGGGCGTGTGTTTCTTTACGTGTCTCCAAGGTTGGGTCACTATCAAATTAGGAAACATATAAGATTATCACCCAGGTATGTGGGTCCATTTCAGATCGTGGAAAGGATTGGGTTAGAGGATTATTGGTTGGAACTTCCACAATGGTATGGTGGAATGTACAATTTTTCTCATGTCCTGTAACTCCAAAAGATTCACTGTTATCCATATCATGTGAAAAAAGTTGACGGTGTAGATTTGGTGGTTGATGCGTCCATTGAGGAGAATCTAGTTTGTATTATGGACTACAGTGAGAAAGTATTGTGGGGAAAGACTGTGCCCTTAGTTTGAGTTTTAGGGGAAAATGGAAATATTCAGGAAGAATCTTGAGTAGGATATTCAGATATGAGGACCTAATGGACCAATCTCTTTTCTCTGAAAACTCAATAATTATCAGGAAGAGAGGCTTGAGAATGAGTTTTCATTAGGTGGGGAGGTTGTGGGATCACATACTTCGTAGAGGTATGTCCCAATTTAAATTTTGGTTTAAATTTCAAGTTTTTTCAATGAATTCATTTTCAGAAGTATGAAGGGTATTACAAATGTTCCAATGTTTTGGAACATGAGAAATGAGAGTACATAGCCAAACTATGCAACGATCATAGTTGGCACACAGTTAAGAAAACCGTGCATAATACCTAGATAACTATTTAGCCTTAGAAAGTGTCTTAACACATGGATATAAAAATTCTATCAAAACATGTAGCCTACCCAAGTAGCTATGGAACCCAGATTTCCTTCGACAGGGGCTAGATTACATAATTCTCATGATTTTTCAAACCGTGTTCCCTTGTAAATTTGTGAAAATTTACCAAAATTCCATTACAGTGGTTTAAACACAGAGCCAATGTTAACACCACATTTCCTCCCTTACACCCTAGTTACAAACACAAGACCCCAAGAGCTTCCTATGGTGATTATATATCATCTCTATGTTTTTTTGAGTGACTTTGGTTGTGAATCGAATATCTAGGTATGTTTAATCGCTCTCTTGCTTCTCTTTTTGGTTCAACATTTGTATCATTATCTTAAAACTATATGAATTACTAAAACCCCTCCTTTTTTGAGAGATCTTGGTTGATGCTTCCAAAAAAGGTTTTATTAGAATCAAAGGCCTCTATTAAGAGTGTGTTCATCAATGGATTCATGGTTGGTTGTCTACAAGTTATATCCCACAGTTTACTTGAATATTTGTGCATGTTTGGTTTTGTTCTTGGTCACTTCTTATTGTGATTTTGATACCTTTTGTGAGGTTTTTTATAATGGTTGTTGAAATGATTGATGGGAACTCTCATGATCCCCATGGGACAAATAGAGGATGGTTTTACCTATTAGGGCTACACATGGGGTGTGCTGATATTCCCGAGGTCTAGAAATGGTTATGTAAGTGAAAGGTCATAGTATGATAAGGTATATACCTTGTAAAGTATGTTGATATTTTTAATGGAGGTGAAAATTAAATATTTGTAGTGTGCCAACATATGGTATAGGATAAAGAGGGTATTTGGAATGTCATGAAAATGGGTTAATTTTGTTAATTACTATTGTTACATGTGGCTTGTGAATTCTATTAGAAATCCCTAAGAGAACTGGTTCCCATGAAATGGTGAATATATTTATTGGTAAAGGTATATAAATTAAAGAATTTGTAAAGTGGGATTTCATAAGGGAATTATGTAAAATTATTAGTGGGATAGGAATGAGAATGAAAATGGGCTAAATGGGCTATGTAATGTAAATGGAAAATGCGTTTATGGGTTATGGCATAATATTAATTCCCATGTTGATTGTTATAAATTGTGATTACTTTATGTATTGAATATTTTTGGTTGTGGTGTGGTTTATATGTGGTAAATGGATGAATAATCATGTGCACATGGCTTGATGTGTGGGATAAATGATTGAGGATCCTCCTATGGGTTGAGTTGGACTGGTGCTCTAACTCCACCCACAACATATGCATTAGGGAAGGGGTGGAGCTCTATTACCCTACTTGTTGTATTCCACCTGGACTGAGGATTTTAGGTGAGGACATTGTGATGTTTTGATGTCTTATACCTAGTAATATAGAGGCTTAAATAATTCATAAATATATAAATAAAAATTATATGAACCTTTTTTGAATGACGTAAATGCCGAACCTATGGATTACATGTTGAATATGAACTATGTAATGAAGAATATGCACATAATGAATCTAAAACTGTGTTTATTAATATTTAAGTAAATATTTTTAATTAATGGCCCCAATTTTTCATCCATTTATTTTTCATTTATATCATAAAAACATTCACATTCTCTTTAAACTGGATATCTTTTAGACATTATGGGTGGTTGCTTACTAAGTTTTACTCACACCCTGACTGGGCCTCTGTTGGGTACTCAAAAAGATTTAATTGATCTAGATCAAGTAAAAGAAAAAAGGCGTCATTCTTTGGAGTAGAGTGGGATTTGGGATTTCCATGGATGAGGTTCTGGACATGGAGATAGGATCATATAGAGGATTTATCTGTTTATATTTATTTGCGTTTTTTAACGTGTAATTGTAGCATCACATGACATATTTACTATAGGTTTAGATTTTTAACAAGTTTCAGAGATGGTTATCTATGCATGTTTATTGATTTCTCTATGATGTTTCTGATATTTTATGTGTTTTCTGTTGTGTCTTTCTCTGTTGAAGAGGGTATTTTTTCCCCCAATTCCTTTAAGACCCACTTTGTTTGTTGAAAACCTCTATCACATCGGGAGGCACAATTGAGGTCATGTGACAACCCGGCTCCGGACGCTAGTTTAGTGGCACCTGGGTCAAGGAAGTTACATATTTGATTCCTTAGTATAAACATATATAAAATACATGACCATGATGTAATAAAATAAATTAAATGGGCTGTTACAAGACATTGAAGAAGTTCTGGACAATGTTTGGTCTCAAGATCCACCATGATACTCATTACGCTTCTTCTTTCCTTTAGAGGAACTAACAGAACTGCCACACAGTGTAAGAGGAACTATCCTTAACCCTTTTGTACTATCCAAGTCATGATAATCCATAAACACTCTATCCAACACATACACATAAGAATTGAGCTTCAACATGAAAAATAAATATTAAATTTTATATCAAATATCCTTAATAAACATTTCATCTTTCAACTTCTCATTTTTCACTACCTTAGGTGAAAACTAAATGAGTTTTGAAAAAATGTTTATATACAAAGTCATGGCCCTATCAACTTGTATTAGGTTGAGGAACTATGTATATTTTTGAAAACCCATTTATTATGGATAGAAATAATCCAAGAAAATATCTCAAAATTCATTCCACTCTAATACATCAGTATCTTTATTGTTACCATCAACTCAAACTAATGTCTACCTAGTCCATAGAGATTAAAGGTATAAATATTTACCATTGTCGAATTAGGTGCTTCAAGGAACTAAAAAGAAATATATTAGTGTTTTTCATAAAATCCTATGCCTCTTTAGGATTACTCAATCCTTATAAAGATGGTAGTTTCTACTAAAGAAACTCTGACACTTGATCTCTAGTTTCATCCCATATAGGTTCTGCTACTCGTTCCGAAATGGGACGACTGAAGCTACCTATCCCATATATTAGAAAGCTTTCACTACTATCTCCCTAATATTCTAATCAGTTTTGGGTTAACTTTTCATGGTCCATTGGTTTATCTCTCTTTAGGTATATTCAAATTCCTTTTGGGGGCATGGTACTACTCAACATCAATTGGCAACATGAAGAAAATAGAAAAGATACTCATATAATTAACCAATAAATAGATATTAAAACATAAATTCTATCAGAAATAATAAAAACATCTATTATTTAAATATAATCATATTTATTTTTAGAAAATACTTGAATAATATCATTTTCTTCCTCAAAGACACCATTACCAAACTCTAATGGTGACTTCAAGCTCACAATGATGAGAGCTACCCATACACTCACTTGTAACTACCCCTTAGGTCCCAACAATCCTACATATTGTTGACCTAGAAATAAAAACAACATATCAACATAACATTTAGATTCACAACATCTTCCCAATGATACCATTTTTTTTCCATAAACAAGCTCATATCCAATGGTATGCTGATATCTAAGAAATAACTGACATAGCCTAAAAGGAATTCATGGTCCCCAGGGGTTGGTGAATAGAACATAGAATCAATAAGATGACAGTGGGAAAATGATTCCATAATAAAAAGAAAATTATATATAACATCAAAAAACAAAACAATACATAGTTAAAATTACAAACACTTTTCCAGGAAAGAAATACCACAAGTAGATAGGTCAATAATGAAAACAGTGTAATATCGAGACGAAGTAACCATGGAATACATCTGTAAAAATCCTCACAATACCCATGAAAAAATTGGACTATAGATCCGCCAATCTCCACCATCACTCTTGGGGACTATTAATCAAGCACACCAACCTCTTCTGAGTGTGACCTTCCCTTTTCTTGGACATGGAATAACATAATACACAAACTCTTGAAGGAATGTGTTGGGTATGAGAAAAAACAAACTAGTAAGATTCCACCAATGTTCCATAACATGTTCCATATTAAATATACCATTATTTATTCAATTAAAATGAAGATAAAGAGTGGAAAATAATTTTTTATATTTTTAGTAAAAATATAACTTCAATTCAATAAGATGTAAAATATATCAAAACATGAATAAATAAACAATTTCAAAAATCAAGGGCTTGAATAAAATAATTTTATAACCACTAGAATATAGTAATCAATTCAAACCCAAACAACATATTCATAGGCCCTGAGTTTTGTTAGTATCTGTCACTAGGATCTTGGAACTATTCAATCAATCATCATTTCTCAAAGTGTGTCCACGCATTTCTAAGGATTAGTGAATTGGGATAATTAATCAGTACTCCTTCATGTAAATCATGTAAAACAAATTTGTTAGAGTTATCATTGTCAATCCATTGTTAGGGATTCAGGGTCCTGGTGTTCTTTTTCTAATCACTAACTAACTACCTAGGATCACATGTGATCTATTTAATCATTTAATCAATCATGAAGAAATCAATTCATTTCATTTGAAGTTATCATTCATAATTAAAATTTAAAATTTCAAGTTTTAACATGAAATTTCAATTTCAAAACTAAATCATAGGTTTTCATGAAATTCATTCCACTTAAAATCACCTTTCATTTAATTTAAGTTTCAAGAATCAATTTAAAATAATTTAATCAAATAATTTCTCATTTAAATCTTTAATTTCTATAAATCCACCCAATTAATGAAAACCTATGAATTTGGGGGTATTATTTCACAACTCCAAGCCTTTTAAAATCATGTTTCAAATAAAATAAAATTAATAGAATAAATTAAAAATACATTTTAAATCAATTAAGCAATTAAGGAGTCTGATGTAGAAAAATCCTTATAGAACCACAAACCTTTAATCACGCAATCCAATGATTAATTAGATAAAATAGAAGTCTCTAATAAAGAATCGATGGTCAGGAAGATCAAAGAAGAATTTTTGGAATCATAATAAACAAAATAAACACTTATATATTCCAAAAACATGAACATATATCACCCAATATGATGAAGAGAGAAGATGAAGGGATCATTCCAAATGATAAAAAATTCACTTACTCAGGAGTGATCAAATGCATCCATAGGAACTATGATATAAAAAAAAGGGTTTGGAGAAGACAAAATCTTATCTTGAGAGACACCAAAAAGAAAAATATAGTGTTATGATGAAATGGGTGGTGTTTAGGGTTAAAAATTGGGTTTTCGTTATTTTCATTAAAATATTCACTGGTTAAAAACCAATTAACAATGTTTCTTAGTCGTGAATCATGGATAGTACTAATTATGAGTCTAACCGTGAAACCTTGATAATATTTTTGAAATATTAAATAGTTATTCCACATGATTATAAAAACCATGTGTCATCCATGAAAACCACCAATGTTTAATGCCACATTGTTTAAAGGTGATACAGTATGGTTTTAAATGTTCCTGATCCAACCACTAGTATAACAAAACATTTTACATGATCTGTCAAGATGAACCACATGGTTTTCCCTAACCATGATCCAACCATACACATCCCCATGGACTTTCAAAATTCCTTGAAAATAACATAAATATTATCTGAAAAAAATACCCAAAAAAAGATGGTAAAAAATTTGTTTTAATTACCAACAATCTAGTAACAATATATTAAATATCAAGAATATCCTATCATGACTTCTCATATTTTTATTATGTGAAATTCAACAGAATCTAAAATGTAATTTCAAATGGAATTTCTCACTTTTAGTTATACCATAAAAACCATGTTTCACATTGACATGTTGTTAATTCATATACATATGAAATAGTTTATTGAAAAATTTTCTACTATATCAAGAAAATTAATTTTTTTTCTCAATTTTGAGTTTGTGATGAGCATTTTGGAATTGAATGTAACTTTTAATAAAAAAACACCCAATTTCAGTCATATTGGACACATCACAGGTTAGATTTTTTTGCAGTTAATAACATCATGTCACAAATGAATAAAAGATAATTTTCATAAAGTATTATGAAATTTTATGAATGTTTTGATTTTATTGAGTATGTTATTTATTTTTTGAATTAAATTTTCTATTCTAAATGAAAATACATACTTTTAGTCATATCAGACACACCATGTCTCTGATTCATGTAAGGTTAATACCACTACATCAAATATAAATATAAAATATTTTTATAGAAGTATTAAGATAATATGTATGTGTTTTCTAGATTTTGAGTATATGATGTGTGTTTTGAACTAAAATGTGACTTTTAAACAAAAAATAATTTTTAATCATACAAGCCACACAATCTATCAGATTGGAATATGGTTAATTAAAACACATTCCAAGTGAAAATTTTATATTTTTTCTAAAGTATCAATACAATAAGAGTGTTCCCAATTGTTTTTGTGTATGTGTATCAGGTTTTAAAATAACATATGTCCTTAAAATGAAAACACACACTTTTAGTTATACTTGCCACACCAAATATTATATAGATGTGAGGTTAGTTCTTAAAAATAAAAAATGAATTATTGATCTTATTTATTTTCTATAAAGATAAAATGGGTGAGATTTCTCAGTTTTGAGTATGTGATATATATTGGAATTATAATTTCACTTTTAAACTCAGAAAATGAATATTCATTCATACCAGCCACAATGTGTGTCAAATAGAATTGACATTAATTACTACATGTAACAAATGAATAATAGAAATTTTCAATAACGTATTTATAAAATATAATAATATTTCATTATTTATGACTATGTGACATGCATTGTGAAATAAAATTTTCTATTTAAAATTAAAACATGAATTAGATTAATATTAGTGAAAAGTTTTGTTGGATAAACATTTTTTTATTTTTATAAATCAAAATTGAATCATCATCCTTTTCTAGAATTTTTAAGAAAATAAAAATGTGTTTTATCAATTTTGATTATGTGATTCTTATTTTGAAATAAAATACCATTTATGTGTACCTATAATCCTTTTAACAATGGAATTTGTAACAAAGATTACTCTATTAACAAGTTCATCTCAAGGAATTATATTACCTTTTCTAGATTATTTGAATTTAGTATCATTTATCTTCTCATCAATCAAAGCCACTTTAATTTTTTCTCAAATTCTACTATTTTTTATATGTTATCCATATAATTTCGTCTACTTGTTGATTGTAACATTTTAATTCCTACTAATCATATGTTTTTTTCTTGGTGTCTAGTTAAATTCTAATAATAAATACCATATATATTAACTAGTTTAATAACATTTGTATAAATTTTACCCTTCAATTGTGATGGAATTTTATGATCCCAAATCATCCTAAAATATTCATCTATTTTTCCCATACATTTGGAATATAATAATCTATTCCCACGTTAATATCTCCACAAAATTTTAGAAATGGTTATAAAATATAAAAAATGATCAAATTTTGCAATAATGTGGGTTTTCCATCTCACACACATAACATTATTATGTATTCATTTTCTTAATGACTCTATTTATTTTTTTTAATCCCTATTAAGAAAGAAAAAATTTCATGTTAAAGTCTAAATTAAAACCATTAAATAATAATAATAATAATAAACTAAATAAGTTGAAGATAAATCACATATTCTTGATCTATACAAAAATAAAAAAAATTCAACTGTGATAGGAGACCACTTTTGATGGAGTTTCCAAATATTGTAACACCAAGTAAGATACCCACACATTCCAGAGATAATATATTTAATCTTCTGAATATGTATATTGTTGATAGTTCTAATATTATATAAAAAAATAAAAAAATTATCTAATAAAAATTTCAATGAAATTGAAATTACATTTGTAAATATCTCTTTGTGGATATTAGAAAATCAATGGAATAAGATATATTTCATAAATTTTCAAATTTAATAACTAAATCAATGGAATTAATTGTTTTTGGAATTGTAGAGACCATGAGAATAAGAATTAATTTGTTCTCATATATGTTTTGATTGTGAAATATTATTAAATATAACCTAATATTTGTCCATTTGTAGAAATATATAGGGTTATTATGTACACTAGTCATATTTATTCCATGGTTTTGATGACAAATAAACACCATCATGTCATAAAAAATCTTCTTAAATAATATTATAAACATATAATTTTATGTTTATTTATAAAATGATGAATTTGGTGTATAGGGATATAATGTTTGGTCAATTTTTTGGATATCCTTGCAATGAATCTAAATTAAATATCTTTGTAGAATCCAAATTAATTTAAATGAGTATCCAGTAATTATTAAAATAATAGAATAATTAAAGGAAATTAAGGAAAATATATTTTATGCAATTAGAGAATATATTTTTACCCAAGTATTATAGGTATTCATAGGTACATATCATATGTTATTTACTTCTCAAATATTGTAGCTACTAAGTGTACTCTTTCTGAAATTTAACCTTCAACAATCAAATTCTTTTTGTAAAAGTCACATTAACAAATATAAGTCAAAATGTTATTCAAATAGTCTTCCCATTATATTTTTCAGTCATATAATATATTAGAAAATATAACTAGTACTAAAATATAATATACATTGTAGATAAATTATTATACTAAAAAATTATAAAAATTTACCAAATGTATTTATTCCCATCCAAGACTCTAAACCATTCATGCATGATAATTTTATTTATATATTCATTGCCAATTATTTAATTATTAGCCTTCCCATATATTGGTTAATTAAATTCATTATTGTGCATATATTATTCTCAAAACATTGTATTTTAATGAACATATCATTAATAAGTTATTAAATGAAATTATTAGGGAAAAGATACTCTCAAATATTATTTTTTATATATTATATGATCCTTTCAATTGTTTCGACTTGACATTATATTTCACTTACTAATCCTTCTATAATATAATACCTCTGTTTGGACATTTTATAACTGGTTTTTATATAAAGTAAATTTTAAAGGACATAACATATTATCATAAAGTATCTTTATAATATTTAATAACAATCCATTGAAGCTTCCAATAGTAAGATAAACTTTGAAAACATCAAGATCAAAATAGGAAATTTGTAAAGTAGTTCTCATCTCTTGAGATAAATAAATCCCTACATTCAAGGGATATTTTGGAAGTTTATTACTTATAATATCACATTGAGTATTTTACATTGTGTCTCTTATAATAATGTGGTGATTGGGTTTTGATGGATATAAATACAAAATAATTTTTTCCTATAAATTTTTTTTAAAATAAATTTATCAACAGTTGTTTGATTCACATTTAGAAAAAATAACTTGTTATAAAAAAATTGATTACCTCAGGTACGGTGAGACTTTGAAATGAATGTCTATCATCAAAAATTGGGATTATGGACCCTCTTTTTTTGTTCATTCTATGTTGATTCTTCTCATGGATCCATTTGAAAAAACTCATTTATCACATTATCATATCAATTAAATATTTTATTAGAGCATCTATTTATTCCTATATATATTTTATTTTCTCATTTTTAACCATATGTTTCTTTTCTTTATTGATGTATGCTGGAGGTGGAACTCCAAAACCTTCACCTATATTGTATCCATTCTGTTTTGGATACTCCAAATCCAATGAAATTAGTCATTAATACACTATAGTATATGATGATTCGTGTGTATAGACTAGAAATAAAATATAGTAAAATAAGTAGTCATCATTGTTTTATACAATTTTAATATAGAATAATTATCCATTACATCCTACTTGTAACATCCCAATATTCCACAGCATGTTTCCCTTCAAATAATATAATAGCTTGCGTTGTACGCAACATCGAGTTCTAGCACACCATGAGAAATCAAACTAGTGGTTATAAAAGTAGTTATGAATAGTAATACCAACTTTTTTAAATTTTATAAATTTCTATTTTTCAAAATGGACTTCATTTTTGTATTCAGAATATCAAAATTAGTTTAGGGTGAATTTGTGGTATTTTTCTGAAAACATTTGATTTTTGATGAATAGTGAAAAAATTGTGTTATTGTTTAAAACCTTCTTTTTATTTAAATGATTATTTATTTTAGTTAAATTTATTTTAGGTAAAAATAGATACATAAAACCTATATAAACCCAATGTAATTAATTGGGGATATTTTATAATAAAATTTTATGAATAAAATTTTATTGAACATCTTAACGTCTTTTACCCACCTTCTAGGCACATTTGCAAAATTGCATAATATATAATTTTACCACTTTTGGGATTTGAATTTCCAAAATTTGAGAGACACAATTGACATCAGTATGTAAAATATGGTTCAATAGGATAGAAAAAATTTTCGTGAATAATAACTTTTGAATTGTATTTACCACGGTTAAAAGTAAATAGGGTAATTAAAGGAAAAATGATATTATAATAACCCATTCACATGTCCTAATTATATTGGGTAAGTGTATTTAGACCAAAATAAACCTTTTTAATAAAATATTATCCTCTTTGAACTACTTGGATTAGAATACGACATTTATTATTATTTTATTTAAAGAAGAGTTAAAAGTGTTTAATTCAAATTTTCAAAACTATAAAATTTTTAATATAGGGTGATACAAAAGATAAATTAAACTATAAATATTAATTAGAAAGATATAAATATTTCCTAAGTCATGGTATTTTTTATTTATTTCTATAAATTATATAATTAAATTTATTTTTGAAATAATATTGATGAAGAAATTAACTTATTAATGAAGGATTAAAATAATTGTTATTTTAAATACTAAAATAAATGTAAATTGAGGCTTTTGATGCATTACATAAATTTTATAGGTTAATATGAAATTTTTTGTTTCATTAAATAATTTTTTTCTTTGTGATAATGTTTTTATGAATTTTAAAAAACAAAATACCAAATATTGTCAAAATTGACTGAAAAGAATTTTTAAAACAAATACTATATTGTTAAATTATATGATATTCTATAAAATCAAAGGAGAATCGAAACGACTTATATAATGATATATATTCCATTAATGAACAAATTTGGGTTATCGTGGCATTTTATAGAATTTTTATTAACAAAGTAATATAAAAATACAAGAAGACATTGTAAAAGTTAAAGTATTTAACTGAGAGTTAAATATAAAAGATGGTGTTATATGGTGACCAAAACCTGTCAAATACCTATTGAATGACATATTTTTGACCCAAACCCACCTTATACTCTAAATAAATACTTTTGGATCCATTATAAACCGAATAATATTGAATATAAAATTATTATTTTAATATTTTACTAAAGCGTCCCCCACCTCCCTTATAAAAAGGTACTTCTCCTTCTCTCAAAATCACACCTCCAAAGCCATCTGGATCATCCAAACCCTGATAAAATATTCTCCCAAATACCCTCACATTAACTTAGACTCCTTACAATTATTATAAAGCCAACCTATGTATCCCTTTTGACAAAATCAAAAAAAGCACATGATGAAAAGTTAATAATTTCACCACCTCTTTCAAAGTTATTTTCTTCTACTATTTCCTATTTATTTGTTGTTTTGATACCAGAATAATAACTCTAGTACCTACTAAATATTTTAATTTTATTATAAATGTGGTTCAACCATATTCATTATTCTATCCATCCTGTGAATGAAAAAGTCACCATACGTGTGTATGTACGGCTTACCATGTCCATGCCGTAGTGTAGTTTGTTATTCAACACTTCATTATTTGGATGGGTATAATAATGAATATTATTTATATGAATAATAAATATAATATGTTAATTATTATTTATATATGATATAACATCAAATTACATAATGTTTCACTATCAATGGAATGATACTATCACTCATGCGTACGTACGGATTACCGTCTCCACGAACGCGATGAGATTCTTTCCCCATCGTAACCATTCAAGAATAATTTTTATTTATTGATTAAAAATAATTTTTAAGAAATTCATATCATTTTGGATATGATTCAAATACATTCTATCCATAAAAAATAGGACTAACCTAACAAAACATATAAAGGAAAATGAATCGGTGAACACCCAAAAGAATGACACTTATGAAATATTATTAACAAAGAAATGTTACAAGATCATATATGATATCATATTTATGTATTTGGTTATTTTATAGTTTAATAAAAATTATTTAACTATTATAATGGAGGTTAACGTACCCTCGACTAAATTAAATTACAATTTAAGGTTTAATTCTACAATATCTTCATTATCTGAGGTTGTTTATACGTGAGTATCTACTAAGACATGTTTATCGTCCACATATGTCTTTCTTGAAAATATATTTCAAAACATTTTTATCCTTTCCTAAACTATGGGTTAAATTCATTTATACACTTGTTTTAATTTTTCTAAACTTTTAATAATGGAATCCTTCCGTCATTTTCCAAATAAGGTCCTTTATAATGTTTTTTGACAAAATTAAGGAAAAAGTGTTTTTTTAACTTATACGGTGAGTGCTGTTATTTTCCGCCACTATAACACCTTTGAGGATTCCCTTAAAATCTTATAATTATATTTTCAAAATAATTGTTTTCTTTTAAAATTATGTAAATTTTAAATGATTTCAAAATATAAAGAGATAATTCTCTCAAATAGTTTTTATTTCATCAATGTCAACATCATTTGATGGATTTTACATTTGTTTGAAGTTGATTTTTTATGATACAATATTCAATATTGTATTGAATTTTTTGTGATATGTTTGAATATGGAATTGTTATTTTTATACCATTCATGTTTTATGGTTAAAGTATTAAAATTTTGTATGCTAGTTTTAATAAGAATGTTTTTGTTATGTTTCAACCTTTTCATATGAGGAGTGCATTGGACTTAGTATGTGATCGGTGAAGCCCGCTATAACTAATCGATGAATCAGTTGTTCTCATGAGACAAACTAGTGTCTTGGAAGAAGGCCGTGATAAAATCTTATTTTTAGTCTTGGAACGAGGGCTTGACTATGGGGTTATGATGTCCAACATTATGTGTTACATCATTATGAAATTTTTAATTGAAATCTGATGTGATTATTTAACTATTAGAATATATGTGTGAATAATTAAATGTCAATATTTGATTTATATTTTCCATATTATTCTTATGTTTAGGTTTAAAAATATTATTTTTTAGTCTTATACATTTCCTTAAATGTTTATACATATTTATTATTGTTACCACTATATTGTTATGCTTGATGAGCATATAATCTCTCCCCTTTATTATGTTTTCATTTTCCTAGGATGTGAAAAAAGTATATTATGATTAACCTGCAGGGATAGGTCAATGGATATGATTTTGTTCAAAGAAGAAAAAATGTTGTTTTTTTATTACCTGATGTAATGTAAAACATATATATGTATCTATTACTTCCAAGGATACTAAACTAATCAGTCTTCCAAGATTTTATCCCTTATAATCATTAAAATGTTATGTAATAATGAAAGACTCTGGCTAACTAGGGTCGGGGAATTATAGTTGGTATCAGAGGAATTTTAGTAAAAATCTTGGAAACTAGATTTAGTAAAACTCTAATTAGAGAACATTACCCAAAGATAACATTTGAGGATTAGTATAAAAGTACATTGTAGAATTTTGGTAATGTTTAGATCTTTTGAGTTTTCCAACAATACATCTCGGTTTGGATATGATCAGGTAGAGGTGGTTCTAGAATATATGTACCATGGAGTAAAAACTCCGACCAGGAGTTTCGGGCGTGACATGCGGAATCTGTTTACACAACAACAGGCCTTGCTGCACTCTTGGTTACCATACCCCTGAGGGACATGATTTGGGTAATTCACATTTTTTTACAAACCATTATGAAGGATTTATGAGTAAATAAATACTCAAAGAAATATTTTTATGATTATGGATTATATGCATAAACTATTCAATTTATGTTGCATATTTTACTCATTTGGAATTATATATTGTGATTCATAAACTTATCAAGTGTATTCCATTGTTTAGAAATGGTGCCCAGTGAAAGGAATGGAAACTGTATCAGTGCACTTAATTCATGTAGGGATTTCCCTCCCAGTTAGAAAAATTATAGTGGGGTTGGTGATAAAACTGGTGCTGAACAACATATAACCATACTAGGAAAACTAACTCAGGTTATGACAAATAATCTTACCCATATGGATCACCCTAATCCACAATGTGGAGGATCAATATTAGATCACTTCTTGAGGCAACAACCACCAACATTCAATGGGACTACAAATACATCTGTAGATGAGAAATGGATAAGTTCCTTAGAGAAAATATTTAATATTTATTGGAGCATTGAAAGGGAAAAAGGCTTCATAGATGTTTATTGCCTCACGGGAGATATAGATCAATGGTAGTAATTAATTCAAAATGAAAATGAGGATAAAGAAATATCAAATATTGAATATAGGGATTTTAAAGATCATTTTTTAGAAAAATACTTTCTTCATGACCATTGAGCGGATATAGAAAGACAATTTCTGAGTCTAAAAAAAGGAGGATGATAATGTCACAAAGTAAGAGGCTAACTTTACAAGGTTATCAAGGCATGATATAGATTATATACATAACTCAAGTAGTAATATTGATCAATTATATGATGGTTTATTTCTCTATCAATCATTAGTCTCCCAACCCTTCTCATCATATGAAGATATAGTCTCATGTGTTATTAAGACAAAAAAATTATCTATGTCTTATTAATTTAATGAAAATAAATAGAAGAAGAGATCAGTTAAACACTCTGAAAATGGTAATAAGGGCAAGAAGGAAAAGGTAAATTTCTATCCTCTAGTAAATTTGTGAAGAAATACCCCAGTACTTGAATAAAGGGAATAAGAGTTTGTTACAATTATAGTGAAAAAAGACACCAAGCTTGTCATTTCAAGGGAAAGAAAGAGGCTATCATTGTTGAATGCTAAAATTGTAGATAAATCAATCATTAGGATAATTAATGTCCTAAGTGCCAAGGAAACTTACCTCAGGAAAGGCCAAGGGAGCAATGACAAGCTTATGTGATCACTACTACTGAGGTTAAAGCTCCAAATGATGCAATGGAAGGTAATTTAATGGTTTCCTCAAATTTGTCCAATGCTTTATTTTATTCTCGATCATCACAATGCTTCATATCTTCCCAGTTTTCTATGAAAATTAGATATATCCTATTTGATTTAATAAGGTATTTGTCTGTCAAAACTCCTAAGGGAAGTACAATTGCAACAATGTTTTGTAAATCAGTTCCTATTAGGACATATAAACGTTCTTTATCTACTGATATCATCATCATACCCATGACAATATTTCATATAATCCTCAGTATGGATTGGATTTCAGGCCATGATGTGAAAATTTATTGTAATAATAAAGAGGTTACAATTTTCAATGATGATAAAGGGTACCTTATCTTTATAGCAGAAATGTTGACATATGATTCTTATCCAGATCCACCTACATTTCCTCTATTAAATAAAATTATTGGTGACTAATTGAATGAAATAACTATGGGTTAGGAAAGGAATGTTCAAATGGAGTATGTAGCTATTGTTCAAGAATATGATGATTTATCTCCAGAGGATTTACTGGGACAACCTCCAGAATGAGAAATTGAGTTTTCCATTCATTTAATTCCTAGTTCAAGGCCCATATCAGATACCCCTTATATAGTGGCCACTATGGAATTAGTGGAACAAAATAAACAACTATATGAATTGATTAATAAATTATTTATTCACCCTATTGTTTCCCCATGGGGAGCCCATATTATTTTTTTAAGAAGAAATATGGATTTATGAGGTTGGGCATTGACTACTAGAAGATCAATGCTATAACAATAAAGAAAAATTATCCCCTACCTCTCATTGATGATTTTTTTATCAACTTCATGGATATCAATTTTTTTCAATGATTCACCTTTGATCTAGATATCATTAGTTGTGTGTGATGAAAGAAGATAGTCTGAAGACAACATTTTGTACCAGGTATGGACATTATGAGTTTATAGTAATGAATTTTGTACTAACTAATGCACCCTATATTTTCATGTATATAATGAATATGGTTTTCAAGGAATATCTTGTTGACTTTATAGTGATATTTATTAATAAAATCATGGTATACATCAAAATCTACAAATATCATAAAAACCACTTGCGCACTATTCTAAAGACTCATAGAATAAATGAATTATATGGAAATTTTAGAAAGTGTGAATTCTGGATTTAGAAGATTTCCTTTCCTAGCCATATTTTCTCCAAGTATAGAATCTATGTTGATCATTCTACGATTACAGCAAAAACATGAATGGCCAGCACCAATGAGTACCACTAAGGTATGCAGTTTTATTGGTTTAGTAGGTTATTATCGGTGTTTCGTCTATAATTTTTCATGATTTTATAACCCATTAACAAAGATCACACATAAAGGGGTTAAATTTGTTTAGAAAAAACATTGTGAAGAATTTTTTGAAGAACTGAAGATGAGATTAGTCAATGCTTCTATCTTGACTATACCATCAGAGATAGATGGGTTTGTTATTTATATTGATACTTCAAAAAGGACATGGTAGTGTCCTTATAAAGAATGATAGAGTTATTTATTATGAATCATGACAGCTAAAAATTCAAGAACAGAACTATCCCACTCATGGTCTTGAGTTGGCAGCTATAATCATTGCTTTGAAGATATGGAGACACTATCTCTATGGTGAAAAATGTGAGATATATACTGATCATAAGAGTTTGAAGTATATTTTCTCACAGAAATAACCCAACGAGAGGCAATGAAAATGGATTTAACTACTCAAGGATTATGATTTCACTATACACTACCACTTGGGGAAGGCAAATAAGGAGGAAGATGCTTTGAGAAGAAAGGATCCTGGAGTTTTGAATAAGATAATAGTTGAAATTGATCCTATGTTCGTTAATATAGAAAATATGTATATGTAAAAAATCATGGAAGGTGAAACATCAATTCTTTTTCAATTGGTGGAAAACCCATATTTACCAGAAAGGATGGAAAGTTCTTAGACTGATGATGAAATTTTTCAAAAGAAAATTAAATCTCTGAATGATGTGAGATTGTTGACATCGTATATGAAGATGGAATTTTGAAATTTGGGAAGATACTTTGTGATCTTAACATACCTGATCTAAACAAGGAATTTTGGATGATGCTCATAGCTCCAATTTCTCTATACACCCTAGTAGCACTAATATGGATAGATATTTCAAAGAACATTTTAGGTGGGACAACATGAAGAGGGATATTGCTGATTATGTGTCAAGATATATGGTTTGTCAATAGTAGAAGTTTGGAAGACAAAATCCTAGAGGAGTCATGAAACATTTTCCCATGCCTAAGTGGAAATGGGATGATATTACGATCAACCATTCATGGGGATCCCAAAGGCTCCTAGAAGGAATAACGCAATATGGGTCATTGTTTATTGTCTAACCATGTTACCACATTTTCTTGGTATGAGAGAAGATTTACCACTTGAACATTTAGTAAGAATATATATTAATGTATTAGTAAGACTTCATGGATTACCCCTATCTATTTTTTGTGATTGTGATCCCCATGGTATATAATGGAAACAAATTCCATTTAAATAATAACTTGGTTGTAATGTGGTAGGAATAAAGGATAATCAAATAAATCCATATAAATATTCACAAGAGATTGAAACTTATCCATGGATACTCTAACTAATAGAATAATCACATAGACATCAATAATGGATATCATAATGACTGAATTCATAATTTTAGACATATGAAATATATTATAAAGGCAATTCACACGATAGATAAAAATTACCAGTAAAAACCCATCTAATTTGGCACAATGATTTGTATCATGAGACATATTCATAAATCGAGGGGAATCAATAACAGGTACCCACCCATTTCTTAATTATTAAAATTAATTCCTCATCTTAAATGGGTGAAACATAATCAATATAAATTTTCTTATTAAAAAACTAACATATGAAATGTTAATACATTCCTTAATCAATAAACATAATCATAAACCATCCAAATTAATATGGTGATTGATAATAAAATAGTACATACCTAGTAAAAATGATCATAGACCATCTAGATAAATAATAAGGATGGTACCATTACAACATATCCCTAGTGGATTATAATTAAAATATTAGGTTTATGTAATTGGATAAAATAAATACAATTAAAATATCATAAAAACATTCATGGGGGAAATATTTTTACATAGAAAGTATTTTTAAAAATAAAATTTCAAAAAATATTTTAAATATAATTTGATTTAAAATTCCTATTTGAACATATAAATTAATCTTTAAGATATGTATCTATCTTGATAGTGTGAAATTGTTTTCATATTGCAAGAATTAAAACAATGATTCCTTTAAAAATTATGGTAAGATCTGAATGGACCCTATTTGTAAAATGTCATGATATTTTTATTCAAAACATGTTTTAAAAATTCAGAAAATGGGTAAAAAAATCATTAATTAATTTTTTTAATCCTAAAAACCTTTTTTAAAACAATTTTAGAAAACATGGTTTTAGAAGAATAATGATTTTGGACCAAAAAGAGAAATGAATTCAACTTTTATTAAAATTATTTTCTCAATAATTATAAGTAACATAGAGAATAATATGGTGTTATTACTTAAAAAAATATGAATAAAAATATGAGAATAAAATTAAAGTGATTTTTTAAAAAATTGTCAAATAATTTCTACCAGGTACACTTGAAAACACTATTGTTAAGAAAATATAAGATATACTTTCAAATTTTTCTTATAAAACATATATTCAATTGGATGATTCCATAATAGAACTATACATGGTAGTTAGAAAGATTATCAGTAGGTATACAACTGGTAATTTTCCAAAAAACAATTAAAATTTATTCCTTCCCTTAAGTCAATAGAGGATTTCTTGTAAAAATTTGAGCCTAAAAATAAGTCAATGAGTTCCATGTACATGGTTACCCAAATATTTACTTTAAATATTATGGATGATAGAGTTATAGACATTTATAGAATACTTCCTCTTTCATGCATGATATAATAAATCTAAAAGAACAAAAGTTTTCATTTTTCGTTGTATCAGTATTCAAAAAAGGATCTATAAAAACCACCTACATTATATACTAGAATATTGTTTCCCCTTTGAGAGTAATGGACATGAAATATTTATGAAGCTATTATTATTTTTAATATAATCATGAATTTTTCAATCTCTACACATAAATATTGTGATGTAATGATATGGATTTGTATTATGGACTATCATCGAACAATAAGCTATTTTATAAATCATATTCTAAATAAGAAATGTATACTATATTATAGTGTTATTAACTCTATTATTAACCAATTTATGAGATTATTTAATGATACATGATCAATTGCTATAATATGTAATCAATCACTTCAACTTTTGTGAAATGGTACAATGAGGCTTCCACAAAGGGTGACAAAGAAAAAACATGGTGTTTAATGGGAAAACAAATGCATAGACTAGTGACTCTCGAAATATCCATGGATATAGATAGTAGTGTAATCCATAATGAAAAATAGATTATGTAGATGATTATATCAATTATTAATAGAAGAAATTAATAAGAAAAGTTTTATATCCCTAAGGAACCCATAGATGAATATTTAATTTTTATCAAGCCCTCAAATATGTGATTCATAATTTATAAAGGAATGAAGATTTGTGTTTTATTTAATTTATATGTGTTAGGATTAAAATTTAGAAAAAAAAATTATGAAATTTTATTTTTTTACACAATTATTTATAATCAATGGAAAAACACAATTTATTTAAGAAACAAACAATCTCAATTAAAATGAGAATAAAACATATATCTTTTACCACATTGGTAGTTTTTGAATTGTATGCCCCATGAAAGGAATAAAATAGAATTAAAAATTCTTCAAAAATAAGATAAATATATTCAGGATATATAATATCAAAATAGGAATTATATAAACCAAACTAAAGGAATAATTGGTGAATATGACATATGTCTCACGAAAGTAAAAGTGTGTCAAGAAAATATTTCCCTAGGTTTGACTTCATTTGTATGTGTAAAAATCGCTTGTATAATAAATATATGTTTATAATAAAGCTATTAAAAAATCATACACATATATATAATATCATATATTATTTAATTATTGTCTTTTAACAACAATTCATTAACAATTCATTGTTAAAATCATTGTTTTGGTTGAAAATTGATCAGTTTTTCATGTATGTTTTGGTTTGGTAATTTATGTCCTTTTAATTTGAAAAAATAATACATCATATTAATAATGTTAAACATTATAGAAATATAATATATATTCATTATAAATGTATTTATATAAATCTATCACAGTTATATATAGAAAATGGATTTCCCAATTCATGGAGACGGTAGAACGTACATACCCATAAATGTAGTTTCCATTTTATATCGTTGAATAGACGGAAAGAAAAATAAATATTAATTAAAATTTTCAGAATAATTATTATTTAATATATCTATTTTATATTAATAAAATAACTCCATATTACCATATATGTATAAATAAAATGAAAAACATTTTGCACCACTACATGGAGGACGCACTCCACATGTATGCAAAAGTGACTTTATTATTCTACAATTGATAGGAAGGTAAGGATTTATATGTGATATTATATTTATATAAGTATAAATAGCTCATAAATATCCCATATATACATTAATTTTAACCTTACCACCTACCATGTAAAGATTAAGAAAAAATGAATCACATCGCTTCGTGAAGAAGTAGTTCGCCATACACATGAGAAACATTATTGTATCCCCCATGGAATGGGAATTAAGAAGTTATATGTGATATAATAATTTATGATGTATTGTAATATCAAAATATCTAACAAATATGTTAAATACATCATTATATCCATCCTTTGATGGTAGTGATGGATAACGAGTTACATTAGTTTGTGAGGTGATAGTCAGTTGTACCCAGGATTGACGGTTTTGTTTTCCATTTTATTGGAAGTGGAGATGGATATAGGTTATTTTACTAAAATAAAAAGAAATATTTTTATAATTGAGATAATTTTTATTATATATTCATTATTTAAAAATATTTTATTGAGGTGGAGGAATAAATTATATAAAGATGCTTGTTTCTGAATCGTACCTCTTCTTCATGGTACTTTTTTAGGTTTTCACTAAAAGCCTTCCTAGGTTGGATTTATGATAAATTAAAGTCCTATATAATGTTGGTAGATGATTAATGAATTTATTTTGGTAGGTATTGTCTTACCCAAATGGGTTAGTAATTGTTAAGGGAAGAGAATAGGGGGTATCCTTTTAAAAGTCTGGGGAAGAACACACATGGAACTTTTAAAAAGAATGAATTACACCCACATTTTTATCATTACAAAAGACTACAATGGGTAATTATAGATACTTATAGGATATAAGGTATAAATATGGACATAAAATTGGTTTTATATAGGTTTTATTTCATTTTTAACAATTATTATCTTAGATTACCACCACCCCTAGTAATCATGTTTTTTCCTTAACCGAGATAATTAACATTTAATATTTCACTATTCAATATGGCCACAATTTAAGTTAAACATAATAGATAAAATATATTATTCTGATAAAAAATATGGAATAAATTTTATCAATTTCAATTCACATAAATGGTATAATTTAATCTAAAATTAAACTCACACGTGCATCAAAAATGCATGTTTTCCAAAGAAAGACATTTAAAAGTATAAAAAGTATATATTGCAATTCATTATAAAATAGATTTAAATGATATAAATTAGTTAAATTAAAAAATAATTAAAATAAATTTACCTGAAAACCAATTTAAAACCTAATGTATTTTTTAAATTATTTAATTTAAATAATGTGCACAAAGCGTGACTAGAATTCCAATTATAAATATAAAATATTTCCGAAAACATTTTTTTATTTCAAATGATTATTATTTTATTTCTAATCAATATATGTGTATTGATTTTATTTTATACATGTGTAAATAATATAAATTTTATAATTTATTTATCTTTATTCATACTCACCAACATAACATCTAGGATATAATTTTCATGCTGAAAGGATAATATTTTATTAGAGTGTATAATTTTGTTTAAAATTAGTGTTTCATGCATTAAAATATATCAATGAGATTCAATTTATTAAATATTAAATATATTTTAAGCCTTGGGGTGTTATATTCTCTTTTGATCATATTATTGTGTGTTATACATGCGATTAAACAAGATTTTCCTCTTTTAAAATCTCTTGGCATCACATTTTTTCCACTGATTTAAGTAGGATATTTTATTCCCATTAATGAGACTGACATATTCACTTCCAATAAATAATATACGGGACAAATCCTTTATCTTGTTATTCATTACTGACATTATAATCATGATGTTCCCGACATCACCTCAAACATATGTCGTAATAGGTAATGGAAATACCTCAACTCACATAACATGTGATATGAATGAATAATAAAGATAAATTATAAGGGTCTTTAAACACATCCATGGTTAGAAAAATCCAATAAAACATATAAATGTGGATTTCCTACCCATGATTCATGTTCGTATAATCTCATTTCTTGTTATCACTATGAATGAAATTCATTAGATGAAGTATTTGTGTCGTAGGATCCCCCAAACCTTGATGGATTATGTCATCTATGTCCCATTAAATGATTATTTTGACCGGAGAACTTATATTTAAGAATATCATCTTTTAAATTCAAGTTTCACATCATAATGGGGAACTTTAATGACCTTTTAGTGTGATATATACCCTTAAGTACATTTTTACTTACAATTTCATGCAAAATAATAATAATGATTTGATATGATAATTATTAATATTAAAAAACATGAATATTGGTAATAATAAAGAAAATAGAAGTTGGTTCTAGTGAACCAACTCAAATAGACTTGGAGTTTAACTTGATCCATGTGTTTATAACATTCGATCTACTAGCTCTCACATGATATTCATCCTTTGACTAAGATTGGACTTTAGTCAAATGGCACACCACATTATTCTCTTTGGAAAATTTACTCACCATAACCGTTTCCATCTGATAAAAAATGTATCTCTCTAATATTTTATGATGTATTTATATTGAAATAAATTTAATTTCTTTAATAGATTATTAAACACACAACATCAAGTTTAAATGATCTATGATATACTATTAAATTATTATTATTTAATGGGATTGCTATTTAATATCTATAGGATTGGTGGGTTTGAATATTTATAATTAATTGACAAAAAATATATTTTTCACACATACGTAAAATTAATTCATTTGTTATTAATTTGATAAAAATGAAAATAAAATCATTTCAATTTTAATAGATATGTTTTTCTTAAAAATATTCAGTATGCATACAATGTGTTTTCATATCAATTAATAACATTAATCACTGTAGATGAATGATTTTAATGAAATTTATATATTCTATATTAAATAAATTGTTTTAACATTCATAAAATATATTTTACTTGTCATGGAATAATAATAAATCAGGTTTTATGCTTAATATTAATTTTTATAAAAATAGTTTTCATTGTGTTTTTCACACATATATTAAAATTAATTTCTACCAAGTATATATATTGACTATTTTAAAATTTATTCCATATTTATAATAATAATTATAAATTAATTTAATATTTTAAATGTTATTTTTTGTAATGATGAATAGTAAAATAATTAAAACTATGTTACCACAGTTAGAGTTAAAATAGTTTACTAAGGTTTTAACCTTGGAGATAAGGTATAAAATACCACTAATAACAAGAATTAATTATATTGGTTGGTGGTAATTTGACCTTACAATTATAATATTTTAATAATTTTTATTTTTTCACTACCCGACTTGACAAATAAATTATTATATTTTAATCTTTTGAAAATTTTCAAGTATGTCCACTACCTTCATTATCAACTACTCTTTATTCCTAACACCTAATGATCCTTCAACATATAATAATTCTAAAATGTATTATCTATTTTAATTTTAAAGAGGTTTATTTTCTTTTATTAGGGCAACATTGTTTTACTAAGAGTTTTCTGTAGGAGCCTTTGCTGAGTTCTGGCTACATAAACAATTCACGATATGAACTAAAATCAAGTTGTGACTCTATTTCCATGAATAGGAAACCATATTAGATCAAAATTTAAAAAATAATATTTTAAGTATTTTATTCATGTTTTTAATTTTTCCCTCAGTATTTAAATTTTAAGTGTTGCTTTTTTCGCATATATGCAGTTGTGGGAGTTCACATTGTGAATTAATTACTCACGATGTGAATTATTTATGCCCAAAATGTATCATTGAACTAAAATACTAAATCATAACTCATTAAATAGGATATATATACCTAAAACCCTTCGTATCTTCCAATAAATATTGGGTTGATTTTTGACATCTAGGTTTCTCTTTTATCCATTTGATATTCAGCTGGGTTGGTTGCTTCTCCTATAGTGAATATATTTTGTTATGCCACAAATCCTATATTGATCTCTTGGTTTGGTAGTTGTGATGGGCCCTATTTTTGATGTATTTTGGTCAGGATGTATTTTTAATCAATTTGTTATTGATTCCTTGGTGTGTTTTTCTTTCATATCATTGTTCTATTGTCAGTTGTGGTGCAATGTGTGATTCTCCTGAGGTATGTCTTTATTTAACCTCTCTATCAACCCTCTATTTATGAGATCAAATTAGAAGATGTCAAAATAAATTCAATCACCTCTATTTATTTATCTTAATTAATATTTCCTTTCAAAAGTGTGTGGATCCCATTACAAGTGCTGGGAAACCTGATTTTTAGGTAGTTGGTTACATTTCTAACCTATGTTTTATGAACCATTCATTTCTATTGTTTTTTAATCAACCATCTAAATAAATTGTATTGATTGATTTTGTGTGTGTAAAATGGTTATTGAAAAAGATATTTTTACGATTGTTTTGATAAAATAAATTTTTTCTATTCATTATAAAAAATATCGATTTTTTTATCAAAATACTTTTAAAGGAAAAAAAGTGGTTTAGACTTATATTGTGAAATTCAAATTCCCTTATTAGAATTATTTAATAAATACATCACATGGGAAACATGGGCATATAGGTGGATGTTATAGTATGAACAATCATCCATTGGTATTGATTTGGTATCATTTTCTAGAGTGTTTAATGTTCCTAAAATGTAGATTCATGCTATTTAGGACTTCATTGACATTATTGGGGGTTCACTTTATGGGTTGTTCCATTTTTCTCAGGGCTTGATTCCTGGGTTATAGGGACTTTATGTTTGTACAAATCTATGATTGAGGTATGAGTCATCTAAAAATGAATACCTTTTAGGATCATAGGCATGATTACCGATGTTCATTGTCTTTGCACTATTTTATCTATGATATACCATTTTTTATAAATGTTAAATGATTTAGAAATTGTGATTTGATTCTATTTTACAAAAATAATTTCTGAACAATGATAAAAAGGTGAACTATTTATCTTTATTTTGATATAAAAGTTTTAACTATTTATCATTCCTTGTTTTCTAAAAAATGAGCATATTGGGATTGTTGTATAGATACATGATATGGTACACCTAGTTATGAACCTATTGAGACAGTTAGATCACACACTACACATTCACTCAAAAATGTTTTTGACCAATTAATATATTTTGTAAGAGGAAAAGAAAAGATGAATTGGTGAAGTTGAAATATTTTAGTCAATTGGGTAAGGGAAACTGGTGTTGAGGTGGTAGGGCGTCTCCCACATGTCACATGAAGTAGTTGTTTTCAATTTTTGGTGTTATTTTGGTTTTTGGACGTATAGCTTCTGTTTTATCTATTATTATAACCATTTTTCCCTTATTTATGATATATATATTTCTAGTTGTTTTTTAACACATTTTTTCACTATGTATGTTTATTCAATGTCTCTTGTTTTTAGTTTGGGTTAAATCATTCCATCTATTTTTGTTTTATTCCCAGGTGTCAGTCACTAGCCCATAAGGATTAGGAACACCCTTAGGTTCAATGGAAAATTATGTCACTTACCAATTTAGAGGATATTTGGGATTTTGTTTCATTAAAATTTTGTATATGAGGAAGTATATACCTAAGTTTCCATTCCTTGGTAAGTCTTATATAATGATGAAAGAATATAGGGACTTGACAGGTGAGTCATGGGGAGTTTCTGGTTAGCTCTATCTTTAAGGAGCCTCAAGTTACCATGGGATGTAGGGATGTGTGTTCCCTTTCTGAATGTTTGACATTAATCTCACATTCTTATTATTGTTTTCTATTTTTTACTAAGACTATCTAATTATCAAATAATTTTATTCTATATATGGTATATAGAACAATACCTTCAAGACATCTTCTGTAGGATCCACACGAGGTTGTAGAGAAATATTCTTCATAAGGTAATCCTACAATAGATTATAATCACATTAAATATAATATATTGGTAGTTAATACAAGGTAAGAGAGCGTAGATGAGCTCATAAACTAGTCGTTGATGTGTATCCATGAGAGAGAAGAGATAGAAATTTATCATGAGAGTTCTTATACAAGATGCCCCCATCCTTTAAGAGTATGAATGAGCGCCAAAAGGTGTAAGACTAGATGGACAAGATCAGTCTCATCTTCATCTTATTGAAGACAACTTAGTCTATCAAACATATGTATACAATGTACAAACTAGATGGTCCTAGTAAGAGGTGCTCGGATTCAATGGTATATTAAAATCAACTCATGGACTTGGATTAGAAGTTTTCACGACCCTCTTTTTATGTACTTTGTCCTGAGTCTATAATGATTAATAATTCAATGTAATTCCTATATTTCAAATTAGTAGAGTGTTTTGTTTTTTAGAAAACAAAATATTTTATAGATATGGTTTTTTTAATTGAGGTGGTGGTTAATGACTGTATGATAACATAGAAATATCAATAGGCTTTGAGACTAGATATTCCAGTGTAGGTCTGTGTATTTAAAATTAACACAAATAATGAAATGTTTGATATGGATATGGTATAAAAAAATTGATATGATGGGTAATATTAGATTCCATAGATCTAATTTTCCACTCATTGGCTGTTTTAGTAGTGTATAAGTAAAGAAGAGAAAATCGAGTGATAATCTCAAGGGTTTTGGAGGTGATTTCCAATAGTGGTCATCATCTTCACTATTAGAAATAGCTAGTAGTGTTCCCATGAAATTCCGTTAATGTGGATTGGTAGGTGACTATAGATGTATTTTTCTAATTCCTTCTAATATTTACAATACTTGTGTTCACTGAGGCCATCTGTATAGCTTCTATCATACTATGTCTATGCCTTGTTATGGTTAGGAATATTTAACTATAAAAGCCACTATGAAATAGTCAAATTCGTAAAATTCCATATGGCTCCAAAAAAAAATTAGGATTAAATCACCTTCACACATAGAATGATTTTCTTATGGAGGTTGATGAGGGCCTAGTGACTGTGAGAGGTACCATATTTATTGCATCTTCTTATTAAACAACTTAATTTGATACAGGATCCTCACACTTGTTGATATATATTAATTCTTTTATGTACTAAAAAATTTAACATGTATATTATCCATTTCTATAGAGCCTTTCTCGCCAATGGGGAAGTGTAAGGAGTAGGGGATTCATTTTTTGACTTTCTCTCTATTGATAGCTGACACAGAGTATGTCTGAGATTTCCTAGTTGTCGATCTCAATCTGTTAGAAATCATTATCAAGGTGGATTGGATAGTTTCTTGTCATGATGAGATTGATTATAAACATTGTTTTGTTTCATTATATTCTTACGATGTGATCTATCGAGTGTTTTAGGGACAGTAGAATTTGAGGCTTTGTAATGCAGGACATTCCCAACCTAAGATCAAAAATATGATGTTATCAATTATAGTTGATCCCGATGAAGTTCCTTCTTTTGGAGATATTCATTTCATTGTTAGGGAGTTTTCCAGTGTTTTCCAATATTAAATATCTAGTCTTCCTATTGAAATTTTGGAAGAGTTCTCAATTTCTCTGGTTTTGGGTATATATCTACTCCCAATACCATCTTAACTCATGGAACAAACTAGATGAAAGATCTCAAGGATTAATTAGATGATATTACTCAGAAGGGATTTATTCATTACAATGTTTCACCATGGTAATACCTCATGAACTTTTCAAAGAAGGATAATGTTTGAATTCATTTTTTCATGTACTATCATCATTTGAACTTGGTGATGGTTAAGAATATGTACCATTTTTTCCAACATGGATAACTTATATGATCATTAAAGGGATATAAGTGGTTTTTGAAAAAGGGTCTTCAATCAGGTTATATTTCGCTCTGGGTTCAGGGGTATGATATTCTAAATACCGCTTTTAGGAGTAGCTTTTTTCATTATGAATATCTTTTGATTCCTTTTGGAATAATTAATTCTTCTTCAATTCTTATTTTATTTATAAAATAATTATTCCATCAATACCTCGACACCTTCTTCATGGTGCTTGTGGATGATATCTTGGTTTTTTAATGATCTAATCAGAAGCATAATCACTTTCTAAATTTGGATTTATATATCCTATGAAGTTATCACCTTGATGGGAAATATTTGATATGTAATTTACTCATCTATGAAATGAAGTTCTTGGGGTACATTATTTCAAAACATAGACATTCTGCCAATCCAAAGAAGGTGAAGGTTGTTTTTTCATGGAAATAGCTATGGAAAAATCATCATGATATGAATTATACTATGTATTAGAGGATATTATCAAAATTTCATCAATTATTTCTCAAAGTTATCATCATCTTTTATTTATCTTACTAGAAAATGAGTGAAATTAACTTGGTATGCTGAATGTCAGACCTATTTTGATGTGTTGAAATAACTTATGACATCATGACCAATTTTGATAATTTATGTGATTCCTAAGAGGTATATAGTTTATTATAATTCATTTGGTGCTATTTTGGTTTGTGTGATTATTTAGTATGATCACATTGTATCCTATGGATCTCTTTAACTTCGGTGTCAAGTGAAAAATTAACTAACTCATGATTTGAAGCATTCAATGGTTATTAAAGCATTTAAGTGTTGGTAGTACTATCTATTTGGGGAGAGGTTCATGGACTTTTATGATTATTAGGGATTAAGATATACATTTTATTGGAAATAACTGAATCTCATGTAGTTATGGTGAGAGGAATACCTCTATACATATAACATTAACATCAACTACACCCCATTAAAGGGGAATGAATCATTAAACACTCTTAATCAAAATTTCCCACCATTTTGCTTCTTAGAATTGAAGGAGGAATAGAACCTTATGAGACTTCTCAATCAGTTTTATCTTAACATATTGGGGTGATTTAGGTATGGTTTTGACCCATGATAAATTATCATCATCTCTCCTTGGGTATATTTAAAAATAATTTTAGTAGAGTTGTGTTTAGAGGAATCAGAGAAACCTTATATGGTGGGATAATATATATGGTTGATCTCTCCCATATAATGTTATTATCTACATTAGGGATTGATTTTTCATCCCATTATCCCTAAGGTATTTATTGTTTCATGATTTTATTAACTATTCATGGGTAATTAACCCTATTACCACAAAGACATATTACTATATGAGATTTGTTTCTGGTGTCCATACATGAATCATGACATCACTAAATTTTTGTTTCATAGTTACACCTTCTAGAAAAAAAAAATAACACCCAAAGACTTATGGTATGCTCCAGAATTATTAAGTTCTAGTTTGTATATGGGATTAGGTTTAAATGGATTTCATTGTTTTATTTCCATGGTCTCCTTGAAAAATAAAATGATCTGAGTGGTGATTGATAGTTTAAGAAATCATCATATTTCATTCCAATCAAGGACACCATTTAATTTAATGATCTAGGTATGTTGTATGTGTAAGATTTGAGGGTGTTGCATGGTATTTCCTATTCCATTGTCTCATAAAAAGGTACTATTTTTACAACAAGGTTTTAAAATAATATTCTAGAGCCAAAGGCTACTAAGGATAGATTGACTATAGCTTACCATACACAGATAGACAGTTATACTATGTTTGTTATACATTCCCTATAGGATATAATCCACGCCCGTGTATAGGATTTCAATCAATCATGGTATTTACATATAGGAATGGTTCGGTCTTTATATAATAACAACTATTATTCATATATTAGAATGGTTCCCTTCGATTCTTTGTATAGTCTCTCACACAGGTCACCTCTAGGAGGGGAAGGGGTCGGTGAGGCATATCTTATGGGATCAAGCCTCGTGCATGAAATTTCAATGTGGATACAAGATATATGTTGACCCCAGGATACATATCAAATTCAATAGAAAATATTTTTTTATCTTAAAAATCATCCTTTAGATTTTCCTATTGGTGAATATGTTTTCTTGAAATTTTATGCTCAATTGGGTCATCATCAGCTTGGGAAATAGGGAAATCTGAATCTGAAATTTGTTGGACCATTTCAGATCATTGGGAAGCTCATGAAGGTTTCCTATAAGTTTGAACTAGCATCTCATTTTATAGGTATACATGATTTTTTCCACATATCTCATCTCAGGAAGTACCATCATTAACGCTCTATTGTTCTGAGTTGCGAGAAAATTTATTTTGAGATAGATGATTCCATTATGGAGAAAACAATGGTGATCATTGATTACATGATGAAAGTATTACATAGAAATTCTATTCAATTGGTCAAAGTGGTATAGTGGAATTGATATGATACTCATGAGAAGAGATAGATTGAATATTTTTTGAGGGAATAGTGGCCTTACCTTTTTTCAGACCACCCTTCTTACACATGAAATCCCAAAAATAGAATGTATTATGGTTAGGATATTGTAACATGCCTATTATTGTTTAATAGGATATTATTTGCATTTGAAAGGAAACAAAGATAAACTCATAGCTTTTTATGGACTTTTTTATGGTATTTTCTATATAAATATTTGACATTGTGAACTATATTTAGGATATGAATCTTTTTCTCGTAAGAGGATATAAGTTTAGATCAAGACATGAAAAACATTTAACACATGATTTTTATTCAAATCATAATTTTCTTACAATATATTCTTTGTCAATGGGTTTTTTCTGTATACATTCAACTTCATGAGTTCTTGTTGTGAATCAATGATTCAGGAATTGAATCCTTTATACCTAGTATGTTTTACTATGCTACAAACCTGAATCCGAACTCATTAGGTTATCTCTCCCTCAAACCCAAAGTCATTTCTAGGCATTGTGGGTTTGATTTATACCTTAAGGGTTCCTCATTTTGATTTTTGATCTCAGGATGGGTTGGTTTATTGTCTTCTAGTGAGAATATTTTATTATGCATATGCTTCTATCTAGATACCTTGGTTTTGGAGTAGCTCTGGGTTTCAATTTTGGAGTCTCTTGATTGATATGAATTTTCTATAAATATGTTTTATATTCCTCGGTGTTCTTTTCTTCTAAATCATATTTATTTTGTCCGTTGTGGTGTGGCTCATAAGTTTCCCAATTTTTGTATTGATCTAACATCTATGTGGAACCTCTTTTTATGATATCTTCTTTTGAGATGCAAGAATCGAAGCTAGGGCCTCTATTTATATTTTTTGAGTTACCTTCACTTTCAATGGTGTGTGGATCCTATTATTGGTGGTGAGAAACCCATGTTTTTGGTATGTGGTTCTATATCTTTATAATGTTATGTGAACTACTGATTTATCTTCTTATTTTAAATGGTTTTATAAATTAATTGGAATAATTTTTTTACTTGTATGTTAAAATGGTTTTTAGGAAAAAATGGTTTTCATTTTATATCTGTAAAAGAAAGGTGTTTTCAATGAATTGTAAAATGGATTGAAAATGGTCTTGAAATAGGTTTTTATGGAGAATGTGTGGCTTGTAATTGTATTAGGAAATGTGTATTCCCATTTGTAATTGATTTGATAAATGCAACATATGGGATCCATGGGTACTTAGGTGGAGGGTGTAGTATTGGTCCATTTCCATTAGTATTGATTGGGGTTTTCCTTATGGGATGTTCACTATCCCAAAAATGTATATTCATGGGTTTTAGGAATACATAGGAATTTTTGGGTGTTCACTTTCTACAGCGTTTTTGTGTTCCCTAGACATGATTCAAGGTTTCAAGGGACTTAATGTAAACACTACTCTATGATTGAGGTACGAGTTGTATAGAAAGTATGGCATGTTGTAATCCTATGAATGTTTACAATTTTTATTATAATTATTATATTTTTATTTGATATTTTTATTTTTTAAATATGTGAAATGACTTGAAAAATGTTCTTTGAAACTATTTTACCATTCTTATTTTGGAACTTTTTGTAAATGGAGAACTATTTACCATGATTTTGATATAAATTCATTAACTATTTATCATGAATTTTTTTCTATAAATTGGGAATATTGTGATTTTTTACAATTAATTGACATGAAACCCTTAGGTGAGATCCTACTGATCCTAGTAACTCACACCCTATATTTTCTCATAGGAATTTGTGGATATTATATTATATTTTGATATAAGAAAATCTAAGGAATCATATAGAGCTGATTAGGTTTTTGATGATTGTTAAGGGTATCTTGTTGTGATATTGTGGGAAATTTCCCACATGTCACATGGAGTGTTTGTTTCTACATTCTTTTTTGTGGTGTTTTGTTTTCTGGACTTGTACCTTTCGTTTAATCTTATTACTCTTTGGTAGTATCGCTACAACTATTTCCTTCTTTAGGGAGTATATCTTCCTCACTCTTTCTTTTATTTTATTTTTTCTATATTTATGTATATTTGAAGTATCATTTTTTATTTTGGGTTAAATTATTCACTCTATTGTATTTTTATTTCCAACAACTAATTGTCAGCCTGTGGGGATTAGAAACACCCCTTAGGTTAGTGGAATATAGGTTTAGATACTGTTTTTAGGGTATTATTTGTCAGTTAGTTGAATTATATCATACCAAATACCTACCTTAATACCTTTATAACATCCCTCCCCACATATTAGAGTTATTGGATTAATCAAGATACCGTCCTTTCATGGATTATGGTTTAACCCAAACGAGGTTTCTCAACAATGATGTAAAATTATTAACTGAGTGCTTTCAATTTTATTTCTTCTTCCACCATAACTAATCATGTTTTATCCCCCATAACATATAGATTATAGTATTATGAATATCAAATGTTCTTATTTTTTCAATGGTGAATCCTATATTCATCTCTTTCTCCCTCAATTTGGAAACAAAAGCATTATTCATTTGTACATGCGGATTACCGCCACACGAAGCGATGTATTTTGTTTTTCAATTGCATAATTCATGGTTAGTTATTAACAAACATTTAATTCTAAGATATGATATGTATTAATACATTATGCTTTTTAATTATAATATCTTATCCACCTTTTTACCTTTCTGTCCTTTGGAAAATGATATCACCGCTCGTGCATATGTGGTGACCACCACCTCCATGAAGCAAAGTGATTAATTTTTCATTTTACTTATACATTTATGGTAATGAGGATATATTTAAATAATATATATGATTTTTTTGATATAATAATGATTATATAATTTTGAAGTATTATTTAATTTTCTTTCATTCCATTCATTGAAATTTGGAAACATCACTCAGGTCAACGTACGGATTAATGTCACCACGAAGTGATAAAATTTATTTTTCATCACTAATTTATATAAATAATTATAAATATGTATATTATGAATTAATATTATACTTGTATGTTCATAAATATTTAATATATGATGAAACCATGAACAAAGTGCATGTTCCAAAACTATCAAACAGAAAAATGCTTGGAAAACGTACTAGTTCTCACCCAAATGTTTATTTTAATGAATATATTGATTATAAAAGGGTAATTGAAAATTATAGAGGAATGATAAATAGTAATTTATATATGAATAAGTTTCAGTGATATATTTCTATTAAATATATATTTATTATATAAGATATTGAATATGTTTGATAAAATATGGGACTTGAGGTATGGGGTTTGTGTTACAATCTCATTTCATTCTGGGGTTGTTTATACTAAATTTTTATGGAGAAAATATTTATATATCATATTAAAAATATTATATCTTATTCTTATATATATATTATCATATGTTTTATGTATTATTAACATTTTCCACTTTTTGTTATATAAAATTATTAAGAATATTTTTTTAAAGAAAAGTCATTATAATTTCTTATTTGGTTGATGAACTATTTATTCTATTTCTTTAATATTAAAAATTTATTTATGCAATGAATTTATTATTTTAACTTATACATCATGAATGAATATTATCAGCATCAGTAATTTTTTTTCATTGAAGCATCCTTTCTAATTTCATTGTTTATTTTAAATTAAAATTAATTTCTTGATATTCTAGGAGTTTTCAATTAAAATGTTATCAAAATAAAATTATATATTTTTATTTTTTTTTCAAATAATATCTTGAATGATATTTTAATGAAATTTATCACCCATGTCAATCCAACAACCCCAAATTTTACAAATGGAATTTGCATTCTAATAATTGTGTCATATTTAATAATGTAGTATACAAAACATCCACCACATGATGAAACCAATATCATTTTATAATAATAATTTCGAAATTATATTTTGTGAATAAATATGGTCATGATAATTTCAATTATTAAAATGGAAAAAAACTAGAAAAAAATAATAATAATAATTGTAAAATTTGGAACAACTCAGTCCCCAAAAATAAATTCAATCAAGAACAACACTATAGAAATGAGCTAGAATTTTAGAAATATAATAAACATTTTTAAACTGAAAATATATATATAATTTTCAAATAAAATAGAATATAATGATGAATTAAGGTAATATATAGTATTTATAATAAGTAGGGAAACCATATGTCCAATAAAAATATTACCATTGCAATGTAATTTGACCATTGGAATATTAATTTTACCGTTGGAATTAGAATCCTTACCATTAGACTAGAAACGTCACCTATGTAACTGAAAAATAATATTTAAGTTTTCTATAAAATGAAAATATGATATATTTATACCATGGTACTAGTAAATAATTTTTTTAAAATGATAAATTAGGTATTTATATTTTTATAAAACATAATTTTTTTAATTATACTTTTATAATGAATATTATGATTCAAAAGAAATAGTTTTTTTAAAATATATTTATAAATCAATATTATGTTTTATTATAATGATAAGATAATTTCATCAGACCATAAGTAATTTTGTAGAGGGTCATAGAATTAATGATATTATTATAATTGTTATTTTTCAGAAAAATGTGTACTTTATTTTAGAATTAGATTTCTCAAATTTATAAAATTATTTTAATAAAATGGATTTTATATTTATAATCTACACATTGAAAGAATAGTTTGGGTTAACTTTTTGTATTTTTATAAAAAAGTTGATTTTTGTGAATAGTAAAATATGGTATATTATAGTATATAAAATTATAAGATAAATACAAAAATGTTTGAGTCATTTATGTTGTAATAACCCATTAGTTTGAACATACATGCACAATTTACTATATGTTGTCACAAGAATCACACTACTACAAAATAAGTTAATAGCCACAATTTTAAGTCATGGAAAAAGGAAACAAAACCATGGATATAGGTTATAGCCATGGTTTTCTCAACCATGGTTGGTATTGGTGTAGCTATAGGGGAAACCCTATACCCATAGATTGAAAACCATAGCTATAGACATATAGCCATGGATCAAAAACGTGGATATAGGCCTTCACATAACCTATAAAACCAGAACTGTTTAGCCGGTGATGGCCCCTTTCATCCTCCCCACTGCCCCTGTAAATCCCCCCACTCTCCTCCTTTCACTCTACCTACACATTACTATCCCCCCCATCCAAACCTCCCTCTGTAAAGCCCTAACCCTCTAGATAGACACCAATCACCCCCTTTACAGACAGTACTCACCCCGTAGATAGACCCCCCCCCTCCTAGACACCCCTTGGATAGATCACACTCACCCCGTAGACAGAACCCCCTGGACTCCCTCTAGATAGCACCCCCCCCCCCACCTGGACTGAACCACCCCCCCCCCCCACATCTAGTCACCCATCCCTCCTAGAAACCCACTAAACAGACCCCCCCCCCCATCCCCTTGCACACACCCCCTTGCATAGTTGCACACCCCTTGCACCACCCATGCTGGACACCCTTTTCCCCACCCCTATTGGACACCCCCACTACACCAACCCCTGGACATACCACCCAACCCCTATACTAGACACCCCCACTACCCCCACTAGACAGCCCCCCCCCCCCCCTTAACCCTCACTGAACACCCATGCATCCCCTGCAGAACCCCCATTGACCCCCCCCCCCCCCCACAACCCCTGCACACCCCCTATCCCTTTGTACAAAACAACTTTCACACATACACACCACATGCACCACCTATGTGGGAAACCCCTTGCACCACCCATGTTGGACAGCCCCACGGGACCCCCTGAACAACCCCCCCCCCCCACCCCCACCACCACCTTGAACAGACACCCCCCTCGGACAACACGCCCACCCCATGCACCCTCACTGCACACATGTCCCCTTTACCCCTATACAACACCCCCCCCCCATGATCCCTTTCACACACCCCCTTGCACAACTACACACTCCATGCACCACCCCTACTTAACACCCCAGTGTACCACCCCTACTAGACACCCCCACTACACCCCCTTGATAGACCACCCCCCAGCCTAGACTAACACCCCCAGGACATACACCACCTTGCCCCCCCTGCACACCCATTTCCCCTTTCACCCCACCCCACCCCCTAGACATCCCCCATTTAACCCCCCCCCCCCCCCCTCCCTACTTGCACACCTGCACACCCTTTCTAGATACACCACTACACCACCTCAGCTAGACACCCCTACACCCCCCCCCCCACCACCCTAGATAAACACACCCACCCCACCCCCTGGACAGTAACACCCCCTTTACACCCATGCCCCCCCTGTACCCACCCCACCCCCACCCCACTCACATCCCCCTTACTAACCCCTTACACCCTCCTATCCTCTTGCACACACCCCTCAACACCCCCCTTTCACACATGCACACCCACTACACCCCCCCCCCCAGAAAAACAATACAGACCCTCTAGACTACAACCCCCCCCCCCCAATCCCCTTGCACGAACAACCTTGCACCCCCCCATTGACAGACACCCCCCATGACAACAGCCCCCCCCCCCACTGCACAACCATGCCCCGTTGAAACCCCCCTACACATCACCCTCCCCCACCCCCTTACACACCCCTTGCACCACCCCTACTGGACACCCCCTCCCCCCTGGATAGGCACCCCACTTTCACCCACCTCTACATCCCCCCTGCATTCCACCCTTCAGCCCCCCCCCCCCCTCTAGTGTAACTTTTTCACCAACCCTTTCACCACCCCTGAACAACCCTTGCTGATGGAATTTTGGAATATAACTAAAGTTTGAATGAATGGTTTTTGTGCTATCATGGTTAAGTCATATTTACTCCATGGGTTGGGATTCATAGTGGCCTAGGTGAGCATGGAATCATTACTGTTTACTTTTAGGTTCATATTGATATGCACATCCCAATACTAAAGAAAAATATCATTAATAAAGGATTTTGTTCAAATGATATACAATTCCATCCAATACATACCCCACAAAGTGGTATCATGAATCACTAAATAAGAAAAACAACAACATGATGGATTTTACAGCATCATGTCTTATACATTGGTTCATATTTAAAATAATCTACAACATTCACGGATGCATCATATGTTTTATTCAAATCATTAAAAATAATTCTGAAATGATACCATGCCTTTTGGATATTATTTTCATTTAAAAACCCTAAAACATTAGGAGAAGACATTGTATCAAAATTGTGAGACACTGGAAGCCCTCTACGGGGATTTTGGTGGACATATAAGAGTTGTGAAATATGATAATATATGTTTAAGAGGTGGATGAATAAATAGTAATGTGTCCATGGATGAGTTTGTTTTGTCTGATGATTCACTACTCAATGATACGGTGTCAAGAAGAAGGATATTTCATTAGGAGTGAAGTCCTAAGAAGCCCTTGAAATGATATGGAAATTTTGATTATGTTGTATAGCATTGATGATCGTGTGTAACTTATAATGTCATATGAAAATGTTGTGGATAATTATTTCTAGAAAGAATTCAAATATCTATAATGAGAATTTGTTAGACTATGTGATCAAATAATATATGACAATATAATCTCATTGGTGGGATTAAAAAAACCCATGCACACCCCAGGCGCCCCTACACCCCCACCTGCACAACCCTTGCACCCTACCCCAAACCCTTGCACCCTCTCCATGCCCCGTGAGGACACCCTATCACTTACACCCTCCCAATACCCCTAACCCTTTCCCCTGTAGACCCCCCTGCACCCTCCCCCTCCCCTACCCCTACAGACCCCCTAAACCCTTCCCCTTTCTCCATGGAAATGATTTCTCTCCCTTTTCCTGGCTCTAGGGTTATCTACTTTACCATCACTACCTTCTATTGTGCATGATAAATCACCCTATATTAGTAAGATCTTATAATTTTAAAAAATATAATCATTTGCCTCTGATATTCTAAATATATTTGATATTAGTTTTTGAGATTATAATGAGCTGAAACATGAATTAAAATATACTAATGATGAGATTATAGAACTTAAGAATTCCTCTATTCCCAAGTCATATTTTGACATGTTGTTTGGGTTAATAACTACCCAAAAAAGTTGATTTTGAAATTCCAATCATTCCCTCCTATTCAAAAATTTGTTTCTGAAGTAATCATCAAAGAGATTAAGGATTTGAATGGTCTAGTTAGATATTTTAGGGTTGTTTATACTACTAAGTCTGAGTTCAATTATCTTGGAATTATGAATGTATCTCAAAGTTACATGTTTGAAAATATTTCAAAGGTGCAATTTGACATGTCTCAATATTTTCTTGATGAAGTTAATACTTTTAGGACTGAAATAAAGGAAATCATACACAATTTATATCTTTTTTATTAATCTAATTTGAGTTAATCAATAGGTTTCAACCCAATATAACATCCACCTTGGAACCTTCAGTTGTTCCAATATTTTTAGAGTGGAGTTGATCTCTCAAAATTGAATTATGTATCCATACAGATTTGGTCCCTATAGTGTGATATGTTCACACCATTCCTTATGAATGATTTCAAGAGGAATATTATGGGTGTGTTTCATTATACCTGAGAAGTTGTTGGGAATCTTTTATGATGAATTTGATGGGAATTTGAATTAGATCTGTAATGTCTCTATAGATGATCAATGTATGGTTTTTAGATCTCTTGTTTCAATATCCATAAACTTCTAGCATTTGATAACCTACTTTAACAATGCTTATAAATAAGTTCAAGGGATATATACCTATTATTCTATGAAAAATCGAGTGGTTATTATAAAATCATTTTTTAAAACAATAAAGAAATTATGGTAACATATTTTTTTTCAAAAAATTATAGAATTCAAATTAATGTTTTAGGCAGAGGGAACCTACCAAAACCTCCTATAACGTTGATTTTGACAATGAAAACTTGAATCTTCCTTTTTTCCACCTGAACTCATATGAAACTTCACATATATATAAGGACACATGCCCCTAGGTACATATTTTCTTGGCCAAATATGCACACGGGGGGTCCTTAGATATATGTTTATACATGAATATACCCCTTTACACTTAAACAAGTAGGAATTTTTCTTACCTATATATAAGCACACCTAGACCCAATATATATATTCATGCTGCCATGAGTGAATATATATAAAAGGGGAATTATATATGTATATTCTTACCTATCCATACACACATAATCCTTCATCAACGGTAACTCGAATCCACCTCAACAAAGTCCAAAATGCGCTGAAAAATACAAGTATCCCAAAAATCACAAATTCCATTATTAAAATTAGGCCAAAGAATAAAAATAGAATAATCCTTACCCAAATCATATGTTGAACTCACTATCATAGATGGTGATGGATTGAACTGGCCTCATCATAAGAAACCTCCGATAAAAAAATATTGGCATGAAAATGAGATATAATGGATTCTTATATATATATATGATCAGTGTGTCAATTGGACATGATAAATGATACATGAATCCATAACCAAAAATGAAAAAATAATATACAGATTGATATATACATCCCAATACTATATGACAAGATCATTAATAATCCTTTTTATTTTTCAAACATCACCTTCAATTGCTTATTCAAAAATTTAAAATCACCAAAACATGGGAATGAATTAAACTTACATCCGCACTTAAATGTGAGAAATAGAGATTATAAATTTTTCTTAACCTATAAAATCCATTCCTAGAATGCATAAAATACAAAAAAAACGCTTCATTCTTATGTCCTTCTTGATTTTATAGATTGAAACATCATTTTTAGCATGTTTCTCTTTTATAATTCATCTTTATTCATAGTTTATATTGGATTATCAATTTTATAAAGTAGAGAATTTTCCTTTTTTTATTTTTACTCAATATGAGTGGATTTTTAAACTAGTTTGCTAATATAATTGGACTTATCTTTTGGTGTATGATATTCCTTCTTATTGATTGTGTATTACATATTTATAGAAACTATTTCCAAACCTATGATAATTGGTACTTTCATTATATCTTTCAACTACTATTATTTTTATGGAATATGTCATAAATCATTTTAAATAATAGCTTTTCAAATGACTCTTATTAAATCAAAATGAACCTTAGATATCATATGTATCATTCATTAATTTTATAATATTTAGTTACATAATAAATCTATATAACCTGGATGACACTTACGGATTGAACAATGACTCCTATAAAGATTCCAATTACTCTTATTGTTTTCAACAAGACTCTCATTGAAAGTTGAAATAAAACTAACACAAGATCAATGAATCTTATGACATTTTTAAGCCTCTGGAGATTCTTTTTTTAGATAAAATGAATCTTATGATCCTCATGGGTCTTCATGAATATTACAAATATAACCCCTCATTAGAATGAAAATGAATATTATGTAATCATACTTAGTTAATTTCCATTGAGACGTAGTTTCTAGAATTGAACCAATGATATTCAATAATTAATTTTGATAATATAGGAGCACATTAAACTTATCGAATATAATTTGTATACACATGAGTTTCAAGTAACAAAATTGGTAATTATAATATATTTATAAGGTATCATATAGTAGTGGTAGATATAATTTTGTGCAATGGACAGAGCTTTTCATTTTTAAAAGTGAACATTTCACATAATTGTGTTATTATTTTTAGTATGGGTATGAAAAAGGATTCACCATTTATGAATAATAAAAAATAACTTTTCACCTATTAACCACTCTCTAGATGAATCTTTAAATGGGGACTCAATATTATTTGTGTTATTTTCACCTATACTAATTAAAGTAGAATTATTAGATGATTTATTCACTAATGTTAATGATATTAGGAGATCTATCATCGATTTTTTTAGAAGCTCCAGAGGATTCAATAATTATAGAGAAGTTTTTTCATATCTTTCAAAACAATATTGGTGAAACAGTTTCAACTTTTTAAGATCATGATTTTAATTGTAAGTCTTATAATGTTGTTAATTGTAAATGTAAAGATTCGTATTTAAATAGAGATGTTGAGGTGTAGTCTGATAAGAAATTTCACTTATCCTAAGAACTTCCCAAAAGATAAAATTAAGATATACTAGTAAATATAATTTTATTTTTTTCAGTTATTGAGTAATTAGACAATTATCTATATATTTTCCAATGTTATAGGAAGAGGACTGTGAATATTAAGATATGTCATCAAATAAGTTCTTTTGAATGAAGAATTCGTAATTTAGTAATAATATGTAACCTTATAGGAAATGAAAGTAAATTTTTAAATATTAAGAAGATATTTTATGTTTCATTGATGTTTGAATAAGATTATGATGACACTAAAAGTGAAGAAATTTTATTACCATGGTATTATAGTGAGAATTATGAGATTTTTGTGGTGATTAAATAAGATCTCTCTATAAAATTATATAAATAAGAAATGGAAATGGATTTAATTTTAAAATTTAGATAGAGTGACTTATTAAAATATCAACCAAATAAAAATGAAAAAAAATTGGTTAATATGTTCTCAATGTTGTGGTGTATAAGGGAATGTGAAAATTAATTTCAATATGAATGAATTGTATTAAAAATATTTATATAAATTTAATCTATAAATTTAGCTGGTAGATAACCCACTAAAACAATGTTCTAAAAGTGGTTGAAAATTTTAGAGTAAGAAAAACAAGTTGGTTTCATGTTTTGAATGAAATATATATTAAATATATGATCAACTAGGTTCATAGGATAGAAAAAAAATTCCATAATTGAGGTGTAATCCAACCATGAAGTATAAGTCACCCGTTCCCCCTATACTTGCCTCCCCGCAAATAAGTCTACATCCCCCCCTAACCAGTCCCCTCCACCGCAACCATCCCCTAACCCCCCTTCACCAACCCCGTAACCCCCCACCCTTGCACCAGCACCTCCCCCCCCCACACCACCTCCCCCCACCTCCCCATGCACTAGCTTCCCCCCAACCCCCACCCCTTCCCCTATACTGGCCTCACATCCAAACCAGTCCCCTCTGCCCCAAACCAGTCCTCCCCTAATCCCCCTACCACTTCCCCACCAGCCCCTATCCTGCACCAGCCCTCCATCCTCCCTTTCCTACACTATCCCCCAACCTATCACCCCTAGAACATCCCCTATAACCCCCACCCCCACCCCATCCTTTCCCCTATACTATCCTCCCCCAACCCCCCCCCCCCCCACCCACCCACCAAACCTATCTCCTCCTCCACAACCATCTTGTACCCCCCCCCCCAAGCTTGTAGCAGTCCCCTAACCCCCTGAACCAGCACCCCTAACACCCCCCCCCCCCCACCCATGCACTACCCCCCCCCCCCACACACACACCACCCCTATCCCCCTAACATGCACCAGCCCACTAATTAAAAGGAGTTATAATATTCATCCTTTTTTATCCTTGTTTCTGTTGTATTGTATCAATAATTTCTTATAAAACTCACCATCCCTAAAATATATATAATTGATGAAGTGACCAATTTATATATTGTCATCAATCACTAAAGGATATTCATGGCCTTAATTTTTCTTCTAAAATTTTCAAAACAATAGTTCAACACAGGTATTATTCTGTAAATAGAAGATAAAATTATGGTTACTAGAATAATACCAATCCCGAAATGTTTTACAATAAAATGTAATCTATAAATATTGATTCAAAAATATAATCTCACATGCCCAAGAAATTACAAGGAATAAATTCATGTAAAAATTATTGCAGATTAACATACTGAACAGAAACTAAAACATCCATTTTGATTAACACCAAATAAAAAAACTAGATTAGTGTGAGAAATAAACATCAAATATAAGTGATAAAAAACAACACCAATCAATATAATTTAGTAATGAAATCATAAAAAGGACACTGATATTTTTATGTGATTCCCAGAATTGTAATGAAAGAATCACCATAACCGGTTTTCTCCAAACACGGTATAATAAACAATGTTAACCTCATGGACCCTTAGTGGTGTTTTAGTTCTCCTTCTTCACCTATTTTTCATCATAAAATATTTATCATATTCCATCAAACCTATTCTAGGTTTAAAAACATATCATCAATTGTTCTTCAATACATATCCCAATTGGGTGTCTAGAACAGAAATTGGGAACATGGAGGGTAGTAAACAAAATAGATAGGGAGAACCTTATAAATTACCATCAATTGCAGAGGGATGGTTGAATAGTCACTAGATATGGGTATGAATTTATTGGGAGAGAATTTTCCGTGAAGGAATAACTGTAAAAATCATCATAGAAAGTGTAAGGGTCGTCTCATGCGGTCCCACACATGGAAGGTCTCGGTTTGGCCGATGCACTGATTGGAGGAGGAATGCACGACGAAGGGGGTGGAAGAGGAGAAGACTGTGCGATAAAGGGTATGAAAGGGATCAGGTGAGGAAGGGGTGAATCGAGTGTTGAATATGGAAAGGATCGGCAGGGGGAGAATTTATATGTCGAGGAGAAGGGTTTTATGGGTGGGAGATGATTCACGACAAGGGAGATGTGGCTGAGAGATGAGTCGTGATAGAGTGAAACAGGTTTAGGAGCTGTTTCCACAGGACAAGGTGTATATGTTGGCTTATGTACTCTAAAGCCACGATTTTCAATTACTCTTGGTTGTATTTTAACCTATATCAATAGAACATTTAATATATGGCTATAGGTCCATGGATATAGGTCATTTTTTGAGTACTGTCAATATTATTGATAATCTTGAGTCGAAATAATAAACTAATTAATATAATATTCAAAAACACCCATATCCCCCCTTATAAATACCGCCCCTTATCCTCACACATTATAAGGCTTATACATTACCAAATTTCAGCCTAGATATCTTTTTAAATGTATCCTATATGTCCTAGTTCCGATGGTACCACCAAAATACCTATAACAATTTCCATAAAGAGTGTTTTTGGGAAGCGATATTTAAGAGTTAGTAATCTACATTTACCTCTATTAAAATCATTTTTTCTTCTACCTTATCCTAGAATCCCTCATCTAACATGAAATAAAATTCCCAATATCATATATATACAATAATTTTATATTTTTAATGGAATATCTACAATCCAAACCTTCTTTATCTCCTCTCATTCTAAAAAATGAAACCATTATCCACATTATATTGATTTACTACATTCATGGATAATGAGTTTTCATTTCCAATTGTCATATTCATAGTAAGATTAAATTCACTTATAATGTTTTAAAATTAACTAATTGTGTATATTATATATTTTTTCATGTTTTTGAATAAATATATTTCCATAATATTATTAAATAAAACCATTTCAAGATGGTCTGTAATACCACCTAAATGAAAAACTATATAATGAAAATGTGTTTACTAGAAGAATCATCCCTATCTTAGAAAAAATATGGTTATTTGGGACCATTTAATTTTTTTGAATAATTATATATTTTTATTCTCATTTGAAAAGAACATAAAAAATATCCACAAGTCATCCGACCTTAGAACTACAAAATGAACGCTTCTAAGATAACTAAATTAAATATTATATCTTATTAAAATGACTATAACTGGACATAAAAAAATTATAATAAATAAAATTTAGAAGTAATATTTTTTTACTTAATTAATAAAAAAATTTAATTTAATATCTAGGATGTGAATTGAAAGTGCGAAATAGATCCAAACATATGTTAAGTGATCTCTCAAACCCACCCTTTTTCTTTGGGTTATAAACAGTCTCTCTCTAACTCACTTTCCAAATATTTACTATTATTAAATGATTCCAAATTATTTATATAAGTCTATTAAATATATTCTTATCATAATCTCTATTATTTTTATCAGGAAATACATTCTTTAAGTTCATTTCTCAAATTACTTATATTTATTCCTTAGGATTGATTTCCTTTCTGTGGTTCTAATAAACATATACATGTTATGATGGGTGTTCTTGGATATTTCTCAAATTCATTTTAGAAATTATTTTCTCATGAAGAATTATTTATTGGATTAGTGAGTAATCATAATCCATGGTGGGACACTTTCCATGATGTGATGTTGTCTTGACTGTTTTCCTTCACATATTCTTATGTCATTTTATATATTGTTGTTACAATACAATGTCTCCATGATCGTATGATACCATGTTCTTTATATTACTCTCTAATATGATTCTTCATGATCCATTTCTTTTATGATATCATTATATACGATTTGAATCACATGTTATCATTCATTATCTTGATTATTCCCCTACAAGGGTATTTATCTCACACCTTTTGTTTATGTATTCCTTAGGTTATCCTATAAAGTTTTAGGAAGTCAAAGGGATTTATTATCTCATTATAGAGATTAAAATAATGTATTTTTATTTTATTTTCACTCTTATATACTATGAATGAAGACTTTTAAATACTTAAGCCTTCTCAATCATTAGTTGTATTTAATGGATATTTATTTTAAGAAACATGTAATATTATGTTTTAAAGGCTTGGGTATATATAGTGGGTATGAAAAGATGGTTTAGATATTAGGAATATAATACTTTTTGGGTAACCCTAAAGAAATTTCTATGTATAATAAAATATCTTGAAATTGTTTTGATGTTTTAAGTGAGTGGTTTTCAACCAATACTTCCATGTATGTACACTACAAGTGGATGTGGCTCTAGTGTAGTTTAACTTGGGGGTAATAACCCAAAAATAGATGTATTGGGATTTGAATCTATCATCACCTAGTACAAAACTAAGAGGCCTTGTTTCACACTTGATCTGACAGTCTTTGGAAATATGCTTTAGAAAATTCAGAAACACATTATAAACCATTATAAAGTAATTGAACAAATAGTTAGGTTAGAAAAAATATGAGGGGAATTACTATGGATGATGTATATTAAAACATAGAGATTAATGATTTTTGAGATAATCTTAAATTAAAATTTATTCCTTTTATTTACATAGTTTCCCTTTTTATATGTTTATTAATTATTGTTTTCTCATCCCATTTTTCATTTATTTTAGTTAGTGGCGGGAAATTGGAGGAAGTATTCAAAGAACGAACATGATGGTCAATGTAATGATTTCCCAAGTGATATTACAAAACCTTCTGATATTATAATCTAGGAACATCTTGTTATTATAAGATTAGATAACTCAGGATATAAATAATAACTTGAATCATGTGTAATTCCCTCCTTCTCATAAGAAAGAGCAAAAATTTTCAAGTCCTTTATGTCAAAAAAGACTCCTACTTTAGTGTGTATTATGACCCCCTCATCCCTGATCAATGTATTAACTCTATTTAGAATAGATTCCCTATCAAAAAAATCTTATAAAATAATATATTAATTATTTATGTCTATTGTTTTAAAGGGGAATCCAATTATTTTTGGACAATGATCAGGAAATCCAATACAGAAAGGGGATTTCATTCCATTGAATGGGAAGTATTCAAAAAATTATTTTTCAATTAATATTTTCCTTGAACTCTCCACCATGAAATGTAGATGGGGATTCATGGACTTATGTAAAAGAAATATTATCTTATTGGGGAATATGATGAAAAATTCATTGTTCTTGTACTATATGATTACGTCTTTTTCCTGAACACTAAAATCAAGGTGGGGCACTTAATTTTTTGTTTAAATCCATTTCTATGAAAAGATTTAGTCATAAGATACATTGATATATATGAATATATTGTTAATTTTTCCACCAAGGTAGAGATATGGATTGCTGACTCTCTATTTCCTTATTACCCTAGTGATAAAAGGAATAAAATATATTTTTCTTCAATTTTATAAATGGATAAGTCTCACGACAGAAATAAAACTCAACACCTGATGTGTTAAAAGTGTGGGAAAAATACCTCAGAAACAATCTGAATGGGACTAAGAGATGACCCATGTGTGGAAAAAATGGATACCAGACTAATAAATTCCAAATTTGTGTGAATAAACCCACTAATTATACATAAAAAAAGAATTTTCAAAGAATCAATCATCCTCTGGTATAGTTTTAAAACTAAAAAAATCATGTGAATTCTGAAATTAAATTCCCTAAGCCATGGGTTTTTAGAGAAAATCAACGAAAGAAACCTCAACTCCTAGAGAGAATGTAAGGGAATATACTATCACTACTACTTAGTTGGATCCCAATAATAATGTAGTCACGTATATGTTGGTTATTAATTATTGAATAGATAATGTATTTTTTTATAGTTCTAGACATTCTTTAATATATTGCATGTTTAGTTTAACTATTCATACATCACCATATAAATGGGGGTTGATCTATCTATGAGAATAGAAAATGATTCAATTATTGCATAGAAAGTTTATAAATCCTACCCATTAAATGTTTTTGGAATGAACCTCCCAAAAAAACTTATCATGCTTCTTTTAGTTGAGTTTGATTATATATTGTGCATGGATAAAATGTCCTTATATTAATCTGACATCAACTATTGGGAGAGAGAGAGAGATCACTCTTTAAATCATGATTCATCCTCTGATTTTGTATAATTTTAAGGAGGAGAATGAATGTCCTTTGGAATTTTTGTATAAATTTTCGATATTATTTATTTTGATAAATATTATCTAGTCCATATAATTAGGAAAATGATAGAATCACACTCAAAGAAATTCCCATTTTGATGGAATACATGGATGTGTTACATTGATAGTTCCTTGGTCTTTATCCCAATATAGTGGTTGAGTTATCAATTGAACATATATACTGATATATATCAATATAAAATGCACTATAAAAATTATCCACCATTTAATTGTAAGAATTGAAAAATTAGATACAAGAGAATATGGACAAGGGTTTTAAATCTTTGAGGGCTTCACCATGGGGTGATCGAATTCACTTTATTATAAAGATAGATATATCAATAAACATTTCTATTAATTATCATAAACTAAAAAAAATTACAATAATGAACAATTATCCTCTTCCATGGATAAATTACTAATTTGTTCAACTATGTGGGTCCCATTATTTCTCTAAGGAGGAACATCAGTAGGGACATCAATAATTAATGGGGTAAATAGAATATATCCTTTGTACTACCTTTTGAAAAAGATATAGACATGATTAATTCATTGTGATTACATTTATACTCACTAATTTTATATATATAATTATGTAGTTAATGAATAGTGTCATTAGAGATTACCTAAATAAATTTTTGGTAGTCATTATAGATGATTTTTTGATATACTCCAAAACCAAGGAGGACCATGAGGAGTATTTGAATACTATTCTAAAGACATTGTGAATGTAGAACATACATAAAAAAGTACAATAAATGTATGTTTTGGATGGAGGGAGTATTATTATTGGTACTTATTATCACCAAAAACAAGATATTTCTGGAAATTTATAAGACAAAGGTGATCAAGGGCTATCCCAAACCAATATCTATAATGTAGATCCATAGTTTACCTATTCTATCTGGGTATTACCTAATATTTTTTTTGTAACTTCTCATAATTTTAAAACCTGCTAACCAACCTGACTGTGAAGAGATTAATTTTTTCTAGACTAATGAATGCAAAGAGTGATTCAATGAATTAAAAAAGATGATAATCAAAACACTAGTCTCTATGCTACCTATAAATGGGGATATTTTATGGTATATAGTGATGATTCAAATATGGTATTGGATTATTTAATAACGGATAATGAATATTTGATACCCAGCACCTCATGATAGTTGAATGTTATTGAGCAGAAATAACCAACACGTGATATAGAGTAGGTTTTAGTGAGCTTCGTATTTAAAAAAAGGAGGTATTATCTTTATGGGGATAAGTGAGAGATATATACATATTATAAAAACATAAAAATATATTCTCAAAAAAGGATCTTATTATGATAATTCAATGAAATTTATAAATAATCAAGGATTACAACTTCTCAATCCACTAAAAACCTATGAATATAAATAAAGTGGTCGATTCTCTATGTAAAATGAATCAGACAACCTTATCATTGATGATAATTAAGATGGATCCAATATTTTTAGGCATTCAAAAGATAGTCATTGGGATCTTAAAGGGTAAAACATCATCATTCCTTTCTCAAATGATGTTTTTACCATCTATTTTGAAAAAAATAATTGATTCCCAAAGTGATTATGTGGAAAAACAAAATAAGGAAAAATCTATGAAAAAATAAATCTTATGAATTTAAATTTAATGTAAAAGGAGCTGTAATATTTATTCAATGATTATGTTTACTGAAAAATCCAAACATGAAGAATGAATCGTTGAGTGATTAAGATAGCTTGACCATCTCCAATCACCCAGGAAATAAAAAATGTATCAAGATCTCTAGGAGCCCTAGTTGTGGTAAAATATGAAGAAGTTGATCATAGAATATAAAAAAAAATTCTAATGTATTAGCATGTGAATACTGAAAGTAAAAGGTCTAAGGGGGTGACACAACCATTACCCATACATATATGGAAATGGAAAAACATCACCACTGAATTTTTCATTGGTCTTCAAAATACATCAAGTGAAAATATGTTTATACGGGTTACGGTGGATCATTCTAGAAAGGTTGGTCACTTCATTACAATTATAGAAAAATTCTAACTCAATCAACCAAAAAGGATATATAACAGATTAGTGGTGAGGCGACATGAGACACTACTTATGATTTTATTTGATGGATAACAAAGATTTACCTATATGTTCTGAATAATTATTAAAAATGATATAAACAAGAATTTGATATTTTGTATGGATTATCACCCTCCAAAAAAAAATTCAAATCCAAGTAGACTATATGGACACTTTATTGCATGTTTTAAGCATCCTCAATAGACTTCAGAATAGTATGGGATCATCATTTCCCGCTAATTTAGTTAACATAAAATAATAACTTTCACTCAAGCATCCAAATGGATATATATAAATCCCATTATGGGAAGATATGCTGAACACTTGTATTTTGGGATGAATTTGGTGAACTCAAGCTATTACAAGGTCAAATGGTTGAAGAAATGAAATAATAAATCAAGACCATTCTGTAGAACATTGGGGTTTCTCAAAATCAATAGAATATATATACTAATAATCTTTGATGATATTTAGAGTATGAGGTCAAAGATAAAGTGTTCCTATACATATATCCTTGTTGGAGAGTTAGGAGACTTTGGGAGAAGTGAAATCTATGTATCAGGTACATCATCCCCTTTATGATTATTGGTCACATCGGAGTTGTGGCCTCTCGACTGGAAATACCACCAACCATGTCTCAAGTATAAGACATATACAACATAACCCTCTGATGGAATTACATACCATTTCCCTTGCATTTACTAAATTTAAAGTTTTCACAGCTGGAACAAGTTCTCTCTTATGGGGAGTAATTGGTGAAGATCATGGACCATTGAAATAAATATCTACGCAATAGGAAAACTCCCCTAGTCGAAGTAATATGGTGAAACCTTAGGTATTTAGAGGTGATGTGGGAACTAGAGGACTCCATGAAGAAGCGGTACCCGCACTTTTTTTACCTTTAAATGTAAAATATAATTTCAAGAAAGAAGTTTTTTAAGTTGTGAAGAATGTAATGACCCATTATTTTATCAGTGGAATTTTCATTCTAATAATTATTTCATATTTTGTAATGTAGTATAAAGAACAAGAACCGCTTGATGAAAACAATAGTATTTTATTATAATATTTGAACATTATATTTAGAATATAAATATAGCCATTATAATTTAAATTATTACAATGGTACAAAAAATATAATATAAAAAAATAATAGGAAATTTTAGTTCTACTCAATCCCCCAGAATAATTGCACTCATGAACAACAATATCAAAATGAAGCATAATGACTGTAATCCAATATGAATTTTAAAAATTAATATATACATATAAACATGTGAAGAAAATATAATATAATTAACAATTAGTGAAATATAAATTATTTATATGAAGTGGGGAACCCATATGAATACATAAAATCTAACTGTTTGATTAGTAACCTGAATGTTGGAATAGTAATTGGACCATTGAAATAGTAATCTGGCCATTAGAATAGTATCATTAGTTGTGGAAGTTTAAAATAATATATAACTTTCCTATAAAATTTAAATACACTATATTTTTACCGTGGTGAGAATAAATAAATGTTTCAAAAATGATAAATTAAGTGTTTATATTTTTATAAAACAGAAATATTTTAAATAAAATTTTATAAAAAATATAATCATTTAAAAGAAATTTTTTTCATAAAATGGATTTATAAATCAATATTAATTTTTTTTTGTAAAGATAATGTAATTTTATAAGACCATATGTGATTTTTTAAAGGGTTAGAAAATCCATAATAATATTAAAAATGATATTTTTCTAAATAATTGAGGAAATTATGGAATTATTAAAATTTTAATTTTTAGAATATTGTTTTTCTAAATACAATTTCATTTGTGGAATCTAAAAAACAAAAAAAATTAGGGTTAAATTTTTTAATTTTTCTAAAATTGTGGTTTTTTAATAGTAAAATATTGTAAAATATGGTATTTAGCATTACAATATAAATAAATGAATTTTTTCATCATGACTGATGTTATAAATAATTATTTCCAACTAATAAGTAATATTTAATTTATATATTCACAATAATCATTAAAATTGATAGTATTGAGATAAAATAATAAAATAATGAAAATAATCTTTAAAAACAGCACTATCTTTCACTTATAAATACAATCATTCCCCGCCCCATCTCCCCACACCTTATAAGCCTTGGATGTTTCCATATTTCTACCCAAATATATTCCCAAACCTCTTAGAAACATCCCAATGCTTTTTTATCTCACTAAAATACCAATCCCAAATTTCATTAGGAGTATTTTAAAATGATATTTAAGAGGAAATATTCTCAATTATATTCTTCTAAATTCATTTATTCTTCTACCTTATCCTCACCTCCCTCCTCCAGAATGAAATAAAAAATTAAATATCATATTAAAATATACGTTTACATTAAAAATGGAATATCTACCATCCCCCACTTTAAAATGTTCTTTTATTATAAAAAGAAATACTATTTCCCACATTATTCTGGTTACCGGCTTCATGGATGATGAGATTTACTTTTAAACTAACACCTTCATTGTAGGTTTAAATTCACTTAAAATTGTTTATAATGAAATAATTCTATATATTAATTATTTCATCATATTTTTTAATGAGTTTTTGACCATAAAATAATATAAAATTAATATACATTATGATGGTCGGTAAAATAACCTAAATGAACTAGCTATATAATATAAATGTTTTTTCTTAAAGAATAATCCCTATTTGGGCACACATATGGGTATTTTGGAAAATTTAAATTTTTTAAGTACATGAATATCATTTCATTTTACATCAAGATTTTTCTTCCCATTTGACAAGAATGTCAATAATTATCCACAACTGATCCAGCCTTGGCACCATTAAGCGAACACTTCATAGAAAGAAATTATACATTTTATATCATTGAATTGATTATAAATGAAAATAAAATATTATAATAAAAAAATATAGTTGGGATATTTTTGAATTAATTATTTGATGAATCTAATTTGATTATCTAGTTTATTATCTTCGTGTGCAGAACTGAACTGTATATAAGGTAAGGGATCTCTCTAAACCACACATTTTTTTAACCTAAATGGCCCTAAGTCCTTCTTTTTTTTTATTATGGATAATCCCCATCTCAGGGTTGATTTTATTAAATTATTCTACATTATATATATATATATCTAACATATAAACCTATATTATTCTCCCTTTTTTATAGGGTAATACATTCTTTATTTTTATTTCTAAAATTCCTTTTATATGTACCTTATGATTGGATTACTCTTTATGGTATGCATATAAATGTGCATATTATGATGGGTATACCCAAATAGAAATCAAACACATTTGGAAAAAAAATATCTCTCATGAGACATTATGTATTGGATTTCATGATGTATGTTTAGTTCTAAAATTCCTTATGCTTATTCCTTGTGATTGATTTAATTTCTATGGCATGCATAGGCTTGCACATGTTATGATGGTTTCACCCAAATATAACTAAACACATTGTGTAATGTTTTTATCTCATGAGACATTATGTATGGGATTGTGGATTATAATTAATCAATGATGGGAATATTTCCATCATGTGTTGTTTTCTTGATAGTTACCCTTGACTTATGCTTTCCACATGTTATTTTTTGGTTCCACTCTCCTATATTTCCATAATCTTATGATATGAGGTTCTTTATATTTTGATGACATTTGATTATTCAAGACCCTTATCATGTATGATATAATTTTATGTTATTTTAATCACATGTTATTATTCATTACTATGTATATTACCATACTGGGATTTTTATCTCACACCTATTGTTTCTGTATTCCCTTGGTTATACACTATATTTTTAGGATTTTTAATGTATTTATTAGCTCATTAGGGAAATAAAAAGAATTTTATTTTACTTTATTTTCACTTTGTTGTATTAAAAACCCATTTTATAAATACAATATGATTATCAATTCCATTTTCTATATTTAATGGACATTTATATTAAAAACCATGTTATAATATGTGTAAAAATATGAGGACCCCATATTAAATATCCTGTAATGGTTTTTATGGTTAACTAGGGATATGATATAATGTTATCATCCAATTTCATTCACAAGATTGATTATGATTTTGATTAGGAAAGCATGATTCTATGAAACCTATTTCATTTCATTGGGTTAACTATGTTTTGATGAAATATTTATGAAGGTCATTTGTTTTATATGGGTTATTCCTTGACAAAATAATTTAATAAATCCCATTTCCCTTCCATGAGTTATGATATAATGAATTGATGAATGATTTTATTATACTTGGAAAAAATTAGTATTTTATGGCTATGTGATGGGTGGTCATGATATTATATATCACTCCAATTCATTGGGTAAATATGGATAACTCATGAGGTAACTATGTTATTAATGATCCACATTCCATGTTCAAAATAATATTCAAGGACCTAGTTTAAGGTCCATAATTTGAGGTGATTACCTAGTCCTGTATTTGTATGTTAATGTGTGGACCTAGATTCATGTATATAAGTTTATGTGATGAACTAATTTAATTTCCTTGACATAATGAGTAAATCCGTTACTATTTATAAATTTTCACAATTCTATAAGATTGTGTTTTTTCTAAATTCCAATTTTTATGATATGTTCTCTTATCTCAGGATTGATTATTTATGATTCCATCATTTTATGATTTTTTTTCTTTTGTTATGATAAAGCCTTTAACCATGACTCATGAGGAAAGATATTCAATTGATTTTGTATGAATTTGTTATGTTATGATCATGTTCTCAAAACATTATGTTCTTGTATGATCATTTATTGATATCTTATATTTTTAAACATATAGAGAATCTGTCTCATGCTTTCTTATGTTTTCCTTCCACGTGTGTTTTTAGAAATATATAGGTATGATATGTCAAAATGTTTAATAGTATTATAAGCATTATGGGAGTTATTGAATACCCATTATGATATATGTTTTTTATGTATCTAGTCTCCAAAGACACTAAAACCATTATGGTTATAGGGTATGTATAATTGAGTTATTTATTGAATATTCATCAAAAATGTTTTCATGTTTATGTATGTTATGATTTGGTTTATTCAATTTTTATCGGGGAAGGGTTTATTTAATTTTAAAGATTATGAAAAGAATATGTTGGTGAAAATCATGGTGATAAGCCTAAGTGTAGAGTAATATCTTAAATCTTTATTAATGTAAAGTTTATGTGTTTTATAAAATGAATCATTTCCCACATACTAGACAATAGTTGGGGTCATAGAACCATTTCACCTAGGGGTAAAAACTCTAAAAGGGTAATATTGAGTATTAACTTGATCATAAATTCTATAAGATGAGTGGGTGTAAGACTGTGCACCCTGCTAGACACTTCCAGTTGTTATGTTATGGTTAATACAAATTATATTTATGAATAATTAATTAGGATTTAAATATATAATGACCATGAATGACCTAGGTTAAACCTAAAGAATCAATTTTTGAAAATATGGAGTAACAATTTAGGATATCTAAAGAATGATTTCCATGTATATATTAGTTTTCTATATTCTTACTATAGATTTATTATTATATTATTATTTTTGTTATAGTAAATAGTTATAACCATATTAAATCATGTGAACAATGTCCATGATGTCCAATCAAACAACTGTAAACATACGAAATAAATGGATTGGGATATTGGTAGAAATATCTTATGATTATGCTCAGTAAACTTTTACATGATATAATTGAAAACATGGTCCATTTTGAACTTATAAATGAAACAAGGTAGGAGAAATATTCCAATAAAATAATTTATGAGGTAAAGTCCACTCTATTTCTCTGGGTTTTGTAATTATGGCTTTGTCATCAACATAGAATGCAAGATTTATTGTTTCCTTATTGTTTTGAAACCAAGACTTCAAAACTCATCATCCATAAGAGACTTTAGAGGATACAAAGAGACAATTCTATGTGAACTCAAAGTGTAAATAGAAGATGAAAATTCATATTTTAGTTGTTCTCATGTTAAGAAAAGAAATATGATGTTTAATATAAGCTTTATTGTTATGTCACATAGAGGGAATAAGAATTTTCATCCTCCTACATGCCCAAAATGTTGGAAGGGTCACTTAAGTAACTACTTGAAAGGAATGAGAAGATATTTCAAGTGTGGGTAGCCTATCCAAAAATAAAAATAATATTTAATTGGTGAAAATTGGACAGAAAAATGAAATGAATGGAGAAAATTTATAATTTAACACACCAACCACACCTTAGATATATAAATGTAAGTAATTTAGTAATTTTTTTAATATATTCCCTAATAAAATTTCTAATAAGGATAATAAGCCACAAAAACCTATTAAGTCAAAGAAAAATGGAAAATATCACATTATCATGACATCCAATGTGGGTTATGAGAGTTATAAGTTGAATTGTACACTTATAGTCTGCTCTATAATAGTTAATGTTTTATTTTATTCTATCTTTACCCACTCTTTTATATCAAATTAATATTCTATGGGTTTCACATTACCACCTCTATTATTAGATGTTAAGTTAGCGATGAAAATCGTAATAATATGATGATTTCAACTCATGTATATAGAGACTCTCTGATAGAAGTCTATAGGAATGAGCTTGATACAAAATTTGTGATTCTAAAACAACTTGAATATGATTTTATTTTGGGAATATATTTGATCTATATTTATAGAGAACATATCATTTTCTAAATAAATGATGTCACATTTGATATTCTATGTCAACTTAAAATCATATTTTGATGCAAGGATGAATATATACATCCAATAAAAGTTATTATTGTTATATGGGTCTTATTTCCTATTTATTAGGGATATTTATCTCAAGTGATTAGGTATAAACTCAATATCAAATATATTCCTATTTTTCAGGATTATAATTATTTATTTCCTAAAAAAGGCTTTGACTTCCTTAAAGTCTTCAATTTGAGTTCTTAATAGAACACTTTCCATGTGATACACCTATATCAGGGAATCCATATATAATGGCTCTAATTAAGGGGTAGGAATTAAAGAAGAAAATTTTGTGGATTCATGATAAGGGATAAATACACCCTACTTCGTCTTTGTGGGATGAAACTATTATTTTTGTTTAGTATAAAGATTGATCAATTGTCTTTTTGTTGATTATCGAGAACTTAGGAAAATTACTCTCAAGGAAAAATTTCTTATAAATTGTATCAAAGTTATGTTTGATAAATTATAAAGAGATCAATATTTTTCCAAGATTGATCTTTGATCTATATGTCATCAATTAATGGTCAATAAAGAGGATATAAACAAGGCATCCTTCCATATGAGGTATGCGAATTTTTAATTTATAACGATTCTATATGGACATAAAATTCTTATATTATCTTTATTTATTTAATTAATATAACCATTATATATTACCTTGATCAATTTGAGGTGGTATTTATAAATGATATTCTTATATATTTGAATATTAAGGAAGATAATGAAAATTTTTTAGGATTATTATTAAGATCCTGGTGAATGATATGTTTTATGCTATATTTTTCTACATTTGAATTTTGGCCTCATAAAGTCACATTTTTGTGTCACCTAATCTCACCTGAGGGTATATCGGTGGATCCTTCAATGATGAAAGTCATTAAACGATGGCTTAGACCAACCATGGTAATTTAGATCCATTATTTTCTTAATCTAGAAAAATAATACATATTCATTAGGATAGAACTTTTCCTGGATATCTAATATTATAAAAAAAATTACATGGAAGGGATATAAGTTCATTTGGATAGATAAATGAATGTTAATTTAAAGGAGTAGAAAATAAATTTGGTCTGCACACCTATGATTACCCTAACATGTAGTAGAGATGGGTTTCTGATATTTATTAATGTATTTAAGAAGGGGTTGTGATGCATCCTCATACTGAATAATATTTCAACAGATTATGACTCTTACTAATTGAATATTTGTGAGAAAAATTACCAGACTCTTGATTTTGATTTGGATATAGTATGTTTTTTCATGGAAAATATTGAGTCATTAAATTAATTGTGAATTGTGTGATATATATATGGATCATAAAATTATTAATTTGACATTCAATAAAAAAAAGTTGAATATGTGCCAAAGGAGATGGATTTATTGGATTAAAGGTTGTAAATCCTCTATACAATACCACCCTAGGAAGGAAAACATGGTGGTTGATTCTATAATTCCAAAATTAAATGTTACTTTTTTCGAGATAAGGATTAAAATAGATATAGTATTAATGAATCTATAAAAATGTATCTTTAAATCATGGTGAAATGGTACATATCGTATCTTTCTTAGATGAATGTTCAATTATTCATCCATAAAAGGATTGAATAAAAGGGGGATGTGGAACTTTAGAAAAATGTGAGAAATATTCATGAATTTACCAGGAAAATGGGGGACTTATTATGTTCAAAAACAACAAATGTGACCCATATATATTAATGATGAAGTATGAGTTATTGGATGAATCTCATAGTTCATCATTCTACGTTCATCCCAGATGTATGAAGACGTATGGACATTGAAGAAGTGTTTTTGGTGGGATAACTAGAAAAGGGATATTGTAAAGTATATATATTGATTTCTGGTATATCAATACATTATGGTTAAGAGAAATAATTATAAGGGGACGTTACAACCATCACCAATTCCAAAATCAAAATAGGAAAACAATATCACATATTTCATTTCAAAGAATCCCAAAAACATCTAAAGAGAATATTTTTATTTTTCATTGTAATAGATCATCTTAAAAAATGAAACTTCTAATTCCAATTAGATAATATTTATCTCTTGATTATATTTTCAGGTTATATATTAATAACATTATAAGGTATCATATTGTACCACATTCTATTGAATCTAATCAGGATCCAAGGTTCACCTTGTAGTTATAGGGAAGTATTTAGAAATATTTGAATACAAATTCTATCATTATCACTACATATCATTCTATGAAATATGGTCATTATAATAGGAACATTAAAACCCTCTATGATATATTTAGATATATTTCTATGGATTTTGAAGGTATTTGGGAAAAACATCTTCCGTTAGTGGAATTTACTTACAATAATATATTTCACTCTAGAATACAGATTTCTACTTATGAATCCCTCTATAGAAGGAAGTGATGAACTATAATGTTCACAGATGAAGTTAGATAAAGGAATATATTAAGACCTTTGTTAGCTAAATAAATTGAATATAATGTTAGAACTATTCATGAACACAAACAAGTGATTCATTGTCTATGAAAGACTTATGATGAGAATCACCAGTGAGATCTAGAATAAAAATATAATAAGATTGTATTCCTATGAATATATATTTTGAATAAGTTTATGAAATTTTGAAAAAAAAAGTAAATTTGAGCACTAGTTATATCAGTCCATTTGAAATTCTTGATCTTATGAGGACATTGTCTTATGGTTTCACACGTTCACAAAGTATATAACTAATTCTTAATGCATTTCATGTGACTACCCTAAGGAATTATATACTTGATCCTTCACATGTACTGAAATAAAAGGTCCTATAACTATTGAAGGATCTCTCCTATGATGAATGACTTGTGGATTTTCTAAATCAATGAGAGAATGTATTCTGAAATAAGTCCACTCCCCGATGTGATGAGGCCAAACTATAAATAATTTTTTGTTTCTGAGTGAATATATTTATGGGTGAAATTATTATAAGGGGTTATAATGTAACACCCTAATAATTTATGATAGAATTATCTTAAAATATATTTAATTTCTTTGATATCTTACTTTATATGAAACGTTGAGATTTAACAAACCACGGTATACAACTGAAGTATAATTATTTATTGTTATAGTTATTGAATAGATATTAGTTTGAAAAGTATGAATAATAACCAATAAATAATGAAATATTATTCTATATACATTTATAAAATAAATTCATTGGTTATTAGTTGGTTATAGATGAAAATAAAAATGATTGAAGGAAAATATAAATGTTTTTTTCAGAATAATTTTTTTTATACACAATGCATTTTAAACATAATAAATTAAATTAATCAATATTAATGAATAATTGTAAATATATTTATTTATTATATATTTTTTATAAACTTAACATTCATTTATTAGTTGTAATTAGGCATGGAATAAAAATAAATCCAGTTTTAAGCTTAATAATTTATCTTTTTAAAAGGGTTTTCATTGCATTTTGTTGGATTATTTTGGAATATATTTCATCCACTTATAGAAATAAAATATTTTGAAACTGATCCAATATTTGGAATCAAAATAATTAATAAAATTTAATATTGTCAAATTAATTTTTTCCCTAATAAATAGTAAAAATAATAATGTTTTGTTACAATAGTTAGGGTTAAAAAGGGTTTACATAGGAGGGATAAACTAATATATAAGGTTCGAAATGTTACAAAAAATGATTTAATTTTATATTTTGTTTTTATTTTATCCTTATCTATCCTACATTCTATGATTTTTCGTTTTGAGTCACTTGACTTGAGTTATACATAGTTATATTTTATTTTATTTAAAAATGCTAAGGGTGCCCTCTCCCTTATAAAATGATACCAAATCACATCTATTCCTCACACTTAATGAACCTTCTATACATGGAAATAAATTTTCTAATATATTTCTATAGTTCCTACACACCTCTTATAGGTCTTTTTTTTCATAATACTATCCTTCCAAGGATTAAGGTGTATTCCAAATGAGGTTTCCCAATAAAGAGGTCTAACTCTTAACCAAGTACTTTCAATTTTATTTCTTATTTTAGCTTCTCTAAATATTTTTTATCCATGATAACATGATTAATATAATATCATAAATATAAATATATGTCATTACGTCAATTTTTTAACCTATATTCATCTCATTCTCTCTCAAATGGGAAATGAAATAATCATTTTGGCAGACTACCATGTTGCTAAGTCATGTATTTTGTTTCTCATCACCATCATTCATGGTTGGTTATTATGATAGATTTACTATTTATATATGATATTTATGAAATAATTATTATTTATTATCAATAATATTTTGAAAGCCACCTTATTTATTTATCTTATGGAAAATGATAATGGCGCTCATGGGGAGATGTGGACAACCACCTCCATAGAGTGAGATGATTTGTTTTTCATTTTGAAATGACATAGATAGAAATAAAGATATATTTAAATAATATATATAATTTTTATGATATAAAATTCACTCTATAAATTTTATTTATTGATTACCATTATTTCGTTCAATACATCAAAAAGTAGATACATTAATCGTTTTTGCATATGGATTACCATCTCCATAAAGTGATGTAATTCATTTTTCATCACTGATTTATATGAATTATTAAAAAATTGAATATGATTAATAAATATGACTTTTATTTCATGTATATTATTTTATATATTATTAATCCTTGATCAATGTGAAAGTACCATAACCATAGAACTATAAAATTCATTGAAAACATACTAGTTTTAAAGTGAATATTTATTTAAATAAACAAATTCTTACTAAAAAGGATAATTATACATTTTAATAAAATGATTAATAATAAGGTATATATGAATATAGTTATGTATTATATTTAAAATAAATATATATTTATTATTTATGATATTTTAAAGTGTAAGAAAAAATACGAGACTTATGGTATGGGGTTTCTATTTCAATCTCATGTATTTTTAGGATTGCCTATGGTAAATTACCATTAAGGGAAATTATATGGAACTTATCTCTTAAACACCATATATTTAATTTCTTATCAAAAATTTTTTTGTAATTTATTTTTATTATTACCATTATCCTCTTTGTGTCACTTATAATTATTGAGAAAATAGTTTTAAATAATATCATACCTTATTTCTACATTAGTAGATAATATTTTTTTGATTTCCATAATCAAAACAATTAATTTTTGAGATATATTAGACACACTTGAACAATTTTATAGAATTAATTTGGACGAAATTTCAATTTTTTTCAATTTTTAAATAGGAATCCTTTCAATGAATTTTTTTTCAAAATTTTTTTTTATATTTTTATGATGGTGTAAAGGAACCATTTTTTTAACTTATATGGCATGAAGATATTTTATCATTGTCATGAATTTTATTTGATTTGAATCATAATTTATGATTTTTATCGGATATTTTAAAATAAAAATCATTTCTCAATATTTAACTAATTTTCAATTTAAATTTTATCAAAATAAAATGATATTTCCTTGGGTTTTTAAATTAAATTTTTAAATGATATTTTAAAGGTATTGTTCATACATGAAAATATACATTATGATTTTTATTCTTCACTGATCATATTCTAATATTGTACCATCCAATTTCTCTCTATGGATGTCTTATTATGATGATTATTCAAGGATGAATCTATGAAATCCATTTATTTTCCTTGGGTTAACTATGAAATAGTTAAATATTTATGAGAGAAATTTCATTTAAATTGGTTAAAATATGATAAAATAATGGAATTAAACTTTATTCATTTAAAATGTTTATAATATAATTAATGAATAAAAAAATTATGATTTTGTTTCATGTTAGATGATTAAATTTGTGTTATGTGTCGGCAAAAAATTATATAGTTCTCCAATGCATAAGGAAAGATGAAAAACTCAGGAGATAATTATGTTATGCATGAACCTCATTTTATTTTCACAATATTATTCATATACATAGTTCCATTTCTATATGATTTTGTTTTGAACTAGTTTCATGTCTATATGTTAATTTGAGGACCTAACTTCATGTCTATAATTTAATGTGAGGTCTTAATTTCAAATCCTTAGCTTAATGGGTGAACATGTTACTACTTTTACATGTTCATCATATTATTATATTTTGTTTTTTCCACATTACTATATTTATAATATGCTACCATAGATCATGATTGATTATTTATAATTTCAATATATTATAAATATTGCCAATTTTTATGACCAAACCATATTCGATTACTCATGATTAAGGATATTTAATTAATTATGTATGAATTTATTTTATAATGATCATGATTCCCATACACATGTATAGATGTATGAAAATTTATTGAAATACCCTATGTTTCCCTTACTAATAATATGAGCTCACCCTTTCTTATGTTTCCTTACATAGGTTTTGATGGAAGGTTCTAATCATGATATGTATAGATGGGTAATAATATGAAGAACATTATTGGAGATATTGAAGATCCTTTTTGAAAAAAGATGTTTATATATCTTGTTTCAAAAAACCTTAAACCTTTATGGTTAGGGGGAATATATAATTAAGTTATATATTATATATTTATTTAATATTTTGTAATATGTATAAATTTTATTCTCACGTTTCCTAAAAAATACTCAAGAACTGATACTTCCATAGTATGTGATTCGTACTTTGATGTAACCTTGGAATCCTTAATATATCCACTCCAGTAGTATTTTCATAATATAATTTGGTAGTGTCAATACTATTAAGAACCACATCAAGATATTAAATGAATTTTTGTGTCTAGTTTACTTCTTTTGTTGCGTTATAAGATACAATATACTCATATTTCTTTATACAATTGGGGAAAAGTGGCTGGTTTGAACACTTCCAGGTCAAAGGTCCTCTATTGAGACTCCTAACTTTGATTTCAATTTATTTTTCCATTTTTTAAAACTTGAATTATTATATTTCTTGATGATTATCTATTCATATCCTCAGTAAACTTATAATGTATCCCATATGTGTCTCAAATGCTTAAGGATAGCCTTAATAGCAATATAATGATTCTCACCTTGATCGAATTGATATCTGCCAACCATTCTAAAGGCATAAGATAAGTCATATCTTGTATATAACATAGAGAACATGATGGATACAATTTCAACAGTTTATGGGATCCTAATTATCCTATTTTCTTCCTAGTGTACCTGAGGTCATAGTTTATTAGAAATATATATACCATTATACATTAGAACTAATCCCATGTACGATTTTTTATTACTGAATCTCTTTAGGATTTATTCAATGTATATACCTTAAAATAGTCATGAAATTTATTGGATCTATCGCGAATGATATTTATCATTAGAATGTTAGTTGTTTCATCTCTGTCCATTAGAGAGAAGAGGTTGTTAAACAATCCCTTAACTAACTGTAAGATTGATATTTTATATCCAATAAGTAATATGTCATAAACATATACTTCTAAAAATTGAACTCACTCCCACTAAATCATTTGTTAACACATGGATCACATTTATTCTTATTGAAACTAGATTATTTTAGGGCTTTATTTAACCCAATGATACATGACTAAGATTCTTACTTTAATAAATAATTGGATATGTATAAATTTTATACTTGATTATAATTAAATTGAATCATAGTCCATTATTGTTTGGACATATATACATCTATATAAAGGTACCCATTAAGGAAATTTGTTTTGAAATCCATATGAATGGTTTAATATCCATGGTAACCAATAATTTTAAGAATAATTCAAATTCATTTAAACATAGAAACTAAGGAAAATTATTAACCATAGTCTATGCATTGATACTATTAACATTATCTACAATCCAAGCTTTATACAAACTCACCTTACATTTCTTTTATAATTTTTTCTTATATATCCCCACACACCTAACATGCATTAAATAAACTATAGAATCCTCCAAACCCCATACTTACTTCTAATATATGGAATCTATCAAAAAATTCATGGAATATTACCAACATTCAATTTCTACTCTCAGTAATTCGTTCATGTATGAAATAGTATCATTATTCTTAACCAATAATGTGTCATCACCCTCAAGGAATAGAAAACTATATATTTCTATATCTCTAATGTGATTTGATCTCTAATATAGAACTTCTGTTTTATTAACAAATTTTTCCATGGGAACTTAAGGGATTTATTACAACACCAACACTTATGTATCTTGATAATAAACTTCATCAAATTCAATATTGTTCCCATAATAATTCTTGTGGATGGTTTCCCTCTCTATAAAAGTAGGACACGATTAAACCAAATTTATTTTATAAAATGGTTGTGTAGGTAATATCCTTTAGTTTAATTATTATATCTTGTAATGATACACATCATACCTTTGGGTTCTATTTTTTTTTATTTCCTTAAAAAATGCCTCCTATCCCCATGAACACAAGTTTTACAATTTATGCTCTTTCATTGTTTATAACTAACATAATATACCATTTTACACATTGGATGGGAATATATTTAGTATGTATTTCATATAATGTACTGTATATCCCTATAATGATAAAAGAATACTTGGATGCATCATCATTGACCTCACCATGTCAAGAATGGTTTGGTTCCTCCTTTAACTAACACCATTCAATTGTGGTGTATAAGTCGGGGTGAGTACAGAAAATATCCCACACTCCTATATAAATTTTATGATATCATGGTTAATATATTAACCACATTAATTATGAGGAATATTTTTTATCTTCTTATCTTAATTGTTCTCTATATATTTCTTGAACTCTTTTAATTGGTCAAAGATTCATACTTATACCACAAAAAATAGATATAACCTTGTCTACTAATTTCATAATTAAGAGTTATGATGTAATAATAACCTAATATATATTATACTAGAATTGGTCCACACACATCAGTGTGTAAAAAATATTGAAGCTACATGGCCCTTTCAAATTATCCATAAAATAGTGGTTTGGTCATATTGTATTGAAAAAAGTCATGACATCTCTTTATTGGTTTTAGAAAAAATTGTATAAATAATCATCATGATGAAGTTTTATAAAATTATAATCATTTAAATTTCCAAGACAATGATTCCACATCACGGTATGAAATGGGTCATTTAAACTTGATTCGTTTTTGGGGTCCAACACTTGGATTTTGTAATTTAATATATAAATACAATCAATTAATTATGTCTAACCATAAAAAATCTATAATTTTAGAAGTATCATTCCTTAGTTTCAAATTTAAAAACAATCCATCCATGTAATGAAAATAAACCGAGGTGATGTTCTTGGTAACATTGGGAACATAAAAATTGTTCTCTAAAACCATTATTAACCATATTGGAAATGTGAGATGATAGTATCTTATGACTATAGAAACCATACTTACTTTTTTTACATGTATCTAATCCCCCTCTCTTCATGAAATGTAAATAAATATACATGTTTGCTTCATATTGACATATATATAAGTCCAAAAATCAGTATTCAATACCTAATTAATATATATATAAATAGTTTACATGAAAATTAAAACACTTAAATATTCCCATTGCTTCATTAACTAGGTGATGTCATTATTCTGATGTCCCTTCATACCACATGAAAAACATAATTAACCCTTTTTCTTTTCCAAAAATAGAATATTACCTTCTTTATAAGTATTTTTTGTAATATATTTTGACATTAAGTGATTCTTGGGTCCCTTTTCCATTTTATTCCTTTTATTTACCATAAGGAATAAAGGTTTTTCATGCCCCATGTCCTTGTCTACTTCGAAAATTAAATCAAGGAACTCTAAGAAATAATTATCTTGTTTATAATATTATAACTTACAAAGAAAATAAGTAGATCATAGTTATTCTTGATAAAATTTGATCGGTTCATAAATCATTAGGTATATTAAATATAATATTCCCCACTGCTCTATATAAAAAACATACTTGAGTACATGAGTCCTAAGTGATGCCAACGCTTCAAGATTTCACATGATTGGTGGATTAAGATCTCATATCTCTCTTACCTTTCCATCACTTGATAAATATCACTATGGTGAATATATCTCCCTTGTTTTGAGGAATCTAATTATTATTATATATTTTTTACTTAATATATTGGTACCTTATGGGGTTCAGGAATAATTGGAGGGTTAGTGGATGGAGGAAGCGGTGTTTTGGATTTCTATATCATTCCCATGGTATTATTTTAAATTATTTTTCATTCATTTTTTGTCATTATTTTATTTCATACCATTCCAATGTTTTCTTCAAAGAAAAATGGATTTTTTGCAGGACCATAGCATGGTGAAATATTAGTACAAACCATGCACCATCCACAACAATCTATGTAGCCTAGACAGAGGCACTATAATGATTCCATGGTCAATGGTGATGTATTTGAAACCATGTGGCCTCCACCTATTGAATTAGAGTCACCCACGTAGTTTATGCTTGGTTTATAAAACCGAACATCCAAACCGTGAATCCTACCACATTTTTAAAAAAATCCAATTAATTTCCTCCCTGATTTTAACCCTTTTCCTATAAATTCATCATTTATGATTCCTCCAGCCATTGGCATGCATCCCCTCTTCCCCACCTCACACTTGTATCCATTTTTAGGTGATTTGATCTTGACTATTCATGTAAATTCGATTTAAATTTATTTTCTCCTCTCCTCTTGGCCTCTTCATCCTTATTTCTATAGTTTCCTTCTCTATAGTGGTTTTGGTGACCTAGAGTGGGTTCAATAAAAACATTTCCTTGAGTTTTGATGTTGGTCATGTATTATTTATTTCATAGGATCTCCACAATTCATGTCTTTCATTTGGAAACCGTTTGGTGGGGATTTCAAATAGAGATATAGGTGGTTCTAAGTTTTTATATTATTTGATGATTTCAATTTGATTTACTTTATTTTTAAATGTGTTCAAAATTTTCAATGTGTACGAATGGATGATTTATAAGGTGTTAGATTTTTCAGCACTATAAATGGTTTTTACCATATAGAAGTGGTAGGAAAATGTATTCTATTAATGTTATTACTTGTTTTCTGAAAAATGAGATTTGTTTGGTTGAAAATTTGAACAACCAAATTGAAAACCCTATGTACATGGGTGGGTAGAATATGCCTTATTTGGTAGATGAATTATCCAGGCCTTGGCATAGTCTTCCAAGTTGGATTATGATGATGAAATAGCAATAATATATGAATGTGCACACTTACCATTGAACCAAGAGCTTTCCCCCTCCAACAGCTTGTGCGTGGGAATATATCTTTATATGTTTCAACAAACATAGTTAAGAACACTAAAACCCAAATATCCTGGTTACTAATGGGTTTCCCATAACTCTTATATGGTATTTTTATGTTCTTCTTATTTTATTATGTTGCTCACTTTTCATTCAAAGCTAAAGAATGTTTCCAAACTAAATTTTTTAATTTCCTTCTAAATTGGATATTTTATTTATCTTATAATGGTTATGAAAGGAACACGTGGTTAGATATTACTATTATAGTGAGTTCACAACCTACATATACACAATGGGTATATGTAAACCATATTTTTTCTAATTAAAGAAAATTCAAAACCTCTTTTTTCAGTGGTGGGTAGTCTTTCTAGTAGAATCTATTATAGTGGTTGTTGATTATGGTGAAATCTGAGTATTAAACCCATATAATACATGGAGTCTCATTTTTCTTATGTTAGTCCCCACAAAATTTTAAAAATTTTGGTTTTGGACATAATTGTAAGCTTAAATTTGAGACTTGTAAATTCCCCTTTTGGTATAGTTGGAATGCATTATAGTTATGGTGTTTTATGAAAATGTTGTAATGTTATTGGATATGTACATTAATTGTTAGTATTGTGGAAAAATAATTTTAAAAGTAGTTATTCAATGGCTGAAACTAGTTTTCAACACATGGAGATCAAGAATTACCTTCGAGATATACCATGGGTCAGTCATGTGTTAGGTTTAATTGTAGCCTAGGATGGTTTATAAAAAATTGGTATCAAACCCAGGTTTTTCTTTTTATTTGGATCGTCATATTTGGTAAATTCTTCAAAGGAATGAGATTGGATTGTTGGAGCTTGTGGTTTTTCTTACATGTCGGATATATGTATAATACACATCATGATAGGGATTGGGTTACTATAGGATGTTGGGAATTTGGTTGAATCCCATTGGGGTGTAATGAACAAGCTACTATCTTGGCATGGGCATCGAGGTTGGGTGGAGTTGTTTGGACTATTAATGCCATTATTGTGATTTTATTATCGTTTATGTGTGTCATTTATCATTTTTACTTGATTATTTGTGGGGTAATGTATTGATGGTTACCTCCTTGTGTTTATTTTTACTTGTGTAGTATCATTCCTTCCCAGATACATCCTATTCAGCCACGAGAAGATATCAAAGTGATTTATACATCACAAGTAAATCATATATTGTCAGATTTATTGGTTTAGTTTGTTTTATCCCTATATCAAGGAGTGGGCATTGGTCCTACATTGTTTAAGGAAGGTTAATGTAAAGACCCATAAAATTCAAGGGAAATTTTTTCTTAATTTTCTTTGGAATTTTACAAGAGCGCGGTTTCTGACGGCACCTGATTCCGAGGCCCGGAGTGCCCGGAATCAATTTCCGAAGTTTGGCTCGGGTACGTTCAGTGAATAAACGAGCGGGAATTCCAAAATTTTGATCTGGTGCTCGGAATTGAAATCTGAGGGCACCGATGAACTCGCAGCACCGATATTCTCTTAAGGAGACCTTTTCCGAAGATGCGTTTATTGCGGGACGAAAGTTAATTTTTGGGAGAATTATAAAAAGTTCAATAAAAATGTGTAACACTTTTTATTTTACTTTTGTTGGTTAACTTCTCTCAAAGGAATTTAGGGGTGGGACCCACACCCACTTAACCTCCCTTGAGAGGATTAAGTGTGGTGGGACCCACACGAACCTAAACCTTCCATCTTCTCTCAAACTCCCTTTAACCCTTCTTTAAATGACATGACAAATTGTTATTTAATTTTGGAGTTATCTTATTTGATTTTCAAACCTCTGAAATTCAATTGTTAAGTTTGTGAATAAAATAAGACTCTATCTTATTTTTATTTGGTTAGAATTGTTTAGCCATCTTGAGAGCTTTTGGGTTCTTCTCCTTCTTCTTCAACTTTGACGAAAACGCTCAAGCTTTGACGAAGAACGCTCAAGCTCCGACGAAGAACGATGCTCCTATCTTCTTCGTCTTCCGTGTCAACGAAAGGGAACGTCGCTTCCTCCTCGGACTCCCTTCATCGGCATACGAAGATTCGCCAACGACGTACCTCTTCGGACGTACCTCTTCGTCATCGGATTTGACGAACGATTACCGCGACGCCCGACCTCCGCGACGTTGTCTTCCGTGGGACGTTGAAAAATCATCGAACCTATACCCAAGTAGGGGTTGTTGTTAATTGTTTATTTATTTATCCTTGTTCGTGGTTCTAGCATGACTAACGTGAGGATTTTAAATATGTGTTATTGTTTAACGTGAGGGGGCCGGACCGCATGAACACGACCGAACCCCCTCCTTTGTTCTTGATAATTTATCATGCGGTTAAAACAAGATGGCGTGGTGCCGTCGCACCACGCGGATATTCGCACGATTATATTGCGCGGTGCCGTCGCGCCACGCCGTGGAAGGATCATCAAAAACGCGACGCCGTCGCGCCGCGTTGAAGGGAATCAAAGGCGCGGCGGAGGGGCGCGGTGTCGTCGCACCGCACCGGACGACGAACACCGCGGCCAGTTCCGGGCCGCGGCGGGACGAGAAGACCGGCGGCCGGGCCGCCGGCGTCGGAAGCCGGAAAAGGGGACCGGTTTACGGGTCCCGTTGAAGAAAAACCGGCCGGCCAGATGGCCGGCCGGATGGTCAAAATCCGGGGGAAATTAATTCCCCCGGCCAGCGGTCAAAATCCCCCCCCCCCATTTAATTGGGGGGGGGGGCGGTTTCCTTGAGGGGGGCAGGCGGCCCCCCGGTCCTCTTCAAAGCAGGACCCCCACGAAGGGGGGCGGTTTTCCAAAGGCGCGGCTAAAAGTCGCGCCGCCGCACCGCCGGCCGGCCGGACGGGCCGGGTCGGACCCGGGTCGGGTCGACCCGGTTCGGACCGACCCAGGGGGGGTCGGGCCGGGACGGCCCGGACCCGGACGCCCCGTTTTCGAGACGGTTTCAGTCTTTTGGTCATAACATGAGCCACGGACCTCCGATTGACGAACCGTCTGCGGCAACGCGATCCTTGGATCGAGACGGTCGTTTCGATATATTGCACTCAAAGTTTCGGAATACATTGTGTTTAGCCGGGTTGGTTTGTTCACGAAACCAACCGGGCCTTCGGAGCGGAAACGCTCATATCTTGAGCTACGGACGTCCGATTGATGTGCCGTCTTCTTTGTTGTGTTCCTCTTAGTGAGACGGATCTTTTGGCATACTCCGCCTGAGGTTTGGACATAGGTGGAGTACGGTCGGGTTGGTTTTTCCTTAAAAACCAACCGGGCCCCGGGGACGAAAATGCCAATAACTCTCAGACCGGGCGTCCGATCGACGCGCCGTCTGTTGCGTTGAGTTCCTGTTGACGATACGGAACTTTTGGATACATCAACTCTGGACATTGTGACAGTTGATGTATCAGCCTCTCGGCTCGTGGAGCGGATCCTCATGTACGAGCTTGCTGTGTGCGGGAACCCTAGTGCTGGCTGCGACTGTGACTGCTACTACTGCTACTACTGCTACTGTGACTGCGACGACGACAGTACGGAGATCCTGTGTGGATTTGACGATGAAGACTACAGAACTCAGCGATCCTACGTGGATCAGTGCTACAGGTCCTGTGTGGGCCCGATCCTGTGTGGGTCCGATCCTGTGTGGGTCTTTGCGCTCAGCGGTCCTGTGTGAACCAGCGCCTACAGGTCCTACGTGGGCCCGATCCTGTGTGGGTCTTTTGCGGGGGTTAGTTACCTATCGATCCTTCGTGGGTCCGACGACTTATATGGATCAGAAATCATCTTTATCGTCTTTTTAAGAAGTATACCTATGTGAGCTGAATCCTGTTGCTTTCCTGTGTGGATTGTGTTGTGCTATCCTGTGTGGATTACGTTTTGCTTTCCTGTGTGGAATACGTTTAATTTCCTGTGTGGAATGAGTTGTACTTGGGCTCGGAGGTTGGAGCATATTTGAAATTGATGACTTAGGTATATGTATGGGCATATACCTAAGCAGAGTCGGTTGTTACTTCGTGATTGTTCCTTTCATCATGGATTATCCTTTGTGGATCTGAGAGACCTTCAGGGGTCTCGGGGTCCCTACTGAGTAGCTTATACTCACCCCTGCACGGGCTTTGCCCGCACTACGTTGCATTGGTTGCAGACGACGGACGGTGTTGACCTTAGCTGAGGCTTGCAGAGCAGGACGGTACCTGGAGGTGGACCACTGGGCGGGACGTGCCCGGAGCGGACGGCGGGACCCGTGGAGTAGTGGAGCTATCTGTACCCACCCTTCAGGTGGGATTTCCAGTGGACAGCTCGGTGTAGCGGCTTTTACTTTTCAGTTTTTGTTTTCCCTTTCGAGTTGTACTTTACTTTCAGTTTGGGTTTGTATACTGGCCCATTTACCTTTCCGCACTTTCAGTTGTACTCTGCTTTTGCTTAGTGTTTACTTTCTGCTTGCTTACTCTGTGGTGTTGTTTACTTTACAAAGGCAATGCCTTCCCTTTTTACCGGGATTTACGCCTTGGTGCTAGTCGCCAGCCCCTGGCCTATGGAAGGCGGGCTTGGGGTAGTCACGACACGGACCCCGAGGGCGGGTTGTGACAAATTGGTATCAAAGGAGTTAGGTTCTACCGCGAACTCTGATCTTTTCTATGTGAAGCAATAATGTTTAGCATATTGAGTGTGGTTATCAGTCAAGGGAGTCCATTGTTGGTGCGGCGGCCGACGTATCCGTACACGAGGACCCTGACTTCTGATTTCCAACTTATTGCACGAAAACATTGATTGCATCTGTGTTTCAAAGTTTTCTTTGTGATTACTTATATCAGCTCACCAGGTATACTGTTCTGACCGTGGCGCACCTGTTTCCTTTTCAGGATGGCCCCACGACGGCAGCCAGCTAGGGTTCCGAGAGTCGAGTGTGACGACAGCCCACCGAGCGACGAGGCCTCGGTACAGGGCCCTTTGTCAGCAGTGGCACCGGCGGTAGCTCTACCCGCCGAGCCCCCGATTCTTCCAGCACCAGCCGCTGACGATGCACGTCGCCTCAGCGCACTGCATGAGTTTCAGCGCCAGCGACCACCCAGGTTTCACGGGGAGATGGATCCCCAGGCAGCCGAGGACTGGCTGGAGGTAGTGGTACGTGTGTTTAGGCTAGTGGGGACACCAGCAGATCTCATGGTGATCCTCGCTGCGAGCCTACTACACGCAGCAGCAGGACGATGGTGGAGCTTGATGCTCTAGGTGCACGATGAGGCATCTCTACTATGGACAGACTTTGAGAGCCTCTTCCGCTCGGAGTTCGTCCTAGCCACCCTTCGTGCGGTGCGTATCCAGGAGCTTCTTCATCTGCGGCAGGGCAGCATGACGGTCGCTCAATACTCGGCGAGATTTACTGATCTCTCGCGCTACTCGACCGACATGGTACGAGACCCATTCTTCCGGGCCCGGACCTTCGAGCAGGGTTTGGGAAATGAGATCAGGGCATCGCTGATCTCCCTCAGCATACCGACTCAGACAGGAGTACTGGACCGGGCCCTTATGATCGAGAGCTTCCTTGCTGAGTCTACACCAGCGCAGCGACCCACCGCAGGGCGGCACGTGGCAGAGTCATCTACAGCAGGCAGTCGACGGATGACTCAGGGGTCCAGACAGACCAGAGCTTCGGGCAGATGACCTCAGGGCACTGGCTCACCAGTGCGGAGCACACAGCGAGGAGCCAGTCTTTCGAGAGGCAGACAGTGCTACTCGTGCGACGGGCAGGGCCACATGGCTCGTGACTGCCCGACCCGTCGTGCCGAGGAGCAGCAGTCGGTTGAGGGACCACCGAGGGAGAGGCAGAGGGTCGACCGTGGTGATCCGCAGGGAGGAGGAGGATGAGGCAGAGGAGCTGGACGAGCAGCCGGTGGTGGGCGACGCTTTGAGGCTCTGCCACCACCACCACCAGGAGGTCCACCCCGACCACAGGGAGCTGGCGGGCAGAGACAGGCACAGCTACAGGCAGCAGAGGCCTACGACCACGGAGCACCCGAGATCATTCGAGGTACTATCTGTGTCTATTCCACCCTTGCTGCAGTTCTTATAGACACAGGAGCGAGTCACTCTTTCATAGCCACTGCCCTTGTTCGGAGCTCGGAGATTCCGACAGAGCCATTGGCTCGATCCTTATGACTAGAGACTCCTACGGTAGCAGACTCGACGATTACACACTGGTGCCGGCAGTGTGAGCTTACTCTTGGAGGCGAGAGCTTCGGCTGGGATCTTCTTGTAGCAGCGTCGAGGCCTTACGACGTCATCTTGGGCATGGATTGGCTATCTACGGTCCATGCGCAGATTGACTGTTCTAGGCGCAAGGTGCGATGTGTATGCACCGACGGGAGTAGGTTCACCTTCACCGGCAAGAAGGGAGCCTTTACAGCATAGGATGGACTTCCGCGGAGGAGAGGACAGCCCATCACTCATCAGTTGGCTAGCCTCATCCTTGGAGCAGTTGACGTGCGGAGTCCTGGTTTTCCTGCAGTGGTGGATCAGTTTGCGGACGTTTTTCCTGACGACGTTCCAGGGCTACCTCCTCGCAGAGAGGTAGACTTTTATATTGACATGTACCCCGGGACAGCCCGGATATCCACTCCAGCATATCGGATGGCCCCCGCCGAGCTTCGAGAGCTACGGGTACAGTTGGAGGACTTGCAGGGCAAGGGGTTCATCCGACCCAGTGTTTCACCCTGGGCTTCCCCGATTTTGTTCGCCAAGAAGGCGGACCGAAGCTTGCGACTTTGTGTTGACTATCGTCGCCTGAACCAGGTGACAATGAGGAACAAGTATCCGCTACCGAGGATTGATGACCTCTTTGATCAGCTTAAGGGAGCGCGGTGGTTCTCGAAGATAGACCTCAGGTCAGGCTATCCTCAGCTCAGAGTCAGAGACGAGGATGTGCAGAAGACGGCCATCAGATGTCGGTATGGCCACTATGAGTTCTTGGTTATGCCTTTCAGTGTAACCAATTCTCCAGCAGTGTTCATGGCTCTCATGAACAGGATCTTTCAGCCATATCTCGATCGTTTTGTCGTGGTCTTCATCGACGACATTCTGATTTACTCTACGACTGAAGAGGAGCACGCCTATCACTTGCGAGTTATACTAGACACACTCCGAGAGCACCAGCTTTATGGTAAGCTCTCAAAGTGCCAGTTCTGGATACGTGAGGTCCACTTCTTGGGACACGTTATCTCTGAGGCGGGAGTTGCAGTGGATCCTGCAAAGATCGAGGCTGTGTTAGCATGGGAGCCACCCAGGAGCGTGACTGAGGTTCGGAGTTTCTTGGGACTAGCTGGATACTATCGGAGATTCGTGCCAGACTTCTCTAGAGTTGTGGCACCACTCACAGCTTTGACGAAGAAGGGGAAACCCTTCATGTGGTCAGACAGATGTCAGCAGAGCTTCCAGGAGCTGAGACAGAGATTGACTAGCGCGCCTATCTTGAGGTTTCCTGAGGAGGGAGTAGGGTATGTAGTCTACTGCGATGCATCAGGGACCGGACTCGGATGTGTTCTGATGCAGGAGCAGGCAGTGATCACCTATGGATCACATCAGTTGAGGCCGCATGAGCAGAACTACGCTACCCATGACCTGGAGTTAGCAGCAGTGGTCTTCGCTCTGAATACATGGCGACACTATCTGATGGGCGAGCGCTTTACAGTCTTTTCCGATCATCAGAGTCTCAGGTATAACTTCTCGCAGAAGGACCTGAACCTGAGACAGCGGAGATGGCTCGAGTTCCTCCAGGACTTTGACTTTGAGATAGTCTATACTCTTGGGAAGGGGAACGTAGTAGCCGATGCCCTCGGCAGGAGGACGGGCATTCAGCTACTTGAGGAGGCGACGGAGCAGCTAGCCTCTTTACAGATATCTTTCGTGGATAGAGATGGAGCAGCCTTCCTCCAGTCTCTCACAGTCACCCCTCCACTACTGCAGCGGGTCAGAGAGGCACAGTGTGAGGACACTGACTGTGAGACACGGCGTCCACAGATATCCTCGGGCCGGGCACCTGATGGTTTCTCCTTTGGAGCAGAGCACGACATCCTTTTCAGAGGACGTACCATGGTACCAGTCGCTTTACGAGAGGAAGTGCTGAGATAGTTTCACACTTCTCCTTTGGCGGTACATCCTGGAGTGGCAAAGATGTACCAGGACCTCAGACGACAGCACTGGTGGCCGGGCATGAAGAAGGCAGTAACAGAGTTCGTTTCTCGATGCCTCACCTTCCAGCAGGTGAAGGCAGAGCATCAGGTACCAGCGGGCTTGGTTCAGCCCTTGGAGGTTTTGGAGTGGAAGTGGGATGGCATATCTATGGACTTCGTGACTGGACTTCCACGCACTTCCAGAGGTCACGACTCCATATGGGTGATTTTTGACCGACTCACCAAGTCGGCACACTTCTTACCCATTAGAGAGCATGGCTTAGTGGAGAGCTTGGGACGTCTCTACGTTCAGGAGATTGTGCGGCTCCACGGTGTGCCATCATCTATCATCTCCGATCGAGATGCTCGCTTCACTTCCCGGCTTTAGAAGGGGTTGCAGGAGGCGTTCGGGACGCAGCAACGTCTGAGCACAGCCTTTCACCCTTAGACAGATGGTCAGACGGAGAGGACCATTCAGACTCTCGAGGACATGCTCCGCGCATGTGTCCTCGACTTTGGTCGCAGCTGGGAGGACCACCTACCGTTGGTGTAGTTTGCGTACAACAATAGATACCACTCCACCATCGGGATGGCACCGTATGAGGCGTTGTACGGCCGACCTTGTAGATCTCCTTTGTGCTGGACAGACCCTGGGGAGTCAGCACTGGTGGGACCGGAGATGGTCCAGGCCACGACAGAGAAAGTCCAGGTCATCCAGAAGCGGATGAGGACAGCTCAGAGCCGGCAGAAGTCATATGCTGACAGGAGGCGGAGGCCACTAGAGTTCGAGGATGGCGACCACGTCTTCTTGCGGGTCTCACCTCGACGTGGTATTCGGAGATTTGGCCGAGGCGGCAAGTTATCTCTGCGCTTCATCGGACCTTTCCAGGTTCTCAGCCGGATTGGCGAGGTGGCTTATCGCCTGGCTCTGCCACCTCAGTTGCACCGGGTGCACGACGTCTTCCACGTATCTCAGTTGAGTAGATACGTGCACGACCCGACGCACATCATTGACCATGGGGAGCTTGACGTTGACGATGGGGAGACTTTTACGGAGGTTCCGGTGGAGATAGATGATCGACAGGAGCGGGTCCTACATGGGCGATCGATTCCTCTTGTGCGCATCAGATGGAAGCACGTGAATCTCCAGGAGAGCACATGGGAGTGGGAGGCTCAGATGCGTGCTCAGTACCCTCATTTGTTTCCCTAGTGTTTGATGTATCTTTACGGGGACGTAAAGCCCTGAGGTGGGAGTAATGTAAAGACTCGTAAAATTCAAGGAAAATTTTTTCTTAATTTTCTTTGGAATTTTACAAGAGCGCGGTTTCTGACGGCACCTGATTCCGAGGCCCGGAGTGCCCGGAATCAATTTCCGAAGTTTGGCTCGGGTACGTTCAGTGAACGAACGAGCGGGAATTCCTAACTTTTGATCCGATGCTCGGAATTGAAATCCGAGGGCACCGATGAACTCGCAGCACCGATATTCGCTTAAGGAGACATTTTCCGAAGTTGCGTTTATTGCGGGACGAAAGTTAATTTTTGGGAGAAATATAAAAAGTTGAATAAAAATGTGTAACACTTTTTATTTTACTTTTGTTGGTTAACATCTCTCAAAGGAAGTTAGGGGTGGGACCCACACCCACTTAACCTCCCTTGAGGGGATTAAGTGTGGTGGGACCCACATGAACCTAAACCTTCCATCTTCTCTCAAACTCCCTTTAACCCCTCTATAAATTACATGACAAATTGTTATTTAATTTTGGAGTTATCTTATTTGAATTTCAAACCTTTGAAATTCAATTGTTATGTTTGTGAATAAAATAAGACTCTATCTTATTTTTATTTGGTTAGAATTGTTTAGCCATCTTGAGAGCTTTTGGGTTCTTCTCCTTCTTCTTCAACTTTGACGAAGAACGCTCAAGCTTTGACGAAGAACGCTCAAGCTCCGACGAAGAACGCTACTCCTCTCTTCTTCGTCTTCCGTGTCAACGAAAGGGAACGCTACTTCCTCCTTGGACTCCCTTCGTCGGCATACGAAGATTTGCCAATGACGTACCTCTTCGGACGTTCCTCTTCGTCATCGGATTTGACGAACGATTACCGCGACGCCCGACCTCCGCGACGTTGTCTTCCGCGGGACGTTGACAAATCTTCGAACCTATACCCAAGTAGGGGTTGTTGTTAATTGTTTATTTATTTATCCTTGTTCGTGGTTCTAGCATGACTAACGTGAGGATTTTAAATATGTGTTATTGTTTAACGTGAGGGGGCCAGACCGCATGAACACGGCCGAACCCCCTCCTTTGTTCTTGATAATTTATCATGCGGTTGAAACAAGATGGCGTGGTGCCGTCGCACCACGCGGATATTCGCACGATTATATTGCGCGGCGCCGTCGCGCCGCGCCGTGCAAGGATCATCAAGAACGCGACGTCGTCGCGCCGCGTTGAAGGGAATCAAAGGCACAGCGGAGGGGCGCGGTGCCGTCGCACCGCGCCGGACGATGAACACCGCGGACGGATCCGGGCCGCGGCGGGACGAGAAGACTGGCGGCCGGGCCGCTGGCGTCGGAAGCCGGAAAAGGGGACCGGTTTACCGGTCCCGTTGAAGAAAAACCGGCCGGCCATCTGGCCGGCCGGAGGGTCAAAATCCAGGGGAAATTAATTCCCCCGGCCAGCGGTCAAAAGCCCCCCCCCCCCCCCCATTTAATTGGGGGGGGGGAGGTTTCCTTGAGGGGGGCAGGTGGCCCCCCGGTCCTCTTCAAAGCAGGCCCCCCACGAAGGGGGGGCGGTTTTCCAAAGGCGCGGCTAAAAGCCGCGCCACCTTTTGATGAAGCGAGGGCTTTGCCCCCCGCGCGTGCTGCATCCGTGCGGCACCAGGCCGCCGCGCCGCCGCGCCGCCCGGCCGCCGGCCGGCCGGCCGGGTCGGGTCGACCCGGTTCGGGCCGACCCGGGGGGGGGGGTCGGGCCGGGACGGCCCGGACCCGGACCCCCCGTTTTCGAGACGGTTTTAGTCTTTTGGTCATAACATGAGACACGGACCTCCGATTGACGTACCGTCTGCGGCAACGCGATGCTTGGATCGATACGGTCGTTTTGGTATATCTCACTCAAAGTTTCAGAATACTTTGAGTTCGGCCGGGTTGGTTTCGTTCACGAAACCAACCGGGCCTTCAGAGCGGAAACGCTCATATCTTGAGCTACGGATGTCCGATTGACGTGCCGTCAGCTTTTTGTGTTCCTATTAGTGATACGGATCTTTTTGCATACTCCGCCCGAGGTTTGGACGTAGGTGGAGTACGGTCGGGTTGGTTTTTCCTTAAAAACCAACTGGGCCCCGGGGAAGAAAATGCCAATAACTCTCAGACCGGGCATCTGATCGACGCGCCGTCTGTTGCGTTGAGTTCCTGTTGACGATACGGAACTTTTGGATACATCAACTCTGGACTTTGTGATAGTTGATGTATCAGCCTCTCGCTCGTGGAGCGGATCCTCCTGTACGAGCTTGCTGTGTGCGGGAACCCTAGTGCTGGCTGCGACTGTGACTGCTACTACTGCTACTACTGCTACTGTGACTGCGACGACGACAGTACAGAGATCCTGTGTGGATTCGACGACGACGACTACAACACTTAGTGATCCTACGTGGATCAGTGCTACAGGTCCTGTGTGGGCCCGATCCTGTGTGGGTCTGATCCTGTGTGGGTCTTTGCGCTCAGCAGTCCTGTGTGAACCAGCGCCTACAGGTCCTACGTGGGCCCGATCCTGTGTAGGTCTTTTGCGGGGGTTAGTTACCTATCGATCCTTCATGGGTCCGATGACTTAGATGGATCAGAAATCATCTTTATCGTCTTTTGAAGAAGTATACCTGTGTGAGCTGAATCCTGTTGCTTTCCTGTGTGGATTGTGTTGTGCTATCCTGTGTGGATTACATTTTGCTTTCCTGTGTGGAATAAGTTTACTTTCCTGTGTGTACTGAGTTGTACTTGGGCTCGGAGGTTGGAGCGTATTTGAAATTGATGACTTAGGTATATGTATGGGCATATACCTAAGCAGAGTCGGTTGTTACTTCGTGATTGTTCCTTTCTTCGTGGTTTATCCTTTGTGGATTTGGGAGACCTTCAGGGGTCTCGGGGTCCCTACTGAGTAGCTTATACTCACCCCTGCATGGGCTTTGCCCGCACTACGTTCTGTTGGTTGCAAACGACGGATAGCGTTGACCTTAGCTGAGGCTTGCAGAGCAGGACGGTACCTGGAGGTGGACCACTGGGCGGGACGTGTCCGGAGCGGACGGCGGGACCCGTGGAGCAGTGGAGCTATATGTACCCACCCTTCAGGTGGGATTTCCAGTGGACAGCTCGGTGTAGCGGCTTTTACTTTTCAGTTTTTTTTCCCTTTCTAGTTGTACTTTACTTTCAGTTTGGGTTTGTATACTGGCCCATTTACGTTTCCGCACTTTCAATTGTACTCTGTTTTTGCTTAGTGTTTACTTTCCGCTTGCTTACTCTGTGGTGTTGTTTACTTTACAAAGGCAATGCCTTCCCTTTTTACCATGATTTACGCCTTGGTGCTAGTCGCCAGCCCCTGGCCTATAGAAGGTGGGCTTGGGGTAGTCACGGCACGGACCCCGAGGGCGGGTCGTGACAGTGAACCAGGTGTATAAGTGGATCAGACATTAGAGTTTCTTATGCACAATCCCTCTACCGTTTGGGGAAGTATGGATCCCCATAAAGTGAAAAAATGGGTAAAGAAGATATATGGTATATTTTAGTTCCTTGGAAGTAATAAATCTGTTAAATTAAATTGAGCATCCTTTATGCTGTAATTCCCCAATCACAAGTGGTGGGAGTCATTGATTTACGCAGGGCAGTTTGAGTAGATGGTATGGAAGGACTTCAAGACCATCTTCTCCAAGTAGTACTATCCGAATAGTTTAGCCCCTTCCATGTTATGATTGTTTATAGACCTTTTCTAGAGAGTTCAGTGATGGATTATTCCAATAAATTCATGAATCTTGTATTCTTTTTTCTCGATCTTCTTACTAGTAAAAACAAGAAAGCCCATCGTTTCGAAATGGAGATATAGAAGGATAATTAATCTCAGTAATTCTTGTTAATGTTAAAGACCTATGATGACATGGTTGAAAGATATTTGATAGTAGATATCAACCAAACTGGTATATCATGATTTTCTAGGATTCTTCTAGTTCCAAGCTAGAGTTGGATTGGATCATTCGAAAAGAAAAAAAGGAAACATGATGAACAAGGGAAGAAGTGTTGTAGAAGCTCTGGGTTTCCACCCCAACCGCCTTCATCAGTATCTTCAAGTTGTGGATATATTATGTTTCATCAATGTTGGAGATATTTTCATGTGTGATTCAAATTCTTTGCCTCACCTAGGGAATGTTGTCTCTCTGGTATCATAGTCTATTTGATATGGTTTTGTAAGATTCACCTTCTTTCTTATAGGTATGTAGGAACTATAGTTCCTAAGGGAATTGCATCTCTGTCTAATAAATTCAGAACTATGGGGTCTCATTCAGGTGATTGTGATGGTTATGATAGATATTTTAATTCATATAGTCATCTTAAGAAAGTCATAGGTTATTTCCGAGCATAGGGATAGAGAGAGATGAAGCATTTGTATGTTGAGGATCAGGAACTAGTGGTATCTAATTTAGGTTATGCAATAGTTAGAGGTATTATTGTTATTTTATCAACTACAGTATTCACATTTTATGCTATTGGTGCTTCTCATTCATTCTTTTAATCTTTTATTTTAGATCTATTAATGTTTCTGATCGATCTTATTTAATATTCCATGAAATTGGATACACCTATTAGTAGGAGGAAGGGTTGGAGTATTCATTTCCCATCTTATGTTCTCTCCTTTTCAAAGGTTGAGATGAAATGGGATTTTATTGTTTTAGAGATATACCTCTTTTAAGATAACATTGGAAGGATTGGATGATGTACTTCAAGGCCCAAATAAATTAATTTCATCAATGGGTGATATTCACTACACCTAATGGGATAAATTGTGTCTTCTAGGGAGAATAGGATATGTGATTAAGATGAGTTACACCTCCAATTCTAGGGAAAGGAAGGATTTAATTTTTGGTGTCTTCACTCACTCTATATGGTTATGGGGAAAGATGGTATATGGTTTCCCTTTTATGGTGAGTGATTTCCTCAAGTCATTCCTTGAGAATCATTTGACTTTACCTTCTAGAATGAATGTGAATTTCACTAAAAATTTATCACCAAGTAAAGTGACGATATGTTTTATTACACATTATATTTCCCCCATCGAGTTGAAGTAATTAATGAGATAGCTATATGATTTATAATTTAAAGGGTTCATTCACTCGAGAAACTATCCTTGTGTCACTAGAGTTTTTTTACTAAGAAATCTAATGGATCCCTTCAACACTATATCGATTATCATAAGATGAATCGGGTTACCATAAAGAATAAATACCCATTTACACTCATCAAAGATCTACTTGTTCATATGAAAGTTTCAATGTGATTTTTAATTATCAAACTCCATTCTATGTATCACCGGTCTTGGTGAGAGAAGTGGATGTTTGCAGACCTCCTTCTAAAGTAGGTTTGGACATTTTGATAATTTTTTGATGCCTTTAAAATTAACAAATACTCCCTAGGTTTTATAAATCTAATAAACTAACTATTACATAGATACCTTCAACCATTTATCATGATGTTTTAAGAATAAATCCTAGTTGAATTGATGAAAAAAGAGGTGAATCAGTGGTATTTCCCGATTATCCAGGGGGGACACATTCCACCATATTTATGTTAAACTTTTGATATTTTGTTTCTATATCCATGAAGTATTTTACTATGGAATGTGATCACAAAAAGTGGGGTTTTAGTTAACCTAAATATGATTGTGGTGGTGATGTAGTGGGAGGGTCCTTGATAGGTTTTTGAGATCAGATGTTTTCTATGATTGGAAGGGTGTTATAGGCAGTTCATTATGTAATTATCTTTACATTAATCGCCAATGAAATCCCTTACCAGAAAAAGTGAAAATTTCTTGTGGAGTACCTAATTCCAAAAGTCATTTGAGGATATTAAAGAGTGGTTTTCCACCTCTCCTATCTTTATTTTATCTTAGGCTTGATAAAGTTATGTGATCTATTTTGATGCTTTGGGTATGGGTTTAGGATCTGTTCTTATTCATGGTGAACATGTTGTGGCATGTAGTTATCACCAACTATAAACACATGAGAAAAATTACCAAAGTTGTGACCTCAAGATTATGGTTGTGATTCATCACCTTAAATACTAAAATCAAAAAAATCATTGAGAAGTTTATGGTCTTTTAATAACACAAAATCATGAGTTATATCTTCTTCTAATAGGATCTAAACCTATGTTTGTGAAGATGGATTTTTTACCTTGATACATTTTATATTAATATTTCATACACCATATGTAAGGGAAATATAGTTTTTGATTCCATAAGAAGGAATTTCGAACCCAGGATAGGAAGGATTCCAGTGATAATTGAGTTGTAATAAGGCATTTTTCTCTAATGCAATTGGATACTAAAGATGAGAGGGGTGGTATATTTCTGGGTATAATGCAGTGGAAACCCTCCCTTTTGGAATTTATTCAAGATAATATACAAGTATATGAGTTATTACATTAATATACATATTTTCTATAGAGTTTTGAGTTTCATAGTGAATGTTCGTTGACTCTCGAATGAGTTCTCTACTTAAAGAGTGACTCTAGCATGTCCTTGTCTCTAAGGATGGTGGTGATGGGGGAATATTATCACTCTCAATGGTCTATCTTTCATAGATCCACCAATATTTTTTAAGATGTTTTTCACTTGTTTTAGTGTCTAGGAATGATGTTTTATTTCACTTACATTGTATCAAAATTTTATAACTTTCAACAATTCAAAACTTATCACCAAAATCCCTCAGGCTTACTTCAGCCTCTTCCTATCAATAACTAAAAGTGGGATGAGATAACCATGTATTTAATCATTAGTATACCTCATAGACCCTAGTTAAGGAATGTTATTTGGTTGGATATTGATCATCTAAAAAAATATTTTCATTTCATATTCATCAATGATAAAACTAGTGGAAGAGTTGGGAAGGTTGTGAATCTTGGAGTTTATGAGGTTTCATGGTGTGTCATATGATATCCTTTTTAATTGAGACACATGTTTTGTCTCTACATTCATTAAAGGACTCAAAAAGGTAATTAGGACATATGTTAATCTGATCATGACATACCATCCTGAAATGGATTACCATACAGAGAAAGTGAACCTGATTTTTGAAGATATGCTATATGCGCCTCTGTTAGAATTCAAAGGCGAATTGGATTACCAATTTGTTTTATTGAAATTTTTGTTACAATGATAATTTCCAATCCTAAATTATGATTTATACCTTCAGATACATATGTGTTTTTCCATTTTAGTCTCCTCTGTGCATGATAGAAGTGGGTGATACTTCTATAGTGGGACTGAGCATTGTGTAGGAGAAGGCTGTAAAGGTTCTGATGATAAGGAAGTATTTGATGAAATATACAAGTTCTAATAAATATTATTGTGATATTTATATATATTTGGATTTATTAGTAAGTGAACATGTTTATCTAAAGGTGACATCTCGTTTGGTTCATCACCATCATGTGAAGAAGCGGAAGATCGTGTCATGGTATGTCAGACCTATAAAGATTAATGGGAGGATTGATAAGTTTGAATTCCATTTATCATTTCCTTCTCATTTTATGTTAATTCATGATGTTTTACACAAATTATTGAAGATAAATTATTATTAAACCCATTTTCATGTGCTAAGAAAGGGAGATCTGGAGTTTGAACCTGATCTATCAGTGATCGAGCAACCATTTCAGATTCTAGATTCCCATGTGAAAGTGATTCAGAGGAAATATATTAAATTTGTTTTAACCCTATGGATATATGAAATTTATTATCATGAGAGGTGGGAATTTAAGTCTTTATTAAGGGACTAATACCCTCACTTATTCTCTAATTATAAAATGGGTTGACTTTCTATTGTCATAAAGTGTATTTTTGGGGATCATTTTCACACCCATGGTCTTATTTCAAGGTATTTTTCATTCATTTGTTTATTTACTTTTTTATATATCTTTCTTAGATGTTTTTCAATGAATAATAGTGGTTTTATAGGGATCCAGGGTGGAACATAGTTAATTGAAACCAAGCATTATCCCCAGTAAACTGTGCAGCTTAGAGAATGTCACTAAAATTATCACATGGTTAGGTCCATAGCTTTTAAAACTATGAATCCTCATCCTTGTATCATAAATCTATTTAGATACAGTCTACCATATGGTTTTAACTTGATTTTAAAAATCATGTGGCAAAACAAAGCATCCTACAATGTAATTTTTTTTAAAAAGTGGTTTTCCAATTATTCCCCTCCATAATTTTATCAATTTTACATCATTTCCTAATTAATTATTCCTTTAACCCTATGAAATAATTCCCTCTTATCAATATCCCACTTGGATAAATTTAGTGGGTAATTTGAGCTTTTTACTTCATTGAAACTCCAAGAATGTTTCTCCTCTTCTCTCCTCTTGGCCTCTTCTTCCTTATTTCTTTAGTTTCCTTCTATTAGATGGTTGTGGTGACCTAGAGTCGGTTGAATCAAAATTTTTTGATGGTTTTTTTATATTTTATTTTTTCATTTTCTTTTATCCTTATGATCTCCATACTTCTTGACTTGTTTTTTTTCAATTAATTGGGTGTAATTTACAAGAGAATGGTATGTGGTTCAGTGTAATGCTATTATTTGATGATTTAAATGTTCTTTCCACTATTTATAAATGTTTTATAAATTATGTGTGTGTAAAAATTGGTAATTTCAAATGTGTTAGTGTGTGTAAATATTTGAAATTGATTATCCAAAATGGAAATTTATGGAAATTGTATGCTTGGAAAGCGATGAGTTGGTTTATCAAAAAATAGTATGGTGAGGTTTGAAAATGGAACAAAAAACATAGTAACCTTGGGTACCTAGGAATGTATACAAGGATTAGTATTCTATGAAATCCGGTAGGGCCTCAAATAAATCTTCCAAGATAGATTACAACGAAACACTAACTAATGGTGTGGACTTGGACTAAACTCCTTAGATCACTGATTAATCCCCTCAAACGGCTCATGCAGAAGAAGGGATAATTATATAATTTATCATAAAAAGTATAAGAATAAAAAATGCCAATAATATTGATTATATGGTGTTTCTCATGGTGATAAAGCTTTATTTTATCTTCTTTTAGTTTTCTTATAATTTTCACATTTTGTTCAATGCTAAAGATTGTTTTAAAACTAAATTATTTACCTTCCATAAAAACCATCCATTTTATTTATCTTATATTGGAAATTAATGGAACACTATGTGGAATCCTTCTAGGATAGTGAGGTCACACCATATTTAGACCTACATGGTATATGTAGTCCTTTTTTGGTCTGATTCGGGTAAAGGTATGGAATCTTTTGGGGGTGGTGGGTACTCTTCACAGTGTCATCACTTATGTTAGGTGTTGAAGGTAGTGACATGGTGAGTTTCAACACTCTTGAAGAATTGAGGATCTAGTTTCTATTGGTAGTACCCACACTATTTTAATCATTTTGGCTTTGGTTATAAATATTATCTTAAATTTGAAACATGTAAATGACACTTTTTGTATTTTTGAAATAAATGGTGGTTATGATGATTTATGTAAATTTTATAAGGTTATTTATTATTTATATTGATTTTTATTCTTATGATATGATCATTCCAAGTAGTTTTATTGGAATACTAATAACGAGTTACCAAACTGTGGGCATTGGGAACGCCCTTTGAGCCATGCCACAGGTCATCTTGCGTGTTGGGTTAGATGGGTGCCCAAACAAGTTCCTAAAATTATAGGATATACAACGGGACTCACCAAAACATCTATATTGTTATGGTGAAGTTTGTGGTTTTATATATTTTTTTATCTAGTCATGGGATACATCATGGTCGGAAGGACATCACCATTCCCTAGTGACTGTTGTTTGGTTGGGTGTGGTGGATGGGAGGCCCACCTCTTGTCAATATCCAGAAAAAGAAATTAATGTGGATTGATAGTATTTTGGGAAAAAATCCAACAAAATGAATTATTTATTGGTCCAAGGTGTGGTGTTTGCCTGATCAAGACATATTAGGTGGAAAATCCACAATGACTGACTGAAAATTAATATTTTTATTGATTTGAAAACACACAATACACAAAATATCATCAAAGTGGTCTAAGGTACTGCGGGCCCAAAGCTTCATTGAAAAAAAACATAATCCCCTCACTAGGTAAAGACACCATGTTAAATAAGGAAAACATACTGTGTTCTAGAGTTTCCATAGATTCCAAAAGATTAGCCATAATATTTACCTCCTTCCAAGTGTGAGAGATCTCTGTGTCAATCCCCATGAGTAATTTTCATCTCCTAACAGTGTTTGTAATATTCTAGGGAACCCTACCTTTGCCCAGCAATAGTTTTCGCAATAAAATGGAATATGCCTCCACCCTCATCAAATTAATCTTCCAATGAGTACTCTTTTCCAGACCTGTAGCCAAGCCCAGGACCTCCACCTAGAGAATATAGCCTCTCTGTAACGTGCCTATAGACGCTGCAATCATAGACCTCATATGGTCTCTCATGACACCTCCCTCGCGCATATTCCCCGTGATCAGGGACCCGTCCGTGTAGAGTTTGAGACCCTGGCTTGGAGGGATCTAGTGTACCTATCTTCCCTACCTTGAGATGTCGGCCTGATGATCGGTGGAGATATTGGAGATGATGGAGCCCAAAGAAAATGCATAATGACATTCGAGGGACAGTCTGATCAAATCCAAAAGAGAGTTTTTATTTTTAAAAATAATGCTGACCTGGGATCCAGAAGTATTATTGTGGATACTATCATTTCTTTCCTTCCATTTTTTCCAACACCCTCTATGTAGAATGACTTTCCTTGATTTTCTCTTGGCCCAATGATTCCTAGCATATCTAAACCATGCACTGAGGAAGTTCCCATGATCCCTATCATACCCTTCTCAACCAAAGAAGGCCACAAAAGACTTTCATACCTTTCTTCCCCATTCAATTTCAAATAAGAGGTTCCCCAATGACTCTTGGTTGAAATAATTGCCTCACCAAAATCTTGAATCCATGATTACTACAATTTTTTTAGGCTTTCATCTATAGGAAATGCCTTATTCTACATATTCCATAACAAAAAAATAAATTAGGAAGTGATCTTTTTTCACCACATAGCCTCTGCCCACAGTTTATCTATTGATATATCCGTCTTCACATGAGTTTAATCTTTCATGGAGAAATAACCTAACATAGAACCATTGAATATAATCCTATCATTCTCATCACTAGAAAATATGTTGTTGAAAATGTCTATATGAATCTCATCAAGGATGGGCTGAATAAACCGGGGATGACTACTTTTCTCCTTAAAAGATAGATCTAGGGCAGGGAAGCCCGTAAACCATAGCCTGCCCCCCCCCCAATAATCTTGCTTCCAAAAATTGATGTTTCCTCTTCCCACAATCCATCAAGTGTGGTGTTGTAAAACCTCCAAGTATGGGTGAGTCTGGTTCCATATCCTAGAATATCGGGTTATTTGGACATTCACATTCAAGACCTTCCTGGGCCACCCATGCAAGATTATCATGAATACCATGCATGGTTGATGAAACACTTCTCAAATTAATTCCCCATTCAGAGAGAAGTCTTGATAAATGTTTCCCCAAAGACTAGTGATGTCTGCTTTCCATCTTCACATCCCATATGAAAGACACCATAATCAATTCCAAGTTGGAAACCACACTCTTAGGAACTATTATGGTGGAATGAACCTTCATGGTAATGGAAATTTAATGATTTTTTAGCAAAGTAATGTGACCCCTAAAGCATAGAAATTGTTTTCCCAATTATAGATATGCCACGTGATTTTGATTATAATTTTGTCAAAATAATGCATCCAAAGGGAAGTGGGGATAACCAGTGCCCCAAGATATAATATGGGGAAGTATCCCATTCCCATATTCAAACGGGCCCCCAAAACCCTCTCCCTCCTGATAGATATCTTCTTGGAAGTAGAAAAAGGATTTTCTCTTTGTTCACCACCTGCCCACTCCACTTGCAATATTCCCCTAAAATTCCATTCAAACCCTACACTCACCATCTCATACCATTGATAATTGGATTATATAATCCATGAACATCAAGTGAGTGATACCCCTAGTGCCATGACTAATATGATAAGGAAGTTTTTTACCCTTGTTAAGGCCTTGATTTATGTACCAGTTAAAATCATTTTGGGTGAGAATGAAAAGAGTATGGGATAAAGGATCTACTTGCCTAAGAAAATGGAAAGCCTTGAAAAACCCAAATTGTTTACCCATGAAAAAAGTAGAGATCCACACCAACCTGAAAAAATTGAAAAGAAGGTCACTGGTCCAATTGGAGAACCCCACACAAGCCAAGACTTTTAAAAAAACACATTCCAACTAACCATATACCTTCCTCATGTCTAATTTAACCACCAAATTTCCCCAAAAGACTTTTTATAGATGCAGCTTACCACTTCATGGAAAAATCATATCGCACCTTGATTTTACCTTCCTTAAATGAAGCTATGTTGTTCAGAGTTCATATAAGAATATAGATGAGTATTCGGTCTCTTATTGAGTATGATAGACAAAACCTTCTGTGTTAAATTGCACATACTAATGGGTCGGTATTGGTCATTGGATTGAGGATTTCACACCTTAGGAATAAGAATCATTTTAGTTTCATAAGAAATTTGTGGCAGATCCCCTCACTGAAAGAAATCATGAGCAACGCGTACAATATCCCCTTCAATATTGTCCCAAGATTCCTTACATAAAAACCCAGGGAACCCATCAGGCCCCAGTGAACTATCGGGGTTCAAATTCCAAACCGCCTCAGGCACCTCATGCTCATCTGGAGTTTTCCCCAATCCCTCATGAATGACCTTTGAAATACTATTTCAAATTCCCTCAAAAATCTCATCACAACTTCTCGGTAATCCCCCTGCCATACCAAGATTGGGAGAATCCACGAATGAATCTAGGTCTCTATTGACCCTGACCCCTACCTCGTCTTGGTCATTGGATAAGGATCCATAATCCCTATGAATATTAGGCCTCTGAACACACCGGTGTTATCTACTTCAATTGTGAAAGAATCCTGAGTTCCGGTACCCCTCACGAATCAATTTCACCTGGGATCCTTCTCTGGGAATCCTTTCTTCCCTCAGAAGACTATCAGATAGCTTCTCATTTTTAATTCCAATTTGGAAAACAGAGAGTTATCCCAACCCTATTCCAAGAAATAATCCAGGATTTCTACCTCCACATTGATCTCAGAAAAATCCTGATCACGATTAGAGATCATCTGCTTCCTGACACAAAGGAGATTATTTATCAACTGAATCTTGTTGTGAATAGTAATCCATAGATTCCATTGTTAGTGTAGGTCCCAAGCTTCCCTGGAAATCACAAAGAAACCGGGTTCCCCCATCCATTATTTTGAAAAAAGAGCATGATCCTCCCATGATGACCGTGCATCAAGGGAGATGTGGAGCGGAGAGTGATCATAAATACATCGAGTCAACTTAAAAACATTAGAATCTAGGAATATGGAAATTGCAGCATTATTCCTCATGCACCGGTTGAGATAGAAGTAAGAATGTCTCCCCCCACATTTACGGTTGCACCTGGTAAAGTTACAGCCCACATATCCATCATTCAAAAGGTCGCTCCTTTCCATGAATGAAACAAAAGCTTGGATAGCATTCCTGGGAAAATCATTGCCCCCTTTCTTCTCATTTAGACTCGTAACGATGTTTAAATCACCACCATTGATCTAGAGGTCATTATCCTGATTAAATCCCACTAAATCACTCCACAAAGACTCCCTATGTAGAGCATTTCACTTCGCATAGATTAAGGATATGAAAACACATGGATACCCACTATAATCATAATACTCATAACTGGATCTGGAACACTCAAGAGGTCAACACTAATGTGATCCTTCCAAAAAAGGACATATATGTGAATTGGGAGGATATCCATGCATAAACCCACAGAATTTAATCCTTTGATCATACTATTTAATTTTGCTAGAATATTTATTTTGTTCTAAGATTCCCACCGAAGAGACATCCCTGATACTTATTTCATTGGTAATGAAGTCGTCTATACCTTGTCTCCAAGGACTTGTCCATTTCATATTAAGACCCTGAACATTGATCTAATCACATCTAGATTTAGCCCCTGAATCCTGGCCCTTGTCATGATGCGACGAGAGTGCACATATAGAAGCATCGAGTTTAGATATTTAACTACTATGAACACAATAATTCACCGGAAAAAAATTTCCCCTAGAGAAGCCCCACGGCTAGACCACTCCCTAAATTGAACTTTTCGAGAAACAAAACATAGGCCTCCCATCCTAATATGGTCCAACATTGGGGGAACTGGAAGAGAATAATAAGGATAAAGAGATCCAGTGGCTGTGAAGGGGGTGAATCCAAAGGAGGTTGAGCCATAGGATTTGGAGGTTTTTTCTCTTTTAAAGCAGGACTTGGGAGTACATGAGGTAGCTAAGGTTGATACCTTAGCTGTGAGTTTGGATGTGAATGAGGTTCAAAAACCTGGTGTCTCTCATGGTCCTGGAGGGGGGGTTTGGAACATGCAGCCTCAATTCATGGGAAGAGGTTACGAACATGATACATGAACGGATTTGATGCGGGGAAAATCCATCCTACTGGCTGCAACAGGTTCTCAAAGTGGACAAGAAAGGATGATCGATGGGAAAATATTGGGTTCCTTAGATCCAAACATCATTGGAACCAATTCTGGAAAATTAAGGTAGGCTGGGGAGGGGGGAAGATTTCTGGCTTGGGAGAGAAAACATGTAAGGAGTCTTTGAGTATCCAGCTGGATCATTCTGATGTATCGGAAATAGAGGAGGGGAACCGCACTAATGGTCTTGAGGTCCATGACCCTCCTTTATCTCATGAGGAGTAGTCCCCAAATGATGATATTTATAGTCATCCCTTAGTGGATAGCATGGAACGAATCAAAGGGAATGGACCCCATAGTCCTTTACAGAAGAAGGGGAAAAAGGAATGCACGACCCGGGGAGATGCATTGTGGTTCAGGGGGGAAATCAAAGGGACGTAAGGACTACTCATACTTTCCTAAACCAATGGAGACTTGTTCGGCCAAGAACGACAGAAAAATGGAATGTAAAGATGCACAGAAGGGGCAAAGTGAAGACTCGAGTAGAAATACAAGAGACAGGGAAGAGGAAGTCGGGGAGTGCTTGAAACTTATCATGCACTCCAAGGATGAAATGCAAGAAACAATTCATCAGCCCAATGTCACCAAATAAGAGATTAAAAGAATTTATGAATGTCAGTTTCAAGTTGATGCTAACGAGAAGCAAGAAGTGTGGATTGATAAACAAGACCCCATACTATCCAAGGGATTCAATCAGACTAAAATCAACATGGAAGATTTTATTCATACAATGGAAAGGATTATCACTCACCTTGAAGAGCTACTCAAAGAAGATACAGAAACCTAGGTTAGCATGCTGCACTGGGAGCTTTATCGAGTGGTTGAGTCAAGTAATCTTATGTTGGTTTTTAATCATTTTGTTAGTTCCTTCAGTACCTATCTCTTTCCATTTGCAGAACAATGGTTTACCGTTTTCGTTAAAATGGCTCTCCTTTGATAAAAATTTAATTTAGAAGGATGAAGGATAAAGAGATAAAGGCGGTGCTGGAGGGGACAGGGGGGGTGAGGACACAACTATTATATAGTCCATTGATAGGAGGGGAAGTCCCCTAGACGATGAAGGTAGGGAGACCTTGAGAGAACATGAGTATGGATCCAAAAAATGATGTCTTAGATTCATACTTTCATAGGGACCCAATTCTCTAAAAACACATTCTATAGACTAAGCAATTTTATGAGGACCATCCCTCTAGGAGGGATGGATTCCTCGGAAAACTGCACCATAGAATCCCCACCCAAGCCTTGAATAATAGGAACTAGGTCATGAGTGGGTGGAACACTCCCATTACAATTAGAGTTGGAAGAGGATGCCTCTAAAGCCTTCATTAGGGAAACAGAAGTAACGCCTTCACCTCAAACATTTCCTTCAGGACCTTCAAGGAAATTTGTGTGAGGATGTTGATCATAGGACCTCAGAAACTCCTGGTGATTGACACCCATCAGTCGGGCTTTGTGAAAAACCTGCAGAGTATGCCCTGAAATGCGGAAAATGTAATAGAACTGGGGATATGCATGATAAATCACAGGTTGATGGTGATCCTTCATCCCTTCAATTATAATCACAAGATGATCCTGGGGTGGCCGATAGAGATCCACCTCGACTCAAATCCTAGGTAATTACCATTTTTTAAATGATATATTTTGACATTGAATACATAGGAATACCAAAAACCAAGATTTTGAAATGTGTCTGATAATTTTGGAGGAATTGTTTCTATATTTTTAACTTTATTACACTCCAAAATAATCTTATTACTTCTCCCTCAATTTGGATCTTTAATCAAATATTATTTGATATGACTCCAGAGGACTTCCATGGACATCGAATGTTCATATACTTGCATCATGTTTTGAAATAAAACACTGAGGTTGTTTTATTTTCTTTTTCCCAACATTATCTAGAACTTAACACCTTTTTATTTATAGAATATTTTTTTTTTGATTTTCATTGCAAACCCCTTATTATTCTATTGGGTTTAAATTGTGTATTGTGGGTGATCCCCAATATGTGTTTTATTTAATGATAAAAAAAATTATGGTATTTAAAAAAAATTATATGTCAGCATTGAATAAATATTGGTTTTTTGTGTTCATATTTCAATTTATGGGGCTTAGCTGGTTCTAATAAGGCCACCAGATCTTGTTTTGGGAACACATTGGTACAAATCCAAGTGATAAATTGATTCTATAATGATAGGTTTTATACTCAAGTGTTATTACTAATCAAAGTAATGTTTCATGGATGGGTATGTGTAAGTTATAGATTAGGTATTCCAATTAGAAACAATTGTTTACAATGGTTGTTTAAAAGTAATTTTTTAAAAAACTACTTTGCTATTATTTATTCCATTTTATATAAAACTATACAATAACATTTTATTATCCTACTATAGTGTGTATGAAATCTTTGGGATTTCCTTATAAGTTGATATACTCACCCTATGCATATTTACCCTTGGGTGCATGTTGACATTGTTTATTATGAAGTATGTTAGGGGAAGAAGTTGTATTTAACTGGTGGACTATCGTGACATTGTGGTCCTAGTTTATGTTTGATAACATTATAATTTATTCAATACCTAGTCTTTTGAGTGGATCCACCTTGGTTCCCCGGGCCTTACATGTCTTTGTATTTTTTCCCTATTTTGTATCATATTATACTACCACTTTTATTTTGTTTAGTTATTTTGAATATTGAATTACATTATTTTACATTCTAGCATCATATGGTTTCTTATTATTCCATTATCATTCATGTTTTATAGGTTTTGAATATGTTTCCTCAAAAGTAGTTCCTCAATGTTTTACTAATCCCTTAGAAATTATTTCTCTCCTTTGGTGTCCATGGGAACATCACCTAAGGTCAGTGACACCATATCCCTACCCAATCTAATGGGATGGGTTGTGGGTGTTACAAATGGTATTAGTTTGGTCTTTCTATTATTCAGGATGGTAGAACAAGGGATATAATGTTCTATAACATGATATTTATAAGAAAAGTGTTGTATATAACCTAACGTTAATGAAATTTAAGTGCCTATGGTGTTTTAGATACACATTCTTTTCTTAAAATACCCATTGGAGTGTCACCAACTCAACATCATGGGTTTATCTAATGAGTGAATAATATCATAAAAATTGGATTTATTTAATATAAAGTAAGAAAATATGTTAGTTGTGAAATATATTGTTGAGTTTATTAATTTAGTTCATTTATCTCTAGAATTATCTTATATCCTATACCTGAAGGAGTGTATGTTTGAGTCTAGACAATAACCAATAATTCATTCTAATATATTCATGTTCTATATTGGTGATTATATAGGAATGTTCAATAGAGTTATTGTAGTGGAAAATTATATCATTTGGATTGATGGTGGAGGAACCAATTTTTTCTATATAGGAACTAGTGGGATATATTTTTTCTTAAAGGGAAATAAAGACACCTTCTCTCAGGGAATAAAGGTAATATGGAATCAACACATAGGATCAGATTATTTTCCTATATAATGTAGTAACAACCCAGGATGTTTATAATGTGGCTTACTGGTGAAAATAATGGCAAAATGTATGTGTCCACCTTCGTACTATCATAGATGTGGTCAAATAGAACATCTTTGATGTTATTATACAAGTACTTCAAAGTCAACTGGTGGGAATGTATCTTATAGGTCTCAAGTATATCATGTAGATATAGGATGATTGTGCCATAAATATTTTCAACTTCAACACTGAGTTAGTCAGGGTGATTCCAAAAACAACCATAAACCACAATTGATGAAACCCAGTTAGGGAAGAAAAAATTACATAGTTGGAATCAGTAAGAAGTTTTATGGTAATGGGAATAGTTTCATGGAGGTGCAATCAAATATCTCGATGGTGAGATGTGTTATCCTTAAAAACTATACTTATATGAAATTATTGTTGGATATAGGCACATCACATTCATTTTATTCATCTTACATGTTAAACAAAATGGTTTTGAATGTGGAAGTGATTCCACGCGTGATCATAATTTAGATACCACTTGGGTAACATGAGTGAAAGCGATTTAACTATTTCTCTTGTTCTCAAAATGTTTTTCTTTGAATTAATCTTGGGAATATACTAGTTAGTATATTTCAAAACCCATATTGATTTTATTTCTCATTAATTGAGTTGTAAAAATTTTAATGGTTCAGAATATATCTTTAAAGGGGATTGGGATGTGAATATATGAAGAGATGTACCATTAGAACTAATGGTTGGAATTATCTCTTGTTAGTTAATAGTATTAATATAGTGTACTTTTAATGAAATTAAAACTATAAATTATCTTGCCATTTTAGTTCAGAATAATGATGTGTTTCCCCAAAATTTATTTATTTTAATAATTGAATGTGAAGTGGAATTTTTTTATTCATCTCCTTCAATGGAAAAATATTATTTTAATACTAGAACAAATAATGTCACCAATTTAATTATAGGATTTGAATATCCCGATATGAGAATTATAAATTAAAGGATTCATTAGACAACAAGCATCATCTTAGGCCACTCAAGTGTTATTTGTAATGATAGTGGATGATTTACTAGAATTATTTGTAAAATAATATAAACAAAATCATGTAATCATAAAAAATAAATACCTTATTCCTTGAATTTATGATCGTATTTACCAATTAAAATGTGTTGAGTGGTTATCTAAAATTGATCAATTCTTAGGGTGACACCAACTCCGAGTTATGATAGAGGATATTATGAATATATATTTTCAATGAAAATATAGTCACAATAAATACATGTACATGCCCTTTGGTTTCATGAATGAACCTATAATTTTTATGATCTTGATGAACTGTATCTTCCACATGTACAATGAATCATTTTTCACATTATTTTTGGATGATATCTTGTATTATTCTTGAACTAAAAATTTCAATAAGAAACACATATGTATTAAAAATAACACATTGTGAAATCACTCAATTTACACTAAATTCTCTATGTAGGACTTTTGGATGTAAGAAGTCCATTTCCTCCAGTATTTAATTTCTTAGAAAGTCATCTTTTTTGACTCTGTGAAAATCAAAGTAGTCATTTCAAGGAATCCAAATAAGAACACCTTTGAGATGCAATGATTTTTTGGACTATAAGGTTATTATCATCGATTTATCAAGTATTTCTAAAGGATATCTTACCTATGAGTTCTTTGAAAATAAAGGCAATTCCATTCACATGGAATGATAACTTATATAAATCATTTCAAGAGCATAAATACATAATTACTTCACCACCTATACATATCATACTAGAACCCGGACATGAGTATATAATATTTTGTGATATGCCAAGTTCTAGGTTGGGTTGTGTTCATATAAATGGAGACCATGTCATATATTATGGAACAAGTTAATTTAAAATAAATGAAAATAACATTATAACACTTGTACCTAATTTCCCAGCAATGGCCCATGCATTGAAAACATGGTAAAACTATATCTTAATAGAAAATTTCATAATCTTCACTAATCATAAGATCTTGGACTATATCTTCTCTCAAATAGACTTATACATGAGGATAAAACATTATATAGAGTATATCTAGATGTTTAAATATGATTTTTGTATAAATATTTGAAATGAAATTCATTGGTCTATACCTTGAGTCAGAAGCCAGACAACCAAATATTTCAAGAAGCTCATGACCAATGAAAGTTGATGAGAATCATCGTTGACATTCATCTAAACTATGAATAATAAAATTATGATGTATTTTTCTTCTTGATCACAATTTTTCCTAACTTTATTATATTGTTCTGGGATCCCCACTGATCATACCATAGATACACTACCACTTTTTCAATCCTAAATGATGGGGAGACCACTACATGTTGTATAATGGATACAAACTCTATGTTGTGTCTTTGAAAAGGGATTTCCATTCCACATTCATTCAAAAAAAAATATTCCCTCTATATATCATCATTATAAAAGAGTTTTCCAACTAGGTATTCAAAAAAATTATAAGGTAATAAAAGGTCATTTTTCTTTGTCTACAATGTAGTTTATAATAGCTAATTATAATCTCTAATGTCTTACCATCCAACAAGAAAAGTATAAACACCAATATAAAATTATCTGTTTCATTAAATGTCCATACCTATATGGAAATGATATCATATTTCCATGGACATTATCACTATTCTACCCTGAAAACATTAATATCATGATATTATTTGGGTGATTGTACACTGACTCGCCAATTCAGCACACTTTATTACAATTCAAAAGTCTAATACAACAGAAGATTTGGGGAAAACCTATATTTAAGAAGTGGTAAAATTACATTGGGTGGTTATTTTTAATGTTTATTACTGATACCATGGATTCAATTAAAATTTGTTTCAATCCATGCAATACGCCCTTAGAACCAGGTTAACCATGAACATGACATATCATTCTCAGATGGAAAGATAGTCAAAACAAAATATTCAGACACTATAAGACACGCTCTAAGCCTGTGTAATGGATTTTTTTGGAAAATTGAAAAACCATTTTTCCTTACTAGAGTTTTCATATAATAATATTTATTGTTCCATGATATATATATGGCCTTTTTCATGGAACTGTATGGCCAACCATGTCTATCTCCAAGTTGTTGGGTAAAAACTGGAGAAACGTCACAAATTTGACATAGCCTTGTTCATGATATAATTGAGTAGATTTATATGATCATGAAATGGATGGTAATGGTCTAAAGATGTTAGAAATAATATTAATATCATCATTATTTCCCATTATCTTCTATTATGTGTGATTATTTATTCCTAAAAGTCTCTCATATGCTTGTAAATAATTGTGTGGGAAGGTTTAGAAGGTTGTCTCATAAGTATGTTAAACTATATAGGATACCTAAAAGTATTATATATGTGGATTATTAGTGGGTTTTACCACCAAGATTTAGAACATTTCACATTTTCTTTAATGTTTCTAAATTTAATAAGTACAAATCCATCCTAGTCCTGTGAATCAATGCGGTCATGGCATAATTGTGATATATTATATATTTATCAATACAATAGTCCATATCTTGGAAAAGAAAGATAAATTATTACCTGGAGAATTTATTCTCTTGATTATGATATTGTGGAAACATGGTGATATTTATAAGTGACTTAGGAGTGAGAGAAATTCTTTCTCAAACAATGGTTTTTTATTTTGGAGATTTTTTAGAATTTCCAGATTCAGGGGATGGAAATCCCAATAGTATGGAGAATATAACTCACTTGTTTTGAGGTATATTTTTATTATTCTATATTTTAGTAGAATAATTCAGATCCTTCGTATTTGACGAATTGTTAGAGGGTTAGTGGATGAGGGAATCAGTGTTCTGGGTTGTTATAGGGTTTGTTAGAGTAGATTGTGGTGAAGTTCGTGGTTTTAGGTGTTCTAGAACTCTATGTGTGGGAGTTTCCCATGCCATGTGGATATCAAAAAACTCTATCATTGTTCAATTTTCAAGGAATGGTATCTAGGAGGCCCACCATTGGTAAATGGATTGACCAAAATGGCATGGGGGTGTGAGTGGTTGGTCAAAAAAACCAAGGAAAGTAAACCACACCATGCTCCATGGTGTAGTTATGGCTTGCTCAAAATGGATTTGGGGGATTCTCCACACCATGATCTAGGTATTGGTTCTAGTCATTAGGGTTTTTCAAATGGATAAATTGGCCATTTAATCATTGGTAAGGTAATTTTACTTGATAGGTAAGTGCATTTGATCATTTGGGGGAGTTACAAATGAAATGTTAACTCAATTTCACTCTAGAAAGATAATTATTTCTTCTTCCTTGATTATCCTAGTGACTCAAGCATAACGTACATCGATATCGCAAAATTTTAGATGAATATATAGCACATTACAAAATTACATTCCTATGGACCATAAGGGTTTAGTTTATTTGGACACATGAACACATTCTTTTATATTAGTGGAAAATCTTCAACATATCCCTTAAATATATTCCCATTAAGTACTAATACTAACCTGGGAAAAAGAAACATAAGAATGTGGTGTGATAAAATGATTAATATGGTGAAATAAAGGATATACATAGGCATAACATGGACATATGGGTATGAGAAAATGAGCATAAAATTTTAATACCATACCATTCATATGAAAGATCATAATCATGAAAAATGGAATAAATATTGGAAGTTCATAAGAAATAAATCATAAGGGTAATAATTCATCATAAATAAATAATGAACCATAATCTCATGTTGTATATGTTTATAACCATTATAACTATACAAAACCATTTCATATCACAAGTTTAACTACTAATACCATTAACTTAGTGTATCAAGACACACTTGTTTCCCCTTATGGGATATAGACATAATTGTTTCCCATAGAGGACCAGGACTCACCTATTTCCCTTTTTGGATCAAGATGCACCTATTTCTTATACCGGATCAAGACACACCTATTTCCCATTGTGGATGATCAAACACCTATTTCCCCTTGTGTATCAGGCCTGTCAATGTATTTTCCATCATTATCTCATGAGATATAAATCATTACCAAATTCATTGGAGAGGATATAGGTCCAACTAATCACATAATAAAATCAATCATACATGTGTTATAAGATAATAAAACTATCATCATATCAAAACCCATAAAAATAGATGTGTTTCATAAACATCATATCATAACCCCTGAAATGAAATTGGTATCATAAATATTTAATCACCAAATAATATATTGAAAAGGGATTGGTTTCATAATTATTTCACCAAAGGAAGAATAATCATAATATTTCATCAATGTAAGCATAATCATAAAAAAAACTCAATAAATGATGAGATTGTAGTAATAAACTGTTAAGACTTTGGTAATATTGAATCATAAAAATATTCAAAGAATTAAATTAAATGAAGCATGAAATATCATGAAATAAGGATATTAATGATATAACATGTTGAAGGGAATCATATACACTTCAACAAAATATATAGTCGCATAACATGGCATGTGACTCAAAGAATCCAAATTGATACAAAATTACGTTACTCATTTGGTTACTTTTAAACCATAAACCCCATTAAGGAAAGATCATTAAATTGATATTTAAATATCCATATATTTAAGTACAATAATAAAATAATATTTTCATCTGAATTATATAAACCACATGAAATAATGAGTGCTGAATGAGGCATAAATCTCACCAAAATAAAAGTGATATTTGAAAACCCTTACCTTAAGTTTTGGATTTTTTTGAACATGTTAAAACCACTTTTACAATAATTTTAATTTTATTATAAATATAACCAAAGGACCATATTATCATATTCTATACCATGTATTATTTTATTATGACTTTATATTACGTTTTAACAAAAATCATCATGTTAATGTTACATAATGGGTAATATCCTCTTTTTCGTATATTTTTTGACTTGTAATTATTAATCCACTTAATTATATCATTATTTACTTATTTCCATAATGTAGTGAATGATTTAAAAATATTATATATTCAGTATATAAATATTTATAATAATTTTTAAATATAATGGTAAAAAATGGAATTCACCGTTCATGGAAACGATAGGTCGTATATATTCATGGACATTATTTCCATTTTATTATCGTGTTGAAAGAATGAAAGAAAATGATATATAGGTATAGATATATTATAATTCAAATAGAATTAATATATCATATATATAAATAATTTTTCTTGACCCATCATTAATTTATTCCATTTAAAGTGTGAATGAATCACATCGCTTTGAGGAGGCGGTATTCAACACGCTCACAAACGAAGATATAATATTTGTAAATAATGTAAAGAATGCAGTTATGTTTCTTGTAATAGTTAAAAAAGAATAAATACATCAAAAATAAAAAATATATCATGTAAAAAAATTATTTCCATTGTAACTACAACACATGATATGTGTTAAGTGAAAAACAAACAATATCTTTTCTTGTGGTAGTAGTATGTCGTACACACGAACGGTAAGTTCATTACCCATTAGATGGAACTATGTATAATTGTAGGTTAAACCCTTAAAATAAAATATATATTTATATTGAGGATAATTATTTTATAATATAATCATGTAATAATAATATTTTTTGGGTGTATAATGAAAATAAAACAAAATATCTTGTAGAAGGATTTCACCTTTTATTTGAATACCTCCTCTTGGTTGTCACCAAAGGGATTCGTGGATTGTATTTATTCCAAAAGTGAGGATTCTAGGATAACTTTATGGATTTGGGGATTATATTTTGGAATATTAATTCAAATAAAAATGTATTGAGAGGTGTGAATAAGTCGGATGGGTGGGTTTCTTTTTATAGTGGAGGACGAGTGGAATTCTTTTAAATTTTTTGAAATAGAATTCCACCAATGTTTTTCCCATTTTAAGTGGTTACAATAATTCTCATATTGATATTAATGGTATTATAGGGTGTACATAGGAATATAAAGTGAATTTTAAAAAACAATCTATGTCATTTTGGGCCTTAAATTTTAGATTTAGTCTTTTTTAAGATATTTTTTCTTTAAATTGTTGTAATTAATTTTAATAACTTTCACTAATATTTTTGGTAAAAAATAAGTTGAACTTATTATACATTAGATATTATAATTATTCCAAATATATAATCCTTTTTTGCAAATTACAATCCCATAAGTGATATATATTAATTTGAACATAATCCTACATATGAGAAAACAAAGCGGGATTTTAAAGTAAAAATGTTCAAAAGTTTTAAATACTTTTAAATCCAATATCATTGTGAAGCTTATTAAAATGAACTAAATTAGATTAATTTATTTAAAATTTATTAATATAATCTTTAAATCCAATTCTAAATATAATTTATCCCTATAAATTATTTAGATGAAAAATTTATTTTGAATTAAAATTCATTATTTTTCACTATTCAACCAAAAAATGATGTTTTTTTATAAAAATACCACAAAATCAAACGAAGATAATTTTAAAATTATTATTTAAAAGTTAATATTATTTTATAAAATTATATATCTAAAATTGTATAAAATTAATTTTATTATTGTTCCTAGAAGGTCATAAAATTAGATCGTTAGAGAAAATAGTATTTCCAAAAAAATACAGATTTTAACAAACATTACATATTTTTAATCAATATATTTTATTGATATAATACCATTATAAATAATATTTTTAATGTGGTTATTATTTTTCATATTTCTAATTTTAATGGCTATGTTATAACTATCTCTTTTAAATAATTATAATAATATAATTTTCTATTGTAGAATCTCAGTGTTGCATGTAATGCAGGCTAAGTAAATTTTGTGTGTACTGTAAGCATAACCTGTAGTATCATATAATTAAATATTAACTTAGTTTAGTTTGAAACTCAATAAATCAAATAAAAAATAATTTTTTCAAAAAAATGGTCATGAAAACATCTGTTTTTACATTCTACCCCCCCCCCCTTAAAATGAGGTTCACCCTCAAAAAATATCTAGGGAATCAAAGGATTAATATTGGAATGTTTATTTATTATAATCCCACATCCAAATAATGAATTTTGAAACTTCGTTTAAATAGCGCATGTTGGAACCATAACGGTTACCCAATGTAACTCATAACTAGGTTTCCATATAGGATAACATAGGTGGAAAGTGAAAACATAGATATTAAAGAGAAATATAATTATCATGTTCTGATGGGGAGTGATGGAGAACATGGTCAAGGGGAAGTTAACTATCAAAAATACATAAACCAAAGAGGCTTGATAATTTTCATTGATATAATAAAAAAATTATAATGTGACGACATTTAATTTCAAGACCATTCTTCTAATTTTTTTAAATTTTCACATGGAGATATAAATACTTTTTTTCATTCCATTTAATATTATCAATCACACCCAATGATTGTTCCTAGATAAATTTTCTATTCATATCTTACTGAAAGAAGTGAAGGTGAGTTTATTTTATCCCCAAAGTACAAATGAATCATAAGACCCCTGGATAGACTGACATGTCATTCAGTACAACTTTAGGTATCATCAAAACAAAAGGTTAGCATAGGTTATCCAATATGCATAAATCCTAATATGGTGAGATAATAATTTAATCCTTAAAACCTCATCATAAATTTAACTTTAACCATTCCATATATGGTTATCCTTATAACCAATCCAAAGTATAATTCACCCTTCATTCCATAAATAATCTCTTGTCTTATACCAAAAACATTTCTATTGGAAACTAGGGTTCATAATTGCACCAATAGAATGTTAAATGTGATTATATTATTCCAAAATCTATGTAGATGGATATAATAACAAGAAACTTCACTAAAGGATGAACAATAAAATTTTCATAGGTCATGTTCTTAAAAATTCAAACATGAACTTCCCAACTAAGGGGGTAGGATATGTGTTCCACAATTATCATGATTTACTTCTTCTATTCTGATCACATAAGCTTTCACTATATCCTTTTTCCTCTGATGTAGTTGTGGATTATCATGCATATTTTCCCTTGTATTGCGGAATTTATTATCATAACGCACAAACTACTTACAATTGAAACACTACTGTGTGGGTGGCTCATTAGTTGTAATTATCTTCTCTTCCATTACATTAATAGTCCCACTAATCGTATATTAAAATTAATTGATTTAATGACCTTCCTTTCAATATTTAAGTCACCTCCCAGTTACATTCAATAAATTCCATTAATGCTTCCTCTCACATTCATGGCACATATATGACTGGAATTTCATTCCACTATTTGAGATTTCATGAGACTCGACCTTCTTTTTCTTATCAAAACTAGAGGAATGGTACCTTCAGTGTACATAAAAATACTTCTTCATAACTAATAATGTCTCTTACATACATTTCCTTTTTAAATATTGGTTTCAATCCCCCAAGAATGGATCAATTTTTATTTCCGGGATGATGATCAAACCAGAAGAAAACCTTGAAAATCTTGTAAAATTAGCTTCATAGGTACTAATAAGTTCATCATCCTTTTTATTTAACACGAAAAATTCATTATACGTATTTTATTATAGAATATGATTGAAGTAATTACTGGAAAATATCCCCATTAACTCTTCCCCATCCATATTGTCAATTTATTCTTATTCCCTCATGTTCTAAATATGATTCAACCACTGATCTGTTTCACTTTCCAAATGATAAGAATTCAAAATTAATATTTCATTATCTAATCATTGAATCATAGGAAATATATTTTCATTGGTACTGATCAATTACATAGTTACTAATTTATTATTGGAACCACAAAAAAGAAGGTGGATATTTCCTCATGAAGAAATAAACATAACATTATTTCCTCATTTTTCTCTTTTGGAAGTTCTACATGATTCATAGCTTGGGAATTTTGTTAGAGAATATCATCAAGAATTTATATTATATCACCCATATCATTTAGTTATTTATAAGGATAATCATTGAATTGTCCATTTCATTCTATAATAACAGGGTTCCTTCAGGTTCCATCCATTGACTAAAACTGAAAAGAATAGCATGAGAATCAATTACCTTAGCATAAATCCACATAATCATAAAAATTACTTATATTATGTCTAAATCAAAACACTGGATCCTTTAATTTATAAAACCATAGTCTTATCCTTAGATAAATCTCTATATATATCTTTATAAATATGACTAGGTATGTCACTGATGTTTTCTCTTCCAATCTTCCAAATGTTTACTAAACCATTCCTTTGATTCCATTTATAGGGACCTAGAATTAAGATACATGTATATTTCCTCATTTTAGAAGAATATTCATCACATTACAAAATTACATGCTTGAGGACCATAATTGTTTAGTGTTTTTGGAGACTTGGAATACATTCTTCTATTTTGATGAATGATCTTCAATATCTCCCATAAATATCTTCCTCTTTAGTAATCCTACTGAAAACCCTTCTTTATAAAATAGGGAAAAGAAAACATAAGAAATTGGTGAGCTCAAATACTTATTGAGGGTAAATAAAGGATATACATAAACATAATGTGACCAAAATGGTATGAGAACATGATAATATCATTTTGATATCATACCATTCATATCAATGAAAATAATCATGATACATGGCATAAACATTGGTAGTTCATAATACATGAATCATGAGGTTGATAAATCGTCATAAATCAATCATCAACCATAATCCCATTACATATAAGTTTGGTACCATTAAAACTATAGAAAACCATTTCAGGTGTAAAGGTTAACTACCAAGAATGTCAACCTACTGGGTGGGGACACACCTGTTTCCCTTTTTTGGATCAGGACATGCATGTTTCCCATATTGGATGAGGACACATGTGTTTCCCATTTTTGATTAGGATGCACCTATTTCCCATTTTGGATAAGGAAACACATATTTCCCATTTTGGATAAATTCATGCCTACTTTATCTTATGTATAAATCAGGTAAACTTTTTCCCCATCATTATCTCATGATATATAAATATTTACCCAATGCGTTAGAGGGTGATATAACTCCCACCTTATGCATAATAAAATCATGCATACATGTGGCAGAAGATAATAAAACTCTCATTATATCATGAACCATAAAAAGTGATGGGTTTTATAAACATCCTATTATAACCCATGAATTCAAATGGGAATCATAAAAATTTCATCACATCATTAACTATAGAAAATAGATAAGTTTTAAAATAAATTAATCAATGTATAAATCATGGCAAGTATCTAGTTTCAAAAACATATAACCCATGGAAGAGAAATGGGTTTCATGACTATAATTCCATAAAAACATAAAAATTAAAGAAATAATATTAATTTTATTCATTGATAATAACCCTAGTACATAATAAACTATATCAAATGACATCATCTTAGATAGATAAGTGTTTTGAAAGATCACTTGGAACATAACTTTTCTATGAAAAAGAATTTTTTAATCATATAACATTTTTGAGATCCTTTTATTTTAAGAAACTTTTAAAACATGTATTAGAATCATTAAAAATAATTTAAAACATTTCTTGAGTAAAATATCCTACCCACTTTGAAAAAATCTTTTTAATACATAATCACTTTGAAAACATTTTCCATTGAAAATAAACCTGAAAAAAAATAAATAAATCTCTAAAAGACATAAAAAATAACAATTTTAAATTTAAAAACAACATTAAAAAATTAATTTCCTGAATATTTGGAAAAAAAATTATTTAAAAAATAAACTTGTAAACATTCAAATGATTCTTCAAGGAAATAACAGTGGGTAAATCACCACATGAAAAACATTCCTTTTACAACGTAAAAACATTAGAAAAGTGCCTTGATCAGAAAACAACAATGAGATTCCTTTCAAAAAAAATTTAAAAGGCAAAACATGTGTAAAATTTTCTTTTACAAATCATAGTAAACCAGTTTTTTTAGAAAAATAAAATACAAGATTTTGTAAATAAAACAAATTTTCGAGTGAAGAAAGAAATGAAATCATATTTTCCTAAAAACTCTTTCTTAATTATATTTAGAACCAAAGAGTCTCAAAATAGTAATAATACATGAATATTTCATGGATAAAAATATTATAATAAAATTAATAATATTTATTGTGATATTAATCATGATATTTCATCAATTAAAGCATACTCATAAACAATCTCAAAAAACGATGAGATTGTAGCAGTAAATCATTATCACATTTGTTACATTGAATCATAATAAAATTGAAATAATAAAATTACATGAATCATAAAATATAATGAAAATAAGGATATTTGTGATATAAAATGTTAAAGGTAAGCATATACACCTCATATAGTAATATAGATGCATAACATGCCACGTCTTTCAAATAATGATAATTGAGACAAAATTACTGTACTGATATGGTAACTTTTGAACAATAAAACAGCTAAAATAATTTCATGAAATTGATATTTAAAAAGTGATAAATTTATGTATATGAATAATATAATATATTCATTGTTAGTAAATACACCACGCAAAATAAATGAGTGGTGAATAAGTCATTAATATCAATGAAATTAAATTGAGATGAGAAAACCCTTACCTAAATCCATGACTTTCTTTATACACATTAAAAACTCATGTATAATAAGTGAAAGTGTATTATACATATACAAAATAACCATATTATCATATATAATACCATATATGATTTTATTATGACTTCATATTACCTGTTTATTAATAATTTCACATTAATGCTATGTTTCGGGTAATATCTGCTCTCTTTTTCGTATATGTTTTGACTTTCTATTTGTGATCCTCATTCATAGATCACTATTTATTTATTTCAAAAATTTAAAACATGATTTAAATATCATATATATTCAGTATATAAATATTTATAATAATCTACAATATATATAAATATGAAATAAAATACACTTTTCATGGAGATAGTAGGTCATACGCATGCATGAACATTGTTTCCATATTTTTCATATAGAATGAAATGAAGTAAATAATATATATATATATATATAATTACATTTGAATTATTATTTCATATTATCATATACTTTTAATAAACACATCCATAATACATTCCATGTAAATTATGAATGAATCAGATTACTTTGAAGAGGTGGTAGTACACACGTCCATTAACGAAGTAATGATATTTACACAAAATAGAAAGCATGAAGGTATATTTTATGTAATAATAAAATAATAAAAAAATTAATTATAAATTTAATATATATCATATAAATATGTTTTTCCATCATAATTCCCACACATGATAGGTGGTAAAAAATGAACAAAATTATTTTGTGAGGAGGTTTTCCATTGTACAAACAAATGGAATTTTTGTTAGCCTTTATATATAAGTTCCTCTAAGTGTAGGTTGAAAATATTGAAAAAAATTATCTGTTAAATGAGTATAATATGGTTATTATATAAACACAAAATTTAAATAGATTAAGATACGGAGAATGAAAATTAATCAATAGATCTTGGGGGAGGATGTTTCCACTTCCTTGGGTAAAACCTCTTGGTTTGCACCAAAGGGCTTCATTTATTGGATTTCATCCCAAAGGGAGGAATCTAGAATGAATTTAGTTATTTTTTGAGTATATATGCTCAGATTAGGTCAGCAAAAAATGGCTTGATAGGTGTGAATAGGTATAAGGGGTGAGTTCCTTTTTATAGTAGAGGAGGAGTACCATTCCTATAAACTTTCGAAATTGGATTTCCACCCAAGTCTTTCCTATGTGACGTGTCTCCAATAATGGTTAATTTCAGTGAAAAGGGAGAATCGGGTCAAATTTAGAAGATCCAATGGATTTTTGGAAAAGATTCTAGGTAATTTCTAGCCTTAGGTTTATGGTTTAGTCCTTTGTTAAAATAATTTTTCATTTAATTTTTGTAATTAATTTTAATCATTTTCACTAATAATTTTGATCAAAAAATTATTCAACCTTTTTAGAAATTATAAATAATTATGATTTAAAATATGGAATCCATTTTTGAAAATTCCAATCACTAAAGTAAAATAAATTAATTTAAATTTAATCCTAGATTGGTGTAAAATTTATCTAATGAAAATTTTAAACAAAATCAAAATATAATTGAACCCTATAATTTATTTAGATGAAATAATCGTTTTGAATTAAAATTCAGTATTTTTCACTATTCATCCAAAAATAAAGTTTTTCAAAAAAAATCTGAATAAGTCACACTAATATAATTTTGAAACTATAATTTAAAAGATTAAGTACATTATATCAAATTAGAATTTTAAAATCTTCTAAATTTGATTATATTATTTTTCACAAAATGAAATTAAAAAGTAGTTCTTTAGAAAAAATAGTATTCTGAAATATAAAAATACTTGAAAAAAAATTACATGTTTTATTTTCAAAATGTTTTTTAAATAAAAATTTATAAATAATATTTTAAAATTGGTTATTACTATTCATATTAATATGTTTAATGGATAGTTTATAACTCTTTCATTTAAATAATTATAACAAGAAATTATCCTTTCATAGAAACTCAATGTTGTGTGTAATATAAGGATAGTCGGTGTTACGTTAATCGTATTATTAAAAAATTTTAGCATATAAATTAAGCACAACTTGTTGTATACTACAACTCAAGGAATCAAATAAAAAATAATTTATTCAAATAATGGGTCATAAAAACTCAGGGTGTTACAATTATGCTCTTGATTTTGGCATTCTTTGAGACAATTATAGATGAGTTCCCTAGAAAGTTTTCATTATTATTCTTAGCTTATGTTGTGTGATATAACACTGATGTAAGTGGCTTCAATATTTATTTACATTCTCTCACACATTAATGATTTTAATTTTTATAATAATTTTCTTATTATTTTCAATTGATAACCCTTAATATTTAATGGATTTAAATTTTTGGATTATTTGTGATTCCCATAACATGTTTGATTTTTTGATAAAGATAGTTGTGGATTCAAATAAATATTTGGTTATGAGAACTTATCATGAACATGTGATTCGTGTGATCGTATTTTATTGTGGAGGGATTTTTCAATTCATATGTATCGATTAGATCCAATTTGGGGAACACATGTGTGAATAGCCAAGATAAATGTTTATTCTAGATGGACAGGTTTTCTACTCATGAGTTTGGTAAATTTAAAGTAATGATTCATGCATAGTTTTGTGGGAGTTATATATTGTTTATTACAGATGGAAATAATTATTTACACTTAATTAAATAAAATTACATTTAAAAATAGATTAAATATTATTTATTGATGTTTTTATATAAAAGTATGTGATAAGATGTTCTTATTTATGTGGTGTATATGTGAAATATTGGTAATTTCCTAATGATTTGATATAATCACCCCCCTTATATATGAACATTATATCATACAAAGACATTGTCTATCATGATTTAAGGAATGGGATTATATTGAACTTCACTAGTGGAGCACGGTGATGTTATAGTTGTGGTTGATAGAGATTGAGCTAGGGAGTTGGTTGCGTCCAGGTGTTTGGAGTTTTTAGAGTATGGTTACATAATTTGATCATGTATTTGGAATTTTGGGTTCATATTTTTTATCTTCTTCTAAAACTACCCTAATTTTGTTCAATTATTTTTGATACTGAGTTCTATTGGTTTACCTCCATGTATCATATAGTGTTTAATTACTATTTTATCTATTGTATGTTGTGTATGTTTTTATGATAAAATAATCCCATGATGTTTTATTATTCATTTGTAATTTTTTCCATCCTTTGGTGCCTAGGGGAATGTCAATTAAGTTTATTGGCATCTCAGAACTATAATAGCTAATGGGATGAGTTCAGGATGTTATAGTGAGACATGGTGTTATACAAATAAATATCCTAATGTTTTTTTATAATATTACAAGAAAAGTATAATAGTATAAAACATTGGACATTTTTGTAATAATCCATGTGTTATGGTAGATAGAAACATCTTACTCACTTGCCACTTTATAAAGAGACTTGGGAACAATGGATTCCATCACATATAATTTTTTCCATTGTGTAGTGTAATTCATAATAGCTTATACAATTAATGAACATTTTTAACCAGTGAGAAGGTTATACTTTTCTAAAATGAATTTTAATGATATTTTTTTATGTCCTATTGTTTTCTATTCCTACAATAATAAATGATTGTTTTAGTACTTTATCTTGATTACTAAATTGTAATAAAAATAATTTTTTTAATATATTCATCTCCCACTATTTTATAAAACCCAATATCCCTGATGATTAGTTTCAAATTATCTTATCCTATGGATATTCTAATTGAAATGATCTGTCTACTAATTTTCATTACATATACATTTTTCATCAAATTAACTCAAAAAATATTTGGTAAGTGAAACTTTCCAATTGTATTAACTCACAGATCCATTATTTTTTATTAGACTCCCCATTCCTAAAATGAAATACCAAGATTTAATCAACACTTTCCTCTGAAGTGGTATTGAATACACATTTCCCATTACACTAAATGGAAAATTGGTTATGTTTCCCCAAAAAAAATAATAAATTACTTGATAAAATTACAAATCTGGACTCTATCCATTAAAACAATTTTTTATATGGTTAAAATCTTATTTAAGCTGTGGTAGGAATATTTAATTTAATATATTATTGAATAATTTTTTATATCTTTATTGATAAATTTCCAATTTTATATTGTTATGTACTTCTTAATATGATGTGGATTTCACTTAAGTAATAATTCATATCTAGATAAAAATTATATATAATCCAATTTATTTTATTTCCATATTACATTATTTTTAATTCATTAACTAATATGATAATGATAAACCTTCCATAGAGAAATTAACTATAAAACTTAACTATAATAAAATAATAAAAGTGTCACTATCAAAATATGTTCTAATAGTTACTTCATCTAGTGGATGATAATCTTACCCTATCACTAGGGGAAAACACCTTGAAATATTACTTGGTTTGTGCAAGATCATTCCACCTTTCCTCCTATATGTCTCCTAGATTGGTTATTCCTCGGAACATGAATTGGATGGCCTCTACTAGACTAGATGTACCAATAGTTACATAATCTTTACTCACATGAAGCTGAGTGGAAACAAAATTATTGGTTAAGGGGTCTACATATATGAAAATACTGGAATATGCTCCCTCACATAATGAGAGGTCATGATGATGCACATGCCTTCATTGTAACATCCTAACCCGGAAGCCACTATTCGGTGCCCGGAGCTAGTGGGTCACATCGCCTCAAGTGCATCTCCCAAAAATCCAGAGGCTTCTAACAAGCAGTGAGATCCTAAGATGAGTCTATGGGGATACTATTCCCACATGTTAGAGTGTTTTGTAGTGGTAGTAAACATAAAAATCAATAAAGAAAGCAGTGATATAGATAACATAGTGAAAAAAAACTCTATTACAACTTAACTAGTATCCCATTATACTATAAGAATATATAAACATATATGAAACAACAATAATATAATAACTGGAACTAAATCATAAACAAAATGATTATCATTTAATTACTCTTCAAATTATCCAAAATATAAATATGGGAATCATTACAATACATGTATGAAAATACCAAAACACCAAAGAGATCTGTCACAGCTAGTATCATGAGCCTCAACACAGTATTATGCTCCCATTTACTTAAGCATATCACAAATCAGGCATTGTATTGGGGGTGATTTCTGAGGTCTGTAACTGTATCCATAAAGCCTTTTTTAGTACCCAATAGTGGCCCGAATAGGGTCTGAGATAACACGCAATAGGATACCACTAACAATGTCTATAACAAATCCAGGTTGTGTAATATAAGCTAAAATAGTGAGAATAATATAACTAAAATGGAGGTTCTGAAATTAAAGAAATAAATCCAAGTGGTATTATCCATCCTACCAAGGATACCTGCAACAATAGAAAAGCACCCTTAACATGGTGACTATAAATTAGAATTAAAAAGTCACCCTATCTGGTCTAACAACTGAAATAGGATACCTATATCGAGGATATCTATAAAACACACCCAAAGTTTCACCGCAACCAAATTATACAACCAATCAAACCTTTTCGATGGTTACGTCATATAATTAGAACTATTATACCTCTCATGGATGGATCCAAGGTATAGAAAACAAAATTATCCTTGTTGAGTACCATGCATATATCGATGAAAACATGGTTATATTTTAGTGGAGTCTAAGGATCATGTTAAAATAACATGTCCTGTGTGAGTCTATGAAAACTGGATCCAAGGGTTAGTAAGTCCCAAGGTGTCCCATATAATGAAGACCCAAGGAGAAATCTCAACTGAGGCATCCAATACTGCAATTAGGATCCGTGGAGGTAATATTTATGGAATCTAATGGAATCTGGATCCAAGGAATTCCATCCAAGTAATACTCTACCATTTCAATTCATCACATTTATTAATCAATTCACATTTCATAACTTTATTTTAGTACATTAAACTCATATACAATTAACATTTAAAGTTTTTATCAATTTACATAATGTATAGAATGGAAAAGGAGGCAAGAAATCCTATATTCATTTCAAATAATTCAATTCAATACATTAATGACTTTATCAATCTAAGAAAGCACAAACACACACTATAAGAGGTTTAAATAGCAAAAAAATGAGGAAACACCCCATCAGTGGCCTAGGTTGGAGAAGAAACCTCCAACTACACCATATAGCTAGTGGTTATCCCTAACATGCTACAATTCATTGAAATTAGTAATTCAATTCATTTTGGGTAACCACTAGAAATTATAGTGTGTGGAACAATTCCAACGGGCTCTACAAATAACCATAACATGTAAAAAAAGTATATACCACCTATCAGATGTCTGTAGTAGATAAATCATCCAAAATCAACTTTTGATTTGATATCGATGAAAAGAAAAATGAATAAATGATGATGAAACAAGAAATAAGTAATATTATCAAACACCCAAACTACAGAGCTGATAACATTGAAAATGAATAGCATCTCAAGAGTGATGAAGAACTCATCAAGGTCAGTACAATAGAACTGATAGTGTTTGAATCTGATTTTGTTTAGAAGTACATGATAAAAAACTAAATAAAATACTCAAAGTGTAGATATCAACATGATTCACTGCCAATGGATGAAGAATAGAAATAGGTTTTAGATTTCAAATAATTTTAATGGAAAAATACTCATTTCCCTCAAAGTACTAGGCCACATGGTTTGGTCACATGATTCGCTAAACTGTGCACCAATTGTATGCCATTAAAAATCTCAAGGGGTTCCTCACATTGTTTGTGTGCATGGTTTTCCTCCCCATGCAAACATCTTGAATTTTTTCTCTGCCAAAATTTACAGGTGCCTCACAAGATTTTATGCCTTAGTTTTCATGGTTTTCCTCAAAAAATGAAATATGTGGAACTCCACTATCAGTCCTCATATGGTTTTGAGTAACCATGTGGCCTATCCCACATGGATTCTCCTAACCATACCACCTGTCTATTTCATTCAAAATTCAAGGATTTAGGCTCTAAATAATCCTCGAGCACCATTGATAAACCCATGATCATATGGGTAACTCAGATTAGTCCATTAAAAATATTTTAAACTAGAAACAAATATCTATACTTCATAGAAAAATTGGGGATCTAAAAATCATCCACCTTAATTAAATTGTCCCAAAATTTCCCTCTGAAGGGTCGTCAATAAGTACATAAGAATACTCTGGCCACTAATCTTGTACATTATCCTCCCACTCCAATGACTTGTCCTATAAATAGTCATTATTTCATATCACCTACAAAATTCCATACCTAGATGCCACTGAACGGTGCCCTGATCTCGGTGGGTCACATGGCCTCAAGCGCATCTCCACAAATTCTAGATCTTGTTGACTAGAAATGACAGCCAAGGTATGTTAGTGGGGATTCTATTCTCTTATCATAAGATTTTAGCATAACAGAATAAAAATATCTTATAATAAGTGGAAATTATAAATCAATACAAAATCATTAGGAAAAGATAAAAATATAAAAAGGAATCATATAAAATTATGAAAATACATGTAGCATATCTCAAATAAATAAAACAAGACCATGGGTCCATAGAGTTTTTACAATACAACTAACAAATGCCAAAAAAGGACAAAAAGTATCCCATCAGTATCATGAGCCTCATCTCAGTCTCATGCTCCTATGCTCCTAAGTAGGAGTCAAGATCATGTATTAGGGAACTTCCCCATATCAATACCTAAAAACATAGTCTGTTTGGGAACCCAAAGGCAGCCCAAACAGGGTGTGAGATATAATCCCTATAGGCAACAACCCAATTTTTGGATCTAATCAATCAGTGAATATATATATATATAACAACAGTGAGCGGGAAAATTATAACAAGTAAAAAAGATGTACTCAAAATTGGACATCCTATAAAATAAAGTTCCCATTTATATATAAGTCCATTTAATGAATTCCATTTAGAATTTGGGTCTCTAATTTAATAGTTAGGCCAATATCATTTATAACATTCTTATTTAACTAAACAATTCATTTAATCAATAATTCTCCGAACCTAGCATTATGCCTAGAATTCCCCATATGCACATTTATCTAAGGATCCCTAATCAATCAATCCATAATGTGTAAGTCAATACCAAATCTAAGCTTTTTTATTTGCATGGCAGACACATCATATAATTCATTTCATTCATTAATCAATTTTGGACATGTGCCCATTCTTAAAACTCATAATTTGGAATATAAGTATCATTATAGGTGTAATAGGAACCAACACCCTACAAGCCTATTCATGGAGAACAACTCATGAACCCATTTGTCAATTTAAGTGTGGTGTGACATCTCATCCACTTGGTTTCATCATTGGCGATCCAATAAGAGATCATATGTATCACCCATGGAAATATGAGCAGATTCCCTCTTGAATCTATCCATGGAATTCTCATATGAATCTATATGTCACTCAACATATAAAGGCCTTCCTTGTGGATTCCATCTTTATCCATCCATATTTGGAGTCCAACTTTCATTTGGTCATAAGAAAGGTTAAGGATGTAAGAGTTCATCTAGAGAACTCTTCATTTGAATCCATTTTCGTCCCAATAACTACTCATTATCATTCAATAATATAATTTAATCAATTTCTTTAGACATGTAATGTTCAAAACCAAGATCATTATAATTCAATCTCACCTCATATGGTGACTCAAGAATTATCCAAGATTTGAATAATACTCACATGGGAATATCTTTATAACAAGAACCTAAAGAATAAATAAACCATCATGTGGAATAATATCTATTTAAGTCACAAGGGAAAAGAAATACAAATATAAATTCATTTTTATTAAACCATTACCTAGAATATCTTTGATTTAAATCTCATGTAAAATTAGCATTAAATATATTCAAGCTTCAACAAAATATTACATACTTATATCCAAGGGAATTCTCATTGATCCCTTCCAATTAATTAATCCATTTAAAATTCATCTCATATTTCAATTCAATTCATAAATCAATTCACATTTAACATCCCAATCACATGGAAAAGGAAACACCCTATGGTATTCAATTATAAAATCTACCCATGGTTGTCTAGTTCAATTAATCAACACAGCCAATGTTATGATTTTTTTAATGTACTCAACCGATAATAATTCAAAAGAAGCCTCTCAAATCATATAGTTTTTGATAAAAAAATCAAGGATTTAATTACATTCAAGAAGACAACTGGAAAAATTGGAGCACAAAAAAATAGTATATATAAACAACATGACATTAAGTGAAAATCATGATAACACCTACTGTAGGTCCATAGTTAATAGAACATCCAAAATCATCTCCCGATTCATCTCAAGTGAGGAGAAAATCAACAAACTGACAAAGAACCTAATAATAGAAAAAAGTCATCTTGCACCTATATAGAATTTTTGATACCAAACCAAAAGGGCAAGAGCGCATAATGGATGGTAAACTCAACAAGATGGATCTAATGCTTCTAATGGATCCTGATTCAAATCTCAGGTGAATATGTTACTTCAATACCTATCTTAGGCATCAAAGGGTGCTTATAAAGATCAAAGGTGTTCTACAAGAGATGAAACCAATTTTACTTTTTTAATATGTTTAATTTTAATTTAAAATTATTCAATTTCCCCAAATTTAAAGGGTTTCACTATTTAGTTGCACATTTAGCTTTATGAAAGGGGCAACCCCATTGTCTTCTTGCACAGTTTAACTAATCATGCAAAAACCGTACAAATCTCCAATGTCAAAATTTTAAACCTGGATTTACGAACATGTATTCCAACTTGCATGGTTTACACTAACCAAGAATCAGGCCATTTCAACCAAAACCTAGGTTCAGGGCTCTAAACTGGCCCTGGAAGTAGCCATTACCTTCGTGTTCTCAAAGGGATGTCATATTATTCTATATTTAAAAATTTAAACAAAACAATTATGGAAATTAATGGATCTGTACTTCCATTAAGAATAAGGTTCTTATAAATTTACCCCCTTAATGAAAATTTCCCCTGAATTTCCCTTCCAATAGTGGTGATGTGAAATCTGTGAATAACTCCAGGAAATATTATCGTAAATTAGTCTCTCAATTCTAGGCCTCATCATGTACTCGTCCATACTACCATAGCACATGTACTAAAGGAATTGACCCTTCCTCAGGGAACCTTCATGCTACAATACAAAATATGTACAGGATTCTCCTCAAAGGATACATCTACCTATAACTCAACCTCATCATCCTAAAATTCATGATATGGATCTAAATATTAGTTCCATAGCTGAGATACAGGGAAGATGTCATGCATGGCCCTCTATATATGAGTTAACTGTAATTTATAGGATATTGGCTCAGATCTATCCAAAATCTCAAATGGCGTGACATAATGTAGTGAAATATTTACTTCACTCCTAGTTCTCATGTGTCCTAGCCTTAGTGAAATTTATAAGATAACCTGATCCACAACCTCTAACTCGAGAATTCATCTATAGTGATCAGTGTATAATTTCTAGCATGACTGTATAGTATCCATTCACTTCTGAATCAACTGAAGCTACTCTTTTGTCTCCTAAACAAGATAAGTTCTATGAATTGCTTCCTATCCAACCAATAACCAAAACAGGGTTGAAAATCCTGACCAACCATAAAATACTCATAATGAACCATCTGAATAATGTACTAAAAACTATTACTATAGGATAATTCATCTAAGGGTATATTCCTCTCCCATTATCCCCCATAATCTAGGACACATGCCTATAAAATTCCCTTAAGAACTTGAATCGTACACTATGACTGGCCATCTATCTAGAGGTGGCATGTTGTGCGTAAAAGCACCTATGTAACCAATTCCCTCTATATCCCTTTCCAAAACTATGAATTAAACTATCCATTCATATCTGAAATGATAGGATGTGGGACCCCAGGAAGTCGTACTATCTCATGAATATACAACCTTCCAAGTTCATCTAAACTAAAGAATTCTTAGGCTATTACGAAATATGAAACCTTCATGAGCATGTTATCAACAACCATACAGCATCATTGCCTTAAGGCAACCTCAGAAAACTAGTAACAAAATATATTGTGACATCATTCTATTTCTGCTTAGGAATGGGTAGCTACGATAAAATTATGGTTGGTTTTTGGTGTTCGGACTTCACCTGTTGGAAAATTGAACATCTCATGATAAACCTAGCTATATGTCTTTTAATAATCAACCCCAATATTGGTGATGTAAATCCCAATATATCCTGGTAATGTTGGTGTGTATTTCCCATGATAAAGCATGAAAGTCACATATCAAATCCTCACAAATGTCTACTAAATCCCATACATGGCCATGTATATTCATAATTTCATCCTCACATAGGGTTTAACCAAGATGAGTGTTCATACCTTCCACACTCTCATATTAGATTAGGTCCTAAAAATTATAATATCCACCTTATCCTAACTCTATCAATTAGGGTAGATTTAATAGATAAGGATGATAGAAAATTATTTCCCTGACTATCTAACACCTCTAAGTTCATCTCAGAGAAAATATCCATAAGTTTCCACTCACTACAGGACTACTACTATCCTTGTGTTAGATTCCTCCTCCTTCATGTATTGTCCACTGTATTATCTTTACTAATAATGTAGGAAATCAAAAATTCAAAAGACTATAGGTATTAGACCCACCTTCATTTCCTTAGATTCATATCATGCTGTGTAAATATGTACTTGTGGATTTTATGGTTTGTGCTCTCCCAGAAAATAGTGTCTCTAACAATGAAATGTGTGAACAACTGTTGCTAACTCAATATCATCCATCGAGTAATTCCTCTCATGTAGCCTCAAATATTGAGACTCATATGCTATGACTTGAGCCCCATGCATAAGAACTACTCCTAGCCTGATACCTGATGCGTCGCAGTACACAGTGTATCTCATTCATGGATATAGATAAATCAGTATCGACAGTAAATGCAATCTCTATTTTAGTTCCTAAACATATGTATCATAGGAATCTTACCATACAAACTTCACACCCTTCTAATTAAATCCCATAGGAAGTTTTTTTGGGCATAAGAAGTACTTTATGAAATCCATGTATTAACCAGCTATACCCAAGAAACTTCAAACCTCAAAGATGTTCTTGGGATTCTCCAAGTAATCTAAATCTATCAAATTTTATAGGATAAATAATACTCATGTCTCTAATATGATGTGAACCAGGAAGCTAATTTGATCCATCCAGAAGTGGAACTTTGTGAGATTATCATATAACTAATTCTCTCTTAGCATATTCAAAATGTCCTCAAGGTGTTTTTCATGGCAGTGTTGATTTGGGAATAAACCATGATATCAACCCCAAAAACCACCACAAATGAATCCATAGAAGGATGGAACACTCGATTCATCAGTTCTATGAATATATTGGCATGTTTGTGAGGCTGAACAACATAAAAAGTACTCATATAAACCATAACTACTATGAATGGGTATGCAAGGTATGTACGATGGTCTAAAATGTAGATGATGATAACCGGATCTCAAATCAATCTTTTATATGACACAAGCTCCTCAAAGTTGGTCAAAGAGGCCATATATATATATAAGAGGATAACAGTTCTTAATCATAAAATGTTTCAATTTTTGGTAATGCACACATAGCTTGATACTTATATCTGAATTTTCTTTAAAATGGATCAGTGAGCCCCATGGATAATTATTAGGTTAGATGAAACCCTTTGTCTCTAAATCCTCTAGTTAACTCTTCAGCTGTTTCATCTCATAAGTAGTCATCATGTAAGGAGGAATGTACATAGGAGCATCTCCAGTCACTAGCGCTATAGAGAGATCTACCTCTCTCACTAGAGGTAATCCTGAAATGTCATCCGAGAAAAAATCTCTGAAATAATCAACTGCTAGAGGGAAATCTTCCTAAAAAGTTACATAATCTTCCAAATACAAACCAGAGATCTAGGATGCCATCCCTTCCAACCCACATTTCTCAGGTATAGGTCTGATCACCAAGACATCTCATTCACCTTTGTGAATAAATTCTTTACTCAACAGTGATGTGAAGGTCACCCTTCAGTAGTAGCTGTCAAAAAAATAGTGAAATAAAACCAACTAGTCTATCTTGAGATTGATATCAAAACCTGCCATCTTGAGGACAAAGAGGCCCCATATGAATTTACAACCACCATTCACAATGGTCACTCCCTATACTGGCTTACACCCTTAATTTAATCCCCAATGGAGTTTCAAGAATTATAAAACCATTATAATTTTAAACATTGAACCTAAGACTCTTCACATTGGGCACAAATATAAATCTATGAGAACCCCATATATAATAAATTATAGAAGCTAAAGTAGTGGATACTAGAATAGTACCTCTGATAGTATAAGGTATGGGATCCTACACCTCAAGGGTTAATTTTACTACATATATTTGGCATGTACCACTGCAATGTGATACTACCTAACTACCCTAAGAAGATCCCCTCTCTTGTTTCTATACAACTAGGGTATGACTACCACGACCACCACCTCATACTGATCAGTTGGTTGTAATTTAGTTCCCTAACTGATGAGAATAAGATGACCCTGATCCTAATTGTTGAGTTGGTACAAATCATTTCTCACTTGCTACTGGTGTAAAATTCTTACAGAAGCATTGTTGATGACTCATCTTGCGGCAGGATTGGCACTCGATTGGGTCCCTCACACACTATGGCCTTATATGTCCCAAACTGAAGCACCAGTAACACCTCATGTAGGTACAAAAGTGAATGATTTGACTACTAACATCATCATTTGGAATCTCCAGATGAAACTTCATAATACTAGTCGATGTAGTACTAGATTGAGAAATCGAACCACCCTGGATCACACCTCCAGCCTCTCCCAGGTTATGCTCTATGATAAATGCCAAATTCCATATTCTTGATAATTTAATCATCCATAATGCATATACCTAGGATTTAATGTCATACTTAATACCATCCTCAAATTTATTGGCTTTAGATATCACATCACCCATCAGAATAGATGTGAAATTCTAGAGCCCAGTAAATTGGGATAAATAATCCATAATAGATAGTGCACCCTGATCCGGGTTTAATAACTCCTTGGATCTATTAATCATCATGGTATCAGTATAGAATTATTCATATATAGTTTTATTCCCTACAAGACATTTCCCAATGATTATACATTTGTGTGATGACATCCCACCATCTCTTGAAAGAAACATGTAGTATATACATAGTGAGCTTGACCCTCCTCTTAGGAGCCATCACTATATGCTCGAAGATAGAGATCAAGGAATATAGATTTCAATATGTATCCTATAGTACTTCGTCCCTTGAAAAAATGGGAACATTCTGTTGTTGTAACTCACATGTTAACTTCTCTATAATCAAGGTAAGTTGTGGTGCTCCCTAAAACGTCTACAAGAACCACAACAACCCTACACAAAACTATGACGCAGCACCTGTGTTTGGTTCAATGACTGGTGCCACAGTTGGTACTATGAGAGGATCCATTTTTAGACTATATCCCACCACCTATAGAGTATAGTCATCTCCACCCTACTGGCATATGATTGTAAGTCATTGTGGTGGCTTGCCTCTATAATTCCAAACAAATTCTTCAGTTCAAGATTATTATCAAGGTTTACATGTCAACATCATAGTTATTTAAGCAGAATAGCCTCAATCCTTCCTCTATAAGAATAAACCCCTTTGTATGCACCCTGAGTAAGGTATGGGTGTTGCAAAGATAAGGTATAAGTAAGAGACACTACCAATAGCTCACTGCTAAGGTCGAGTTTGTCAAGTTCTCAACTATAAGCAACTCAAGTCTCCATTTAATTCCAAATTCATTTTCATTTGACATCATGTATTCTTTATAATTTTAAATCATAATTATTTCATATTTGTCACAATCCATTTTAAATATTTAAGTAATGGTCCTATAAATACTGATTCCAGAGGGCCCATACTCATTTGGTAAAAAATAATGGTGTCCCCCTATTTCACACCATAAAACATTCCAAAATACATATCACAACAACGGGTATATCTAACAAAACTCATATCAAAACAGCATTAAAAAAGTAATGCATCCAATGGATTGAAATAACTCATGGAATATGATTATAACATGTTCTTATATGATGCATGACATGGCTCACCCTCATCTTGTCAGGTTTTAACATAAATAGAACCCACAGTCGTATCAATAATATCATCACAATTCATGTTCATCACCTAATGGTGGAATCATATCAACTGTAATAGTAAAAATAAAAAAACTATAATTGAATTTATGTAAATTTGGATTTTTCTAATATGTGGGTTATCTATGCTCAGGCATAGCTCATTAACAAACTCCTATTACTTTCTACCCCTTTGATTATTCCAAAATAGTAAATAAAACCAAGACAATAACACTCTGATACAACTTTTGTAATATCCCAAACATGGATGACACTATGTGGAGCCCTAAACCCAATGGATCTCATAGAATCAAGTGTTTATTCCCAAACACCAAAGTATTATGACTAGTAGTGAGGTCCTAGGTGCACTGATGGAGAGACTATTCCCTAATCAGCAATGTGTAGTATAGTGGAATAACAATATCATACACAAATCAGAAATTTTTAATCAATACAAACAGTAGATACTCAGTAGTATATGATAACAATAAAAAAAGGAATTAATATACAATGATGATGATACATGTCATGTTTCTCTAATAAATCATCCAAAAATGTATCCATATAAGTTGTACAATACTTGTAAAAAAGTACAAGAAGTACAAGAAGTACCCCAGCAGCATCATGATCCTTAGTTCAATCCCATGATCCTATGATCCTAAGTAGAAGTCAAGATCCTATATTAGGTTTTTTTCCCTTATCGATGACTGTAATCATATAGTCTTTTTGGGTACCCCAAGACAGCCCAAACAGGGTGTGAGATATAATACCTATATGAAACCACCTAAGGTATGGTTCTAATTATTCAATGAAATATATATTAAAAAATTATGTAGGAAAAATATATCAAGTAAAAGAAGTACTAAATCTTTAACATCCTATAAAACCAAGTTCCCATTTATATCCAAGCTCATTTAATGAATTTCATTTATATGATATGTCTCTAATTTAGCAGTTAAGAATGTATCATTTATAACATACTCAATTAATAAAATAGTTTATTTAATCAATAGGTCTCATAACCTGGCATTAAGCCTAGTGTTCCCTATAAGTACATGTGTCCATGGATGCCTAAGAAATCCATCCATAATGTGTAACTCAAGATATAATCCATGATTATACTTTTTCTTTTTAGATGCATCATATAAGTCATTTTAATCATTAGTGAATTTAGAACCATGGCATGTCCTTGTAATTCCTATGTTGGAATGCAAGTACCACTCTATGTGTAATATAAACTAACAGCCAATGAGCCCATCCATGGAAAACCTCTCATGAATCCATTTATCACTCTAGGTGTGGTATAACTTCTCATCCACTCTAATCCATCCTTAGAGAACCATAAACGGGATCCCAAGTATCACCCATGTAAATATGATCAAATATCATCTTGAGTCCTTCCATATAATTCCCATACAAATCCATGTATCACTCGGCATATAAAGTCCGTCTTTGTTGATTCTATCATTGGTAGTCCATATTGGGTGTCCAAGTGTCACTTGAGCATAAGTAAGATCAATGGAAAAGGATTCCATCCATGGAATTATTCATTTGAATACATGTTTCACCCAAGTCCTACTCATTATCATTCAATTGTATCATTCAACAAATTTCATTTACTCTTCCATGGTCAACACTAAGAGCATTACAATTCAATAACTTTTCAAAAGGTGACTCAAGAATTGGTCAATATTGGAAAGCTTGCCTCTCAAATACACACATGGGCATATATTTATAACAAGAACCTCAAGCTTACACTAACCATCACATTGTATAATCTCTATCTAACTCATAAGGTAAAATCTATTTACATAGAGATTCATTATTATTCAACCATTTCCTAGCATATCATTGATTTTACTCTCATGGGAAATTCACATTAAGGAAATTCAAGCTTAAACAAGATATTACATAGACAATGCCAAGGTCATGGTCATTGATACCTTCCTATTAATTCATTCAATTACAATTCATCTCATGTTTCAATTAAATTCACAATTTAAATCCCAAGCATTGGTTAAATGGCACACCCTATGGAATCTAATCCCAAAAGCCACCCATGGTGGTCTAGTTCAATTAATCAACACATCAAAAGGGGATTTTCTTGTTTCGTGGATCTCATCCAATAATCATTCAACAATACACTCATTAATTAAATTGTAAAGTATTAACAATTCATGAATTTAATTTCATCTAAGGTGATACAAGGAATAATGGTCTCTTCAAACAATGGAATATATAAGTAACTAGAATTTAATAGAAAGGAATGGGACCACCTACCATAGGTTTGTAGTTGATATATCACCATGTATCTACTCCTGATTCAAATTTGATCAGGAAAAAATAGAAGAATGGGTGACGAACCTAATAATATGTAAAATCATCTTCCACCTATGTAGATTTTCCAATACCAAACTAAATGCAGAACGACTCAAAATGAATGGGGAACGAACTGAGACAGATATGATGATTCTGATAGATCTGGATTTTGAGCTCAGATGAAGAAGTTACGTCAAATAATACCTTAGGTGTCAACGGGATATTTCAAATCTCAATGTTTTTGTGAAGGAGATGAAACCAATTTTAGGTTTATAATGGATTTTAATTTAATTTAAAATTATTAAAATTCTTAAGAATTAACGGGTTTTTTGGTTTAGATACAAGGTTTTACAAACTGTTTTCCAACCATGAATGGTTAGTTGTAGTGAAGGGGAACTCATAAGGTTTTCTCACAAGGTTTGAATAAATGTTATAAAACCATGAAAATCACAACTATCAAAATTGTAGTCCTGTCCACATGACCATGAAATCCAACTCACACAATTTTCACTAACTGTGCACCCAGCCATTTCACCCCAAACATGGGTTTTGGGATCCAAACCAGCCTCACACACCCTATTTACCTCCATGTCATAAAAGGTGATTCCTATAAGGACATATTTAAATATTTGAACTAAAATTTTATGGAAATATAATGATCCATCCGTCAATGAATAAATGGTTTCTAACAGAACTTGTATTAGAGGAACTGACTGGCCCCGAATAACCTTCATGTTCTTATCAACCATAAAAATCAGATACTCCTCAAATGATTCATCAACATATAATACCAATTAATTTGGATGAATATTTTGATATAGTTCTAATTGATAATGTAATAGCAGTGATACATGGAAGATGTCATGAATGGCTCAGTACCTTGAAAAAACTACAACCGATAGGATACTAGCTCGACTCTCTCCAGAATCATAACCATCCCAACATATCATAGTGAAAGCTTTAATTTTCTCCAAATATGGATATGTCACAGCCTTAGTGAGAAACATAAAAATATCTTATCCATGAATTCAAACTCTAGAGGTAAATGAAAGAGATCGACGTAAGATTTAGATCGATACTGTGCATTATCCATCCACTTCCTAATAAACCAGGCCTTCATAGAAGTCAAAAATATGATATGTAATCCCGGTAAAGTTTCCTCACCTATCTCTAGCCAGAATAGTGGAATTCATCATAGAATATTATGCAAATCCTCATAAGGTTCCATTTTTATCATCTCATTATATCTATTAATATACACAAAACTTAACCAGACATATATGTCTCTCCCAAGAGCCCCCAAATCTTAGGATGCATAATCATATCATGTACTTAAGAACATGTATCATACTCTCTGATTGTCTATCGGTCTAAGAATTTTATATTGTGCTTCTAAGTACTAGTGTAACCAAATCCCTTTGCAAACTTTTCAAAAAAATTAGATGTAAATTGCGAAAAAATATATGAAACAATATAATGATGGACCCAAGAAGCCACCCAATCTTACAGATATAAAACGTCCCATGATCATCTACACTAAAGGTCTCCCTATTCAGAATTAATTGAGAATAATTTGTGATAATATTTATAACAACCTATATAGCATCACTACCTAGAGGCAACATCAGAAAACTAGTCATGAAATTCATCATCACATTATCCCACTTCCACTCAGTAATGGTTAACATTTGTAGAAGTCTGGCTAGTCACAGATATTCTTCTTTCACCAATAGACAAGTGGAACATCTCATGAAAAAACCAGCTACTACACATTTCATACCTGGACCCTAGTATGAATGGTGTTGGTCATGATACATCTGGGTGACATTGATGTGTACTACACAAACATAGGCATGAAACTCACACATCATCTACTTAGGTATGTCTTCTAGAAACCACATGTGACCACAGATATGTAGGATCTTATCCTTGCATTTGGTCCAATCAGGATGTGGTTCCTCACCTTCCACACTCACCCATAGGATTAGGCCCTCGTAATATGACATTTGTCTCATCCTCACTCTACCTAGAAGGTTAGAGGTCACTTCAATGGATGAAAGAAAATTCTACCCTAGACCATCATGTACCTCCAACTGCATCTCTAAAAATAAATCCATAAAGCTTCCACTCACTACTGGCCTATGGAACAGCATATATCCAAGTCCTCCTACTCAGAGCATCAGCTACTACATTTCCCTTTACAAGATTATAGGCAAGCATGGAGTTAGAACACAATAGCTACTCAACCAACCTTCACTTCCTCATATTCAGATCACGCTATGTAAATATGTTCATGAGGATTTTTTTGTCCACGTATAACACAAAATCCTCTCCCATTAAGTGACGTCTCCAATAGTGCAAAGCATGAATAACATTAGAAAACATATGATTGTGTGTCGAGTAGATCATCTCATGTGGAATCAACTGATGTCACCTATAAGTTTTGACTTTGTCCCCCTACATAAGGACTTATCCTAGCCCAATACCCGATGCATTATAATACATAGTGTATCTCCTTCCTATCTCTAGAAGAATTTGGACCAGCTCTAAATTCAGTCTCCCCCTGAGCTCCTGAAATCCTCCGTCAGAAGTATCTAAACATAAAAATATCACACCCTTCATTGTCAATCCAAAAAATGATGCTTCTAAGACTGATAAGTCCTGTATGAAATGCCTATAATATCCAACTAGCCCCAAGAAACTCCATATATCAAATAAATTCTTGGTATGTTCTCAGGAAACTACTACTCTCACCTTATCTGGATCAACAGATACTCTTATCTCTGAGATACAATGACAATGTAAGTGAATCTTATCCATAAATAAGTGGAACTTTGGGAGATCATCATACAACTGATGATATCTCAGTGTATCCAAAATGATCTCATAATGTTTAGCATGGTCATGTCAAATTGGATAATACACAAAGATATCATCCAAAAAAACAATAAATGAATCCAAATAAGGATGGAACGCTCAATTTATCATAACTATAAAATCCACTAGCACATTTGTGAGACTAAATGGCATTAAAAAGATACTAATAAAGACCATACCAACTATTAAAATTTGTATGAGGTATTTTTTTAGGGAAAACACCAACCTAATGGCATCAACATCTCAAATAAATTTTTGATAACACTTGATCTCCTTAGAGCTAACCAAAATGTTAATTTATTAATGGAAAAGTATAGTGGTTATTAATAGACAAAAGGTACAATTTTTTACAATCCACACATATCTTGAGTTTAATATATACATTTTTCTTAAAAAGGACTGGAGAACCCCACATAGAATTACTAGTTTGTAAAAAACCCTTGGCCTCAAAATCCTCTAGCTTCCTCTTTTGCATTTTCATCTTCATATAATCCATGCTATGATGAGTAATGTATACTAGTGTATCTCCTAGAACAATATTGATGGAGAAACCCACCTATCTCTTAGAAGATAAACCAGAAAATTCATCCAGAAAATTGCACCTGAAATTATCATAAACATGAGGAAAATTTGTCAGACATGATCCTTAGTCATCAAGATATAAACTGGAGATCTGGATATTCATTTTTCTCATCCCATGATGTTGTGGTCCAAATCGGCTGTCATAAACATCCCACTCACCCTTATGACTAAAAAATATTCCCTATGGTGATATAAAAGTCACCCTCTTGCAATCAAAATCAATGTGGGATAGATAAGAAACTAGTCATTTCATCTTGACTACGGAATCAAACTCAATCAACTCAAGGAAAAAAAGATTCAACAAGAATTAACACCCACCAATATTAAGATTCACTCCCTACACTGGTGTAAATTCATTATTCAAATCCCTAAATTATTATCATGTATCATAACACCCTTAGAAAACTGAAAAATGATTATAAGGATATCAACCATAGTTACATATATGAAACTATGTGACGCACCTATATAAAAAGACACAAAAACTATAGTAGAGGCTAATTAGATAGTATATATCACCATAGATGGCTTGGTACTCTACTCATTATGGGTGGGTAGTGCATAATAGATTTGGCCAAAACCAAGGCCCTATAACACAATATGACTACCTAGAGTAATCCCACTCTACTATCTCAGTACAACTGGTTCCTGGAAACCTTGACCATGACCAGAGCCTCACCATAATTGACCAATACTACTCAAACTATTGGCCTGACATGGAGATATAAAATTCACTCCCTAACAAGGAATCAAAGATGAACCCTTTCCAAAAACTATTAGAGGTATATGGGAAGCCTCAAAATGTTACTCATTACCATTCGATGTTGAACCCCTTTGTCAAGAGACTATACTACTCCACTCTGTTCCCCCAGCTTCCATCAGGTTCTATTCTATAATCAATATTGGACTCACTATCTCTATAATAGTTTTCATCCTAAACACATTGACCTGAGATCTAATGGAATTTTTGAGACCTTACCAAAAGTGTCTCATTATTATTGATTCATCGGAGAGATATATTGGTTCCCAACACTTTAGCTCATTAAAGAATGCCGAATACTGTATGACTATCATAGCACCCTACTCCAGTTGTATAAACTTACTATCCCTCTATACTCTAAGAGTCTTGGGGGAAATTTAATCATAGAATCTAATTTGAAAATCACCCCAAACAATGTTCCTAAAACTTTCATCCAAGTTCAAAACATACCACTATCGCTTTGCTTCTCCGCAAATAATTTAAGTATCGAGCTTCACCCTCCTCTCATAAAGTGTATTTAGATACTCTAAAACCGATAGAGTACTCTCAATCCATAGCTCAAAATCCTGTAGACCTTCATCCCTCATAAATATGGGAGGTTGATATTTTCGGAACATGTGTGTTTTCTCTTCCATAGATGAGTAAAACATAGTTGCTCCCTAGAAATCCTATATATAGCATTGAAAACCCTCACAAAACTATTCCTCGTCACATATGCCCAATGTAATAGCTGGTGTTATAGCTAGCACAATAGTAGGATCCACTAGTATCCTATGCCCCACCACCACTTGAGCATGGTCATCACCACCATAATAGATTACGATAAGAGGTCTTCATGGTGGCAAGTTTATACAATGCCAAAAACACACCTCAAAAAGGATTCCTAATGAAAACTTTGTATCCGAAAGTGTAGGGTAGGTTAAAGACTTTTTATAAATAGGTCATACCCATCTAAATACTTCTAAATCATGGACTAGGTAAAAATACATGGTCGTAACATCACTACAGACACTCCCTAATGCCCACTCAAAAGTCAGGCCAAGGTCAAGTTCTCTATTTACTGGTTCAGATTCCATTACATTTCCATTTATATTACTACTCTATTTTAATGATTGAAAAATATGGGTCACCACTTTTGATATATATGGAATCATATAACGCATCGACCAAAATATTGTGACCATATAATCCATACCAGAACACATTTCGGTCCATGCGACCAATGGTCCATGGCTCAATGATCCATAGTTCGCTGCTTAGGAAGTATGTTGTCGCCTAATCATGAAAACAATGATTAAGTTATGAAAGGAACTCTAATTACCAAACATGTTTCTCAAATATCTGTAAAAAAATTCAATCAGGTAACAAATATGTCATAAAAGGCACATATCACAAAATCAAGAAATAAATCAAGGCATCCAATATGGCATAGCATAATTCATTGCATGTGAATCCTATAAAGTTCCTAAAATGATGAATGAGATATATACCATCATCTCATTATGTAATGATAAAACATAACCTCAATCATATCAGTTATAACCTCATATTTCATGTTCATCACCCAACAGTGGAATCAAATCGACTATAATAGGGAAAATCCCAAAAAGAAGTAATTTCTATTTCAAGTCATTTGTATTTTCTATGTACATGGGCTAGTTACTCCCAGGAACATATCATTAAAAAAATTCCAACATCTTATTAATTCCCTTCTCATTGTCTTAAAATATAAAATCTTGAAAAATAACCCCTTTGATACCACTTTGTAACATCCCGATTCAAAGTTGTTATCTGGTGCCCCGAGATAGTGGGTCAAATAGCCTAACGAATGTATCACCAAATGATACAAGTTTCTGACTAGATGTGAGGGACTATGATGAGTCTGTAGGGAGAATTTTTTTTCATAATAATGTTTAGAATAGTGGTAGAAAACATATAAAAAATAGTGGAATCAAAAAATCAGTTTGCATTGTGAAAATAGAAACTAGAAAGAACTGTACTGGTAACTCACAATAGCGAAAGCAGACATAAACCTCTGGAAAAAATAATCAAATAATTACTAGAACTGAATCATGTTCAAAATTAAGATCATTTCACGTCTCTATAATGAACCCAGAATAGTTAAACATCCATCATTTCAATACATGTATCAAAATACAAAAAATACCAAAGAGTTATACCCCAGATAGAATCACAATCCCCAACTAAGTCTAATACTCCGCTACTCTTAAGAAGAGAAACAATCAGGAACAATACTATGGTAACATTTTAGAGTCCTTACCTACATCCATGAAGTCTATCCAGGTACACAATGGTGGCCCAAATATGGTGTGAGATAACAATCAGTAACCCACCACCAATGGTGTCTATAATAAATCCAGGATGTGAAATACAATCTAAAATACTAAGAAGTATATAAAAAATATGCCAGCATAGAAAGTAAATAAATAATGTAAAGTGTTATCTTCAAGCCTACCACAGCACCCTATAATAATATTCAATATCCTAGAATAATTCATCTAAAAATAGAAATAAAGAAGTCACATTATGCAGTCTAACAACTGGGATTTGATACTTGTAGCACTTATATCTTTGAAACACGTCAAAAGTTTTACCATAGTCATGCCGCACTACTGAGAAAACATTTTCCATGACCATTCCATATAATCAGAACTATCAAACCTTTGCAACTCCGTATCCAAGGTATATAAGGCTAAGACATCCTCATCGAATATGAATAGTATCTCGATGGAAAATCGGTTAGACTTGGGTGAAGGCCATAGATCTTTTCATAAGCACATGTCCAATTTTATTCCAAGAAATTTAGATCCAAGGGGTAGAAATGAACAAGGAATCTTAGATAATCAATATCCAATGATCAATCTATTCTAAGGAATCCACTGTCACTATCATGATCTATGTAGGTAACGTCTATGGCATCTAATGGAATCAGGATAAAAGTTATACCAACCAAGGCATGTACTAACATTTCGATTCATCGCACTCATTAATAAATTTATAATTCATAACATTCCATGAGTTCATCCAACTCATACAATTCACATTTTAATAGTTTAATAGTTCAAATCATATAGAAAATGGGAAAGGAGGAAAACCATATCTAAATCATTTCAAACAAATCAATAAAATTCATTAAGGTCTTCATCTAACTATCCAAGCACACATGAACCCCATGGGAGGTTTAACAATGAGAAAAATGAGGGAAAACCCATGAGTGTCCATGGTTTGGTAAAAAAACTCCAAAAAACACTACGGAACTAGTGGCCATCCCTAGTAATTTCGAATTTGTTCAAATCAATTAATCTATTAATTTCAGCAGAACTACCAAAAATTTTGGAGTAAAGAACAATGAAAAATAACTCTATAAATCACCAAACCATGAAAAAAAATTTATAGACCACATATCGTAGGTCTATAGTAGATCACTCATCCAATATCTACTTCTTATTTGACCCAGATTATAAGAAAAATGAATAATGGAAAAACAACCTAATGATAGTCCATATTAGATCACACCCAAATAGTACATTCGATACCAATTCAAACAAAAAATTGGATAAGCGGAATGAATAACTCACCGATGCAATGCCAACGAGATCAATGATATTCAAATCCATGTTTCTACAGGGGAACAAGATAAAAAACAATACAAAAAACTCCAAGGGGAGATCTCTATATGATCCACTCCCAACAAATGAAAAATAGAAATATGTTTTATATGTTTAAAAATTTAAGGTGAATATGGCCATTTTTCGTTAAAATATTGGGCCAAACTGTTTAACAAATCGTGAGCCAATCATGTGCCTTTCACTGTCTCAAGTGGCACCTCACACAGTTAGTGCACAGAGTTTTCTTAACCAAGAACAAACAGTGTATTTTTTCTCTACTAAAATTGCATGTTCCAAGAATGGGTTTTCACCAATGGATTCTTGGTTTCCTCAAATCATGCAACCTATAGAACTCCAATATCAGTCTCTAGTGGTTTGGGATAACCGTGTAAACTATCCCCCATGGTTTCTCCTAACTATACAGTCTATTTATTTCTTCTCAAACATTGGCCTTTGAATAGGCCCCAGACACCCTGGATACACCCATTTTCATATGGGGAAATCAAATTAGGCCCTTAGCAAGCATTGAAACTAAAAAAATATTTCTACCTCGTTGGAAAACACAAGATCTTATATTAATTTAATTTAATAATAAACAAAAGAAAGTATTCACCTATATAGGTCTATAATTTTCACATTATCACCCAAAAACATGAAACAAATATACATTTTCAATCTATCTAGTGTTAATTTCGGTTCATTTTCAATTCATATAAAATTTATTTAATTAATCCAACTAATCATATGATAAATCAATTATTTCAATTTTCAAATTCCATTGAAATTGTCCTAGAAAGTTATCATCATCTCTAGCTTTAAAAAATTTAAATAAATTTTTTTATAATATAAATAATGTACACATATGAAATAAGAGGAAATGGAATGTACCTATGCAGACTACCTATAATAGACCTTGTATTGTTTACTCACATGAAATGAAATATCCATGTCGTGAAATTTAATTACATGGCATGTATTTCCAATAATTAACTAAAAGAAACATGTAAATTTCATGGATTTTAATTTTATTAACACATGATAAGTATACTAAAAATTATATCCATACACATCTTATAGTTTGGAATTTATCATAAAAGTTATTTTATTATATAATTAATAATCCTATCACATTGTTTGTATTTAAAATAAATGAAACCCTGAAGCATATGGATTAGATTTAATTCTACGATTAATTTTATTTTCATGTGAGATTAATCACATGAGATATAGTAGGATACAGTATATGTATTAGCAAAACTCATGGTTTAACATCTTCTACCCAAGTATGATACACACACCTAGGGACAAGGTGGGTTTATCGGTCGTGAACATGTATGAAGAACATGGAATGCATTCCAGCTACATGTCATGTGATCTCAAAGATTCACATTTTTCAATCATATGTGTTATGTATTAAATATTCAACTTGTCTCTGGCTATGTGTTTCAGGTTGTGAAAAATCACGGACTACATGATGTGTACAAGGGTCACATGTCATGATGCCTGAAATTCATGTTGATGAAAGGTGATTTTACACATGATGTGAATTTAATTCATTTTATGTGTACTTATTGAATGATGACTAAGATTTATCATGGTTCGTCCTGGTGTAATTGACATGAGTATACAACTTGTACCAATAGGGTTCACACTGTCTACTCTATTGTTATCCATATAAAACCCTTAAAAACTCATAATAGAGTCTCTGAATTTTCTTTATGTAAATTTAACCTTTTATTTGTTATATGATCAACAATGAAGATGCAAAAGAGAATAATTCAATTTTTAGATTTAAATCATTAATAATCTATAAATAAAAACAAATGGAAATTGAATATCAAAAATTTATGATTAATAAATAATTATAAATTAATTATGTTACTAAAACCTTGAAGTGGTATTAGATTAGTCACATTTTTTGTGTTATCATGAATGATCTTAATTCTTTTGTCATTCACTGTTGATTTACATGATAATTTCTTTAGGTTAAAGGACACTTGTAGTTCTCTCTATAGTTTAGAGTGTGGTATAAAAGGATCACTTTCCATTATTGAGATCATTATAAGAGAGGAAAACTCTATTATTTAAGATTATTTTATGGAACTCATGTGTACAATGACTGGAATGGAAAGGAATTGAGAGAATATCATGACCTAGTTTAAGTCACACTAGGGATAGAGAATAATAATTTCACACAAGACCTTATTATTCTCTTAATACCCCTATTGAGTCTCATGTCTAAATATTTTTATTATTATTGTTATTTAATTTACATGTTATAAACATTAGAATTAAAAAATCCTTGAATAAATTAGTTAATATTTATTTAAGTAAAATTTAATATGACATCTCTCAATAGAACATTAATATTTTTAGACTATCTTTATTAATATTTATTAGGTCTTGAAAATGATGAGTTCTTTAAAAAAATACCACCTCATTATTTATAAAAAAATAAATATTATATTCACTGAAATATAAAATATATATTAATTAAATATTCAACTCGTAAATATTCTCTTGAATAGCTGGAAATTGTATATTCATGTGATCAAATAAATATGAATAATTATTAAATAACATACAAGAATAATATTTATCTATTATATTAAATTCAAAATGAATTTAACTAGGATTATGGATACACATAGTGTGAGGACCTCTACGCCTATTTCTATTTGTAATTTGGAAGAACATTCTAAAATCCATGGTTATTGCCTAGAAAAAATATAATAAATCCATATATAAAGAAGTTAATCTCACAATGTCGTACATCCTCATACAAATGATCACTATTTAATATAATACCATTATTGAGATATCTATAATCAAGAAGATATCAGGTTGTTATCATTAATATATATGTTTTTTGTCTCTTTATTTAACATCTAGAAATGAACCTACGGACTAAAAATCATGGCCATGGATTTAATTAGGTTTTTTATTATAATAAAAGGACCTGAGATATAAACATTAATTAAATAATAGAAGGAAAAAAAATGCAGTATCGCATTATTCAGTACTACCATATCAGTCATGATGCACCCAACACAACCAACATCATCACAAATATATGTCTACATTTATTATAACAATATGTCAAAGCATATAACTGACAATATTCATTAATAATAACCTTAAATTCAATGGTCCATTACACACATATGTAGATAGGAACATTAAATGAGATATATGAATATGGATTTCCTATGAGCCAGTCAAGTTCTCATAATTTCCTTTATTGAGATTAACAAAGACTAATATTTGGAGAAGTAGTCTCAATATATTATAAGCCCCCTACCCCTAGTGTCCTATATCATTTTTGTCCCATGAATTTATATCATTTTTCCATAGAACATAAATAAATGAATATTATTATTTTAATTTTATGTTCTCATCATAGTGGGGAACTTCTATGACCATTTTGTGAGTTGTGTACACTTTTGGACATTGTCACATAACATTTCACAAATAAGAACAATCAAGATGTGATAATGCATTGTTTATATTCATAAACCATAAATATAAGTAATCATAAAGTATATATAATTTGGTTCTTGAGCATCAACTCTAAGAAATTTGAATAAAAAAATTTTAGATTGAATGCAATGAAGAGTGATAAGAATTAAACCATTCATAAAATCATCAAACACATATGATTTTTATCTATTTAACATAAAATCAGTCATCAAAATGATATTATTAATATTTTATAAGGACCCCATTAGATATTTTACACAATTAAATAAGTTTCAAAACAAAAATCACTCTTTCATGGAATGAGTGTAAGCCACTAGTGGTAGAAAATTTAATCATTCACCATTCCCCATCCAATAGGTCCAAATATTACCTTATACCCATGTCAAACAATTCTAATATGTCCTTAATTCCATATTTGTTTCTTGGAACATTTATGAATTTTCTAATGACACTTTCACATATATTTTTTCTATGTCTATGACATTAAAAAACACATGACATATAAACAATTCTAATATAATAATTAAAAAAATTTAACCCTTTTCATAACATTTTTTTGTAAGGTTTTTTGATTTGGTATTACCAAAAACGTTTATCCCTTACTTTCTCAAACTATTCATAACCTATTAATGGATAAGGTGTTGAACCTTCTTTTGAATTCCATAAAATTATATGTTCCAAGATTATGGTTTATTTCATTGATGTAATAAATTTATGAAGTCCTAGAAACACTATCTTCATAGAATGATTCATTCTAACATATTTTCTACCTTATTCGCTAATGGGACACCCTAACATTCCTTTAATGTTATATCCTATCAAATTTCTATAAGTATGATATCCATTTATCATCCCAAACAACGTGAGTTTTGGCATGAACTCTTTATTTTAATGAGCACCATACAATAACAACTGAATCCCGCATATTTTTTAGATCTCTAATCCATGATGAAAAATAAATAGAAATATAATAACCATTTTATTTTGGTCTTGATATCAATTAAGACAACATAATATACTTATGTTTTAATCATTATCTTATTTGAAATTTCTAATTTACCAAAATAATTCACCATGCACTTCTTGTGGTACATTGTACACCAAAAGGGTTTATTCCATCTATATATATCATAAGATGTATTTTTATTGTATTTTTTTCAAATTTAGGATGTTCATTATCACTTTTCTACCATTGAAGAGTGTTTTTTGGGTGACAAAGTTTCTCATCTTGAAATTTTTCATCCATGTTCCATGTTAAATGAATTTCAATATCCTCACTTCAATATGTAGTCTAAACCTTGGAATGATTTTAAAGTTACATAAAAACTTTAATGGAATTAATTCATCTTATTTATATTGAGTATCACAACACTGAGGGGATTTTTAAGTGATTTAGGTTCATTATTAAATAATATATAGTTATTTGGATAGGCATGTAGTCATTCAGATAATATAGCCATTGAGGATGGATTTTGTTTAGTATCAAATGTTTAATAAGGAAAATCATTATGTTCTAGAAACATATAATTCAATAGATCTTGAAGTTATATAAAGCTGTTGTCACTCTATCCATTTAAATCTTCCAATTTATATATCTTTAGTATGGATGACAATGTTGTATATTTAGAAGAACTAGTATACAGTAGAATCTTTTACAGTTTTTTAACATCGCAAATAGTTATGGACAATCATAAAGGTCAAATTCAACTATCATTTTCATTTCCTTAATAAAATATCTATAATATTTTATAATTACATTCATTAGAAATGATCAATAAATAATATTGTTATATCATACACCAATTCTCCCAAATATTTAATCCAACTTTTATAACTATGATCTATTACTTGAAAGATCAAGTGCTTTTTCAACTCTTATGGAAAAATTATTTCTTAATAACAACAAAATAAACATAAATTTTTTTTAATAAGGATTATTATAATTCTATTTTGCAAAATTCATTTACTATTGAAAAAAATCCCCATACTCTTTATTCATATGATTGGAATCCATCTATTTTTTATTTATAAACATCCAATTTGGTTTAGCAATATTAATATTTAACCCAAAAAAATAAATAAAAATAAGTTATACATATAATTTATCATTTTTACATAAGTAAATTACTTAAATTAGTACTTTAAAAAGGATAATTATAAATTATACTACATATATATGGGAGATATTTATCATATCCCACTTAATTTAAGAAAAAATACTGGGATTTTAATGGTTAATTTTTCAATAATATTTTAATACTTAAATTAATGTTTTAAATGGAATTTGACATGAACATAGGTGATATTTTTTTATTTATACATTCTTTATTTAAAATCATGATTTAGTTTCTTGCGAAAAGTTAGTTTTTGATCAGGTTTCTCTTATTCATATTAATATTTAACATCAATATGTAAATTCTAGAATATTATAATGGTTTTCCTATATTGGATTGATATTATATCCTGGGATGTTATTATATGTATTTTATCATTTATAAAAGTATTATTTTCCATGAATAATGTGTTTACATTATGTGTTTATTTTTTGTTTCTTTTATAAAGTCCATAACTCATGTTTTCCTATTTCAGAAATTTATACCCCATGAAATCATTGTGTGTAACTATATTCTCCAATTTCGTAAGGGCTTCTATTTATTCATGTTCATGATTATAAATTATATAAATAACTAAATGGATTTAAGATTTATAAAGGAATATTTCTTCAAACGTTCTTGTTATTTTCCTTAACTTTATTTTGATTGAGTAGTGTAATAACTCGTTTCTTCCTTGGGGTAAGAAATATTTTTATTTAAATTAAGTTTTAGTTTAAATACATTTTTACATACAAATGTAAATATCCTTTGGGGTCATTGTAACATCCTGATTCCAGAATCCACCCAAATTCACCCTATACCCGGTTAGTCACATGTCCTCAAGTGCATTTCCCATTATGCTAGAGGTTGCTGACTAGTAGCGAGAGCCTTAGGTGTGATAGTGGGGAAATGATTCCCCCATTGTTAGAGTAACACAGTAGAAGAGAAACAGATAACAATAGTGGATGTAGTAATACTGGAATACAAAAGTAAACAATGGAAGACTAAAATTAATAAGTAGTTGGAGCATATATATAATGATGCATGATACATATATCTAGGAATGTAGCCAAACACACCGCAATGCTGAAATATAGTACTAAGACAAAGTACAAATAAAACAAGAAAAACAACTCCTCAGCTTCACAAGCCTCAGCTTGGTGCCATACTCTCCAGCTCCAAAGCAGTCAAGTACTTGAAGTAGACGGGTGTCCTCCCTTATCTGTACCTGCAATAATATAATATGTTTGGGCCCAAAAGCATGATCCAAACCAAGAGTGAGACTAAATCCTAGTAGGAAACCACCAAGGGATCTATTCCGAATAGTCGGTGAATATATATGGTAGGTAATAAGCAAAAGAATCACTAAATTAGAAAGCACTCAATACAAAACATTCCTACAGTTTCAAAGAATTCAAACACCACATATCATGTAAACAGATAATCACAAACAGGTATCCCTTTGGGATGTACTCACAACATATCCCCTCATGTCCTACCTAGCAAACACAAGAAAAAATAAAGGAATTACACACAGTATAACACATTAGGATCAACTTTATTAATGGCTCTCTGAGGAAACACTCAATGTCAGTTCCCCTTATAGCCAAGTATGATTAAAGACTCTTTGAGAAAGCACTCACCATCAATTCCCCCTAGAGTCTTTTGACAGAACCTACAGGCACTCTGAGGAAGTACTCAATGTCAATTCATCATGTGGCCTCATAACATAATTATAGACACACTGAGGGATCACTCAACGTCAATCCCCCCTATGGTCTTGTAGCGTGATAAAAAACAGACATTCTAGAGAATCCCTTATATCTATTCTCAATATGGTCTACTACACCAGGTTCTCATGGCCCTGTGTAAGTCAAATGAGCATAGCAATGCAAAGAGGCCAAAGCAAACCTCAAGAACTACTTGTCTAACAATTCTATAGCATAACAGTAAGATAGATAATAACACTTCATCCTACAATACTATGCATGGGAAACAAAAAATGCATCCTAACAAGCTAAGTACGACCAAACATTCATAACCATAACATGTATGGAAAAACACATCCAAAGAATATCAATTATCCCTATTCACATTCAATTAACCTCTACTCAAGCATACAAGCCTGGAAGAAAATTAACGGGGATAAAACCATAAACACGCAATACCCTGATCAATGGTATTGGGCACTTTTTCACATAAAATTAAAAGACTATCTACAGAAAGGAACAAACAACCTACAATAGTGTAGAATGATCTCTATACATGAACCTAAATCCTTGAATCACCCAAGAACATTGTAGACCTTTAAAAACATTTAAAAATTTTACTCAGAGATAACTTGAGAAAGATGAGGAATCTGGAAACGAAGCTCTAGAAGAATGAAGAGCTTACCGAGGTGATCCTAATGCAATTGACGGTGGTCGAATCAGAGGATGGATTCTTGGTCGGGGGATCAGGGAAGGATTGTGCATGTACGGATGCTCTCGGAAGAACTAGGTTGAGATGGTGGTGTTTCTATCCGTCAGACGTGACCCCGGAACGTTTAATGAAAAAAATAAAGTACACCGCATGAACTCTCTTTCACCAACCCCCAAATTAGTCGCTCTCCAAGTCACTACAGATGGTCGTACGCAATGTCGCTACATAGCCAACACCCAGATACCTGTGGTAACCGAGTACATTGAATGTACTCATAAAGTACACAGAGTGTACTTAATAATTTTCCAAAAACATCTATTTTTCCTCAAAAACACCAGAAAATGGAAAACATGCTTAAGAAGAATATCCTGGTTCTTAGAAAATTCCCGCCTTAAATAAATATGTCCCAGAATATCCCAAGAACGATGGCATAGAAAAAGAATCCTCAAATAGCTCTGGCTACTATGATCGTATACCAACTTCCCTCTCCCAAGTCTCGTCATATACTCGTCTATGCTGCCATAGCACTCGTACCAGATGAATGGACCTTCCATAGAGAAACTTCGTACTACGATCCACAATCTAGATAGGATGCTCCTCGAACAAGGCATCCACCTCGAACTCAACCTCCTCTGGTTGAAAAACATGAGTTATGTCTAAGAAGTGATGCCAAAGTTGAGATACATGGAAGACATCATGCATAGACCAGTACCTCTGATATAACTACAACCGATAGGCAACTGGACCAACTCTCTCCAAAACCTCAAATGTCCCAAAGTATCTTAGAAAAATATTACCCTATATCTTAATCTTCCTGTGCACCAACCTCGGTGTGACATGCAGTAAAACCTAATCCCTGAACTCAAACTCCAGAGGTCATCCTTGATGAGCAGCAGAAGACTTCTATCGAGACTATGCAGTATCTATCCTCTTCCAAATCAACCGTATCTACTATATGGTCTTCTGGACAATATGAGGTCACAATATAGCTTTTTATCATGTCTTTGGCCAACATAAGGGTGATCGTCATGACCTACTATATAAAACCTCATTAGGTGCCATCTTAATAACTTCTTGAAAACTATTATTGTAGGAAAACTCCACAAGAGGTATGTGATTCCCCCAAGAACCTCCAAAATCCAGGATGCATGCTCGAAGCATTTCCTCAAGCACTTAAATGTACGCTTGGAATGACCGTCTATCTAGGGATGGTAAGTTGTACTCATAATTACATGTGTACCCAAGGCCTTCTGTAATCCCTAACAGACCTGAGAAATAAAACGTGCATCCCTATCTAACACAGTGGAGTGTAGAACTCTATGTAGATGTATGATCTTACAGATGTAAAATCGTCTCATCTCATCAACACTGAAAGTCTCCTTGATCATCGATAAGTGTTAAAAATTAATGAGTCTTTCAATGAAAACCCAAACAACATCATTCCCTCAAGGTGACCATGGCAGACCTATTACAAAATCCATCACGACATCATTCCACTTCCACTCGAGAGTGGGTAACTACTGCAAAAGCCCTATTAGTCACCGATGCTCCACCTTCACCTACAGACAGGTGGAACACCTCATCATGTAACTAGAAACATCACTCTTCATAACTGGCCTCAGATAATGATGGTGTAGATCACGATACATCTTGGTGACACCAGGATGAACATCCAAAACTGTCGAATGAAAGTCCAGCATCAGCTCCTCGCATATGACTATTGACTCCCATATGTGCCCATGAAAATTAAAGATCTCATCCTCACCTATGGCCCATCCCGGAATAGGGTCCTCTCATGACACACTTTCCCATAGGACTAGGACTTCAGAATTTGATAGCTTCCTCATTCGCACTCGATCAAAAAGAGAATAGGTAACAGCTACTGAAGAAAGAAACATTTTCCCCTGCCTATCATGAACCTCCAAATGCATCTCAGAGAACAGATCCATAAGCTTTCACTCACTGCTGGACTCCTGAACTACCTGTATCGAAGCCCTTCTGCTTAGTGCATCATCCACCACATTACCTTTCCCAGTCGTATAGGCAAGCTCAATGTTAAAACACTGAAGGTACTCAACCCACCTTCATTATCTCAAATTTAGGTCACGTTGAGTGAAGTTATAATTGAATCTTATGTCTTCCATGAAAACCACAAAATAATCTCCCAACAGATAATGTCTCCAATCTAGTAAGGCATAAACAAATGTTGCTAGCTCAAGATTTTACTTTGGGTAATTTCTCTCATGTGGCCTCAACTGCCATGACTCGTACATAATGACTTTTTATTTCTGCCTAAGAACAGCTCCCATCCTGATACCAGAAGAATCATAGTAAAAAGTATAGATCTTTCCCGACTCTGGAAATACCCTTATCAATGTAAAATTCAACCTACCTTTCAGCTCTTGAGAGCCTGACTTACAAGAATCTAACCTTAAGAACTTCACACCCTTTTTTACCCAGGCTCGTTATTGGTACTTCTTAGAATGAAATTTCTTGTATGTAATGCTTGTAGTATCCAAACATCCCTGAATAACTATGTACCTCTAAAATATTCTTCAGATACTCCCAGGAAACTATAGCTCTCAATTACTTTGGGTCTACTGATACTCCTGTCTATGAGATAACATGACCCAAGAAGTGAATATGGTCCATCCAAAAGTGCCATTTTGAGATCATAGCATATAAATGATTATCTCTTAGTGTACTCAAAAAATCTCAAGATAGGTAACATGGTCATGTCGAGTGTGAGAGTACACCAAGATATCATCCACAAAAACCACCACAAAAGAATCCATGTATGGATGGAACACTCGGTTCATCAGTGCCACGAAGACTGCAGGCGCGATCGTGAGACCGAACGGCATAACCACATATTTTTATAGACCATACCTACTTTGGAATGTTATATTAGGTATATAAGATGGTCCAACATGAAACTGATGATAATAGGTTCTCAATACAATCTTTGAGAACACCCAATATCCTCGAAGTTGATTAAAGAGATCATCAATCCTCAGCAAGGGATATCAGTTCTTGACTGTCAACTGGTTTATCTTTTGATAATCCACAAAAAGTCTAACAGTACTGTCTGCCTTTTTCACAAATAGGACAGGAAAACCCCATGGAGAATTACTGGGTCTGATGAACCCCTTAGCCTCTAACTCCTCCAACTACTTCTTGAGCTCCTGCAACTCTGGTGTAGCCATCCTATATGGAGGAGTGGACATTGATGCTACTCCTGGTATGATCTCAATAGAAAATTATACCTCTTGATCTGGAGGCAAACTTGAAAAGTCCTCTGGAAAAAATTCCCCAAAAAAATATTCCTCTAGAGGAATGTTCATATGATAATTCCCTTGGTCAAAAAGGTATATACTATAAATCTGGGTTGTAACTCCTCCAAACCCATGATGTTCGGTTCCCGCTCTTCTCGCCAGGACATCCCATTCATCATTATGAAGAAATGATCTACCCTCTAGTGATGTGAAACTCACCCTACAGTGATAGAAATTGACAAAATCTTGGAAGGTAACTAACAAGTCTATTCTGAGAATGACATCATAGCTCGTTGTCTCTAGAACATAGAGGTCCAATAAGAAGTAACAACAACCAAACTCAAGAGCGAACTCCTTGCACTAATGTACACTAGTCGTTCTTTCCCCCAACAGTGTTTCCAACATCAAGACATCAGTAGAAGAATGGACACAAAGTCCAAGTCACTCCATAATATCAACTGATATAAAGAAATGGGAATCCCATGTATCAAAAACATAAGAAGCTAAAACTTAGGAAACTAGAATCATACCTCGAACTATATAGGGTCTACGATATTTCTCTTACTGAGTCTACTCCACCACAGAAGTCTGACCTGCACCGTGGCCCTATGACCCTACCTAACCACTCCGAGCTGATCCACCTAGTTGTCGCTGAAATCCTGGTGACTAACTACCACGGTCGTGAACTCCTCCTCGGCCTAAATGGCCAGAAGAACTCTAGTTCCTAGACTGATGAGAAACTGGTGGCACTGATCCTAAATGCAAAGTCATATTAGAACCCATGTCACCAAGGCCGGTGAGAAGATCTCTTAGAAGTGATAAAGATGGCCCATCTTTCCACAAGATCGGCACTCCACTGGGTCTCTCGGGAAATGTGGCCTCTTTTTCCTGACCTTCCCACACTGGTAGCATACCACCTGGCTACCTGATGGTGTATCCTGCCTACTCGGATCACCACATGTAGTCTCCCTACGGTTCTTCCTGCTATCAACTGATGAAGCACTAACTTTTGATGTTGAACTTCCCAGGCTCATAGCTTTAGAATATTTTAGGTTTCTCTTTGGGATTAGTGCCTGGTTGACTATAGAAGACATCAAAGTCAACCTAAAGATATTCATGTGAGCCCGAACGTCCTGTCTAAGACCATCCTCAAACGTCCTTTTTGAAAACAACCCATCTCCACATAGAGAGGGAGTAAAGAATTGCAGATCAGTGAAGTGAGAATAGTAATCCATAACAGATAGGGTACCCTACTCCAAACTCATGAAATCTCGAGCTCGATCTTCCCTCAAATTCTCCGTATAGAAGTAATCATAGAAGTTACTTTGAAACTCATCCCAAGACATGTTATGTTGGTGTCATGCCTGTGAGATCACAACCCCCCATCTCTTGGTAGAATCCTTAAGCATATACATAGAGAGCTTCACCCTCCTCTCTGGAGGAATATCCAGATGGTCTAAGATCATCAGCATGGCTTCTTTCCATGACTTTGTAGCCTGGGATCCTCCATCCCCTAAAAAGGTTGTAGGATGTTACTGTGGAATCACCCACGTCAATTCTAACATCGATGGGGAAAGAGATAGTAATCCTCAGAAGGTCTCCATGAACCACATGAACTGTGCATTATCACCTATTTCTGGAATGATGGTTGGAGCCAAGAATGGCCCTATTGGAGGATCTTCTAGTAGTTCATGACCATCCATGTCCAGTGTTTAATCATCACCTTGTAACTGGAGTATAACCGGAGGACGTCTTAGTGTTCTGACTCTCCAAGGTCAAGTGCACACCTTAGATCAAGATTATCAAGGACTGAATACTAGAAGAGTAAGGAGGGAACAGGAGAAAGAAAGCATTCATTTTTTTCAATACATGGATACAGGACATGTATAATGCCTACACGGCGTGTTCCTATAATCCATTCCCATAGGCGTGTACTTTTGACAACCTAGGTCATGTAGCACCCCATACACACGGCGTGTTGTCCTAACACACAATGTGAACTTGAATCCTCTTTCCTTTTCTGAGTTCTTCAACATGGTTAAGCCACACGGTTCTCCTAGAATAAGACTACACTGTGTGTTAGTGCCAGACATGGCATATACTAGATGAGTTCCACTGACTCATGTTGTTAGTGACACAGTAGGATACACGACTCAGCCTACCTGGCATATTCAGATGGACACAACGTGTACTAGGAATATTTTTTTGACCTATGTTGTTAGTGACACGCCCAGTTACACGGTTCTACAACACATTGTGTAAATCTAGTACACGACATGTCCTACCAAAGATTCCCAACCCCGTGTCCCCACCCACATATTTTGAGACACGGTTAGTGACTACACAGGGTGTATATATAGTACACGACGTGTACCTAAGAAAAACAGTTTCTTACCGAACAGAAGAACACATGGTGTGTATTAAACATTACACATCGTGTATTTCGGGTTTTTCTGGACTATAAGTCTCATAATCTAATCTGGAACCCAGAAAAAAATTGAAACGGTTGTTTAAGTGCCAAATTCCAATTTTTGAGGGCCCATACTCCCCGTAAATCAAATCGTGGCATCTTATAAATGTCATAAAAAAGAATAATATATCAATGATCTTCCAAATTTTGATCCATGAGGGCCCACAACACCTCAAGAACCGAATTTCGGGGTTCCTTTAAACAAAATATTACACAACCAATACCATATTAAACAGTAGATATTTTTATCCAGGAATTTATCACAACAGTATGCATATCTAGTACATCACCTATCACAACACCATGAAATCGCTAATTCACCCTAAATAGCATGGAAATAATACATGACATGTGATTCCTATAAAGTTCCAATATGATGCATGAGATGGAATAACCTCATCTCTTAGGGTTGCAACAAAAATAGAACCTCAATAATAACAACAAAAAAGCACAATACATGTGGGTCACCCAACAGTGAAATTCAAATCAACTGTAAAATTGAAAAACCTAAAAACATGAAATAAACAAGGTAGATTGGTTTTTCCCTATACACAGGTTAGCTACTCACAGGCTAAAAATATTACCAAGTACCTATTCCTTATTATCCCTTTCTATGGGCTCAAAATAGTAAGTCAAGAGAAAAGAATTCCTCTGATACCACTTTGTAACGTACCGGTTCTGAAAGCTGCCCAGAGGTGCCCCATACCCAGTTTTTCATATGGACACAATCACATTTCCCCTAACACCAGAGGCTACTGACTAGCAGTAAGGTCCTTGGGTGTGATGGTGAAACTGCTCCCTCATTGGTAGAGTAAAAAATTTGAAGAGAAACGAATAACAATAGCCGAAGAAATAATAATGACATACAATAGTAAACAGTGGAAGACTAAAATTAATAAAAAAATGGAGCACATATATAATGATGCCTGATACATATGTCTTAGAAAGCATCCAAAAATGTCACAATGCTGAAATATAGTACTAACCCAAATTAAAAAAGAAAACAATAAAAACAACTTCTCGGAATCTAAAGCCTCGGCTTGGTCACATTCTCTCCAGCTCCAAAGCAGTCAGGAACCTCAAGTAGAAGAACGATTTACCTTATATATAACTACAATAAAATTATATCTTTGGGTCCAAAAGCATGACCCAAATAGGGTGTGAGACTAAATCCCATTAGGTAACCACCAAGTGATTTATGCCTAACAGTCAGTGAATATATATGGAAAGTAACAAGAAAAAGAAGCAGTAAATAATGAGTTAATAAATAGTAAGCATTTCTACAGTTTCAAAGAATTCAAACACTGCATATAAATTAAGAAGATAATCACAAATAGGTAATGCTCTAGGATGTACTCACAACCTATCCCCTTTAGTCCTACCGAAAATACACAAGCAACCCTATAGGAAGTACACATAGTCTAACACCTCTTGTTCAGCTTTAGTAAAGTCTCAATAAAGAAGCACTCAATGTCAATTCCCCTAATACCCAAGTATGGTTAAATACTCTCTGAGGAAGCACTCACCGTCAATTCCCCCTATTATCTTTTGATGGACCCTACAAGCACTTTGTGGAAGCACTCAAATTAAATTCCTCATGTGGCCTCATAATGTAATTATAGACACTCTGAGGGAGAACTCAAGGTCTATCCACCCTATGGTCTTATAAAGTTATAAAAAAACAGACACTCTAGAGAACATACGCCAATTCCCCCTATGTTCTACTACACCAGGTTATCATGGCCATGTGAAAGTCAAGCGATCTTAGAAATGTTAAGAGGAAAAAGTAAACCTCAAGAACTACTTGGGAAACCAGTCTATAGCATAACATCAAGACAGATAACAACACTCAATCCAACAATACTAGGCATGGGAAACAAACAAGGTAGCCTAACAGGATAAGCAAGAATAAAAGTTCATGACCAAAAAAATCATAGGAAAATACTTCCAAAGCATAAAAATTATCCCTATTCACATTCAATTAACCTCAAATCAAGCATACAAGAATGGCAGGCAATTAACAGGGCCAAAACCATAAATATGCAATACCCCGATCAAGGGTATAAGTCACTTTTTCTCTTAAAATTCTAATAACATCTATGAAAAGGCACAAACCACAAACCTCAGTGTTGCAGGATTGTTATACGTGAACCTCATGCCTTGAATCTCCCAAGAACACCATAGATCTACCAAGACATATAAAACATTCAACCGAAGAAAACTTGAGAAATAAGAGGAATAAATAAATATAGATCTCGAAGAAGGAAGATCTTACCGAGGCGATCCCAACACAATTGACAGAGGTCGAATCAGAGGATGGATTCTTGGTTGGGGTCTCGGGGAAGGATCACAGTTGTACGGATGCTCTAAGACAAACTAGGTCGAGAAGGAGGTGTTTCTATCCGTCAGAAACAACCCTGGTATGTTTAATGAAAAAAACAAAAGTACATGGCGTATACTTTATAAGTACATGGCATGTAATTTCCTTCACCGGACCCCGAATTAGGCAGTCTCTAGGTCACCACACATGGCCATGTGAATTACCACTACACAGCCAGCACCCAGTTACCTGTGGTAACCGCGTACATGGAGTGTACTCATAAAGCACATGACATGTACTCATAAAGTACATTATGTGTACTTATTAATTTTCCATAAAATCATCTCTTTCCTCCAAAACACTAGAAAAATGAACACATACCTGAGAAGAAGATCCGAGTTCATACAGTCATGGACCTATAGGGGGTGTTTGGGGCTTGTTCGGAGCTTGAAACCCAACCTTTTAGGAAAACAGGAAGGATGAACAGTGAATAGAAATCATTCTAGGTAGGCCGCATGCTTACTACTAATCGTGCAAGGATAGAAAGTGGGGTACTATAGATGAATTATTTCATGAAACAAATAGGATAAAGAAGAATGCATGTGTGAGAGAAACTGTAGTTTTTGAAATAGGGGTTTTTTATAGTTTTTGTACAATTAGTGAAACTGTTCCGAGTGACCATGTGGGTTCCCCTTAGTACAGAAGAGGGAGCACAATTGGTGTACAGTTTGGCGAACCATGTGGGCTAGTATTTTAAGGTAAATTAATAATTTTCCCATTAGTTAATCTTATAACCCAATTCTATTTTCTTTTCTTCCTACACAAAGAAATGAACTCATGAGATATCTCATTTGGAACCTAGGCTAGTAATTATGATATATTCACCATCCATACTCGGAATCAAGGACTAATAATCCTGTTATATTCACACTAGTGAGCACTCATTTCCTTTTATGTTGGTATTCGTATAACTTTGGATCAATGTCGTTATATAGGTGCAAGATAATATTCCATATTTTTAAGTTCATCATCCATTCTTCATTATTCTACTTATCTAAGTCAAATAAGTAGCTGATACTGGATGAGTACTCCATTATAGACCTATGGTAGGTGGTATTGTGCCATTCCCTTAATGTCTAAGTTTTTATATATATGATGTATACCGCATTCCTAATATTCCATGCATCTCCCTAGAAATAGAATTTAATCCTTGATTAAAATATATAAACATGAACTATGTAATTAATCAGACCATTGATAAATGATTAAAGGTTATGAACCTTTAATTGGAACAACCCTGTGGGTGTGTTGTTTAATTATTGGACAACCATGGGTGGTACATGAATTGATCACTTTTCAAGTCTGTCATTTACCCCTTTCTAAGTGGTGTTAAACAATAAATTGTAATTTGTTGTTTGAATTGATTAAATTAAGGGAATCAAAGACCATGTACATTGGTTATGGCCATGTTAATGCTATCTTAAGCATCAGTTACTTTATATACTAATATGACCATGTGAGGTAATTTATATGCTAATCCTTTTAGCTTATACCATTATTGATCCATCTTACATGGTGGGATTAAATTGAATAGATCATTCAAATGATGATTGAAATAATTAAATTACATTATTTGAATGTTTTTTATATGATTTGGGTGACACATAGATTAATATGAAAACTTCATTGATTAACTCTTTTGGATACTTCATTGCATTCACCAAAGTGACACTTGGAATCCCTATTGGATTACTAAGGATAGACTCGGGGTGATTCACTATGTTCTTGAGTAATACATAGACTCCTTATGGTTTAAAAAATATGGAATTAGAGGTAAGTTGATTATATACACCATGGGTGACACGTAGGCTCCCTTAGTGGACCACTAAGGATGGAGACAGTGAGCGGTGATGTTATACCGCATCTATAGCAATACCTGGGTTTTAATAAGGATTTCCAAGGACAATCATGTAGGATTTTTGTTTCATGGTGTGCCTAGAGTGATACCTATATTCCATATAAGGAATTTCAAGGATGGGATCAGGATCTTATTTGAATAATTCAAAAAAAAATTATATGATGCATCTTCCATGCCAAAGAACAACTTTGGATTTGGTCAATGTCTTACACTTTATTGATGGCCTTTTTAGAAATATCTTGATCAAATATTTTAATGGGGGATATTGGGCTACACTATAGGTCTTAATACATATTTATTAAATGATACAATACTGAATGTGTATTCTGAGACTACCAGTTAAGTCCTAAGAAGGTATTAGAGGATGGGTGTCCATGGGAACCAAGACCTTAATGGGTAGTTTACTTTCATAACTTCATTTACATATTATATTACTTCCTCCACACTATTATTGTTCTTTTCACAAACTATATGGAATTAGACACCATTATTGGTGGCCTATCAGGATTTTATCTCATTCCCTTCCCAAGATTCCTTTGGTACCTGATAATATTATATGACTATAGTTATGGATAAGGGAAAGTGAACTGCTACAGGATTTTTATTACTACTAAGGATCAAGGGATCACATAACTGATCTGAGGATCATGATGCTAGTTGGGATCGTTTTTGGTATTTTTGGTATTTTTCTACAAGTATTGTATATCATCCATATATACCTACTCTATATTCCTTGTATATACATTACATGATCATCATTGTATATGAGATTACTTTTAGCATTGTTATATATACCTATATTTTGATGTTATTCTAATATTTGATTGATTTATTGCTACCACAATTTGTTTTATGTTTTCTACCACTATCTTACAATATGAAAAGAGGGAATATTCTCCCAATAGACACAACCAAGTCCCTTACTAACAGTCATAAGCCTCTGGTATTTGGGAACATATGCTTGATGCCATATGGCCAACACGGCTCGAGGCACTATTCAATGGCGTCCAGATCAGGCATGTTACAAAGGTGTATCAGATACTTCTTTTCAGGTTTATTATTTAGTGACAATGGATAGGGATATAAAGGTAGTGGAATTTGGTAATGAGTTTTTCTTGGGAATATCTAGCCCACATACCAGAAAAAATCCCAAATTACCTTGAATGAAACTTATTATTTATTAGATTTTGGTTATTACAGTTGATTTGATCCCACCATTAATTGATTCACTTGAATTGTATGGTTTTCATTAATATGATTTTGGGTTCTATTTTGTTTAAACCTGATGATATGAGGGTAATCCATCTCATGCATCATTTTAGACACTTATTAGAATCATATGTCATTCATTATGCCATGTCATATAGGATACATTGCTTAATTTCATGTTTTTGTGATATGTGTCATGCGTGATATACCTAATTCTTAAAAAATTGTTGTGTGGGGAATTGGAAAACATGGTTGGTTCTTAGAGTGTCTGTCATAACCTAATTATTTTTTTCTTAGTTAGGCTATAGTAGACACCATATGTATACAATTTTTTCATGTTATGTCATGGACCATGAGTCACATAGACTAGAACGTGTTATGGTGAGGATTAGGTGGATGCAATATTATGGTTTATGAAGAGTATAGGCCATTATGGATCCAAAGTGCTGAACTATTTATCTCAACTATTTAATATGAATGTGAAATGATTGTGAAAATTAAATGGGAACTAATTTTTTTTATAGCAGATAACTTGCACTAGACCCGACCGTAGTAGTGGGTAGTATTTAGTATCTCTTGTTTTATTATCATTGGTACATCGCCCATCCATTACTCAAGAAGAATACATAGGGGTTTTATTCTTATATAGAAAGTATTATACCACAATTTCTATAATATATATTCTTTTAGTGGTTTTGGAATCTTGATTTTAGTTATGCACTTGGAATTTGTAGAGATATGTCATCGTGATGTCCTCCAATTGTATCCGAGGATGGGGAAGATGATCATTCTCCTGAGGCCATGGTCCTAAGTCTATAAGTATCCCCTCCAATAGTTCCAGTTATGGAACCAATTATTTTAATGGAAACAGGTGATGACGTATAGTTCAATGAAGGCTTTATGTGTATCATACAGAACATTCATGGAGCACCGCGACCTTCCTTGACTATGGAAGATTTAACGCCTGAGTTTTAACAGTAGGATATTCTCACTTTTTCAGAGGATGGTGTACCATAGGATATGGATTCATGGATATAGTATATGATAACTATCTTTGATCATCTCAATACACCTCTTGATATAAGGGTAAAGCTCGCTACTTATATGATTCATGATTCCTCCAAGAGATGGTGGTATGTTATTACTCAAACGGATCATTATCATGAGATTTATTAGAGGTATTTTCATATGTCCTTCTATGAAAAAATATATCCAAATATTTTGAGGGCTGATAGATCCTGAGACTTCATGAACTTGGAACTGGGCATGTTATCATTTATGTATTACTCGTCCTGTTTTACAAAACTCCAACACTTAGCACCAATTCATATGGTTGACGTGTTATATAAAGCTAGGTGATTCTTTGATGGTCTTGGGTATAAAATATGATCTCAAGTTAATGAATTTTAGTTAGCTACATTTTCTAGAATAGTTAATCTGAAAATTATCATATAGAATAACCTGAGAGAGGTTGGGGTGAGATATGGGGAGTTTCGACACCTAGATCTGGTACTGCATTGACCAGTAGTATGAAGCATTGTCTGTGGATTCTACTTGGTGATATTAGTTTCCACATCAAATACTCAAGTATCTATGAGAGGCTCCAACTGTGTAGTAGACTAGGACATATGATACCTTAGTGTATGAGTGACCCATTCGAGTACCAATCTTACAGAAATATGGGTAACCTATAGTGATTCTGTAGAAATTTTCCTCCAGAATCCAGTGAGAGAGGGTATACACCTACTCCAAGTGAAGGACTCGGGTTAGAAGCTTCTCATCAGAAAGGGAGTGGAGTATATTTTTTTGATCTAGTCAAGGTAGTGGTCATGTTGTGGTAGTCAAACCCCATATTTCTAGCGATAGTAGAGTGGATCTTCTCTGGGTAGCCAGGTTGTATCTGAGGGTCACGGTTCAGCCCAAATATATGGAGTTCAAAAGACACCTGAGGAATAAAACCCCATACCTTCTACAATGAGAGGTATTTTTCTAGTATTATCTAATTTATCATATTCTCTACTTAATATATGTGATTCTCATATCCTTATATTTTTTCACAATGTGGAGATCCTTGGGCTAAGTGTTCAGTGTTTTTACGGCCTTATGACACTTTATACTCCATTGGGAATTCAAATGGAGGATGAAAGTCAGTGTAGGGAGTTCCCCCTTGACATTGGTGGGTTTCACTTCATATGGGACCTATTTTACCTCAAGATGATTGGTTTTAGGATGGTCTAGTTGGTTAAATTTTATCCTTTCATTGCTTATTATCACATAATGGATACCTACACCCCACTAGAGTGAAGAGATTCTATTCATAATGGTGAATGGGATGTCCTTTTTAGCCAAGATCGACCTGAGTAGTGTGGAATGGGCGGGATGATAGCCCATATTGTGAGTTTATATCTACATGATCAGATAACACATCAGGAATATTCCCCTCCAGTGGCTGATTATTATAGGGACATTTTCTTAGATTATTTTTTAGGACTACCAATAGTGAGAGAGTTATAGTTCATTATCAAGCTCGTTTAATTAGTTTCATTGATATCTATTTATCATTATAGGATTGGTAATACTGATATTTATGATATTAAAAGGTTTCTATAGGAATTAGAGGTAAATGGGTTTATCCAACCCAATACTTCTCTATGGGGTTCACATGTCCTTTTGGAGAAAATGGAGGATGGAACTCTCAGGAAAAGTGTGGATTAATAGAAATTGAACCAATTGATGATTAAAAACCAGTATCTACTATTGTAGATAGATTTTCTATTTTACAAACTCCTAGGAGCTTGGTTATTCTCTAAGATTAATTTTAGACCATGTTATCCTTAGGTGCATGTTAAACCATTATACATAGATCTCGTAGCTTTCCACAGTAGGTATGACCTATATGAGTATCCGGTTATGTCGTTCTATCTCAAAAATGCACTAATAGTTTTTATGGAACTGATGAACTGAGTTTCCCATCCTTATCTAGATCATTTTTGGTGGTTTTTTTAGATGTTATATTTGTCATTTCTCACACTCGACACAAACGTATCAAAAATTTTGATATTGTATTGTATACATTGAGAGAGAATCAGTTATTTGCTAAGCTTACCAAGAACCACTTTTGCATGGATCGTATTCACTTAATGGATCACATCATCTTAGATACTGGAGTATCAATTGACCTAGAGAAGGTGAGAAAAAATGTTACCTAGGAAAAGACCAAAAAATCATTAAGATATATAGTTTATTGGGGATGGGAAGATATTACAATCATTTCATACAAGACTTATCATGCTTACAAGAACCACTCATGGGCATGAATAAGAAGGGTGTGATGTTTTTATGGATGGATGCATATGATTCATCCTTTTAGGAGCTAAAAGAGAGATTGAATTTAGCACTAATACCAATTTTTTGAAACTAGGAAGGGGTTACACTTTTTACTGTAATGCATAATGTATTGGGTTTGGCTTGTTTTGATGCAGGAGGAGAGAGTCATGACATACAGATCTTATTAGTTGGGGCCACAGGAGATAAACTACCTAATTTAGGATCTATAATTAGATCTGGTTATACTTGAATTGTGATATTGGAGACACAACTTATTGGGAGATAATTTTGTGGGGTAAAAATACCAAAAAAACCTCAAATACATCTATACACAACATGACTTAAATTTGAGGTAGTTTAGGTATGTTGAGTACCTACAGTCTGTTATCTTCTATATTTCTTATATACCAGGTAAAGGAAATGCAGTGGTCGATGCACTGAGTAAGAGGAATCATATTCAGGTAGTTCAAGTGGACAATAGTGAGTTGAATCTTATGGATCTGTTATATGATATGAACTTTGAGGTGCATGATTGTCAGTGGAATAATTTTATATTATCCTTAGATATATCCACTACCCATTAGATAGAGTGAGGATGAGGTAGTTATAAAATTAATAGGGCTTAGTCCTAAGGGTAATTCTGTTAGGTGAGGACCCACCTCCTAGTTGTGCTGTAGGTAGGGATGAGATCCTACATATCCATGGTCATGTATGGGTTTCAAAATCCATTCACAAGGAGATGATATGATAATTTCATGCTTGATATTGGGTTGTGCATCTTAGTGTTACCCAGATGTTTTGGGGTTTACATCCCCAATACAAGTATCTAGTTATAAAGAGATAAGTAGTCGGTTTTTTCATGAGGTGTTCCACCTATAAATGGGTGAAGGTGGAAGACCATCGACCAATCATACGTTTACAGTAGCTTCCCATTCCTGAGTGAAAATGGGATGACGTTGTGATAGATTTTGTAATAGGGTTACCAAGATCACCAAGAGTCAATGATACTGTTTGGGTTGTTGTTGTTAGACTCACAAAGTTTTCCCATTTCTTACCTATCAATGAGACATTTTTAGTAGATGATATTGTGATGTTGTATATCTATGAGATTGTATGACTTCACAGGGTCCCTAATACAATCATTTCAGATAGTGATACCTGGTTTACATAATGGTTCTACAAAGGATTTCAGAGGGAATTGAGTAGACAAGTTCTTATAAAAACAACACACCACCCTGAGACTAATGGACAATCATAGCACACGATATAGGTGCTTGAGGACATGTTTAAATCTTGCTTTCATGATTTTGGGGGCTCTTGGGAGAGCCATATAACCCTTATTGAGTTAGACTAGAATAATCGATTTTAATCTACTATACATATGGAGTATAATGATCTGGACCTAGAAGATTGGAGTTGGTTCATTACTTTATGACTTTAGCATGACTACAAGGAATCAAAACAAGAAGAACTAAAAGAATTTTAAGTTTTTGAGAACCATATTACATTCATGATACCCATATTAAATTGATAAATAGAAAATAAAGCACAATACACAATAAAATAAAATGAGTAGCATCCATCATATCTTATTAAAATATTTATTCTTTATAACTTGGGTAAAGGAAACAAAAATAAGGGTGATCTGAAATTCTCAATAAGATTTCATAAAATAGAATAAATAAGGAATCAATAAGAATGAATCAACATGGAAAGGTGAATAATTCATAACACATTCCATTTAAATAACTAAATAAGGTATAATGAGTATGGAAAGATTAAAAATTCAAAACACATTGCATTAAATCAATAAAATGATAATGAAATTTATCTATAGATTTTTTTCGTTGTTAAAATATCATGAAAAAGAAATAATAAAACAAAATTAAGGAAATGCTTAATTATTGGTCATCAAGTCTCAGACACATGATAACCTCTATTATAAAGATTTATCTTTTAAATTTTGTTAAACTATAAGTAGAAACATAATTAATATGGAAAAATTATTTTTATAAGGAGAACCCATTGATGCATCGATAGGATATATAAATTTCAGTCCCCACCTGTCTCTACTGGTCCAAATCATTCCTCATATCGAATAATTGATTTAATTAATAAAACATATGTATTACAAAATATCAGTATTGAATAAAGAATACAGATTTATCAATATTTCCTTAGTGGAGGATAAGTAACAACAAGGGTTGTTGACATTGATTTATGGAAATAGCATTGAAATATCATGGAAATATTATTGAGGAAAATAATCTTTAAATACTCCAAAGTATCCCATACCACTTTGAAACATTTAAATTATAATCCCCATGAAGTAATAAAATTAAATGATACATATAATGTCATTAAAATAAGTTTTTTAAGGATATAACATGTCAAATGGAAGTATATACACCATATAAAAGTTAATTGGCATATAATAACAAATAAGCCTCAAAGGATTGTAAATTGAGACGTAATACCTTGCCCTGAGTCCGACTTCTCAAGTGTGTCTTTATATTCCTAAATAATAAACTTATGTTAATTATTAAATTTATTTATAACCTTATTAATGATTATTACTACTATTACTTAACATATTACAATTTTTTATAAAAATACTTAAACAATTAATCTTAGGCCGGGTGTTTTTGACTGAATTCGGTTCATGTTTCAATAACAACTTTAGTAGGTAGACTATGGTCAAATGATCCATTATATAAATATATATAAAATAAAAAATAAAATAATTATCATATTTATACATCAATTATACTTTAAAAAATATATATTGAACATGGTAATGAAAAATGAACCAACGTTACAATCATGGAGATTGTAGGTCGCACGTACACATGAATAATGTTCCCATTTTTCAATGATTATTATGAAAAGAAGGTAAGTAAAATTATATCATTAAATAATGATAATTATATCATAAATAAAATATTATTTAATCATATATCCTTATACTTTTAATTCATGTGATGTAAGATGACTCGCATCACGTCAAGGAGGCAGTAGTCTACACATCCATGAATGACATAATAACATTTTTAGTATGTAAAAATGAAAATAATGAAAATGATATATTATATTTATAAAACTGTAATTATTTAATTAATATAATATATATTTCATTTATGTCACATATTTTTAATTAAAAACATTCTTAATATATTCAATGTATAGCGTGAATGAATCACATCACCTTAAGGAGCCCGAAGTCCACAATTCCACAAATGATGTAATCGTATTCCCACAAAATGGAGTGCATAAATATATTTTTCTAAAAATTAATTAAATAAGAAAAAATACATTATAAATATCATATATATCATATAAAAAAAGTTTTTCAACATAATTATAACCATGAGATGTAGTAAAAAGAGAAATTATCAATCATCACTTCACAAGGCTGTATTTTGTCGTACATGAATGGTATGTTCGTTACCCATTAGATTGAAGTGTGTGTAAGTGTAGGTTGAACCCTTATAATAAAAATATATCAGTATATTTAGGATAATAATGTTATTATATAATCATGATATAAAAAAAATTTAGGGTGAAGAATTAAATGAAATAAAAGTGATAGTTGGAAAATGCAACCTCATAATTGAGCAACTCATTTTGGTTTGAACTGAAGGGATTTATTGGTTTGATTTATTATTAAGTTGGTACTTCTATGATTGGGTGAGGGTTTTTGGGGGATAATATTAGTATATATTAGGTGAAAAAAGGTCCTTCGAATTATTAATAAGTGGGAGGGTGATTTCCTTTTTATAATATTGGAGGGGTAGCATTTTTGAAATTTATTGAAAAGAGAGTTCGGCCAACATTTTTATTTTGAAAATTGAAACCAATAATGTTAAAAACTATATAAAAAGAATTTTATCGTATAAATATGGAAATAAAATATCTTTTGTTCATTTTTATAGGTCATTCTTTCCCTTAATATTAATGTTTGGTCCTTTGAAAAGATAATTTTTCTCTTAATCGTTGTAATTAAGTTTAATTACTTTTTCTAATATTTTTGGTACAAAAACTATGATGAAAATATTCTAAATTATAAATTATGTTTATTTCTAATATTTAATTCATTTTTTAAAATTAAAATCACATAAGTGGCAAAAATTAATTTAAATATAATCTCACAGATGGGATGACAATGCGGGATTTTTAAGTAAAAAAGTTCAAAATGTTGGCTAAGTTATTATATCCAATCTCAAATTTAAATTGCTTAAAATTAATTAAATAGGATTAATAGTTGTAAAATTTATCGAATTAATATTTAAAACCAATAAAAATATATTTTAACCTTATAAAAAACTAAACTAAAAGTTAGTTTTGAATTAAATTTAAGTCTTTTTTCACTATTCATTAAAAGATGAAACTACTCTAAAAAAATTCCAAAAATTCAACCTACACTAATTTTGATATTATGATATAAAAAGTTATGTTTATTTGGGAATAAAATTTTAAAATATCTATAATATGTGTGTTAATAAAAATTAGTAAAACAACGTCTATACAAATATAGGTTTTTATGTGTAAAATCAAGTTTATTCATATCTTATGCCTATCAAATCTATTGGATGAATATAAAAAATATTTTATTGAATCTAATATATGTATATATATATATATATTAAATTAAATTCACACACTAACTGTAAATAATTTAATTTATTTGGATAAAATGACTTTGTGAGCATAAAAATAGTTTTTCATAAAAACATTCCCCTTGTATTCAATTGGTTATTTTATTCATTTCGAATTAATTTTTAAAAAATGAATTAGACCACATACTTTAATAGATAATTTAATCTTATTCAGGACCATAAATTTAACATCTAGGTTTTATATTATTATATTAAATTATTTGATATTAATAATATATTATTGTTTTGAAAAACTCTGTCTTGTGTGTAACGCAAACTACCAAACAAAGTCATTCTTGCATGTGATGCAATCTAGCTGAGTGTGACATGAATTAAAATATATATAATAGATTTATTTAAAATTTTAAATATATCATAATTTCATGGTATGATATATTCCTTTTTGTGTTAGGTTATGTGTTTCAAATAAGCTATTCTTAATATTGTGGGTAGTATAAGATTAACATGGTGTTGTGTATAAAGCAATATAGGAACAAAAGTTAAATTTATTATAAGAGTAAAATATTATAAAGTATTGGGATGTTACTGTAGAGACCCGAAGACTGAAATACATGGACATTACATTACTTTTTCAGAATACTTAGTACATAACAAAAACACACACACAATGATCGTAATAGTTTAGTGTCTTTGGAAACTCGGAATATAATCTTCTAATCGTGGTGAAAGATCATCAATATCTCCCATATAGATCTTCCTTTTTTTACCTAAAACCATTCTTTATATCCTGGGGAAAAGAAAACATAAAAGGGTGAGCTCAAATGCTCAGTAAAGGTAAACAAAAGAAATATCAATAACATCATATTCATAAGAACATAACATTTTGGAAATCTTAACCTGCAAAAGAGAGCATAATTTCATAACATGGGATAAATCATAGTAGTGTAATGAAATCCCAATAATCATAACTTAAAACATTAAACTTTGTGGCATAAAAACATAATCATAGAGAATCATTTCTTATTAGTCAAGACTCATTGCCAAGACTATCTTAGTGGACAAAGTCCATTTCTGAACCGAGTCACCCCCATTTCAGTCATGTTTTACTAAACCGGTTTAACCTACCATTCCAGCCATGTCTATCTCATGAGATATAAAATCTTTACCCAATGCATTGGAGGGAGATATAGGTCCCACCCATCTCATAATGATACCATTCTTATGTGTGCCACAAAATCATAAATCATACATCATTGCATAACCCATGTAATAAAAATGGAATTCTTAAACATCGTGACATTATAAAACAATTAATATAAGATAAATGAATTCATAAAAAAAATTTCATCAAAACATAATCAAATCAATTTAATGAAAGGGATAGAATCAGAACCCTATTTTATCTTAGATGGAAAATAATTTTGATAAAACACTTGAACTCCATTCTTGAGGAAAATATCCTTTCTACTTCAAAAACGTTTTTCCTTTCTTAACATGTCATACAATTTTAAACTAAAAGAAGTTGATTAAAAATAAACATGAAAACTTCTAAAGCAAGATTCTTGTAAATAATGTTTTAAAAATCCATTCATTCCGTATAAGTTAAAAAACATTCTTCTCATACTTTTGTCGGAAAAGTCAAAAAAGTACCTCGTATGAAAAACGACCAAAGATTCATTTCATATCTTTTACTAAAAACTCACCGAAGGGTAAAATAGGATTTAAAAAATTGTAGGTGAATTGAAATAATATTAAATATTTAGGAAACATGGATTTGGATGATAAAATACACCCCAGTAAATGCCAAAGTATAAACAATCTCGGATAAAAATGAGATTGTGATATTTCCCTTACCTTAGGTCCGATTTTCTTCGTAAGAGTCCAAACCTCCTGTATAATGATTTAAATAATGTCATTGACATATTCCAGAATCATACTCATTTTTATGATATCATATATGGTTCACTTATGACTTTATATTACCCGTTCTTTTGTAAATTCCATGTTAAAGAGCGTTTTGGGTAAAATTGTCTCATTTGTCGTTTGTGTTTTAACTTGTAATTATTCATATGATTACTTAGATCATGGTTACTTAATTCCAGAATATAAAACATTATTTATATATAATATATATTCAGAATATACATATATATAATATATCGATAAACTGAAAGAAATACACCGTTCATGGAGACGGTAGGTCGTACGTACGCATGAACACTGTTTTCGTTTCCTCATTGAGTTGAATGGAATTAAGTAGATGACATACATATATACATAAATCCAGTATCTTTATAATTTCATATATTTCATTATTATTGCTTATATATATTTTGTAATCATTCTTAAATGCTTAACATGGAGAATGAATCTCATCGCATCGTGGAGACGGTAGTCCGTACGTACGCACGAGCGATGATATCGTTCTCATGATCGTGGGATTTTATTGGTGTCTATGTATACTATTACAGAATAAATATCAATTTAAAATAATTATATATAGTTATTATTTACACCATTATACCCATCCAAGTAAGGTGGTGGTGAAAAATAGATTACACCACGGCGTGGAGACGGTATTTCGTACGTACGCATGCACGGTGATTTCATTTTTCGTAGGATGGATAGATGGTGAAATAGGGTTGTTTCATACTTATAATAACATATCAGTATATTAGTGATACTGATGTTATTACATCATATTGAAACATCTAAAGAAGAAGAAGTGGAAGAAAAAATAAAGATGAAAGAATCGGTAACGGACATTACCTCTTCTTTGAAGCGCCTCTTTGAGATCTCCTTTTAGGGCACTAAAATTGGACTATGAGGAAGACCAGAACCTCTAGGATGTTTCTAGGGAAGTGGAGAAGAGAATTTGGCCGGGTTTGGCCGAGCTTGAAGGATCAAATTGGTGTGAGGAGGAGAGGGAGGAGGTGCCCTTTTATAAGGGAGGAGAGGGGCTCCTTTGGAAAAACTAAACATATTATTTTATTATAAAGTCAAGTTCAGTTTTAAATAGCTCCAAATTGATTTATTTCGAAGCTAAGGTGGGGATGGATCGAAATACTCTCATCCAATATAATTTATACACGTTTAGGTTCCTATTTTAACCTTATCATTTAGATTTAACATTAAGTTAAATAATTTTACCTTTACCGTGTCTTCTTGTGTTGTTATACTATAAGGTTATTAAACTTACTATAAGAAGCCAAACGAACCACAAGTTGTTTATTATTAATATATATAACCTTATCTAAGACATTTGGCCGAACCATAGATTTTTAAGAATAAAATATCATTTAATAATATAATATTTGTTTTAAAAACTATTTTATGTCAATTTTGACACTATTTAGTAATTGATTTTTGTGAAACTCATAACAGAATTATTAGTTAGAAAAAAGTTAATTAAATCAATACTAACATGTCATATTAAACTATAAAATTAGTTGAATTCATAAGAAGTCTTAAATTACATTTATTTGGGTATTTATAACATCAATTATGTCAATATTTCCTTAATAAGATAATTACTGCATCATCTTTGTGTCATAATAAATGATAATTATTTAATCTCTAAAAATTCTAAATAAATTCCTATGATGTAGATAATTGTGTTATCTTTCTTTATACTATTCATGTTCGAATTTTCATGAAGTTTATCACTAAATTAAAATTATTATACTTATAATATTTAAGAAAGTGACATGTTGTCACATTCTTTGGGTTTAATAATAATTAACTTATTTTCATGGGAAAAAGTCCATTAAATGAATCTAATCCGACTCTTAGGTGATATGAGTCGACTTTGATTCATCCAATTGGATTTTTACAAGTTTTAATGTAATTGTATAATCTTATTTTTACCCTTAATTACCCAATTTACCTTTAACTATAGTAAATAGAATTTACCGTAGTTACTATTCACAATGCCCAAAAATAAAAAGTAGCTTATTAACATAATTTGGACCCATTGACTCCAAATATGGAATCCATTTTTCCAAATTCAATACACAAAATTTTCAGAAATTAAATTAAAATTAATCCCGTTGTCGAAAGAAAACAGGTTTTTCTTTAAAACATTGCAAAATATTGAATTGATTTAACCTACGAATTCAAGGTAAAATCAATGCTAATGACATAAATTATATTAAATGGTAAAAATATATTCTATTTGTATTTTAAAACCAATTAATATTATAATTTAACCACATAAGATATTACGATGAAAAAAGTTGTTTTTAATTAAAATATAGCGTGTTTTTACTATTCATTAAAATATGAAAGTCATCAGAATAAAATGAAAAATTTATCCAAAATTAATTTTTATTTCTTGATTCCAAAGAATAATTTTATTTTGTCAAATGAAACTTATAAACATTTCAAAAACTAGATTTAAAGTGGGTGTGCCATCAAAAGGCGGCAAAACTGTATTTTTTTAAAAATACTTATTTTACCCGAAAAATTTATTTTGTTCTTATAACATGTTCTAGAAAATGTTTAAGATGAATAATAATGTTATAAAATTAAAATTTTAGTTAATACTATTCATAACAGCTAGTTCATAAAAATATTATAATAATATATCGTTGTTTAGTAACACCCAGTATTGCGTACAACAAACGCAATCGAGGAAGGTCGCGATTGCGTGTAATGCAAGCCAAGTCAGGATTGCGTGTTGTGAAAGAATCCTTCGTTGTTTTGTATAACAGAATCCATCCATATTTCATTTATACATTGAATATATATATATATACTCAATGTTGCGTAGAATTACTATTATCAAAATTGTGTGTAACACGATCCAAGAATAGTGTTGCGTATACTGCAAGCTAATACGGTGTTGCGTATAGCGCAAGGTAATCTTGGTGTAGCATACAACACAACACATTAATGAAATTAAAAGAATATTTTTCATAAAATCTTTGGTTGTTACATTCTACCCCCCTTAAAATGAATTTCTCCCTCGAAATTCGTCGGGGTTATAAATGGTTTACTATTTGAAATTTTGTTTAATAGCAACCCACATTGTAAAAAGGAATACCAAAACATGGATTTAAAAACTAAAGTATGAAATGTAACAGTTACCCAAATTAACTCATCACTGGCTTTCCACGTAAGAGAACATAGGTGAAAATATGGATATGGAAGAAAAATCTAACCATCAAGATCTCATGGAGAGTGGTAGAAAACATGGCTATGGAAAATCCAGCAATCACAAATCCATAAATTTGTGGCGATCTAAGGTACCATCTGATTCATCAGATATAAGAGCACTAGGACAAAATTTTTGGTTTTCAAGATCATTTCCCTAAAGTTGATGAAATTGGAATTATAAGAAATACTTTCGTGATTTTGGTATAGTCTCGTCGTTGGTCATTCTTTGGACAATTCCCACATCATCTCTTAAAGAAATGAAGTTGAATTTTTCATTCGTGATGTGTTAGTAGATCGTGTGATAGAATGATGGGTCATTCCATCTGTCTCAAACAAAAGGTTAGAAAATTTATCCAAAAAATACATAAGTCCATCTATAGTGAGATTAATCATATATGGTTCCTAAAATGGACTTATACTTCATATATCATACTGCTTAACATAATAAAACTAGTTTCTACTAAACAGGGACTTCCTGTAGGCCAGTGGTAGGTGATAAAGGCTAGTCGCACTTCGGTTGTGGGTTTGATTCCCACGGCCTTGTCCGACGCGATGGGCGGTCGCCCGTCCTGCAGGTTGTCCTTTTTCTAAAACTATATTACTATAACATCCCATCAATAATATTGAAAAAACTTATATCCTTAAACAATACTAACTTATGTCCAACATAATCCATTCCAATCATTAGGCTTATCCATAATACTGCAGTCCACTCTCATAATATAGTGAAAACGATTACCAGAGATTTAATACCATCGTTGATCCCCATATATCATAAGATATGTCTTGTTGGTCACATTACAAACATTCAAAGGCCTTAATCATGTATTCTCTTGAATACCCATTGAGACTTAGTGGAAACATGAATGTAGTTAAAAGTTAACAATTTCCACATACCAAAATCCTCAAAATTCTATATACTCAAACCATGATATCAATTAGTCCTTATATCAATCATGAGCTCATGAATACTGTCAAATATTTCATTTTCTCGGTTTCCCTTCATTATGCGCATATCATCTTTTTTTTCAAAAATATCTCAATCACATTCCATGGTTATCGGTACCATAAAATTATTGAAAACCACAATAGACCAATACATAAATATTCCAATATTCCATGATACTATATACAACATTATTTTGGAATCCCATTACACAAACACTTAATCATTCCACCACATCGTTGTCATATTCCACATCGCCAATGGTGATCGCATGTGACTTCCCTTTGTCCTTTTCCTTAAGTAGTTGCTCATGTTGATCATCACTAACCCTTGGATTAGGGCATTTATTAGCATAATGCCCCATTTCCTTTCACATGAAGCATTGAAGTGTAGTAGGTTCATTCTGTGTATCCCTTCCTTTTTTTGCATCATTAGACATCTTCTTCCCATCATTGCGGCATTCAAATGCCCAATGACCTTTCTTTCCACATTGGAAACATTTACTTGTCCCTTTAAGACAATCTCCACCATGTTTCTTTCAACACTTTGAGAATAAGGAAACATTCATCTTCTTTTCACCATTATTCTGAGATTTCTCCTTGAACTCCATCTTTCATTTCTTGTCAAAACTATGAGATGGATAAGTAACACCAAATTCCATTTCTACCTTGATAGCACAACGCACAATTTCTTCATAGCTACTGAAGTCTCTTTTAGCTAATGCCCTTAGAATATTTGGTTTTAAGCCAATGAAGAATCGATCAACTTTACTTTCAGGTTGGATGATAAATCCAGATGCATACCTTGAAAGCCTTGTAAAATTTGCTTCGTATATACCAACTGATTCATCATCCTTTTCCTTTAGTTCAAGAAACTCCTTCGCCATATTTTTTCGAAGAATACGAGGGAAGTACTTATTGAAAAATAAGTTCTTGAACTCGTCTCATTCCATGGACTCAATTTCATCTCTTTGCCTTGTATTCTTGATAAGATTCAACCATTGATCAGCTTCACCTTCCAAACGATATACTGATTAGATGACTTTATCATGTTCAGAACATTGAAGAACTGAAAATATCATTTCAGTGGTACTGATCCATTGTTCAGCAACAAGTGGATCAGAAGACCCACTGAAAGAAGGTGGATGTTTCCTCATGAAGGACTCAATAGAATATTTTTCCCTTCTCTGCTCATTTGGAAGTCCAGAATGATTCATAGCTTGTGTAAGTATAGCAATAAGATTTTGCACTCCATCTCCCATAACATTTTTTTGTTCAGGAGGACAATCATTGCATTTTCCATTACATTGATCAACAAGGTTCCTTCGTGTTCCATCCCTCGTCTAAAACCCAAAAAGAATAGTGTGAGAGGTAAAATCATTCTAGGGAAAACAACATAATAAAAGGGGGAGTACCCTCAATATGTAACATCTTAGGTTTAATTCTAAGATCATTAGCACAATTCTAGGATTATAACCTATACATATACTTAACCTTAGGGACATCCCTAGACATACCTTAGAAATATCTCTATGGATCTCACTAAAGTTATCGCATCCTAGTTTCCAAAGGTGGACTAAACCTTTCCTCTGATACCAACTGTAGAGACCCGAAGCATGACGTACATGGACATTACATTACTTTTGCGTAATACTTAGTACATAAAAAAAACACACACACAAGGATCGTAATAGTTTAGTGTCTTTGGAATCTCAGAATATAATCCTCTAATAGTGGTGAAAGATCTTCAACATATCCCATAAAGATCTTACTTTTTTTTACCTAAAACCTTTATTTATATCCTGGGGAAAAGAAAATATTAAAGGGTGAGCTCAAATTCTCAGTAAGGGTAAACAAAAGAAATATCAATCACATCATATTCATAAGAACATAACATTTTGGAAATCTTAACCTGCAAAAGAGAGCCTAATTTCATAACATGGGATAAATCATAGTAGTGAAATGAAATCACAATAATCATAACATAAAACATTAAACTTTGTGTCATACACACATAATAATAGAGAATCATTTCTTATTAGTCAAGACTCATTTCCAAGACTATCTTAGTGGACAAAGTCCATTTCTGAACCGAGTCACCCTCGTTTTAGTCCTGTTTCACTGAACCGGTTTAACCTACTGTTCCAGCCATGTCTGTCTCATGAGATATAAAATCTTTACACAATGCATTGGAGGGAGATATAGGTCCCACCCATCTCGTAATTATACCATTCTTATGTGTGCCACAAAATCATAAATCATACATCATTTAATAACCCATGTAATAAAAATGGAATTCTTAAACATCGGGAAATTATAAAACAATTCATATAAGATAAATGAATTCATAAAAATAATTCCATCACAACATAATCAAATCAATGTAATGATAGGTATAAAATCATAACCCTATTTTATCTTAGATGGAAAATAATTTTGATAAAACACTTGAACTTCATTCTAGAGGAAAATATCCTTTCTACTTCAAAAACATTTTTCCTTTCTTAACGGGTCATAAAATTTTAAACTAAAAGAAGTTGATTAAAAATAAACTTGAAAACTTATAAAGTATGCTTCTTGGAAATAATGTTTTAAAAATTCTTTCATGCCCTATAAGTTAAAAAAACATTCTTCTCGTACTTTTCTCAGAAAAGTCAAAAAAGTACCTCGTACGAAAAACGACAAAAGATTCCTTTGATATCTTTTACTAAATACTCACCAAAGGGTAAAATAGGATTTAAAAAATTATAGGTGAATGGAAATAATATTAAATATTGAGGAAACATGGATGTGGATGATAAAATACACCCTAGTAAATGCCAAAGTATAAACAATCTCGGATAAAAATGAGATTGTGATATTTCCCTTACCTTAGGTCCGATTTGCTTCGTAAGTGTCCAAACCTATAGTATAATGATTTAAATAATGTCATTGACTTATTCCAGAATCATACTCATTGTTATGATATCATATATGGTTCACTTATGACTTTATATTACCCGTTCTTTTGTAAATTCCATGTTAAAGAGCGTTTTGGGTAAAATCGTCTCATTTGTCGTTTTTGTTTTAACTTGTAATTATTCATATGATTACTTAGATCATGGTTACTTAATTCTATAATATAAAACATTATTTATATATAATATATATTCATAATATACATATATACAATAGATCGATAAATGGAAATAAATACACCGTTCATGGAGATGGTAGGTCGTACGTACGCATGAACGCTGTTTTCGTTTCCTCATTGAGTTGAATGGAATTAGGTAGATGACATACATATATAAATAAATCAAGTAGCTTTATAATCTCATATATTTCATTATTATTGCTTATATATACTTTTTAATCATTCTTAAATGGTTAACATGGAAAATTAATCTCATCGCGTCGTGGAGACGGTAGTCCGTACGTACGCACGAGCGATAATATCGTTCTCATAATTGTGGGATTTTATTGGAGTGTATGTATACTATTATAGAATAAATATAACTTTAAAATAATTATATATAGTTATTATTTACACCATTATACCCATCCAAGTAAGGTGGTGGTGGAAAATAGATTACACCACGGCGTGGAGACGGTATTCCGTACGTACGCACGCACGGTGATTTCGTTTTCCGTAGGATGGATAGATGGTGAAATAGGGTTGTTTCATACTTATAATAAAATATTATTATATGAGTGATTATGATGTTATTACATCATAATGAAACATCTATAGAAGAAGAAGTGGAAGAAGAAATAAAGATGAAAGAATCGGTAACGGACATTACCTCTTCTTTGAAGCGCCTCTTTGAGATCTCCTTTTAGGGCACTAAAATTGGTCTTTGAGGAGAACAAAAACCTATAGGATGTTTCTAGGGAAGTGGAGAATATAATTTGTCAGGGGTTGGCCGATCTTGAAGGCTCAAATTGGTGTGAGGAGGAGAGGGAGGAGGTGCCCTTTTATAAGGGAGGAGAGGGGATCCTTTGGAAAAACTAAAAATATTATTTTATTATAAAGTCAAGTTCGGTTTTAAATAGCTTCAAATTGATTTATTTAGAATCTAAGGTGTGGATGGGTCTAAATACTCTCATCCAATATAATTTAGACAAGTTTAGGTTCCTATTTTAACCTTATAATTTAGATTTATCATTAAGTTAAATAATTTTACTTTTACCGTGTCTTCTTGTGTTCTTATCATATAAGGTTAATAAACTTACCATAAGAAGCCAAACTACCCCCAAGTTGTTTATTATTAATATATATAACCTTATTTAAGTCATTTTTCCGAACCTTAGATTTTTAGGAATAAAATAACAATTAATAATATAATATTTGTTTTAAAAACTATTTTATGTCAATTTTGACAATATTTAGGAATTGATTTTTGTGAAAATCATAACAGAATGATTAGATCAAAAAAGTTAATTAAATCAATAATAACAGGTCATATTAACTTATAAAATTATTTTAATTCATAAAAAGTCTTAAATTACATTTATTTGGGAATTTATAACATCAATTATGTCAATATTTCATTAATAAGATAATTATTGCATCATCTTTGTGTCATAATAAATGATAATTATTTAATCTCTAAAAACTCTAAATAAATTCATATGATGTATATAATTGTATTATCTTTCTGGAGACTATTCATGTTCTAATTTTCATGAAGTTTATCACTAAATTAAAATTATTATACTTATAAGATTTAAGAAAGTGACATGTTGTCACATTCTTTGGTTTTAATAATAATTAACTTATTTTCATGGACAAAAGTCCATTAAATGAATCTAATCCGACCCTTAGGTGATATGAGTCGACTTTTAGTCATCCAATAGGATTTTTCCAAGTGTTAGGGTAATTTTATAATCTTATTGTTACCCTTAATTACCCTATTTACCTTTAACTATTGTAAATAAAATTTACCATAGTTACTATTCACAATGCCCAAAAATAAAAAGTAGCTTATTAACATAATTTGGACCCACTGATTCCAAATATGGAATCCATTTTTCCAAATTCAATACACAAAATTTTCATAAATTAAATTAAAATTTATCCCGTTGTCGAAAGAATATGGGTTTTTCTTTAAAACATTGCAAAAGATTGAATTGATTTAACCTACGAATTCAAGGTAAAATCAATGCTAATGACATACATTATATTAAATGGTAAAAATATATTCTATTTATACTTTTAAACCATTTAATATTATAATTTAACCACATAAGATATTATGATGAAAAAAGTTGTTTTTAATTAAAATATAGTGTGTTTTTACTATTCATTAAAATATGAAAGTCATCAGAATAAAATGAAAATTTTATCCAAAGTAAATTTTTATTTCTTGATTCCAAAGAATACTTTTATTTTGTCAAATGGAACTTATAAACATTTCAAAAACTATATTTAAAGTGGGCGCGCCATCAAAAGGCGGCAAAACTGTATTTTTTGAAAAATACATATTTTACCGGAAAAAATTATTTTGTTCTTATAACATTTTCTAGAAAATGTGTAAGATGAATAATAATGTTATAAAATTCAAAATTTAGTTAATAATATTCGTAAGGGCTAGATAATAATAATATTATAATAATATATCATTGTTTAGTAATACCCGATATTGCGTACAACACACGCTACCGAGGAAGGTCGCAATTGCGTGTAATGCAAGCCAAGTCAGGGTTGCATTTTGTGCAAGAATCCTTCGTTGTTTTGTATAACAGAATCCAACCATATTTTATTTATACATTGAATATATGTATATATATATACTCAATGTTGCGTAGAATAACTATTATCAAAATTGTGTGTAACACGATCCAAGAATAGTGTTGTGTATACTGCAAGCTAATACGGTGTTGCGTATAACGCAAGGTAATCTTAGTGTAGCATAAAACACAAGACATTAATGAAATTAAAAGAATGTTTTTCATAAAATCTTGGGGTGTTACAGTTACAATCTCCCCACCATAAATAAAGTTAATCCTCATAATTTAAACTTGATTTTGATAATCAAAGGACCTGTATTTAAAAATAAACTATTGTTGAGAAACACTCATCGTGCATAGGGTTAATAACACATCTTGTTAATAAGTGTTAAAGGGAAGTAAAATGTCCACGTAACTAGGTTCCATTATAGTATAACATATTTAGTAAATGGAAACATGGATATGGAATAAAAATATAATAATCATGTTCTGATAGAGAGTGATGGAGAACATGTTCAGCAGAAAGTTGATTACCACAAAGCCATAAACCACTATAATTAAAAGGCCATTGATTTCACAAAAATGATGAATATAAAAAATATTTTTGTTTCAAGTCTATTATTTCTGTACTTTTTGAATTCTTCCACTCTATAAGAATATATGTAAATATATGTTTCTATTTCATAGACATAATCTTGTCTTTTAGTTGTGCCTTTAACCATTTCTACTTTATTTCTTAGCACATGTTTCATCATATGGTGAAGTAATACATAAACCTATAAAATATCATCCCAATAACATCTTAAAAAAATTTGAAAATGGTTAACATTTTAAAAATATTATAATCCAAAACTTTGAAAGTAAGGTCACCAAATTTCCAAAATGAACTTATAATTAGCATTTGATCAACATAGAGTAGCTCTTTAATCATCAAATATTGAACATGTGAACACCTTCATCTATTTTTCTATTAAATTATCGTGATAACATGAATTACCATAAAAATATTTTGGAAACATTTATTATTCATTATTTCTTAATTAAAATATGTGTTATTGGATATATTCCATAAATTCAAAAGTGTTGAAAATCCATCAATGATAGCATAAATCACTATGTTGATAAATCATTAATCAGTTCCAAGGTAGTTTGCACAAATACAAATCATTCATTTATTTATCTAAATAATATTTTATCACCATTAAGAACATATTATGGGTTATCTTTCCCTCAACTATGTATTTTCCAAAAAAATTACTTTCTCCTTAAAAACTTTCTTAGTACTATTTAGTATATGATCAAATCATTAATGAAAAAGTTATGAAATAAAATTCTCATATATTTTATAATTCCTATTACCAGTAAATCATTAATAAAACTCTCAAATGACATAATTATTGAATCCAAACATAAGAACATTAATCATTCCTCTTCATCTGTGGTAGTAGGATAGTCTCTTCTGGGGAATATTTCTTTGACCCATGAGATATTGATTTCTGTAGTGTCTCGTATCCTTATAGTGTAAGCATTTTACAATATAAATTTCATTCATTCAGGTAATCACAAACATGGTGACATTTTTTTCTATAATTATAATAAAATTCCTTTCCCTTTAAACATGTATCAGGGTGTTTCTTTCTGTAATTATTTCATATGGAAAAATTCTTCTTTCCTTTTTTCCCTTTGTACATCCTTTGACTTTACATCCTATTATTTTCATTATTTCATTAGAAGCCATAGGACATAGAGAATTATTTAACCATCTAGTTATTACATGATATGATGACTTCATATAATAATAATTCTTGGGAGATTATTTCCCATCAAGATATTTTCCTAAGGCTATAAAATATATGATCCTTCTAACTCTTTGGATCTAGTAAATTTATTGGGGTCATGTTCCTTCTACTATGAAACATTTATAAATACATAAATGCACTAAATTAGTTAATATAATTATATAACATAATTTATAATCCCAAAACTAGTAAAATACATAACATAAATTTAAAACATTATTCATATTTAATCTAATAATCATAATCATGATAAATTTTAGGAAATTATTTTTTTAAATCCTTCCAAATGGCTCACAAAGAAAATGTGAATTATTTTTTGAATATCTCTCAGGCGTTCCAAACTAAGTGAGTAGTATAGCCCATTTTCGTGTACTATGTTATATCTGAGTCAGACCCAACACACCTTGTCAGAGTTGTTACCCTAAAGTACATCTATGCTAGAACCGCATCCACTAATAGTATCTAGATAAGGATGGAAGACCCACATTTCATCAACCATACCAAAATTATAGGATTTTATTTTATAATTTTCCTCAAATTCTATCTTAGGGTTATGTTCTATAATCTAAGATTTAAAATTTTACTTTCCAGGGTTGCTACAAAACTAATTTTGATACTAACTATAATTCCCCGACACTAGTATCCCCGAGTATGTGCATTTACTTATTAAATTGGAATGATTAAAAGGAATCAAAACCTGAAGGACTGGTTTGTTTAGAAGTTTTAGAAAACAATATTGCATACATGATACCAATATTACATTTGAAAATAAAAAATAACAGATAATACATAATAAAATTAAATAAATAGTCTCTTTTAAAGCTTATTGAAATATTACTTCTTCATAACCTGGTAAAAGAAAATAAAAATAACAGTGATCTCAAATGCTTAGTAAGGTTAAGTACAGCCGAATCAATAATTAATTAATAAGAGTAAATTAACATGGCAAAGTGAATTACTAAGGACATAAGCAATTTAAATAATTGAATAAGGAAAAATAAATATGGAAATATATGAAACTGAAAAACACATTCCATTAAATCAACAAACTGCAAATGAAATACATCTATAGATTTTTCTATACTGGAAATATCATGAAAAATAAATTCTCAATAAAAATAAAGGTAATGCTTAATTATTGGATGTCATGTCTCAGGCACCTGAAAACTTCTTATGTCAAGATCTATCCTCTAGATAGTTTACATCTATAGGTATAAACCTATTTAATTTTTCCAAATGATCTGTCTCATGATAAATTGTCGTTTCCTTGAGGGGTTATATAAATTCTAGTCCAAACCCTTCAATTCATGTCTAAAGCATTAGGTATATCAAATAATCTATTTAATCTGTCAATAATATGCCTTGTAAAATATCCATATTGAATAAAGAAAATATATTTAAAAATATTTACTCAGTGGAGGATTACTTACAATAAGTGTTTTTTACATTGACGAATGGAAATACCATTGAAAGGTCTTTAAAAATTTCTTGAGGAAGATAATATTTAAACAATCCAAAGATTCTCATAATACTTTGAATCATTGGAATAATAATACCAATGACGTAATAAAATTAAATAAAACTTTTAATATCATGATAATAGGGATATTCATGACACAACATGTCTAAGGGAAGTATATACACCATATAAAAGTGAATTGGTTCATAATAAAAAATAAGTCTCAAGGGAATGTAAATTGAGAATAAATCCCTTAGATTGAACCTGAATTGTCACATGTGTCTTTATATTCTTTAGTAAGAAGCTTATGTTAACTATTTATATGATTAAAAAAAATCAGGTTTATTATTACTTTTACTTCACTTATAATAATGTTGTATGCATTTAATTAATCAATTACTTTTATGTCAAGTGTTTTTCACCAAATTCAGTTCATGTGTGAAAAACAACATATGTTGGTCAACTATAGTCAAAGTGGAGACTATAAAAACATATATAGAATAATAATAATAAAATAATTATCTTATTTATACATAAATTATACTTTTAAAACCAATTATGACATATGGTTATGAAAAATAAACCAACTTTACAATCTTAGAGATGGAAGGTCGTATGTATTCAAAAGTAATGTTCCCATTTTTTAGTGAACTTTATGGAAAGAAGGAAAGAAAATTTTTATATTTTCATAATAATAATTATATAATAAATAAAATTTTATTTAATCATATATACTAATATATAAAGTTCTTGTGATGTAATTAGATTCACATTGTGTGGAGGAGGCGGTAGTCCACACGTCCACGAATGGCATTATCACTTTTTTATTATGTGAAAAGGGTAGAAATGAAAATGATTTTTTTTAATAAATTCCATGTATAGCATGAATGAATCACATCGCATTGAGGAGGTAGTAGTCTACACTTCCACAAATAATGTTATTGTATTCCCAAAAAATTCAGTTTGTAAAGGTATGTGTTACAAAAGAATTACAAAAGAATAAAGACATTATAAATTTCATATGAATCATATAAAATCATTTTTCCCATGATAATTTCTACTATGAGATGTGGTAATGGAAAAATACACAATCATCATTTTGCAAGGTGGTAGTTTGGCGTACATGAATCGTATGTTCGTTACACATTATATGGAAGTGTGTGTAATTGTAGGTATAACCCTAATAATAACAAAATATTAGTATATTAAGGATAATAATTTTTTTAAATAATAATTATTTAAAATAATTATTGATTGGAGATGTAAACCAATGAAAAGTGACCATTGTAAAATATTACCCCTTAATCAAATATCTCTTTTTGGTTTGCACCAAAGGAATTCTTTGATTTGAATTCTTCCAAATGAAGTGATTCTATGATGAGGGTTTGGATTTTAAGGGATTATATGATCATATCTTCAGCAATTAAAAGTGTTTGAGTGGTTCCAATAAGAGGATAGGGTGAGTTCCTTTTTATAAAGGAGGAGAAGTGGTATTCTTGTAAATTTTTTAAAAGGGAATTCCAACCTTGATTTTCCAATAAAAATTGTATCCAATAATGGTAAAAATATGATAAAAGTGATTATAAGGTGTAAATATGGCTATCTAATATATTTTTGAGATTTTTCTAGGTCATTTTATCCCTTGAGTTTAAGGTTTTTCCCTTTTTTAAGATAATTTTTCTCTTAATCGATATAATTAATTTTAATTAATTTTACTAATATTTTTGGTAAAAACAAATATGTCATTAATAAAAATTATAAATTATTCTAATTCCAAATATTCAATCCATTTTTCCAAAACCCTATCTCATAAGTGATAGTAATTAATTTAAATATAATCCCACAGGTAGGACGATAATGTGGAGTTTTAAAGTAAAAATGTTCAACGGTTTTCTATGTTATTATATCCTATTTGAAATTAAAATTTATTCCAACGAAATAAATTGTATTAATTATTTTAAAATTTATATAATTAAGATTTATAAACAATAAAATTTTAATTAAAACTTAAAAATAAGTTAGAAAAAAATTCAGTTTTGAATTAAAATTATGTATTTTCCATTATTTAATAAAAATGATACTTTTAGGAAAAATACAAATAATTCACCAAAAAAATTAATATTATTATTTTAAAATGTAATTATATCTTGAAATATTAAATTTATTAAATCTCCAAAATTTATATTTAAAATAACTGCGCCATTAAAAAGTGATAAAACTCTATTTATAAAAATATAGATTTGTATATATAAAATTTGGTTTGTTCTTATATTATGCCTATAAAATATATTTTATGAATGTAAAAAATATTTGATTGAATATATAATGTATATATTACGTTAATATCACTAATTAATTATAACTAATTTAAATTTTTAGGATAAAATAGCTTTGTCAGCATAAAAATAATTTTTTTATAAAAAACATTCCCTTTATATTCAATTGGTTATTATATTCATTTATAATTAATTTATAACCAATTTATTCAACCATATATTTTCATAAGTTATTTAATTATTTTCATAATAATTAATTTAATGGATATTTTGTATCTTATTATATTAAATAATTATATCTTTATAAGATATTTTTGTTCGGTAAAACTTAGTCTTGCATGTAACGCAAACTACCGAACAAAGTCATTCTTACATGTAACGTGGAATTACTTAGTGTTTCTTGAATTAAAATATATTTAATATATTTATTTAAAGTATTAAATATATCATAATGTATCAGGTTGTTATATTTCTTTCTAAGGTAGGTGTTCCATGTGAAACAAGGTATTTTCATTGTTTCATATAGTGTAAGTTTAACTTGGTGTTGTGTAAAATAAATCTAGAAAAAATTAACTTTATTCTAATAGAAAAATATTATAAACTCTTATAGTGTTACATGGAACCTTATAATGATTTTTATGTTATTCCATGAAGATCACACATGTATTGGTTAGAGGTATGATAAGTAGCTATTCTTGCACCTCATCTCGTACAAGAGACTATATAGAAGGTTCAGTTGATTCGAAAGCGGATGGCTACTGCACAGTATCGATAGAAATATTGTGTTGATCATTTTTGATGACCTGTAGAGTTAATGTTCATAGATTTGGTATTTTATGTGTCTTAGCACGAATGAGACATTGGAGGATTAGGAGAGAGGGTAAACATTCACCGAAGAATGTCAAGTCATTTGACAATCTAAGGAGAGTTAAGCTTGTAGAATATCAGTTTCAGTTACCTCAAAAGTACCAATCCATGCTCAATGTCTACTATGTATCCTAGTTTTCCATTATTATTCATAATTTTCTTTTTATTTTCATTCGGATGAGGTAGAGTTAAAGGAAAATGTGTCCTTTAATGATATTCCTACTCATATTGTGGATGGTGGAATAATGGTTCTCTGAATATGATTAATTCCTCTAGTATGGGTTCCATGGAAGCACGACCATGTATATGATGAAACCTAGGAGTGGGAGACTGATGTATTAGCAGAGTGGCTGGATTTTTTCACATATAATACATTACCACCCTTAGAAGTGAAATTCAGGGACAAATTGCTTTAAGGGGAATTTTGTAAGAACCCAGTTCTTTCTTAAGGTATAGAATATTTTTTATTCCATTTATTTTTGGTTTAAATGTTTTTTATGGCCTAATGTGGATGTCCATTGTGGTCAAGAATGTATTAGGGGTATTTTAGGATATTTCAGACCCTAGAACCCAAATTTTTTGGAGAAAATAAACAGGTTTCACATTTTGTAGAAATTATGTGGGTCAGGTTACACAGTTTCTACTAACCATGTGGGGATGGATAGTGGGGTGTTACAGGCCGCATGGTTTGTGGAAATCATGAGAATGGAGTTGCACGCCCACACATGTTCACCTAATGTTTTTTATAGATATTATTTACATGGTTTTCGCACAGTTAATGAAATTGTGTGCAATGAAAATGTGGGTGCCCCATAGTACAGTTGAGGGTACAAGGTTAGTGCACAATTTGGATAATCATGAAGGAAAAACATGCGGCCTAGTATTTTGAGTCAAAATGATCTTCTTTCCCTTAATAAATCTTTTAACCTAATTATATTCTCTTTTCTTTATCCACAAAGTAGTGAACCCATGGGAGAGATCCTTTGAAACATAACTTTGTAATTGTGAGATGGATTCATTAATTTTGCATCATTCTATGAAGGGTAATGGTGTTACTCTATGGTTTGTATAATACCTCATTAGGAATTGTAGATCCTTAATTCGGGATACCATCCAAGTGTCCCACACCTGGCATGAGGTAAATAAGGTAGTAAAATATTTGGATTTTGTAAGAGAGCAGGGTTGCATCTATGCTAGTCTTCTTTCTTCTAATTGCTTGAAACCAGAGGATATAAGTTTAATTAGAGGTGATTCCCTTAGCCTGCACTATTTCATAAATCTATAAGCATGGGGGCCATTTGGTGCCATGCGTATTTTCATTGAATAAAATATTATTTTGGATGTATGATATCTTTATTATCTAGACATAGAATCAATAATTGATCATCTCATTGGAATTTCACCAGTGAGTACTCACTTCGATTCATATCATTCTTCGTTTAACTTTAGATCTATGGAGTTATATGGGTACAATCTAATATTCCATAATACCATCTTCTTTGTATGTTCTCCATTTTCCTATCAATGTAAGTCAAATTTGGAGTTGATACTAGGTGATAGGTATGTTACAGACCTACGTTAGGTGGTTTTCTATTTTGTCCTTAATGTTGGAATGTTTTTATATATTTCCTAATTCTAAACACTTGATTTCCATGAAGCTCCATTGAAATGGAATTTAAACTTTTATTAAAATAGAAAGTCATGACCTATGTAATTAATGAGACTAATGATAAATTATTAAAATTTATGAAACTTGAATTGGAACCACCACATGGGTGAATTATTTAATTAATTGGGCCACCATGGATGGAACATAAATTGATCACTTTCTAACTATTTTGTTTACCCCATTATATGGGATGTTTAGGTATAAATATTAAATTTCAATTTTAATTGATTAAAGTAAGGGAATTAGAGACCAATTCCATAAGATATAGAAATTTTATGCTTTCTTAAGCATTAGTTTCTTCTTATATTTAATATTTTTACATGAGATAATTAATAGGATAAACCTTCTAAGCTTATATTTAATATCCCAGATATTCTGTAAAAAGTTTTTTTAATTATTTGGAATTATTTTGAGACTGCGAAATCTAACGGTGCGTGATTCCAAGCCCCGAAGTGACCGGAATTATCTGTTGAAGTTTGGTTACGTTTAAATTAGTGCACATAAGTAGTTTTCATGAAAAAGTGGAATAGATCATAAACGGTAACTCAGATCAGAAATATAAGGGAAGCAATGCATTTAGGATGGTGGGTTTACCCTATGTGTGACTTAAGTTTAGTTGATGCGGGCCTCCTGTGAGAAAACCCAAAAATGTCATAATCATGAATAAAATAATTAAATAAATAATTTTATTTTCCACATTATTGTAACTCACAAATGGTATCTCGGATTAAAAATATGAGACCACCACTAAACTCATAAGGGGGTTCTATTTTTATGAAGATACTAACATTGGCCTGTGCAGTCCACCAGTGAAAGTTATTTTTTGGTCATAAACAAAATAATTAAGTGAAAATTATTTTATTTAAAATTCATAACTTCTTAATGGAAACTAGGATTGAAAATCTGAGAGTAGAGTTGGGTTATTTGGTTGTTTTTCACTTAGTCAGAGCCTAACCTCGACCGATGTGGGTAAAGGGTGACTGTTATAATTTTTCCGAACTTTTTTTCTGGTACGTTCAGTAAACACACAAATGGCGTTCTGTAACTTTTGAACCGATCCTCAAAATTGAAATCTAAGGGCACCGTTGAAATCGTAGCACCGATATTAACTTAAGGAGACCATCACTTGGACTACAGTAGGTCCGGAGAAAAAGATAGTTTTGGAACATTTTAGTAGAATAAAAAAATAACAATTTTATTTTACATTTTTATTATAATCCTCCAATAGAAAAGTGGTAAGGTGGGACATGTGATGTGTAAAGCTAATAAATAGCTTGACCTTTCAATTCTAAATAACCTCACCCTTGTGGAAGTAGAAAGTATCATAATTAATGGGCCTCCATTAGTCTGACAAATGTTGAACACCCTTACTCTATTGGATTTATATAGAGCGTGGGGAGAGGTTCCAGAACTGCTTCGTTAAGCAACGAAGTGCTGACAATGTGATGTGACACCAAACCCTTGGAGGATGAAGTCGGTACCAGCAGGAGGCGAGGAGCGACACCAATACCCCGGACCGAAGATTGACAAACGAGTGACATCATTAGAGGCTAGTTTCGGGGGACGATTTACTCCGAAACATCCTAAAATGCAGATGCTCTCCAACAAACTTATGGTAAAGGATTATTTCATTTGGGCATTTTTGACTACCTCTTCCCCATTCTAGAATTTATACGAAGAATGTGGTCAACCGACTAACTGTTTGACCCTCAATTCATTCGTATTTGTTGGAGGATGTTGTGGTGTATCTTGTGGGGTGTATTGTTTTGAATACCCTCTTAAATGTTCTTGAAATTCTTCATGATTCAAGGAATAATAAGTCTCTTTCAACCGCTCTAACGTGGATGGTGCAGGCCAAACAAACATGGCCCGGACACTCCACAATCCTTGTGATATTCGATGCATTCTACGGGAAGGAGGAGAATGGTGACTGATGCTGGTGACCGACACCTATAGGGCTTAGGAATGGAAGTCGTTACTTTGGTCAGCCGCAATGAAGGTGGTAGCACAATCGTACTGTCGGGGAAGAGTAACGACTTGTCGGTCGATGCAGATCAAGGGTGGTAGCTAGCGGCGAGGAGCCGTGTGAAGGGGAAAAGGTGCACGCATGTGCCGCCTGGCGGAGAAGAACCGTGACCTTGTGCCACGGTGGAGAGGGAGGGGCAGTCGGCTCACTACCAACCACCGGCGATGGCGCGGCGCGTGACCGCACTGCGTGAAGGATCGGCTGGCCACCCAGATAGTTGGGTCGACCCAATAGACCGCCTAGCGAGGACCACACCGAGGGCAGCCCAGTGGGATAGGCCGAACCTAGTGGGTTGGTTTGGACACATGGTTTTACATAGATGGGGCTGGGTCAACCCGAACTTCTTCAGGTGGGCCTAAGCAGGTTGGGTTGGGTCGGTCCGATGGGGTCGAACCGGACCTGGACCAACTTCGACCCACTTTACTCTTCTGGCCATATCTTGAGTTGTGAGTCTCTGTTTGATGAACTTTATGTGGTGTAGGAAACCTAGGATCGAGGTGCTCTTTTTGGAATACCCCACCTGAGTTTTGGATAATTGTGGGGTACAACCGGGTTGGATTGGATATGAATCCAACCGGGCCCTCAGGACTAAAAGGCCAATAACTTACAGACCGGGTGTCTGATTGATGCACCGTCTAATGTGTTGAGGCCCCTTTTATGTGGTGGTAATTTGGGATACCTAATCAGGGTACTTTGTTATAGTTGGAGTATTAATCTATTGATTGAGGAGTGGACCCTCCCAAAATAAGAAATCATAGTGCGGGGACCCTGTAGTTGGATGAAATATGAGAAAGGGATCCTTTGTGGGTCTGATAATGTACTAGGATCCTATGTGGGTCTGATGATGTACTATGATCCTGTGTGGGGATGATGATGTACTAGGATCATGTGTGGATCTGATGATGTACTAGGATCCTGTGTGGGTCTGATAATGTACTAGGATCTTGTGTGGGTCTGATGATTTATTAGGACCCTGTGTGGGTCTAACGATATACTAGGATCCTCTCTGGGTCTCAAGATGTACTAGGATCCTATGTGGGTCTGATGATTTACTGGGATTCTATGTGGGTCTGATGACATACTAGGACCATGTGTGAGGTCTGATGTTGTACTAGGATCCTGTGTGGGTCTGATGATGTACCAGGATCCTGTGTGGGTCTGATTATTTAGGATCCTACGTGGGACTACCTCTTAACAAAGTATGATGATTCAGTAGTTACATCTAATCATCTCTACTACAGTACCTACATCATACCTAGTGTGATATTAATATTTACCTTTGTGGTAATCTTCTGTGTGACGTACCTTTGTGTTACATACCTTCATGTTGATACCTTTGTAGTATTCTTATGTGTGGTTTTACCTTTGTGGGGTTATCTTTGTGGTATTCTTTCTTTCGTGTAACAGTTATACTTTGGATAAGGATTTGGGACTTGTTTTTGCTAATGAATTAGATGGGTATACTTGATATTTTAGGTATATGTATGGCCATATACCTATGTAGGGTTTTCATATGTTTCAATTCTTGTTGTTTATCCTTTGTGGTTTTGTGAGACCTTCAAGGGTCTCGAGGTCCCTATTAAGTATCGTTATACTAACCCCTATACGAGATATGTCCGCACCTTGTTGTGTTTTGGTGCAGACGACAGATAATACTGACTGAGGATGAGAGTACCAGGACTAGAGGTAGCTCAATGGTGGAAATTAGACAAGGTGTACCATAGATATGGTCGTTTAACTATACCTACCCTTCATGTAGGATCATTGGCAGGAGTTTATATGAGCTTTTTTAGTTTACTTGTACTTTTCAGTTTTCTTGTACTTTCTAGTTTTCTTGTACTTTCCATTTGGGATTGTATTTTATCCCTTTTACCTACTGTACACACACTTTTTACTATACATTTGACTTGTTTTCGTAACTTTTTGTGTGCTTGGTTGTGTGTTTTTATAGGATATAAAGGCAATGCCTTCCCAATTTTAGGGAATATGCCTTTCGGTGCTTGTCGTCGTCCCTTGGCCTATGGAAGGTAAGAATGGGGTATTTATGCCACAGGCCCTGGGGGTCTGGTCGTGACATTATCCCATGCCTGATCTACCATTCGAGCTAATATTAAATTTAATTAATCAAGGATATGAATTTTGAAATAATTAAATAACCTGGTTTGATTGTTTTTTATATTCCTTGGGGGACACAAGGGTTCATATTCAAATGCCATGTATGGACTCATTTGGTTACAATTTTTCTTACACTCGAATAACGCTTGGACTCCCTAGTAGATTTCAAAAGATAGACTCAGGGGGCTGATTCACTAGATGGTAGAGTGATACTTAGACTCCTTATGGTTTTCCATGGATGGACTTAGAGGGAAGTTGATTATATACATCATGGGTGACACTTGGGCTCCCTTAGCAGACTTCCAAGGATGGACTCAGTGAGTGGTGGTGTCATACCACACCTAGGACGATATATGGGTTCTGATGAGGATCACCAAGGACAAGCTTGTAATGTGTTTGGTACAGGATATTCCTAGAGTGAAACCTAGAATAAAAAACTCAAATGAAAATCTTAGGTTCTTAATTTAATAATTAATGAAATGATTAATATGGTGTGTCAGCCCAGCCAATGCACAAGAATGGATTTGATTAGTTTCTTTCACCTTATAGATGTCCTGGTTGGGAATATCATGATCACATATCATTATGGGGGATGTCAGGCTACCTCAAAAGTCCTGAGAGATGTTTATTAAATGATACGGGACTGAATGTTTATTCAAGGACTACTGGTTAAGTCTTAAGTAGGTATTGGAGGATAGGTGTTGATGTGAACCTAAACCTTGATGGGTTATTTACTTTCATCAATTCCTTTACATATTAAATTACAGCATCCACACAAATATTATTATATTTACTGAATGGATGGAATTATACACCATTGGTGGGGGCCTACTAGGATTTTTTCTTGTACCCTACTTGGGATACTATTTGTACCTGATAATATTATATGTCTACAGGTATGGTTAAGGGAAAGAACCCTACTACAAGTTTTTTATTGAAACATAGAATTAGGGGAGAGAAGGATTGAGATGAGGCTTGTTATGCTATCTTAGATATTTTTTGGTCTTTTGTAGTTTGATACATTTATTGTACATCTTCCATGTATAATTTCTTTTGATGCATTCTACATACATGAAATAATCATCTTTTTATTTGAAATTACTCATGTAATTGTTATATATCTCAATATTTTGTTGTTGTTCTACAATTTTATTGATTTATTCCTTCCTCTATTGATTTTATATTTTCTACCACTGTATTACCCTCTAAAAATAGGTAATAGTATCCCTACAGACACACCCTTGGTCCTCGCTCGTAGTCAACAACCTCTAGAATTTGGGAATATGCGCCTGAGTCCATCTGGGCAACTGGGCATGGGGCACTGTTCAGTAGCATCTAGGTCTAGGATATTACAACTAGAATATATTTCTACCTTTCCTAGGATTTGGATTAATGAGGGAAATACATATTTATGTCAAGTTATTTTTATTATCCCAGTTAATTTTATTTAAAACTCATTTTCCACCATGAACCAAATGGATTCCAATTATATAGTAAATATATGAAGTGTAAATCTTTCCTCTCTTTAAACATGGGAAACATGGGTAGACCTTAACTTGATATAGAAACTTTTATTTAAAAAAAAATTATTTATTTTCTAGATTATGTTTCAAATGTTTAAATAATGTTTGGATAATAAACTTTTACTTTTATAATTATTTATCATAAATGGTTTTTATTATGTATCTTATCCTTTATTTATATTATTATGTTTAGTAATTTTTTTATCATTTCTATATTAAATAACATACTTATTTCACTATTAATAGGAAAACATCACCAAAAAACCCTAATATGATTATTAGGTCATATTAAACATGGTTCAACACTGAATTACATGTTTTCAATTCAAGTATGACTCAAAACATCATATAAAGGACAAAAATTATAATGTTAGTTTAAAATAAAAAATTTCATGAAAAAATGTAGATAAAATACGTAATTAATAATAAAAAGAGTTTTAAATAAATGAAATACAACAAATATTCATTAAAAATCAATTATAAAACAATGTAATAAATTCATTGTGACAATTAATAACTTTCAAATTAAAATGAAGATCATACGATTCCTTAAACCCCCAAAATATAAATTATCTCATCAAAACTAATTAAAATTCAATAAAAAAGCTAGTATAAACTATAAATTCTACAAAAAGATTCCCTGATGAAAATTTACCAAAACCAAACATGGATTTACAGTTTAAAAACCTTTCCCCTTACAATACTTACATGAAACATACTTGAAACTGACTTCCATTTTCCAACCAACCCAATGAAACCATGATATTTTTTAAAAAACCTTCTTGAATGTATTCATTAAAAACAAATCTACTCAAACAATGAATAGCATGGAATTTCAATTATAAATTCATATATAAAACACTCAATGACTCATTCCATTAAAGACATGAAAAAAAACAATAAAAACATGAAATGTAAAAATGATTATCATAGGGGATTATGGAAGTGTGTCGAATAATTTTGAATAAAGAAAATGTAAATAATTATAAAAACACATCAATGTTAGAGGATATTTCATACCATAAATTTTGGATGTATAATCATTCACCAAATGAAGTAGGGTGTGTGAGACATGGTACGGTTTCCGTAAGAGCATGAAATACATGTACGTTGTACAACAAAATTAAGAATCTTTTATAAAGCTAATTAGGGTTTTATCAGCACTTATGAAAAAGGACAAATAAAATATTATTTTATCAATTTAATAATCATAATAATTGATAAATCAACCTATATCAGTGGTAATTTCTACAATGATAAATCTAACTACGTCAAAAATAAGTTAGAATTGATAAATAACTCGGTGTAAGATTAAATAAAATTTGTATAAGGAATTATTCTTATGCATCTTACGTTTAATATTATATAGAGGAATTTATTTGTGAAAACCATAGCACTGATATAGGTATATTTATCAGTGCTAACATCTACACTCATAAAGGTCTCAATGTAAGATTAAACGAAAGCATTTTAAAAATTAATTATCATGAATTTTTGTTTAATACCGCATAGACACCTTTATTAGTGGTGACAATAGTGTTGATATTTGTCTCTACATAAGTTTAAACCTAAGCTTCATAATGAGTAATTTTTACACAGATTTGGATTAATATTATATAGAGGCCTTTATTAAAAATACCCTTATCACTAATATAGGTTGATTTATCTTCATTTCTTTTTCCACGTATGTATAAGTCACCAGCTTGATATGTAAGAATTACCACCTAATACATAAGATTTTCCACTTGATACATAAGAGTTACCACCCATATCAAAACTAACATTAGCATTGATATAGGTATATTTATGAGTTCTAAGGTTAGTACAGATAAATGCTTAAAACATAAGGTTCATCAACTGATATGTAAAATTTTCCACATAATGCATAAATTTTATTAATTATAATTAAAAATATATTATTTATATAAATGAATAAATATTTTTTAAAATATATTTTTAATTATATAAATATAAAATTATATTTGTGAATAATTATATCCATAAATATAAAAAGATAAATTTCAAAAAAAAAATTAAATTTAAATATGTATATATGATTTGTTAAATAAAAAATCAATAGTTAAATTTTATATATCAATGTAAATGATTTTATTTTAGAAATATTATTAATGATTTAATTCTAGAAATAATTTTTACATGATATAAATGTAAAAGTAAATATAAAAATATTAAAAAATAAATTTACTTACAAATTATTTAAAATGAATTAACAATTATATAATAGTATATAATATTAATTATATATAAATATAATTCAATATAATTAAATTTAAATATATTTAAAAAAAATTATAAATTATATATATGAATTAATATTTAATATTATTATTATGTAAGCTTACATTAAAAATTATTAGTAACTATGATTCAATTTAGAGAGGAATAATTTCAATATATTAAAAATGAATTTTAAATTAACTATCAATAATATTTTAAATAATACTAAATTATTATTATTTAACGAAAATATATACTGATTATGTATGTAATAATCAATATATATATATATATCAGGAATGGTGTGAACAATGGATTAAAATCCATGGTCCCAAAAAAATTATTGTTAAAAAAATGTTCAAAACAAGGTGAATGAGAATTTTTATGGTAAAATGTGAAAAAAATAGAGCCACCAAAACAAAGTTTCAAACAATAAACTTGTTTTATGTCTATCACCACTCACTCAGTAGCCACATCAACCTCTCAGATTCCTTCATCTCTTCAATTACTTAAGAGTCTGCCAGCTGTCATCCTTGTCATCTTGCCCAATGGTCCATCGTCCCCATCCTGAGACTCATTGTTGTGGACCCTAGTTAATTATTTTTTTGAAATCAAAATAGAGTATTCTTGAGTTGAGACATCATCATGTGTCTTGTTATAATTAAACCTATCTCTTAACATGTCTTGGGTGGTAGGTGTGACATGACCACAATGGATGGGTCCAATCATATGAAGATCCGATTTCCAGCCTATGCAATCATCAAAGGGGGATTAGACACATTAAAATCATAAATTATCATGATTTTCATTCCGTTAATTTCATTAAACTCTATATATATTGTATCAAATTCAGGATTATTTATGGATTCCCTCATCGCTAAAAAGGTGGGTGGAGAAACACCCCTCCTACCAACCTCAATAGCTTACATGCTTTGACCATAAGAAACATTTCCTATGGTCTCACCCCTGTCTCTGTGGCCTAAAAAACTAGAACATCAGTTGGGCCAACTATCACTAGAGAATTTCAATACATCATAGAAACACCAATAGTATCCTCTCCACACTCCGTAGACACATAATCCACAACATTCTTCTTGGAATTCCCAACATTTTCCATCTCATTAGTCGTGGAAATGAAAGATACTTTTGGATTCATAATATCCTACTTACCTTTCGAGAAAAAAATTATCCTCTAATTTGATATTAGAATCTCGATCACATTCACAGCCCAGACTATAAGAAAATTCTATATCACTCCATTTTTAAAGAGAACCCTCCATGTGAACCAATGTTTTAATATGAAGCAATTCTTGACTCATCACTGCTTGAGTGTAGATTGGGAATGCACCCGGTTGTAAACCCTTATTTCTTCCATCATCGTCAAAATGAGTGAAAGCAATAGTATCACATGAATTACCAAACTTGGTATCAAAACCAACAACCACATTAACAAATGAGACAACTCAAACACTCACTGGTCTATAAAACTTATTACCCAATGAATTCCTTTCCTTGACTGGAGGTGGAACAACAAAATTTTCCCCACTTATCCCCATCATCTTCCAAACCAAAAGAACAGAGTGTAGATCGGCTGAAGAATTCCCATCATTATTGGGAAATATGAATTCATAATGCCTAACCTTATGCCCATGCATTTTTTAGTTAAAAAATTTCAAACCTCTATGAAATTTTTCTCTAACACCCCCAATGAAAATGAAAATGAAAAAAAATCATGTACATGTTCATATAAAATTGTGATATCAAATTTAATATCACCAGTAATAAGATACATAGTTTCCAAAATTTGTAACAAATGATCAAACAAATCCATGATTCTGGCATAATTTCCATACCTAGCCATTTTGGTCTCTTGTCAAATTTATTCATAGTTTTTATATATAAGGCCAAAAGCCAAAGGATATTTGGGTTCCAAAAAAACTAATTCAATCCATTTACACAAATCCAAGATTTTACAATAAGATTTTTGTCTTTAAAAGGGTCAGACTAGGGGTCCTAATTCTGAATTCAATAAACCCATGGCCAGAGATTAATGAAATTATAGCTCCATTCATTTTATTTTAGTTCATGTGAAAATAAAATTATTATGGTAGAAACCCTTAACAATTAATACAATGTTCCATTTATCGAATCTCAAAGCCTTTAGCAACTATTTCCTTAGATCTTCAAGATTCTAGGAATTTCCCATTTGTGGAGTGAAAAACACAATAATCGAGTACTTGTAAGATTCTATTCTATCTTAAAAAATTAGAGGATTTTTTTCAATGAATGTGAGTGGACCATTCCATGAGATTTGATTTTTTCTGATGATGGATGCACTCTCATGTCAAGGAAATAACTGATCATGCAAACTCATGAATCATTAACAGCCTTCAAATCATCATGATTCTCCAAATTTGTGGTCTTCAAAAAGGGAGAACCAATATTTTGATTCATTAGACCCCAATCTACTTTAGCATAGGGATACATGTCGTGCAAGCCAGATTCTTCAAAAGCCTTCTTGGATGGACAAAAGAAAATCTCTAGAAATCAATCATTCCCAACTCACAATGCATTAACATCCTTCAGAGAGTTATGATTCTCCAAATTTGTGGGAATCGAAGAGGGAGAAATAATATTTTGATTCATCTGACCCCATTATGCATCAGTAAATAGTTTCACAATGTAAAAATCAGATCCATGAACATCCTTCTTGGAAGGTACAATGAAAACCTCCACCAGATCAGATATGTATAAATTTTTTAAACAATATATTATTAATTATAAAATAGTATAATTAAAATAAAAGATTTTTATAATTATATGTAAAGGATTTAAAATTACTATAATATAAAAATAACAATAGGTTGTTATTAATACCCTTTATCAAAGAAAAAAATAATGGAGAATAAGGGTTCATATAATTAAAACTTTTCTTAATCCAGAAAAAATGAAGAAAAAAAATAAGCAAAAAAACCCAGAAAAAACACATCACAGAGGTTATCTATGAAACCGTTTATACAGGACAATGATTCTGAGATACTTATTCTAAAATTAGAGACTCATATTGTGATATGACCCCAAAACACACCCCTCCATGTGAGAATTTATCATGTCTCTAGGCTTTATCCCTTAACCAAGAATTCTCATTGTCATCGGACCCCACCTCTTATGAGGTCATTGTAAAAACCAAAGTCTCGTCATCCTTATTTTCCTCAATAGAAATATCCTCCTCATATTTATCATTTTTAGGTTCATTATCCACACACTCTATGTCCTCAAGAGCACATCTTGGTAGTAATACTTTTGGTAAGTGGCTAACACATTAAAAGAATTTGATGTCACAAAAGCAGTATCAACGATACCAGCTATTTTATATATAGGGATTAAAAAATTAATATTTTATCAAAACTATTAGTGAGAGTGAAATATACTACTAAAAAATGTGATCCAAGATCCATTTCCTATTTTCTAACAATTTCATTGCATTTCAGGTCATCACCCTTTGTGGGAGAGGAATTAACCGTTATGTCAGTACAAGCCATTTCCGGAGTTGGTGTGCAGGAAGGGGTCATCAAACCCACCATTCCAATGGAAGATCTCGTATTTTTCTTTGGGTATAAATAAGAGTCATATATGAGATTATATTTACCTTTACAATCAATTGAATTTAAATGAGTACACTCTAGAACTAGCCGACAATCTATATAATTTTGTGAATTAATCAAACATTTAATGTCCACATGAGCATATTTATAACCATGTATCCCACTATTTCTAGAAAGAGAAAAATTAAACTACAGTTTTATTTCCATATCATTATCCCATATTCTTGTAGTGGAATCAAGAGCTACAAACCCAGCATCTAGCTCATTCATCTTCCTTCACTATCTTTTTATCTGATGGATTGTTCCTCCTCAACTGTGGATTTCCCTATACAAAAATCTTGTTTTGGACCTAAGTGAGGTTTCCTAGAACATCCATTGAAGATACCTTTTTTATATGTAGCCAACATAATCCAAAAAAAAAGATCCACTGGCTACTACAAAACCATCACAAAAAGGAATTAGCCTCTTAAGAGGGATGAAATATTATTTTGATGTGTTATACTTTTTGACCTCGGGATGAACTATGGAAACCAATTCATTCTCTATATTGGTTAATTCATTATTATCAAAATCCTCACTACATTTTGTATGTTCTTCCTTTCTATAATCCTACTCAGATGGCTTCTCAGTAGGTTTAGAGACAATTTTATGATGTGATCAAGATTTCTTCTTTTGACAATTCTATGAAGTATAGCCCTTAAGATAATTAAATGATTAAAAATTATCCTCAAACACTTCTCTTTGGAATGACCCATAATCTAGAAGCTATAGAAAATATTATAAAAATATTTCATATATAATTTTCAAACGAAATTCATCATCCTCTATGGAAAGAACCAATTTCTCAATCAAATATGACATTAAATAAACATCCACAAAAAATATAGAAAATTAAGTAAACCTTTCTTATTCGTCTAACATATCAAGTTTATTTGGAACTCCAACAGCTAAGGAAACGTTGAAGAGGACCCAAGGATGCCACAAAATTAAATTTAATAAAAAAATGAACATCTAATTGAATTTTGGAACTCTTGGTGACAAAATATTTGAAATAAATATCTAAATCCAATATATATGTCATGCCCAACTTCAATGAGAGAGAGTCCAGACCCCAAGCATTCCTCTTCAAATCATGAGATGGTCAAATGTAATGAAAAATATCTTCAATCCATGGGAATATATTTCCGGCCCCATAAACAGAAATTTTTCAATATCCTATTGTTGAGACCTTTGGCCCTCCAAGGGTTTGACCCCAAGGGTAAAACTAATCTACAAATGATCGAGTATTTTCAATTTCCAAATCACTCTGAAATTTCATGACTCTTAGAAATTATGTGAGCAGTGTTACCTCTCATGAAAATATGATCTGGAACACACTCTTTCATAGTGGATAAATCACTAATTATATATGTATATATTATATTGATTTTATAAAAATATATAATTATTTATTTATTATAATTAAAAATATTGTGATTTATATAAAATTATAAATATATTTAAAATATAATTAATTATATAAATTTATGATTATATTCATAAATAATTATATGTATCTATACAAAAAGATTTAAAATAAATATACAATACTAATTGCTTAAATACAAATATTAATTAATAATTTTAGTATTATAATTATAATATTATTTTATAAATAAAAATTTACAAAAAATTATAAATATGATTTCATTTTATAAATATATTTAATGATTGGAAGTTTTTAATTCTTTTCAATTTTTTGATTTAAATATATAACCATCTCTATTCACATATAAATATATGTATTGGTGTGTGTACATGTTTGAAGAACCCAAGGACGTGTGTGCGAATCTAAGTGAACCCAACATATAAGCTTGTATATGAAACTATATATAAATCACATAAAATTAATTTTATAGCAATTTTTATATAAAAAAACTAAAATTAATTAATATATATATATATAGTTATATATGTGTCATACAAATAAGATTAATAATATATAAAATATATTATATAAATATTCAAAAAAATTAGAAAGTTAAATTATTTAATTCATTTAAAAATGAATGTTTTAAATCTTTCATTTAGATCAAAAGATATAAATATTTTACCGTAAATAAATTGAAATATATTTAACAAGCATTATTATACTAACACTAATAATGTCTACATTCATCAACTCTAAATAAAATGGAAATAAAGGTATTACTTTTTTGAACAATATCTGTATAAATATAAACACAAAAACACACACATATATACATGTGTTTTAATATATATTTGTTATGAATTGAGCATATTTATTTATATATATGTATGTATAGATACATGTTTTAGTATATATTTCTTGCAAAACATATACAAATATTTAAATATATAAACACACATGCACATAGACATATATTTATAAACATACACATACAGACATATATAGATATATATTTATAAACAAACACACAATCCTTGGAATATATAAATACACACACATCTATATATACTTATAAACACACAAACATATATAATTTTTGAAAAATGTATTTATTTATTTATTTATTTATAAATTTGAAAAATAAAATAGATATTGATTTATTATTTTCGTATGATATATATTTTAAAACATATATTTTATTTTTTAAAATATTTTTATATATTATTATTTATATTTATATATAATATGTATTTATATATTTCATAATAAATATATCCAATTATATATATAAGCACCCACTTATATATAATTCTTTATAAATGCATATATGTGTGTGTGTTATAAATTATATAATATATATATATATATTTAAATGTAAACTATAATTACTATATTTATATATTTATTTATACAATTCCTATTACCATTGTTTATATTACATATATATTCAATTATAATAATCTATATAATCATAAGAATTAATAGATAAATATATATAAATATATAGTCTGTATATAAATGTATATATATTTTGTTATATAAATAAGATTTTGTGTATAAAAGTAGGTTTATTTAAATTATATTTCCATGGTTGCCATTATCAATCCTAAAAACATTAATAATGGGAATCCTTTATAAGCATTGATAAAGTGACCTTTATCAGAGTTTAAAAATAATGACAGAGATCAATCTTAATTAATGTTTTTTTATCATGGATAAATTTTACCCTTTATTAGAACTTTTATTTTAGAACCAATAAAGGATGGTGGTGTTTTTTTCATAATTTTTTACCAGTTCCATAAAAAACCCTAAAATGAGAAATCCAGGTGGGATCTACATCCCCTCTTGTATGGAAGGTGGGAGTGAGGCATGATTAAGCCATGGGAAATGAAAAGGCTCTATTTTCTTGACCCACCCCCACTATTACCTTTCCTATGCCTATTGTGATAATGGGTATTAATCCCTTGAATCATCACCTCAACCAGACACAGGTTCACAACTACCATCAAGGGTATACATATACACAAATATGATGCATTACCCACAATAACCCAGGAAAATTAAAAATACCAGGAAACTCCAATATAAATAAATATACCAACCCAATATAATAAATGATAATTCCAATATATAATGAGTTACACAATGATAAAATATAACTATGAAATAAAAAATGAACCACTCTTATGACATCAAACATTAGCCTGGAAAACTCGTGATCAATCCATGAAATAGTATCTCCTATCTTGATTAACAACTCTCTCTAGAATACCTGAAAAAAGTTATATTTATAGGTGAGCATAACATGTATACTAAATAGAATCATCCCCATAACTTCTTATAAAAATTTGAAAATAGAATGGAGTATCTAAATGATTATGTAGAGGATATCAAATCACTACCAAATCAGGTGAACTAAATATCATCCTCATCAAGGACTGTTGACCAAGTAACATAGAGAAGTAAATAAACATAGTAGTAAAAAATATGTATAGGAAGGATCCTCACAACCACATCCCCACAAGACCATTATCCCACAACCTTGATGGCTCATTTCCATGTCCTCACATCTTCCCCTAAGTCATTATGACCATTCGTGAAACCAAATCGTCATCTCACATCCTAAAATCTATTAATCCCATAATATACATTTCATAATTACCTCCATGAATACCATGTAGCTCATCAGTATATGCCAAAACTAGGTGGAATGTCTTTAATCCACCACAACTTACATACATTACACTACATCATAATTCATTACAACCCATACAAGTGTAAACCTATAATAACTACAACTTTTACAAATGAAGTACATGTATATACAATAAAATAAAGCGGACATAGATAACATATACTAGTACAGTGAAACAAAGACCCATCAAAACTTATAGAAACACATTACCAAAAAAGGTAAGCCACTACCTCAGAGGTATTTCTTCAATCATAGAATTCACATATGATAGAGTAATATAGGGGGATTAATCATCCATATATTCCCTCAATAACATTGATTTTGGGAAAAACCAAAGCCCAACAATAATATGGGTGTTTTACACCCCAATCAACATGGGTAGTTAAGTGTAATAAATCATAGAAAATAATGATATAGATATCACAGATCTATACTATGGGAAACAACCTACCCTGGAGTCGAGTTATACTTATCAACCATCATGACATCCCAGCTTTCATCCTAAGGATTAAATGACTAAATCTTTAACTTCATAAGCATAAACCTTTCCTCATCAAATTAATTATGTAATTTATAAAATTCAATTTAATATCCATTCATAATTTTTATTTTTAAATTTGTATAATTCATATAAATCCAATTCAATAACAATTAATATATCATTTCTAGATTTCAAAACTATTATCTTAAGAATTTTCTTAACCAGGTCATGTTTTATCATTAATCATATAATTTCCACTAAAAACTCACATTCCATTGAGTTCATTTATAATTAATTTTTTTCATATCACAAGTACTCTAAAACTCAACCAAATAGATATCAATGGAGATATAAACTTATAGAAATCAAGAAAATACGTAGTAAGTTGTAAGTAACTATCCCAATAAAGTATAACTGATATATAAAATCTCATCTCTCAAACCATGCTAATAATCCTAGTGACAGCCATACACCATTCGAACCATCCACCAAACCACTATCAGCTGAAACATGCCACAAATTAAATTACAATATGCATGTAAAAAATCATTAAATTCTGAACCATAACATAGGTTAATGTTATTTAAATAAGGTATTGTAAGCATAAAAAAAATTATATAACATCTAAAAATTTGACAATGACTATAATGTTATAATCAAGAAGATGAAAATAATAAAAGTTAATAATTAATTCAACCATTATATTTTATTTTAAACAATGATATTTTAATCTTACCACCTTGAATTATCAATTCATTCATGGTAAAAAAAATTTGGAAGTGTAGATATACTTAAACGACACTATTCTAGGTTTAATTTTCTTAACATTATATAAACATATGATTCATGTATAAAATAATAATAATAATAATACAAAGCCTTATTATTCTAATATCATTTTCTCGTGGAATTTATCTCAAAGATAACTCATGAACATGAAATATTTTTAATTCAAACTGAATAAATCCTTTTTTTCATCATAAAACTACTATACCTATTTACTTTTTTTACACATATAAAAAAATATAAATTAAATTATAGTAGTAGATATCATGTCAAAAATAATTATAGTTCAAATAGAATAAACATAAAAGAATTTGAATAATATTTCTCATCCCATTTGTATATTATTGTTCTATATTTTAAATTCATAGTGTTATTCACATTTTTATCCATTTTAGTATTGAGTAGGTTTAAACCAAACATATACAAAAAAATATTGACTCATAGAGCCCAAAAAAAATAGACTGAATTATTTAATTTTAAAAAATGAAATTTGAAGAATTAATATATATATATATATGAATATATATTGATACTTATAAATAGTAATGAATATTCTAATAATCTACTTAAAACCCATCCTAAATATTTTAACCAATTGATGAAACATATTATATTTATTTTATAATCCTTCCGTCTTTAGATATTTTTATCCATTTTAAATATTTAAGGAAAGTGTAAAATTATATTTCTATTGTGTTATCGTAAAGAAAACTATTCAAATAAAAATATGAAAACACTATTATATCATTTTTAACAATTTTTACGCAATAAAAACTCTATTTATTCAATTATAAACATATTTAAATGAACATGAATTATTTCATAACTGCATTAAGTGATTATAATTATTTTAATCTTTTTAATTGTTCCATTACAATGATAAACATCCAATAAAATAAACTCAATTTATGTTAAGAAATTTAAAATAATAATTTAGTTTATATTTATTCTTAACATTAAATATTTAAATCCTCAATCAGTTTTAATCATATTAAACATTCATTAATTAGTAATGGAAACACATCATTAAAAAAATACATAAAAACATGAAAAAAAACATAAAAGAGGGATATAAATTTTTCATACGAAGAACACAACACATATTTCAGGTCATATTATATTTGTTTTCACATGAAATTTATCATTTTAAGTAATTTATGAAAAATAATATCTCAATATATTCTTATCCTTTCTTAGCATCTCACTTTTATATTTTTATTTCAATATTATTCTGTTAAGAACACGCTAAAAAGCCCTAAAAACATAAAAAAAACAAAGGAAATTATCATGGAAATAATATGGAATCCAATAAACATAACACAATCACATGATATCTCAATTACCATAATATTGTTGTTCTAGTAAGTTTTCACAATGACTTAATAGGGGTGAACATTGTTATTAAAAATTTTAAAACCAAATAAAGAGCCCCCCTAAAAATGATTCGAATTAGTCCCACACACTTTATTGAAAAATGAATCAGAAATAAAAAATACGAGAATCATGAAATAAGGTACCTTTACTGGTTTAAGGTATAAACATCTCCAAGTCAACTCCACCAATACTCTCTATGTGGGATTCGTGATCTACACTATACATTAACCTTTTCCAATGACCCCAATAGTTAATTTAAAGAAACCAAACTTTTTTTACAATGGTACTATGATATTTAATCAAGATAATCTATCATAATACCTATCTATGTTCTTCAAAAACTCAGAAAAAAGATTGAAATATTTGCAAAGAAATTGTTTTGACCAAGTATGTTTTGGTTTCATTTGTTGTTAATATATCAATATGTGTTGGTGGTTAATGTTTTTGGAGAAATTTGGAAATGTTTTCTGGAGGAGGAATTTCCTTAAGTAAGTTGTTTAAGAAGGATTATTAAGTAAGAGTAAGTGGTTTAAGAAAGTTTCTTAAGGAATACATATTTCAGAATAAAATTTCCTAACAAAGAAGTTTTAAGAACTTTTCTTTTGGGAGAATATAAGAAATATACTCAATCTAATTAGACAATTATATACCATTATTCAAAGTTCCTAACATCATTAACTGTTTCACGATATAATAAATGATTTTTACACATTTTTACAAAGTTATATTTGTCAAAGATGGAGTAAAAAGAATAATTTTGAGTTTTCTAGAAAAACATGACTTGAAAAAAATTTATATTAAGTTTTATACACAATATTCATAATGGATAATGATATAAGAATAGTTCCCTATAATTTGGGATGAAGCAAAATGGATGAAGATTTACAGATGTAGGGAACTGTATATTAAAATTGAATAGAACATAGTTCATGTTTCGAAAGATGATCTATTGGATACTAAAATATATTGAGTATATATTTTTTAAAAGAAATGTGATGGGGGGAATATCTTTTCAGATAGATATCCACGTTAATAATATTTCATAAAACGATATAAAATATTAACCTATTCTATTATATAATTAAAAAATATTAATTTTCAATGTCATGTTGTAGAATAATCAGATAGAGAATGGGAGAGTACACCGGGAAGAGGATGGCTTGTCAAAGCCCACATATATTGGAAATCAAAAGAAAATAATTGGATGCAGATATATGTAAATTTAAAATGGATAGATTTGTTCATATAGACACGTTAAATATTCAATGGAGAGAGATATATATCCAAATAGAGATTAGAGAATGATGTTTGAGATGAAAAATGGGATGCATTGGATGGATATCTATATGAAGTATCCTCATATAGAGTAATGTATGAAGATCTATCATATAAGTATTTGGGTTATCATCATATATAGACATCCTTGAGCACACTTTATAGATGTTTCATGACAAAATTAAATTGAATGATGGTGCAATAGATAAAAAAATTATTTGTTATCCACCAAATGGATGAATTTTTGTTTTAGCGGAAAAACTTTTTCAGATGATGTTTTTGAGGAATTATACCAATAATTTGAAAATTAATTAAAATGTGTCAATTATGAAGCTGGGTGATCAATTTTTGTTTCCTTTTTGTGTTTAATTGATATATATTAAGTTCCTTAACATTTATTTTAAGGAATTTGTATGTTCATGGAAGCAGAAAAATTCAAAGACTCCTCCAAAAAATTCTAAAAGTGTTAAGAATCAAAGAGTGAATTTAAAATGAGAGTTAGATTTGAAATTTGAGTTTTAGATGAGTGTTAAAATTATTTTGAGTCCCACCCCCACTTCCATTATGGTAGAACCTATATAAAGGGGTGCAAGTATGATTGTACTTAACCTTTTTCATACTATGAAAAAATTGAAGTGTATAATATTTTTTATTAAAATGAAATTGAGATACTGGATATAAGGCCATAGGATAGAGCAACCTTGATAAAAGTTTTATTAGATGAAATATAAGTAGGGATATGCTAATTTAAGTCTTAATCCATCAAAGAAAGAAGTTAAGAGAGTAATATTTACATTATTGTATGGAGTTTAATCAGATGAATTCATTGGATGATGTTTCCCTAATTGAAGAAAGTAAATCGAAATGTAGTATGAAGAATCAGATAGAGAATTATTTGTCAGATCCTAATAAAAAATATTTATAATTAATGTTGTTCCTTAACTAAAGTGAACTAAGAAGAATCGGATGGAGGAAAATTGGATAAACCCATCAGAGAGAGTGTTACTATACAGAGGTCAAACAGATGAACATATTTCATGTAAGTATTCCTAACAATGTTTGGGAAAGTTCATATTGATCATATCAATGTCTACCAAAGGTTGGGAGAATGTTTCAAATATAACATACTTTTAAAAGGGTTTTTGAATATCTTGAACTTTTTTCACAGGTGAATGTGATCCAACTTTTTTGGGGAGGAAGTGAATAACATTATACTATAGATCCTAAATTAAGAAGAAGTAAATTCCTTGTATTTGTAGGGTATAACTAGTTATAGAAAATTATTGCAGGATGGGGTGGTATAAATAGATTTTTCTTCAGTGGATATAAAAATGGATAGTTGGGGGGGTATAACTAACTTTGGAAAAATATATGAATACTAGGTAGTAGAAAAAGGATTAGTTGTTGGATGAATACTGGGGTGTATAACCAATAGTTTCTTATGTCTTTTTAATCATGAATGAAGTAAGTAAAAAAACCCAAGTTGGTAGGAATGACTAAAGTTTAAAGGAGTAGGTCTTTGTATTAAACCATGTAAATATCATGTGCTGAACTCCCTTTATATTTATTGCATAAGAAAACTATGTTTGAGATATTTAATCATATTAGATCCTAACTCTAACAAGTTTTCATAGTTCAAGAAATTTTCCTTAAGAAGACAAGAAACATTCTTATAAAAGGAAAATGTATCATTAATTCACCAACTCCCCCTCTTAATGATATTGTACATTGATCTTAAGGGAACTATAATTGCTATCAGATTGAAGTTTCCCTATGAAAGATCCAACTACTTAGGATAGAGAATTTAAATTCCTTAGATAATAGTATTTTTCCTATTTTTTATGTAAAAAACTTTCATAATTGGAATAATTGGTTGTTACTCGATCTTTTGTCTCTAGGAATCTAATTTAGTGATATTTCAACCATGGGAATTCCCCACCCCCCCCCCCCCCATTTAAGATTCTTTTATAGATTTTCAAAAAGTTAAATGTTGAGAATGGTGGAAAAGATCAAAATTCTGAGATGAAAGATATTATGGAAAAGTTTTATAAAATATTATGGGGTTACCAACATCTATGAAAATATGGGATAATTTGAGAAGTATTTATGAAAGAAATGATAAAATTAATGTTGCAATGAGATAAATATATAGAAGTAGATTTAAATATGTTAGGATGACTAGTGAAGAATATATTGATAACTACTTTACAAGAGTAAATGGAATCATCAGCAACAATATAAGTTGTGTTGAGAATTAAAAAGATTATAGTATCATTAAGAAATTGATGAGAAATTTTCTAGTTTAATTTAATGAAAAAAATCATCTTTATAAGATAATGAATATTTATCTCTAGATGAGTTTCTAAACATTCTTATGGCATATGGAAAGATAAAATCTCTATACTTTAAGAGAAATTATTTGAATAAAATAGGATATTAAGATTTGTTAAAATGTAATAATATAGATAAAGAAGCTAAAGAAGAATCAAGTAATTCATAGGTAGAGGAAGAAATATAAGATTTCAACATAATCATTTCTCTTTTTTCCAGAAGATAAAAAAGGGGAAATTGGAAAGTAAAAGGTAAACAGTCCCTTAAATGTTGGAATTGTGAGGAAAAAATTACAAATTGAACAATATTTTCCTAAGAATAATTATAATGATTATTATTCAGAATAATAACATAATAAGTATTAGAAAAATAAGTATAAGAAATGTAAGAGAATGATTTCTTATAATATGAAGAAATGTTATTTAAGAATAAGAGAGTAGGATGATTCCACATTTGATAGATAATATAATAATTATGTCAAATTAATTTATAGAGTTATAAAAGAAAGATACTTATCAATCCATGATAGTAATGGAGAAGAGATAACATAAATTCTATTTACTTTAAAAGAAAAAATGGAATCAACTCCTGATAAAAATATTGAAATCATTAAGAAAAGAAAAAAATTAAAGAGATTATTTAAGGAAATAATTTTTTAGAATATTTAAATAACAAAAAAGATTATATAAGACTCAATGTTATTATATATTATAAAATTATTTTTTTCAACTATAAATTAAGATTAAATCATATAAATAAAAATTAACTTGTGATTAGAATATCAATATGGTATAAATTACTATGGTTGAAGAATGTAAACAAAAAAAGATAAGGATATCTAAACTCAAGATGATTGTAAATGTTACGAATTAATTCAAATATAATAATGAAGAAGAGTTTTTACAAACAAAATCAATGTTTCTTACAACAAAAAGTGAGTAAAGAAATATAATAGAATACTTCACCAAATTAATTCTGGTTAAATGTGAAACTTCTAAAGATGTTGTAAAGAAGTGTTCACAAAAGTATGTTGTTTATATTCCTAAAAAATCACAATGAATATCTATTTATTTTAACACTTAATGGTTAAAATTGAAGATTTTAGAGTAATCATCCTCCATTAATAAATAGAAATATTATTCAAGGAAGTATCTACCTAATAAAAGTATCCAATAGTTGTTTAAGAAGAAATGACAAAAAAGTTTAGTGTAGTTTTATTGTCAGTCTAAAGGATCAAGATTCATTGGTCTCAATTGGTGTTGTGGAGTTATAGAGAACATAACTTATTCATGGTAGTACAACATGACTGTACCAGTAACCAAGTATTTATCAACATGGATCTCTATTGAGTAGATAAAAACAAAATCTATAAAAATGAAATGTGAGGAAGATAATAATGTTCATAATGTGAATAATATAAAACACTCAATAGTAGAAAATAAAAAAATAATAAGAATGTAGGACAATAAAATAAGGTTATTAAAGTTGATATAGTTATGAAATTTTAACATAGAAAGAATGAGGGAATAGTTATTTATATTGAGAAAATGTCCATGTTAATAAATATTAAAAAATTAGAAAGTAATACTGAAGAAAAGGTTAACAAAATTTTTTTTTTGAAAATGAGAAAAAAGTTGATAAAAATTTATCAACATATAGTGATTTAAAAATTTTGAAAAAAATATAAGAGATGTGAGAAATATAGGAATGTTACAAAAAGTTTTATAAAAATCTTATTATCCCATGGAGAAAGTATGAAGGGGATGTTACAAACTCAAGGTAACAAATATGTTACCAAAAATTAAATAGATTTTAAAACTTCCTCTAATGATTTTATATATAAGAGTAAATATTTTACAGAATATAAGAATGCTAAATATATGTAATCAAATTCCAAATCCAAGAATAATACATAGAAGAAATTTATACTGATATAATATTATCAATCCAAACATTACATATAAAGAAAAAATGTGGTTTCTACTTATTTGCAATATAATTTCATATTTTAAAAAACATATAGGTAATTAAAGGACATGAATTATGGAAATCCATCTGGTTGTAATAGAATTTATACTCCAAGAAAAATGTCTACCATTGAACTTTTTCCAACCATGATAAGGAATAGTGTGCTACACTTGGGGGGGGGGGAACTAAAGATGATGTATGAGTATTACACATTTTATAAAAGGATGTTCTAATGTTTATAAATCCTATATGATAGGGAAAATGTATTTCTACATTTGAATTATTTTGATATATTTGTTTAGATATGTGTAAGATTTTTATTAACCAACGTTCAGATATATCCCAAAATATAACGATATTAGAAGAAACTTGATGATATCACTATATAGAAGTTATGGAATGGAAAAAAATGATAACCTTGATTATAAACTCTTGTTTTATACACCAGGATCTCTTACATAAACTTAGAGATTTTAAGTTAGTTTATTTTTTACTAAACCCAAGAGATACTATTGTTGTCCTAAGTATAATTTATAAGATTTTGAAATGAAGAAAGATAATTTTGAGTGGACCCTAGGAATTTGATTGATAATAAGGGTGAAAGGAGAATTTTGGGAAGTAAGAAGATATAGATATAAATTGGATAGAAATAGTTGAGAACACATAATAATGATGAATATGTTTCTAGTTTTATATTGGAGTTGATAACAAAAACAAAGGTCGATATTGTTTGGCCTATGAATGTTTTAAATGAATTTGTTTTTAATATATCAGTATATTCTACTAGTGAATATTTCTATGGAGTGATGGAACATTTTTTTTGTAGAGTAAGTCCCAGAATAAATTTTCTAATACAATGTGTTTAAAAATGTTTCTTAAGGGGAAGTGTTTTAAAAATGTTTCTTAAGGAAGACAGATTGCTGGACAAACTTTCCAGAAAAAGAAGTTGGAGGATCATTTCTTAGGGAGAAATATAAGAAAGCTCATTAATCTAAAAAATGATGCTATTTCACTCTTAAAATTTATTAACATAATGAATTTTTTTATGATCTATGAAATATGTTATATCATTTTTACAAACTGATAAATTTCCAAGATGGATTGAAAAATAAGAAGTTTTAGTTTTCTATAATGAACATGACCAGATAATAATTTGTATGATCTTTTAGTCACAATGTTCCTTATATAGAAGAATTGAGAAATAGTTCTCTAGACTATCAAATAAATAAGAATGGATGAATACTATTGGATGTAAGGAGTATGATTGAGACATTAGATTGAATATATTTAATTTTTCAGATAAATATTTGTCAGATACTAATTATTTTGGAGTGTGATTTTTGTTAAAATAAATGAAATGGGGGAAAACATGCTTATAATATAGATATATAAGTTAATAATTTTGAATAAAAGTTTATATAAAAAATAATCTATGTGGTCGCAACCTCACAAATATTAGGTTATAATTTTTTTATTCCGAATAATTAAATAGAGTATGGAAGAGTACATCTGACAGAGGATAGCTTGTCAAATTGATTGGACTGGGAGAATTAGAAACATAGAAATGGATTGATATCTGTTATAACGTTTAAACAGTTGGATTTCATAGGATAGGAACCTGAAATATACAATAAATGGAGAAATATACCCAAATAGAAAATGGTGTATGAAGTTTTAGGTGATAGGGAATTTTCATCGGATGAAGATCTATATGAAGTATCATTAGAAAAATAAAATAATGAATATCTACCATATGTAGATTTCAGACATCATCTTATAGATATATCACTAATAAAATCATATAGATGTTTTCTAATAAAGTTAAATCAGATGGAGGTTCAATGGATGAAGAACTTCAATGATGTCCATCAGATAGACGAATGATGTTTCAGAAAAAAAAAGCTTTCCATTTGAAATTTTTTTGGACCATTACAAGAACATTGTAAAGACTTTAAACTATTTTGATGCTAAATCTGGGTGATCATATTTTATTTTCATGATGATTTTATAAAAGACTATTGAAGTTCATTAACATCGAGTTTAAAAAAAATCGAAGAAGTTTGTTGATTTTGAATAATTCATAGAAGATTAATGAGTATTTAAGAAAGGTTGAGTAGCATCTTAATAAATTTTGAATGAGTGAGAGATCTAAAATTTTAGTTTTGGATGAGTGGGAAAATGATTTCTTCCACCTTTTCTATTATAGATGCACTTATATTGTTTTCAAATTATGATTGTACTTAACAATTTTCAGAATGAAAAAATGATGAAGCATTGTAGATTCCATTCCAAACCAAAGTTGATCTATGGGATGAAGATCCACTATATGGAGGAACATAGATCAAAGTTCCATTTTAAAAACAATTGTTTGAGATAGGATGATTGAGATTTTACTCATTCAAATAAGGAAGTGGACAGAGTCAAATTTTCTTCCTCAAATAGAGTTATTTCTGGTGAAGCCAATAGATAGAGTTTCTAAGAATGAAGTAAAGTAAACTAAAGTGTAGTAAGAAGAATCAGAGGGAGATTAAATGGATGAAGACTCATCAAATCGAGGGATTCTAAATTAAGTTACCAGACTAAATCACAGGAAGATGAATTAGACAGAGGCAAATCAGATGAACCCAACATATAGAGATAGAATGGATTTCCATTTTCAAAATAATTTTTCCTAACAAATTTAATAAATGTTCAGATTTATCATATATAAGTATACCAAATATAAGCATGAAGTTTCAAAAACAAAATAATCATAATAGGGTTTTTAAGAAATTTATATTTGTAAATTTGTGAAGGTGATACGACTTTCTTGTGGAGGATGTGATTAATTCTATACTATAGATTAGAAAATAATAAGTAAAGAGCTTCTACCTAGGAGTTATAAATAGTTACTAGAAAATCTTAAAGACAGCAGGATATAACCTGATGTGACTTTAGTGGATGAAAAAATTATAGTTGTGGGGTATAACCAATAGTGCATGAAGATCATGTTGTTAGGGGTAGAAATAGGGTTGTCTAGAGGATGAAAACTTGGTGGTATAACAAGTTTCTTATTATGCCTTTGTGATCCTCAAGAAAGTGAGTAAAAGAATCCACATTGAGGGGAGTAACCGACATGGAGTGTATTAGGTCTTTTTACCAAACATTAGAAATATCTGGTGTTGATCTCTTTTTATATATTCCATATATGAAAAGTGAGGTTGAGATATTTACTAAGAGAGGATGATAAGTCAAACAAGCATTTATAGTTTAAGAAATATTCCTTAAAATGTTAAAAACATTACTATAAAAGTAAAAGTAATTAATGAATCACCCCCTCTACCTCTGAGTGATCTCAAACATTGATCCTATGGAATATAAATATACAAATGTATAAATATTTGAAGGTTTAACAAATAATTTCATGTGGTAACTAATATATGATGAATAAATCCAAATATATAGATAATAACTTCGAAAATTATATCTAAAGGTTCATCGACTGTAGTAGATAATAATGAATATAAAACAATAGCTTATTTTTGTTTTCAAATTCATAGTAATAATGGTAATGAAAAAAAATTCATAATAATCACACAATATTATTCTATATATTTAAAACTTAAAATTATCTCTTATTAAATTTGAATTTAAACTCTCTTCAAGAATTATTATTTTCTCCAAAGGTTGAGTGAATAAAATAATCTAAAAATTAATACTTTGATCTTATATGTGTTTTTCTTTTCCAAGGATAGTAAAAATAGATTTAGTTGTATACTGTCACATTAGTCATTCTTGGAACTATAAATTTTCAAGGAAATATAAAATTATTTAAATTTCCTTTTCCTTATTCGAAAGCACATCTTTTGATAAATCATAAGGTATGAGTGGAATTTTCTCAGAATACTATAATTGTAATATGTTTCTTAATTGACCAATTAAAATATTGCAAAATACTAACCTTCACTTATCATTATTTTCATAATAATTTTATTTATAATTTCTTTAATCCTATAACTTTTTATCATAATACTTATCCTAAGAATGAACTTTAACACTCTATATGAATTTTGAGTTAGAGAAAAACTTATTCTTCTTCGTATTATAATTTTATCTTGAAATATATCCTGATACTTATAAAAAAATTCCTTTAAGGCAAATATGTATCTTTGTATTATGTTCTTTATTGTATGATATTTGAAAAATAAGCACTGTTCTTTATGATTTTTTCTTGAATTAAAGTTTAATTTGTGCATACATATGATATTTGGTCTTCATACAATAAATTAATTTGTCAAAAACATAACATGAATGAATTTCCTTACTCAAAGGATAATATAATCAGCCCCATATCTGGTGCATAATTAATTTTTGGATTACTAGGATAATTTTAATAAGATGTTTCCTTTTTTATGATATTTTATCTATTTATTATTAGAAATTTCTTCTGCATGATACTCTCATTCAATATTTAATTTCCCATATTTATAAAATATAAAGTACACTTCCAATATTATTTTAATTTGAATGATATTTTGACTATATGTAAGATATTATCTTTATGATAGAAAATTTCTATCATTATGGCTCATGAAATATATACAATCTCATAGGATTTTTTTCTAAGAAACAATTCATCAAAACTGAATACATCAAAAACTGAACCAAAATTTTCAAATGAAATAAAACTTAATGGAATATATATATTATCTATAAGTCACTTAAGATTAATTTCTTAGTAAAAAATGATTAGTTTTCAAGCATCAAAACATTAAAAATATTGAGATATTTTAGAATAAAATAACATATTCTAACATTATATTCCATTTTATGATTACAAAAACTATAACACTTTACAAAAAAATGTTACAAATATCTTTTTTATTTAGATAATTCTTTTTACTCAGATCTTATACCCATTTTGTGATACCAAAAATAAGGATAAAGTGTTTAGATAGGGAATATTTAATATATAACATAGTTGAAATAATCTAGGAGAATAAAAATTACTTGTAGTAAGATAGATTTTCTGTTGATTAAGATAAACATATTAAAATATGAAATATAATTATAAATAAATAATTAATAGTAAACATGAAAATATATAGAAGTAAAAAATTCGATAACACTGAAATTGATAACATAAAATCATTGTAGTCAACTAAATTACGTAACAAGATATGTAACTTTTTTAATCTGGGAGAGATTCTGTAAGTTTAATTTTAGGTGATATTTTCATAAATGAAATATGAAATGCGGGATCTATGTCAATGAGATTTGTGATTGATGGATCTGGGTGGTGTGCCTCACCAAATGATATAGTTGAACCGAAAACTCCACCAACACCGACATTATCTAGCTTGGAAAGTATGCCTCTAGCATCCATGATATTTTCTCTAGAGTCCGGAAAACTTTACATGTCATGCATACTGGTGGTAGTGAATGTGATCTTGGAATATGAGTTGGGATGTGGAGAGGTAGGTTTGGAACCTAAAATAGCATTCTAACTCTAAGTATGATGTATGGTAAAAGGATCAAATATAACTTTTATCATTTCCTTAAAAGCCAAAAATTTATCATGGAACAACATAAGTAGTTTTTTCCCTCTTAGATAAAATAGTGAATTGTAAAACATATCTATATTATTTATGATCTCTTATTTAAAAAATTCGATAAATTTTGTATATCCTTTCCAAATATTGCTAGAAAAAACTAAGTGGGATGTTTTAAAATCGTATTTTAAAGCACAACATCTCAATATAGTTCTCATCATCTCTACTTAGCATTATAAAAATTATTAATGGTTCACTACAGATACATCCATAGGATAGGGTTCACTTGAAACATCCACTTTATTTCCCTTAGTAAATTCTCTATAAATAGGTACATATTTCTTCTAAACCTCCTCAGTAGAAACCTTGAAATAAAAAGTGAGAGAAGCCTCAAGATTCTGTTATTGTTTGTTCAATATAAAAATGAAAATTTTAAAATTCTATTCAATTGGAGGAGATATTTTCTCTAGTCCATCTAGAATGAACTGTGAGACATAAATTTCCTTTTTTTTGTAGTTGTATTTAGAGATAAAAAAAATCCCTTAACAAAAGTATTAATATTAGATAGTTTTTTTCCAATTATACGAACTCCTTTTATAATTCCATCCTTAACATCCCAAGTTTCAAAGGATGTATCCCTTTTAATAAAGTGAAAACAATCTACATATATACATAGAATATTATTACATGGATTCTATCCTTTCAATCAAATCATAAAGATCTAATAAAACATCCACAAATTTTTCTTACATAGTAGTTGATACATATGAAGGTCTCGGTGCACCTGATAGAATTTCTTTCATAGGATGAGTATTGGGAATTATCTTGAGATAATCAAAAAGGGAGATCATCTAATTTATAAAATAAATATCATATTTTCTGGCCTTGTAAACCTTTTTTGATTTTACCACATCTCTATATTATTTATAATCATATTTCACACTTAACAATTATGATTTCAGTTGATTGTATTTATAAAATATCTATGTTGTAAAAGTTTGATGTTGATTATCTTATTCAGTGTAGTCATACTCTTACTCTAGTGGATATCCTTGTTCTATTTCATCTTATTGTTTTTATGATATGATTAAGTAGGAACCACTCTCATGAAAATACTTTTTTCTTTTCCATATTCCTCTTATGAACCAATAGTTTCCATATTCAAAAAACAGACTTTATAAGACTTAACTCTTACACTCAGTATGGCATGAATATCCACAATATTTATAATTGTTATATTTTCAACATTCTTAGTGACCCCATTTATAAATGTGATGTTTATCTCCATATATTCTCCTATAGGAACCAATCTTATCATAGAAGGAGACCTTGGAGCATCAATAGGAGAAAGCACATCATCATTCTCTTTATCATCGGTATTATTCACCACTACATTAAGTATTTATGTTTAATAACATCATCAAAAGGTACTTGAATTGCATCCTGGTTAACAACTATATTATTCCCTTTAAGATATTATTCTTATCCTCTAACTCTAGTTTTATTAATAGATACATCTTGAACTAACACAACTCTAACAACAGGTGTGGTAATCTTCGAAGAGATTACTTTTCTGCCTCTCATTCTTATAGTTATAGGCTCATTGTCTATTTTATGTTTTTGGTAATGTTTAGAGGTAACACTAAAATTTCCAACGAAAATATTTTCAACATTTGTATCTCCTAAGAATTTATCCCCCTCAGCACGAGCGAGGTTCATTTTATCATCTTCTTATACCAATGAGAATCAACTTTGTGAACAGTACGCTCTAAAAATAACCAATCATATTTAGAATTATTACTCTAAATGTATTAAACATATGGAACGTTCATATAATTATTTCACTTAACTCTATCACTACTCTTTAAAATGGGACGGTAAGTGTATTTCCAAAGGAATAAAAGATCTAGGTAGTGTTACATTCAAGATACATATATCCCATAACATATCAGGGATAATTGAATTTCATCTATATAATTAATAGGTATGGGTGTTAGATACCAATAAATAATACTTTTTTAAACACTCTATTTCTCTAGTATATCATGGATTAAATAAAATTTTGTAGAACATTTCCCACAACCTCTAATACTTTTATATGATTCATTTTTACAAATAGATATCCAAATAGAGAATTCATTATCTTGTAGGTTGGATATCATCCACACTAGCTAGAGATGGATTAAACACATGGAATCATTCAGTCGGTCATTGAAATACCTTGTCTAACACTATTAAAGAGATCTATAATTTATTACAGTTTACTAACTACACCATAAAATATTCAGAATCACCCAAACTCAAGTCATAATTTTTGTAAAACACACACAGTTATTTTTCATAAATACACTATACTATTTTCACATCAAATAAAAACTTCCATCCTTAGAAGATCAATTATTCAGAATAATTTCTATGTGATGTATCTATCCAAAATAAATATATTTTTAGTATAAAACATTTCCTAGAACCTTTTTTCTCTTTCAAATATTTTAATAAGTCTCTTAAACTCTTTTTTGGCTACCCATAATCATTGATTGGATGTGGATTCAAGGATTAAGGGTTAGGTTTGGGTCAATAAGGGTTTAGCTTTATGAGATATGGTGCATTTAGATTTTTTTATAAGTCTAATCCAATAATAATAATATATCTTGTAGAGAATGAGAAATGTCATTGGCAGTTACATGATAAATAAAATTCGAAATCGAGTAAAATGGTGTTTCACTTTATGAAATAATGAATAATTTAAGTAGAGAAGATATAAATAGTAATTGATAAAACATCTCATTACTCTAATTATTAAATAATTACTAAGAGGATAAAAAAATACATTGCTAATAAGATAAAATTATCAATTAGAATAAAATTATTTAAAATAAAATAGTCCTAATTCAATTTTTATAATAACATATCATTTAGATAATAAAGTCTTCACAAATATATCTATTAGTATTTATTTAGTGATTATGAATTCTACAGAGATATCACATTTTCTGAATGGTCTCTTAATAAATGATGTATTTGATCTATAGTTTTCAAACTAAAATAGATTATTTGATTTCTAAAATATTGACAGAAAAAGGGTTATCACATTTAATCGGTATATAATTAAAAATGAATCAAAAATCCACTAAGTTGTGTCTCATTCACAAAACTTGTACACAAAAACTAAAAAATGTAGTAGACTCAACTTCAGTAGTTGATAGTGAAATAGAGTGTCTCTTTTTACTTGACCATGAAACTAAATATTCTTATTAAAAGTGGAAGGTTCCAAATATAATCAATCTATACAAAGTAAAACGTCCAATTTTTTTACTTGAATATGAAATTAAATTAAAATTAGATATTTTTGGAAATATTGAAGAAAACAAAACTATTCCATTCTAATATCATATGATTCTTTTAGTATTAGTCATATTTTTAACTTTTAGTTTGATTAAAAATGAGCATAAATAAATGCTTAAAAAATATATATTTTTCCTTCTAATAGTTATATAAAACATTTTCTTATTATTTCTCTATATTTGTTATTGTCAACTAGTTTACCTACTTCATCAAAATCTTGCATTATATTAGACATCACAAGAGTTGAATAAGTCTTACTGTTTTCAAGTATAAATTTTTTTGACAAACCATGAATGTATTTTATTTGATTCATAAAATTTCCAAAATATTTTTCAGAGATTCTAAATCAAATAAATGAATTTAGTTCTCCCATCATACTCGATTCAAAAAAATAATAAGCATTGAAAAATAGTTGCACTTTTTTTATTTATATAACCAAAAATTAAATCGTATACATAATTTTCAACTAATAAAATATATTTTGATGTTGATTTATTAAAGATTATATGGCTTGAAAATTATATATGGAAACCATTTTTTAAAATAAATAAACATAATCATTCATAATAAGCTCTTAATTCTTATTCAATAATATATAATGTTTTGTTATGTTTGAATATATAATTGGAATGTAAGTATTTTTAAAACATATAGGTCATTTAGTATAAAATTTCTCCATCATAAAACCATTTTGAAATTGGAATTTTACATCCATTTGAAATAATTTAAAATTTATAGATAAATATTATTCTAGAAGGATTATAATACCTTTTAATCTAGTTGTAAGGGTAAATATTATATCATAATATATCCCTTATTCATGGTTGAAACTTTTGGATAATAAACTAGCCTTATTTATATGGATCACACCTATATAATTCCATTTATTTCTAGATACCTATTCAGTTTCTATAATTGGATGTTTAGAGGGTTTATCTACTAAATATTACACCTTATTTATCTTGAACTGCTTTAATTTTTCCTACATTTATAAAAAAAATCATCATATAAGGATTCTTATATAGTTTTAGGTTCTAGATTGGATATAAAAGTAGAAAAATCAGCAAGTTTACCAGAACTTATTTTAGTACAAAATCCATATTCTTGGTTTGTTATTCAAATTATGTTCTTTTACGATAAGATTTTACCTGATCATGTTCAATGTTATCATAATTTGTATCATAAAAAAGTGTCTCAAGTCTAATATTTTCTATAAAATAACTTAGTTAATCTTTTTGAATATTTTTAATATCAAAAGCACCACTTTTATCATACAGGGTGTGATTGGATTCTTCCATTATCATTGAATTATTATTAAAAACATTGTAATCTTTGTAAGTGAATGACTAACCCAAGAAGATACATTTATTATCCTTTGGATTGAACTTAAATAAAAATCTTTAATGTTAACGATGTTTAATTTTCATACATAGCCCATATTATATAAAACCTTTCAATTCCTTATTGTTTCATAACTCATAGAGTGTTTTCTTAAAAATCAGCATTATTAGAACTCTATTATTTAAATATCATGTTTTTTTAATAGCTTCATCCCAAAAGTGATTAGGCATGATACATTCACACAACATGGTCCCAAATATTTATTTCAAAGTTCAATTACCCCTTTCTACAACACTATTCTGTTAAGGTGTCCTAAGGGTAGAGAATGTATGTTTAATTCCCTTTTTTACTCAAAATAAATTTAATTTATGGTTTATAAACTCTCCCCTATGGTAAATTCTCAAATATACAATTTTATAATACTTTTTATTTTATACATTCCTAAATAATTTTGTAATAAAAATGGAAGATTCACTGTTAATACCTAATAAATATTATGATGTGAATCTAGAAAAATAATAAACTAATAAATAAACAACAAAAAATTATTCCTAGGTTTTGTAGTTCTATAGGGACCAAAAAATCATAATAATAATGTATAGTGGTCTATAAGTGTCTACCTCATTAATTGATTTGAAAGATGACATGTGTTTTTTTCCCATTGTGCATGCATAATATAGTTTTCTTTTTTACAATTTAAATTGATGAAAATCTAAAATAAAATTTTTCTCCAATAATTCTTTTAAGGGTTATACATTACAATATAAGAGTATCCTATTCAAAATATAGTATTCGTTAATTTTATTATTCAAATTTTTTTCAATTTCTTCATAAAAATAATGAAGTTCTAGTGTCTATACATTTTTAGATCTTGGGGATTTAATTTTAATCAGATTTTCTTTTAAAATAGAATAGTAATTATTAGAAAAACCCCTGAAAAATTAATCATTAACAAGTTTAGAAATAATTAGCAAATTATTATTTAATATTTCAACATAATGTATTTTTTAATTATGACTAAATATAGATCTCCAATAGTTCAAACTAAAATAATCATTCCATTAAAATTTTCCCAGAAAGTGACATAGCCTCCATCAATATTAGACAATTAAATGAAGCTATAAAAAATACCAATAATATGTATTAAGTAACTATTTTCAATAAAACATTTTTCATTTTTATTCCTATCGATGTTTCCCTATAAAAAATAAACATGACTAGTCTCAAATAAACAAATGCTCTTAGGTATAACAGTGTTAGCTATAGAAGATATTATAAGTCATATCTATCAACACTTTCCTGAATTTTAATTTAATGATTTTGTCATAAAATATTCCTTATTTACACCAAAAATATGTTCTTTTCTTAGAAAACATTCATTATCATAATTATTGTTTCTTCCATAGTGTAAGCAAGTAATATTTGACCTATTTCTATTTTTGGAGCATGGTACAAAGTAATTCTTATATATCTTAGGTTTTTCTCCATTATTATCTACACCATGTTTAGATTTATTTTTTTATTTTTGCTTTGAATAATATTAATATATTTTCCTCCATTTTCAAGACAGTATAGTCATCCTTTATATCATTCAATTCAGTCATTAACTCTTTTATTTTGTTATCATGGTCAGAACGGCTAAAATTAGCCTCATCTAGTTTGGATTTTAGTTATGGAATATTCGTCGTAATAATTTCTTTTACATTACTTACAATATCATATGATTTTTGAAGAGTATATTTATCTTTAATTACGGAATAATAGTGATCTACTAACATAAAATGGTAGTCATTTGAATTTGAGTAAGTGTAGTTTTTGATTTCATATTCATATTCAGAAAAATAAAAAAAATCGTAATAATTAGTTTATCTAATCATTTAATCCCATATTATATTTCTAATTTTATATCCCATTATTTGATTAGGAAAATAAATTTACACTATATTATTTTAAATAAATACATGTGGACATTATATCCTTCTTATCATTATTTTTATAATTTTATACTTGATAGAAAATATTTCTTCAATTTTTAATTTTATTTTCTCTACGAAAACAAATTGTTGATATTTTCAAGATTTATAAATTCATAGAATCATTATTTACATTAAATTTTCATTGAACATATTATACTTCTTCATGGTTTTCTTGAGTCCCCCCACTAGTAGTAAAACATTTTGAACATTATTTTAATATAAGAAAGATCAACATCAGATTTCAAGATAATTAAATCTCCTTCATTTGATAAGTCTAAAATTGATTTTCCTTTTGATTTTTATCATCATTATAATTAAGGAATTTTAAAGTAAGATTCTTCTTTTTAGTTGTAATGTCCCAGATCCAAGTGCCACACAACGGGTACCCCGAACCTGGTTGGTCACATGACCTCAATCGCATTTCCCCAAATTCTAGAGGATGTCGACTAGCAGCGAGGGCCTAGGTTTGATAGTGGAGAAACTATGCCCTCATTTTTCAAAGTGTAGCACAGCAGAAAAATATAAACGTACCCAAAAATAGAAGTAGTAAATAATATAAAGCTAAAATGTGAAATGAAACTTTTGTAAAAGATAATCAATAGTCATATATAATATGATGCCACATGTCTCTAATTCTAAGAAAGCAGACAAAACAGAATACACTGTAATCTAATACAGTATAGGACCAGGTAGAAAATATAGTATAGGAAAACCACAGTAGTGTAATAGGAACTCTATAGCATAACAAGCCTATACTTGGTCTCATGCTCTCCTACTCCTCTGCAACAACCATGTACCTATATAGGGACCCTTTCCATTATCAACACATGTGGCAATATAATTTGTTTGGGCCCAAGAAATGACCCAAACAAGGTGTGAGAAATAATTCCAGTAGGCAGCCACCAAAAGCCTGTGCCCAACTGTCAGTGAAAATTTGCAACAGTAGTGTGAAATAATGAAATGTAGTAAACTAGGAAGTTCATAAAAGTAAAAATTCCTACTAGTTATATTGCCATTTTAATAAATATTTCACAATTCCAACCATATTCTTTAGCTTATCAAGTATAGTGTAAGGAATCACCATAGTGAATATTCAAAGTAAACATTGTCCTCGGAACTGAAAGTTCTTACCCTCAGGTAAACAGAATCGAAACCCGCAGGTGATTTCCCACAGTCATAATGAATATTTCTCTTAGGCATATGAGATGTTTCCCTTAGGCATGGAAGATACTATCCTCAGACATAAGAAACATTGCCCTCAGGCCAAACAAAACACTGCCCTCAGGCTAAGCTAACACTACACTTAGGCTAAGCAAGTAACCAGGCTGATCCCAACACCTAATCAAGTATTAAATATGTTTCCTCTCAAGAAAACTCAAAACATTCTATCATCATGATATACTCGTGGGTATCTTGGAAAAACGACTAAACAAGGGAAACACACCCACAGGGTGTCCCTCGATCAAATCAATGATCCCAAATAACATTTTTTATTTATCATTAGATTATCTATGAAATTATTGATATATTAACAGCTAAGGCCTCATCCATACGACACCCCAAACATGAGATAGTAGCACAATGGTACACAAAATCAACTCAACAGTTGGAAATAAAAAACCAGACCACCTACCTTGATCTCCTCTGATCGATATGTGTGAATGACGCCTCCCGAATCAACCTAGGATGGCATAGATTTGGGATAAATGTTCACCCATTCAAATGTAAATAACATCCCCTTGGGAAATCATTGGAAAGAAACACTCAGGAAGATATAAGAACTCAACCTCGTGGTTCAAACTAGATTAACGGCAGAAGAATCAGAGTTCTGATGTGTGATAGGAAGCTCCTCCAAGTCTCAGCCTCCTCTCCCCAGCTCCTGGTGTGTCGTATGCCTCCTCTTCCAAAAGAGAAGGCTACATATTGTTTTTAATGAAAAAACATAACTACACGGCATTTACTACTAAGTACACAGCATGTACTTTCTATTTGTTATAACAGTTCATCTAGAAGCCACTTTCGACCGCCTCACTGTTCATCAGTCGACTTGGTTACACAATGTGTAGTTCTGAGTACACGGTGTGTACTACCGTTCCCCTGGTGGCTACTCACCCCACCTTATTGTTCACCTTTCGACTGATTGCACGGTCTTTATATACTAAATACATGGTGTGCAGTCATTTTTTACACCCTACATCGCCGACAGGCCTACACACCCTGTATATTCATCCCACACAGCCAAAGTACACGATGTGTTTAAAAGTACACGGTGTGTACCAATAAATTGTGGGATTGTTTCCCCATTTTCCTTATTTTATCAAAAATAATTAAATAAAAAGTAAAAGAAGAAACTCGTAACTCAAGAATAAGAATCACATTCTAACAAACTTCCCCCCTTAAAGAAATTCATCCATGAATTTCCCTTCCAATGGTGGTGAAGATAAAGCTGAGAACAACTCTGGACACTGAGCACGTACGTCGGTCACCCGCTCCCAAGTTTCGTCCTACACTCGGCCATGCTTCCATAGCACCCGTTTGAGAGGAACTGACCAGCCTTGGAGAACCTTTGTGCTCCTATCAACAATACAAATTGGATACTCCTCAATGGATGCATCGACCTGATGTTCAACCCCCTCAGGCTAAAAAAGGTGAGACGGGTCTGACTGATAACGTCGTAGCTGAGATACATGGAAGATGTCGTGAATGTCCCAGTACCTCTGTGGTAACTACAAATGATAGGAAACTGGCCCGACCCTCTCTATAATCTCAAATGGACCCATGTACCTCAATGAGAGTTTACCCTGTCTCTTGATCTGCCTGTGTCCCAACCTTAGTGGAACACATAAAAAACCCTGATCCCCCACCACGAACTCTAAGGGTCATATGTAGCGGTCAGCAAAAGATTTCTGTCGAGACTGTGCAATAGCCATTCGCTCCTGAATCAACTAGACATGTTCTGAAGTCTCCTACACAAGACATGGTCCTAGTAAAGCTACCTCACCTGCCTCTAACTAACATTAGGGTGATTAGCATAGCGTACCATATAAAGCTTTGTAAGGTGCCATATCAATATTTTCCTGAAAACTATTATTATAGGAAAACTCATCCAGGGGTATGTGCTTCTCCCAAGAGCCCCCAAAGTCCATGATGCATGCATCCAGCATGTCCTATAGCACCTGTATTGTACGCTCTGACTGGCCATCGGTCTAAGGGTGGTAAGTTGTGATCAAAATCACCAGTGTACCCAGTGCCCTCTAATAACTCTTCCATAAACTAGACGTAAAATGGGCATCCCTATCTGAAAAAATATAACGAGGGACCCCATGAAGACGTACTACCTCTCAAATATACAACTTACCGAGCTCGTCAACACTAATGGTCTCCTTGATTGGAAAAAAGTGAGCTACCTTCGTAAGTCTATCCACAAAAACCCACACGACATCACTGCCTCAAGTTGACCTCAGAAAACCAATCACGAAGTCCACTGTAACATCATCTCATTTCCAATCCGGAATGGGTAACTGTTGTAATAGTCCCGCAGGCCTCTGATGCTCCACCTTCCCCTAGTGACAGTAGGAACATCTCGTAACAAAACCAGCTACTTCTCTTTTCATACCCAGCCACAAATACTGACGTCTCAAGTCACGGTACATTTTGGTAACCCCAGGATGCACTTCCAAATATGAAGAATGAAATTCCCACATAAAATCCCCGCGTATATCCCCTGAAACCCACACTAGTCCATGGATATGTAGTTCCTCATCATCACCTAGGTTACTCACTTGCCACAAACTACCGTAGAACTAGGCCTTCTAAATATGATATTTGTCTCATCCTCACTCTATCTAGGAGGGTAAAATATAGAGCTAAATATGAAATATAGGCTCACCTCGGACTATCATTCACCTTCAAATGCATCTCAGAGAACAAATCCATGAGCTTCCTCTCACCACTGGCCTCCTACACTACCTGTATATGAGTCCTCCTACTCACTGAATCAGCTACAACATTTCCCCTACCAACTATATAGGCAATCTCAAAGTCAAAGGACTGAAGGTATTTGACCCACCTTCGCTATCTCAAATTCAGGTCACACTGGGTATAGATGTATTGAAGACTTTTTTGGTCCATAAACACCATAAAAAGTTCTACCAAGAGATAATGTCTCCAAAAACATAATGCATGAACAACTACAGCCAACTCAAGATCATGTGTCGGGTAATTCATCTCATGTGTCCTCAACTACTGAGACTCGTACACAACTACTTGATCACCCAGCATCAGCACTGCTCCTAGCCCAATACATGATGCATCACAGTAAAATGTATATATCCTCCCTTGATTTGGAAGTATCATGACTAGTGTTGATGTCATCCCTCCCTTCAGCTCTTGAAAGGATGTCTTTCAAGATTCTAACCAAACAAACTTCACACCTTTCTTAGTCAAACCCATCAACTTCACTTCTATGTGGGAGAAGTCCAATATAAAGAGGCTATAGTAACCAGTCATCCCCAATAAACTCCATATTTAAAACATGTTCTTAGGATTCTCCCAGGAAACTACTGCTCTCACTTTCTCTGGGTCTACCAAAAATCCTCCCTCTGAAATAATAAGACCCAGGAAGTGTATCTGGTCCATCCAAAAGTGGAACTTTGAGAGCTTATCCTATAAATTATTATCTCTCAGTATACTCAATATGATATCAAGATGGGATGCATGGTCGTGTTGAGTCTGAGAGTACACCAAGATATCTTCCATTAAGAATACCACAAAAGAATCCAGATATGGGTGGAACACACGATTCATCAGATCCATAAAATTGTTGGCGCGTTCATGAGTCCGAACGGCATGACTAAGTACTCGTATAGACCATATCTACTCCAAGAGGCTGTAAGCGGTTTTTCTGATGGTCTAATGTGCAACAGATGATATCTGGATCTCAAGTCAATATTTGACAACACTCGTGCTCATCGAAGTTGATCAAAAAGATCATCAATCCTTGGAAATTGATATCGGTTCTTAACTATCAACTAGTTCAGCTTTCGATAATATAAATAAATTCTGAGGGTACCATCCGCCTTCTTCGCAAATATGATAGGCTAACCCCAAGGAGAAGTACTGGGTTGGATGAAACCCTTTTCATGTAACTCCTCTAACTGCCTCTTGAGCTCCTGCAACTCTGGTGTATCCATCCTATATGGAGGAATGGACACCATTGCAGCTCCTGGAAAAATCTCAATAGAGAAATCTACCTCACACTTCATAGGTAGACCTGAAAAGTCTTCTGGGAAGACATCCCTGAAACAATAAACCACTGGAGGGAAATATTTTTGACATGTTCCCTAGTCATCCAGATATAAACTCGCAATATGGGTTGTCACTCCACCTATCCCATGATACTCGAGTCCATCTCTGCTCACCTGGACATCCCACTCACCCTTGTATTGAAGCTCTCTACCCTCTAGTGATGTGAAACTCACCCTACAAAGATAGAAATCTACAAAGTCTCAAAAGTCTACCAACCAGTCCATCCAAATAATGAAATCATATCTCATCATCTCCAAGACGTAGGGGTCCCACAGAAAGTGACACCCACCAACCTCTAGGGGGAACTCCAGCACACCTGTCGTTCTAATCCCCAACGGAGTGTCTAGTGTCATAATATCAGGAAAAAGAAGAAACACAAAGCCCAAGGCTATCCACAATGGGCATAGATAAAAAGCTATGTGTATCACCAGTATCAAAATGCATTGAAGATAAAACAGATATAATTAGAATAGTACCTCTCATAGTGGAACGTCTGGGGTCCTGCTCATGTTGGGTCTATTGCACTGCATATGTCTGCCCAGTGTCGCGGCCCAATGACACAGCCTGGCTTCCCTGAGCTGACCCACCCTCCTATCTCTATGATCCTGGTTTCTGGATACCATAACCACAACCACCACCCCGGCCTGAACATCCTGACGTGTTCCAATTCCCTGACTGGTAAGAATTTTTTGGCCCGGCTCCCGCACATAGAGTCTACAAAGAACCCCTCTCACTAGTCACTAGTGGAAACGCCCTAAAAAATGTTGAAGATGACCCATCTTGCCGCAGAGATCGGAACTCCACTGGGTCACATGGACACTAAGGTCTCTTGTTCCCTTCTTTACCACACTGATAGAATATTACCTAGAAAACTGAAGAATTCTTCTAGCTAGTACTACCACCATGAGAGAAATCCATCTGCCTCTTCCTCTTTCTGGTAGAAATTGTACCAGCCACTGGTGTCGAACCGCCCTGGTTTTCACCACTAGCTTCTAGTAGGTTCCTTCAGTAATTAATGTCTGGATCACAATAGCATTCACTGTAGGCAACCTAAAAACATTCACCAGTTCTCGGATGTCATATCGAATACCATCATCAAAGCGTATAGACCTCAATGTCTCATCACCCACCAGAACAGGTGAAAAATGTTGTAGCTCGGTGAAGAGGGCAGAATAATCCATCACTAACATGGCACACTTCTCCAGGTTCATGAACTCTCGAGCTTGATCTAACCTTAGAATATATGGAAAGAAAAAGTCATAAAAGACTGCCTAAAAATCTTCCCATGCTATGTCTGGATGATACTCAGTCAGGGTGGTCACATCCCACCATCTCTTGGTGGAATCACGCAGTATATAAGTAGTGACATTGACCCTCCTCCCTGGAGGAGTCCCAAGATGCTCGAAGATAGTCTACAGTGAATACAGCTATGACCCAGCAGCCTGTGGTCTAACATCCCTTGAAAACGTAGGCAGATGCTGCTGCTGGATTATCTATGTCAGCTCTGCTATAGATGTGGTAGTCGGTGGTGCTCCCTGGAAGGTCTGCATAAACCACATGAAGCCTACACAGAACTGCTCAGTCATTCCTGTGTCTAGTATAATGTCTGGCGCCACACCTGTCTCTACTAGAGGATCCATCGGTATCCCATGGCCTAAAATCTCTGGAGTATAGTCGTTGCCTCTTTCATGGAAAATAACTTATGGTCATCTCGGTGGCATGACTCTATAAGGACAGACACATACCTTAGATTATGATCATCAAAGACAACGAACTGTAAATGTAAGAAGGGAATAGGGGAATAAAACATTCAAGTTTTTCAAAACCGGACTACACGACATGTATAATATCTACACGGTGTGTTCCCGTATGTCATTCACATGGGCGTGTACTTCTACCAATACTGGTCATGTAACACCCCATATACAAGGCGTGTTGTCCACACACATGGTGTGTACTTAGATTTTATTCCCCTTCCCGAGTCCTTCTGCATGGCTAAGCCACACAACTCACTTTTGAATGAGACTACATGGTGTGTGTGTATGGTCTACACAACGTACACCCTTAATCCCTTACATGTTCGTGTTCCGATGTTGGCCTGGGAGTGTCTCAACCCTAGGTACATGGCGTGTTACACCCGCACACGGCATGTACACCACCTCGTCTTCCTAGCCACACAGCCAAGTCTACACGGTCTCTTACCGGTAAAGACTACACAGTGTGTCCCATAGGTGCACGGCATGTAAGAGACGTGCTTCGCCAACCCGTGTTGTTAGTGACATGGCCTGCATACCTAGGTTACACTACATGATGTGTTCTAGATAGACACGGAATGTACTAAGAATGGATAACACCAACTTGTGTTGTTAGTTACACGGCCGGGTACCTGGGTCAGACAACACGGTGTTTTCGAGGTAGAAACAGCATGTATAACTTTAGGTTCCTTCGTCCATGTTGTCAATCACATGGCGGACACAAGGTCTACGCTACATGGTATGTTCAACCAGTACACGGTGTGTTCACGAAAGAAATTCCTTATCCTGTGCCTCTTCCCACACGGCTTATGACATGGTTAGAAACTACACGGCGTGTACATATGGTACATGGAATATACTAAAAAAATTCATTTCTTCCCGAACAGAAGAGTACATGGAATGTCTTCATAGAACCACACACCGTGTTGTCTGGGTTTCTGGACAGTACACCTCAGAAACTACTCTGGAGCCCCTTTTTATTATTTTCAAGTGTCTGTATGCCAAATTACGATCTTTTGGGCCCATACTCCCATTAAATCAAAGTTTAACACCCTACCTTTCACATTTTAGTACAAAACAAACCAAAAGGCTAGATCATGATCTGCTAAATTTCGGTCCAAGAGATCCCATACTTCTCAGGAACCAAAGTTTATCATCCATAACCCAACCATAACATGTACCAATACCCTATCAATAGTAGGAATATCTATCAAGGTACCTCTCAAAACAGAATTCATTTTCTAGCACAACATCTATCACAACAACATTCAATTGCTAATGCACCTACATGGCATGGAAACTATGCATGGCATGTGATTATAACATGTTCTTAAATGATTCATGAGATGTCATAACCTCATCACATCGGGTTGCGACAAAATATAACCCTGTATAAAAATATAAACAGCACACCATAGGTCCGTCACCCAACGGTGAAAAATAGATCAACTGTAAAGTGCAAAATCAATAAAATTGAAACACGAGGTAAATTGGATTTTACCTGTACACGAGTTAGCAACTCCCGGGAACAGCTTATTACCAAAGACCAATTCCATTCTATCCCTAACTATAGGCTCCAAATAGAAAGTCTATGAAAATAAATCCCTCTCATACCACATTGTAACGTCTCAGATCTGCGTGCCACACAACGGGTTCCCCAAAACCAGTTGGTCACAAGACCTCAAGCGCATTTCCCCAAATTCCATAGGTTGCTGACTAGCAGTGAGGGCTTAGGTCTGATATTGGTTAAACTATTCCCTCATTTGTAAAGTGTAGTGTAGCAGAAAAATGTAAACATACCCAAAAACAGAAGCTATAAGTAATATAGAGCTAAAATGTAAAAAGGAACTGTAGTAAAAGATAATCAACAGTCATATATAAGATTATTCTATATGTCACTAATTCTAAGAAAGCATACAAAAAATAATACACTTCAATCTAATACAATATAGGACCAGGTAAAAAAATACAGTAAAGGAAAACCACAGTAGTGCAATAGGAACTCAGCAGCATTGCATGCCTAAGCTCGGTCTCATGCTCTCCTACTCCTCTACAACAATCATGAACCTATATAAAAATACTTTCCCTTATCAACACCTACATAAATATAATCTATTTAGGAACAAGACATTACCCAATTAGGGTTTGAGAAATAAATCCCAGTAGGAAACCACCAAAGGCTTGTGCCCAGCAGTCAGTGAAAATGTGAAAAAGTAGTGTGCAATAATGAAATGCAGTAAACTAAGAAGTACATAAAAGTAAAAATTCCTACTATTTATATTTACTTTTTAATAAATATTTAACAATTCCAAGACTGTGCTTTAGCTTGGAAGGTAAAGTGTAAGAAATCACCACAATGAATATTCAAAGTAAACATTGTCCTCAATCATGCAAGTTCTTACCCTCAGGTAAATAGAATTGAAACCCTCAGGTGATTTCTCAAAGGAATAACGAATATTTCCCTCAATAATATGAGATGTTTCCATCAGTAATGGAAGATATTGTCCTAAAAAATATGAAACATTTCCCTCAAGAAAAACAAAACACTACCCTCAGGCTAAGAAAACACTACCTTTAGGCAAAACAAAACATCGCCCTTAGGCTAAGAAAACACTACCCTCAGGCTAAGCAAGTAACCAGGTCGATCCCAATATATAAACAAGTATTTAATATGTTTCCTTTCAAGAAAACTCAAAACATGTTATCATAATGGCATACCCATGGGAATCCTAGCCAAATGGAAAAACAAAGTAAACGCACCCACAAGGTGGCCCTGGATCAAAGCAACAATCCCAAACAACATTTTTTATTTATCATTAGATTATCTATGCAATTATAGATATCTTAAAATATAAGGCCTCAGCTATATGACACCCCAAAAAGGGCACATAGCACAATGGTACACAAAATAAAATCAACAGTTGAAAATAAAGACCAGACCACCTACCTCGATCTCCTCTAATCAATATACGTGAATGACGCCTCCAAAATCAACCTAGAATAGCGTAGATCTGGGAAAAATGTTCACCAGTTCAAACTTAAATAACTTCCCCTCAGGATATAATTGGATGGAGACACTCAAGAAGATAGAATAACTCATCCGCGCGGTTCAAACGAAATTGAAGGCGGAAGAATCAGAGTCTCCGTGTGCGATCGGTAGATCTTCCAAATCTTGGCCTCCTCTCACGTAGCTCCTAGTGTGTCCTAAGCCTCCTCTGTCTAAAGAGGAGGCTACTGTATGTTTTTAAAGAAAAAACATAACTACATGGTGTTTAATCTCAAGTACATGGCGTGTTCATTCCATGTTTTAACTGTTCCTCTAGTGGCCACTTACCACCGCCTCACTGTTCTTCAGTCAACTTTGTTACATGGCGTGTATTTCAGAGTACACGACGTGTACTACCATTCTGCTGGAAGCTACTCCCATTGCCCTACCGTTCACCTACCGATTGATTACACAGCGTGTAGTCAGTTTTTACACCCTTCATCCCTGATAGGCCTACACGCCCTGTTTACTCATCCAACATGGCCAAAGTACATGGTGTGTTGAAAATTACATGGTGTGTACCCACAAATTTTGTTATTTTTTCCCCATTTTCCTTATTTTCTCAAAAACACTTAAAGAAAATGGAAAAGAATAACCCTGTACCTCAAGAATAAGAACTGGGTTCTTACATTAGTAGTGTCAAACCTTGGTTGTATAAAATTTTTATTACCTTAAAAATTAATATTAATAGTATTTCACATTTCATAAGTTCTAACACATTATAAAACTTGGTTAAACACATAAAGACCAAATCTAAAAATTATATCATTCATGGATCCAGATTTATGGTCTTATTCAGCTTCACTTATAGAATCACAATTCTCTATTTCACCCTACAAAATTGTATAAGGCTTTAAGGGTTTTAAGTACACATTCAATTCAATATTATTTAAGTATATAATCATGTAATCTTTCCAAAAACAATGGTTTTCTCCATTAAAGTATAATAATTTAATCATAAACATCCCTTCATTGGAGATAACCATTATAAATAGTTATAAATTTATCAATATACTTTAACTTGTAAAAGTTGAGAACTCTAAAGTCACTTTCTTTGATACCAATTATTATTCCAATTGTGTTTCATAATGACTCAAGACCAAAGGTGGATTGGGTTTTTAAAAAGTTTAACCCCAAAAATCATATTTGAATTAGTGTTTCTCCCTTTTATTAGAGAAATAGTGGAACTAAAAATAGATAAGAAACATGACACAATATATTTATAGTGGCTAGGTGCCAAAATATCCCCTATTCCACTACACCAATGCTCACTCTTTGAACATGGGAATGTTCACTATACAGGTCCTTTTTCTATGGTCCTTTATATTTAAGTGAAAGAAACTATAATTTTTTATAAATTCAATATGATATTATACCAATATCATACCTAAAAATACATATCAATGGTTTATGCACACTCATAATAATGAGTGAAAACCTTACAATGAAATGAATGAAAAAATTATTGAAGGTTTGGTATATATTTTCAAGTAGAAACTAAAAAATGATGAAGAACATTAAAGAGATAGAATATAACATCAAAAAATTACCCTCTTATATTTTAATAAAAAATATCATTAATATTTATCATTTTAACTAATGATTGAGTGGTGAAAATAATCAAAAAAGATAAGCATTGATCGTTACCCAGAATAGAAAAAACATAGTTAGTTTTAGACTTCCACTTTGGTATTTCTTAAAACTATATGTTTTCTCATAAATTGAAAAATATTTAGATCTCCCTTTCCTCTTTCAGAAACATTGATTTTTAATAAAATTAATGTTATGAGTGGAATTACCTTTAAATACTGAAATAATAATATCTTCCTCAATAAACAAAAAAATATATTTAAAAATTATTTGTTTCATATATATTTTGCTTCATAAGAATTTTCTTTATAAGTTATTTTATCATATTAATTTTTATTATAATAATTTTCTTCAGCATGAGATGTTAACACTCTATATATCTTTTTTAATTAGTGAAAAACTTATTCTTGTTCATATGATAATTTCTCCTTGAAATGTATCTTTAGTCACATAAGACATTTTATTTTAAGATAAGTCGTCATCTTCATATGATTTTCTATATCATATGATATTTTAACAGAAAACATCATTCCATTAGAATTTTTCTCTGGTTGAAGGATAATTTGAGTGTGCGTATGATATCTGATATTTTTAAGATAAATGATTTTGTCAAAAACATAGCTTCTATGACTTTCCTTTCTCATAAGATAATATATGTAACCACATGTTAATCACATTAATCATTCAGGCTTCATAGGATAATTATCATTTCAGGTTTTCTTTGAAATGATATTCTATCCATTTATTGTAATATATCTCTTCTATGTATAAATATCATGTGATACTTACTTTACCATATTTATAAATTAAAAAGTATACTCATAAGATAATTTTTTTTCATCGGATATTTTTATTGGTCATAATATCTTTTCTTTTTAAGAGAAAACATTCATCTTGAAATATTATAAGATATTTAAATGCTCATCTAATATTTTACTTAGACAAACTCTTTTAAAACTCAGAAGATCAGATATTGAATTAAATATTTAAATAATATAAAAAATTGTTAAATACAAAGTATTTTTCCAAAATAACTTAAGAAAAATTCATTTATTAAATAAATAGAGATTTTTTAAGAATCAAAAGACATGAAATATTAGGATATATTGGAACAAAAAAAGTGTGTCGAACACCAATTTCATAGATTCAAATTTATTATCTTTATAAATTTTAGTCTCAACCACTATCTCATTAGAAATAAAGCAAGATAATTTCAAATATATGAATAAAATGAAGGAGAATTTCTAAATGCCACGCATGTATGTTAATTTGTGATGTCTCACTACATAAGAATGAGGAATACTTGAGTGGTTCAAAATAAGAACTCATAAGGAAAATATCTAACCTTTAAGTGTCACCAAGAATGGGTATTTAAAGATTAGGCAGTTCGACAGAACATTCAATAGTAAAAATATGATATTTGGATCATCTAGGATCATAAAAATGAGAGCACAATCCAAAGGAATTGATATTTAAAATAGATGCAATAAAACTATCTACAGTGCATGAATATAGAATATATTTATTAAATCACACCATTTAAACACTATATTACATTTTGAAATGTATTAGTATTTATATATCATATTTTTTTCATTGGTATTAGTGCACATAGTGGAAATAGGTGGGTCAAGGATTTAAAAAATTTCACTAGTGATCAACATAACTACCTCATCTTCAGTGAAGCATAGCCTAGTATAACTACTGAGGATCTCATGTAAAGAATTTTAAGCACCGTTATTAAATTAAAAATTAACTTGATCAATATAATGCTACATTCATCAACCATTCATCTCTAGTGACCATTCCTTGAAGGAAATGAAATAACAACCCTCTACATCATCCATGAATTTTTTGAAAACCTATAGAAGCATCGACTGTAGAAATTCAGGTGCTAATACAAAGATATGATGACGCCTTCTATGTCCCAATAATCACCATAGTGATAATACTTTAAATTGTGAATAAAAACATGGATCAAAATCTCAAATCATATGTTTCTCTCTCTAGGATCTGGGAGATGAGTTAGAGTCTATTAATTGTTCATTTAATATTCATTTTCATGAGAGTCACATTCCTCCTTAAATAGTTAAATTCTAAAATACCTAAAAATTTCTCTTAGCCCTTGGATATTTATCAACAACTATATAATCTATAAAATATATCTTATGACTTATTTAATAAGTCATAAATAAATTAATATTTTAATAAATTACTTGAAATATACTAAAATATATTACATGATAAAATAGATCCATTTTTTGACTCGGTGTTCCCAAAAATATTAAACAAACCTTGAAAATTAAAATAATATTTGTTTGATAAATATTTTTCAATGTATTTACATAATATCTTGTGAATAAAACTAATAAATAAATTCAATAATAATTATTCTAAACACGAATATTATGATTTTCGTTATTTTATAGTGATCATATATTATTGGAAATCACTCAGGCCCAGTGGTCTGGCCCACTATGTCCTATACTCTTATTCATTAGAATATGACATAATTTTGAATAAGATTTGTCTATGAACCTGTAGGCCATTATATTGACAGTAGTGAATGTTATTTATATACCATAAATGGATTCCATAAACCCATTAAGACCATTATATAGATAAGGAAAATTCATACCAATGGAATCATTTCCTGCGAACACATGTTCAGTAATATAATCATTTTCTATCACGGTATCTCATAATGTAGGTTGAAAATTTTCTTCCTACACCCTTTAGGGATTTATTATTCCTTTATCGAACTATATAGACATATCTTCTTCCATCATGGACATGGATTTAGTGAAGGTACTATTATCCAGATCAACTAGGCCAGATATACAATTCTTTATTGTAATAATAAAATTCAATCATGATTATTCAATCAATGTCTTACCACCAATGATGAATCCAATGAAATATACCTATCTATAACTTCAATTATATAGTTTTTCCCTTGTATCAATTCTTCCTATAAAATGATTCACTTTGATAATAGCCACAAGTCATGAGACCATTATATGTTTTCATAGATAGGAACTACCAATGAAACCTGAAACTTGTTGTGTTCTTATTGGTGGGTCCACCCTCTATGTCTCACCTACTTGATACCACCATGTGTGGAATTCATGAGAGGAATTCTCAATACATATGATCCCTATCACCTGATAGTTATGAATCATTGGTGTTCATCTAGAATGATGTATCTAGAATATAGGACATGTGTTTAAGATTAATTTCATAGTATCTCAAGGTTCTCATTATAGCATGGGAACTGTTATAACCATTTGATACAATAAATAATTTTTGGACATTAAGATTTAAATAGAGGATTAAGAAATATAATAATTATTATTGTAAGTATACATCATTCATAACTCACCCAATATAAAATATGGTAATTGAAAAGTAATATTTAAGTTGGGTCTAAAGAACCCATTGTTACAATGCTCTCACTATCACTAGATCCAACATTATAATAAACCATGTTAGATCTCACATGATAAGATCATGATTTTGATAAGTTATGTCTTCAGTCATTGGGATTACCACATTTCCTCTACATGGCTATTCTACTATATGTGACTTCACCTCCTTGAGTAAAACTCCTCAAGAGATTATATCACCAAGTATATTTCTTTTTTCCACTACTAATACATGACCTTTATTCTATTACTAGAAGTATTATTATTAAAATTTATATTATTAAAAAACATTACTCACTAGGTGAGACTTCTAGAACTTGAAAAATCATTGCATATTTTACACTGCTATTTACCTACATCAGAATACACAAAACACTTTGTATTTTTAGATATGGCAACAACTAACTTGATTGATCTTATCATTATCATTTCCAATGATTGGATGTGATATTAGATCATATTTATCTAAAGTTAGACTAGTTTATATCCCATTTTAATGTTTCATTCATAGTGAAAGTGTTAGTGTGGGTGATAAATTAGGAATGGTTTTGTCAATTTGGTGGATCATTCATAATATTTTACCTGATGTGAATTCCTTGACCAATGAAATTTTTACAATAAATATTGAAAGAGAGAAAATATAAAACAAGAGAATAAATGTTCATGTTAAATATATAAATAATATATTTAAGATCATAAGAAATGGTTACCTCATCTTAGAAACTATCTTCGATAGAGATTTTGTTGATCATCCAAAAACCCTTTCATAGATTACCTCTGTTTCACTTTAAGGATCCATGTGTATAATCCCTCTAGTAGTGATCCACAAGGTCTCCCTTAATATATAAATGATTCCAATTGATTTATAGATTCAATCATAGCAAGATAATTATATTGCATTATTCATATTAATCGCATCTAATTCATTCGATCTTGAAGGAGTTTTCTTAGCACCTCTGGTTCATGAGAGGAAGAGAGGAAGATGAATGAAGAGAGAATTATGTTGTGTGAAATGAATCTAAAATCTCAATTAACCCTACACAATAGACATGACCGTCTATTTATAGAGATAAGGTTTAAGTTAAAATATTATTTAATTTTGTACCATCCCTAAAATAATATAACAATCATTATAAAATCCCATTCCATATAATATTAATATTTACAATAATAAAAATAAAAATATTATTATTATTATTATTATTATTATTTTATGGTGTGTTCAAGATCAGGATTTGATATATATTATCTACCATCTTTCAAATAAATACTCATCAACGAACATGATCTTGGTCCCCTCTATATATCCTCATCATTTATTAAATACCCAAATAAATATTTAATTAAGTACTTCATTTTTTAAATAAATAAAATAAATATTTTATTAAGAATATAGTGAATAAATATTTATTATATATTCACATAATAAAGTAAAATATTTATTAATGATAAAATAATTATCTATTACTTTGAAAATATTAGTGATAAATAAAAATTAAATGAGGTTATTGCTCATTCTTGGGTATAAAATTTATTCCAATAATTTAATTCAAGTAGAATTTTCTCAAGATCAATGGAAACACATAGTGTGTGTCCCTTTGGGATTCTTTCTCATTGTACTTTGGTGGTATTACCTGGATGCTAAGATTAGTGTCTAGCAATGGATAAAGGCTCTAAATATAAAGAACATAATGTCGGAATAATGAAAACCACGTATGAATTCTCACTATGAAATATAAACACTTTGTCACTATATCTCATCAAGAAGGTTTCACATATATTTCATCAACCTATATTCTTGATACATATTTTTGTCTTATGTAAGCTAAACACATCATTACACCATGTACTTGGATTTTAATGTGATGGTTCTATTCTAATCAAATGTTCGAGATATCAACTTTCATAAATATTGAAGGGGAAAACCATCCAGAACATATCCATTAATAAAATATCATTGTGTGGCACCCAATATACCCAACATCCCGTGAACATATGGTGTAATGTTTTTTGGTCCTTAAATATATGTAAATGAGTAACAACATGTATTAATTATTTTATTAACGTCTAAGGACCATTACACGTGCTCATATATAGGAATATCTAATGACACAAAAACATGTGGAATTCCTAATGGTAGTCATGTTCTCATAATATCTCAGCATGGAGATTAGAAGGGGTGAACTTCTGAAGAAGAAACATTATTTTCTTATAAGTACTCACACCTAATAATCCACATACTATATATCCCAACATATTATGTTATCTGGCTATGGAACTATATTTAATAATATTATCACGTAACATTAAGGTTCTCATGATAGTGGGGAAATATTATGACCATATCAATACGATAGGTAGAATAGGACATTATTACAATAAATTCATATAAAAAAATGATAAATTTGTAATAATATGTTTTATTAATATTCAAATACACAAACAAGATCCAATAGCCAACAATATTCTATCCTCTAAAACTCACTAAGTGATTATATTCTGTTGACTTGAGGATCTAGTAATGGGGTCTAAAACATTGTCTTTGGTGGAAATTATTCTCGCCTCAATTTCACCACTTTGAGAAAAATCCCCCAACAGATGATACTTATGATTAATATTATTTTTGAATTATTATAACCTTTTTTATTTTTTGAGCATCACTATAAAATTTTTATCACAAAATATTTAGATATGATCATTACGATGAGGTACCACATCACACTCTTAGATAATGTTTTATATTCATGTTGCTTCTTTAGTTACCTTAGAAGCCTCAAAATACAAAGCCTCTACTATAGAATCTACAACCACAACCTGCTTTGAGCACTTCTTACTCACAACACCTCCATTCAGAGTGAATATGTATCTCATCTAAAATTTCAAATCATCTTGATATATTTGTAAATTAGTATTTAAATATCCTATGATGACGTGTTCTTCATCTCCTCTATAGAATAGGAACATATCCTTAGTAATCCTCAAATACTTAAGGATATTCTTGACTATCATCCAATGGTGGTCACCCACATTAGTTTGATATCTACTAACTATACTCAATGTGTAGGAAACATCTTTCCTAGTTTATAAAATAGCATAAATTATTGACCCAATAATTAACACACATATAATCCTTTATATTCTTTGTATTTATCCATGTTTATATTCCAAAAATTTCTTAAAAAGATAACGGTCATCTGACATTTGAAACAATCCACTCATGGATTTCCCTATACTAAATTTGTTTATTATCTTGTCAATATATGTACATTGTCTTAATTTTATCATCCTCTTAGATCTACCATGATAGATAATGATCCCAATAATATATTCTACCTCATCTAATTCCTTTATAGAGAATCACTTCTTTATCTATTCCTTTATAGATGGTAAGACTAATATTTATTTTCCAATACGTATTATGTTATCAATATATACTATTAAAAAAATGACCATACTCCCACTAAAGATCTTATAAATAGAGGGATCACATTTTTTCATTATGAAAGAAAATTTTTTATGGATTCATCAAACTAAATGTTATATAACCTGGATTCTTGATTTAATATATAAATTTAATTTTGCAACTTCCATACCATGTTGGAATCCTTTGGTGTCACAAACTCTTTGGTTTGTGTCAAATAGACATCTTATGGAAGGTTCTTGTTAAGGATGGATTTTTTACATCCATTTTACAAATCTTATAGTCATGTATACCTAAAATGGATTGTAGAATTTAGATAGATTTCAACATAGAATCTTGGAAAATTATTCATTATAGTCAATTACTTGGTGCTACTTAAAACATTTTAAAACTAGATGCACCTTTTAGGAACTGACTTTCCCAACCATGTCTAGTTTCTTATTGATTTCCCATTTTAAACCAATGGGATTCACATCTACTGGAGGATCTTCCAAAATAGAGACTTAGTGTTTGTATATGGAATGTATTTCAGAATTCATTTATTCTTTCCATTCGTCAATATCCATGCCACTTACTTCTTCCTTGTAGGTTAGAGGATCATTATTATCAACTAATAATGAGTCAACATCCTCAGTTATTATAAAATCACATTGTTCTATTTATCTAACCTCTCTTGCACTCCTACGAAGTACTTGTTTTGATGTAACATCTTCTTCCATTAGACATTGTTGAGTTTTTTCCTATGAAAACTCTTGTGTACCTTGATCCTTGAATTCCTCAAATTATATCACACTCCCACTATCTATTTTATATAGTTTCTCCCTCGAAAGTAATATGGTGTGTCTTGTCTCTGTTACCTTTTTGTATGCGCAGTTATATAGGTAATATCCAGTTTTTCCATTTGGATGATACTATAATGGTATGAATTATGACCCAAGTTGAAAGTTTTTTACTCAATAAGTCCTCAAAAAACTCTTAAAAACTATACACGTGTAATTATAACAGCACAGACTTATTTACATTCCAAATTTAGTATATTATACAGCCTTCCCTTTAGTTACTACTTGGTTTTGTATTTTTGTTGTTGTTTGTAATGTATATATCCAAAAGGATAATGTAATCCTCACATGAATCTTCATTGATCTCCATATGTCCAATAGGGTTTGGTTTCTCCTTTCATTTACACCAATCCATTAAGGTTTACAAAGTTAAGTGAGTTGGGAAATGATCCTAAACTCCCATAAATAATCAATGAAGTATTGATTAAAATAATACCCACCATGGTATGAGTCGGTTTTCTAAATCTTATTACTAATATTATTCTTAAATTTATTCTTGTATTCATTTAATTTATTAAAGGAATACAACATTTAATTCATTAATTATAAATATCTATATATACTAAACTCATCAATAAAAATTATTAAGAATGAAAACCAAACCCTTAATTCAATAAGAAATCATCCATATGCATTGATATAATCTAATTCAAGAAGCTATTTATCCCTTTCACCTTTCCTACTAAATGGGGATTTGGCAAATTTTTCATTTAAATATGCATGACATACACTAAGTGGTTTTAGTTCAATAGAATCTAAATTTCCATATTAGTGTAATTTAGTTGAACATTTTTTATTTACATGACTTATTCGTTGATTCTAAATTTGTGTGTAGTATGTGTCTTGTGAATTAGATTCATTATTGATTTTCATTACTTGGTTTGTGTAATCCAACACAAAAGTATCTTTTTTAAAATGTTCCTTGCCATAGAAAATGATATTATTATAAAATAGGTAACCTTTATTCCCAAATTTATAAATACATTCCTCTTTATAAACTATAGAAAAATAAGTCATATTTTTTGAAAAATATGGTATAAAATAAGAATCTTTAAAAACCAATATCAATAATGTTGGAAATGTGAGGTGGTAGTCCCTGATAGCCACAACAGCTAGCTTGAATCTATTGGATACTCGTAGATCAACCTCCAATAATTCATTCTTCCTAAGTTTACTTTGTTTCTATATTTGCATACATGTGTGATCAATACAATATTTATTTAATACAAAATTTTTCGATACCGATAAATTTTACTTGATAACAAATGCATATAAAAATTCCCCTTTATTATTTTTTTGGGTGTGGTTTTTCTTATAGTGGACCTTTCTTCCACATGAGAAACAAACAAAATCTTGATCCCATGCTTTCCCTTTGATCTTTCTCTTGTTGGAAGAGATTGAAGAAGCATTGGTCTTAGATATATTCACTTTTTTTTCTTTTTTTTCACTATAAGGAAGTAAGGATTTTCTCACATCATCACCTTATCTACTTGGAAATGAAGTCTGAGTAGAACTAGATGAGACATCTCAATGTTTTTCATATTAAAATTTATAACAAAGCTATAGAATCTATGATAGAGTGAATTAATAATGAGATTTGTGGACATTTATTCTGGCTGTTTAAACCCTAGAACCTCTATGTTCTCAATAAAGCCAGATAAATTGACTAATTAGGGGATATATGGGGTAACCACTCAAAGATTACACTGAATGATCACCTTAGAGATCTCAAATTTTTCTTGTCTTTCCCTATATAAGTATAAACTATAAAGATTATAGAGCATTCTATAGGCATTTATGATTTCATGATACTTCATGAGTTCACTAGATATATCTAATTGCATTAAAAAATGGAATGTAAACTGCATCGGTAAAGTGTTTTTCATAGACAAGTAACTCTTTAACACTCACCTCTTTTACAGGTGTATCAAGTAACATGTATGGTAGCACATTAGATTTCCCTTCTTGGTGAAACACAACTGAAAGGTGTTTGAACTTATCCTAGAAGTTACTTCCAATGAGGATATGGTATTTCTCCAATATACATCATAGGGATAATGTGGATGATGAACTTTACATTATTATAAAATTTAAAAATTCAGATTATGTATACTTTTGTTGATTAAAAATTATATCATATATAATAATAATAATAATAATAAATTTTATTGATTCTCTCACTATTTTATCAAGTACCAATAGCCCTCACCATTAAAATGATAATTTCTACTTTCTGGGATATTATAGTGGAAATGATTCATATTCCACTTGAAATAAACTCAATATGGGTTGTTCAAACTAATTTAATGTATTTTGGTAGGATAGTACTTTTCCAATTGTAGACATGTATCTCCTTAATTTGTTGAGTGGACTCCCCAATCTAGAAATCATGACTTGTATTTTATGAACACTTTCCTCTAAGTTACATAAAGTCTGGGGAGGGATTATTCTATTTATGTAATATGGTTAATTCAACCCATAACCTTCATAAAAAATTCAAATTCATAATAAGTTTCCCAATCAGGGTAGGATAAAAGCTTTTTTCTAAGGTTTCCATTCCTAATCATGTAAATTAATTCCTAGTCTCACATAATATTTATTTGAGGTATTTTCAGTCTGTTATGAGTAAAATTATCTTTGTTTATCTTTAACATGTCATTTTAATATTAAGTGGATTTTAATTAAGTGATTAACCATGTTTTGTGTAAAAATTTCAGCATAATCCATTTATTTGTATTCAATATTTTTACCTTAATTTATTTATTTATGTGATTGGGGTCTTGCATCCATAAAATAAATAATTCATAAGTTAGAAATAAATAAATAAATAAATGACATGGTCATGATATTATCAAATAGTTCATTTATAATTTTTTTAATAAATACACATATTACTAAGGGAAAACTCTTTTTTCTAGTCTTGGAAAGAGTTATGACATTCCACTTGTCCACCTATGTATCACCTAAGTTGGAATTGTCTTAGTTAAATCTTGAAATACCTACATGTTCATTATAATAATCTATTTATTACAATTTTTACTAACTTACTCATAGGTGAGGTGAACCAAATGATTTGTTAATGGGAATTACATAAATAACTATGGTCACACAAGTTCTACATAATAATTGAGGGAGGGATGACATGTGAGACATCAAATTTAATTTAATAATTAATAATTAAAAACCCATGAAATTAATTAAATTAAATTAAACCAATGAAAAAATATATCTTGTTCAAGCTCGTGAACGGTCATACACATGCAACGAATATGAACAAGTAAAACAAGTTGACATTTATTTCAATTTTTCCATTATTACTAAGAAAATTGTGCATTAATTAATTAATTAATTAATTAAATCCATTTTATCTAAAGGAATATCCAAATTTTCTTGGAGATACACATCATAATTGAATTCATGGAAAATAAATGGTTGAACCAATAATTATATATAAATATAATAAGTTAACTGAGTATTTAATAAATTTATAAAACCATTACTAAATTTCCATACAAAATAGGTTCCAATAAATTTAATAAGGGTTTACTTCTACAATTATAAATTTAATTTAATTTAATTATACCTTTATTGGTAGACAAAATGATATGTAATTACGTGTTATACATCATGTACCTCGATAGTCGTGTACTGGAAATATATGCTAGGGGCTTCACTGTGTGCCTTATATGGAATATACGGCATGTAAAAGTTAGTTACATGTCATGTATCCATATTTATATGTGTCCACACATCCCACCAAAGGAATCATAATTTTCAACAGATTAAAGACTACACAACATGTACAATCTAGCTAAAAAATGTGTATCTCACATGTGGTGTGTCTGCTTGACTCACTGAATGGATCGGTGTGTATTTTGGATGTGGAAAATAATGAAATACACACTGTGTATACCAGATACACATTGTGGGTCTCATTAATACTCCATGATATTATTCTCATGTGGATTAATTATGTATTTTACTGCACATATAGTATAAATTTCAGTATTAAACCTTGTATACTACACAACATGAACATTAGCTATGGTCGTGTAATCCTGCAACTGTTGTGCTAGAATAGCCTGATCTATATGTGGTGTTAAATAAATTCACCACATTTAGTTATTTCTTTTAATTTTTTATATCACATTGAAATCCCAGATACAGTTCACTTCGGTATATGGCTTGTACTCCAGCTACATGTCGTGTAACCCATTCTAACTGACCAAAATTATTGGCACTTATTAATTGATTCTTCAGTCATTCTTCATCAATTCTTTGTCTTTTATGAAAATGAAACATTTATAAATGAGAATTAAAATTTTGAAATCATGTTAATTAAATATAGTATTAAAGAATGAATACTATTGAAGTAAAATATCTTACCACTAATGTGCATATAGAATAACAATCAAATAAAAAATTATAAATTTGAAATCTGGCCACTCTGATACCACTTGAAGGTTTCAGGCATAGTGGAAGCATTGGGATTGGCAATGAATCATGAAAGGTTTCATCGTTTCATTGGAAAATTTTTAATATTGTACATGATGTGAATTCTAAGACCAATGTAAATTTTCAACCGAATATTGACATAGGGAATTAAAAAACCTTTAGAGGTTATTTTCACATTTAATTTATAATTAATTTATTTAATATTGGAATACATTGTTAACCCATCTTGGAAACTTTTTCCAATGAAGATGTTGTTGGTTTTCTAAAAACCATTTTCAAGATTTCCTTCATTGTTCTATAAGTATCCATATATAGAATCCCTTGAGATATGATCCATGTGTGCTCAATTGAAAACAAAACAGTGCAAATTGATTTCTTAGTGATAACATGATGAATAAATTACCTTCTATTTTTCATGGTTGTCACATCAAATTCCTTTAATCTAAAATGAATTTCGATATCGGTTCTTATTATTGAGAGGAAGGTAGGGATACGAACGGAGAGAGAATTGCGTTGTGTGCAATGATTCTCTAATTTTAATTAAACCTATACAATAGAAAAAAATTTATTAGAGCTATGTTTTGGGTTAATATATTATTTAATTGAATATAAGGACTAAAATAATATAATAATCATTACCAAAACTCATTCCATATAATAATATTATTATTATCATTATTATTTTATAGTGTGTGCTAACTCATGCAATGATAAATGTTATTTATCATCTTGAAAATAAATACTCATTATCAGAAACAATCTTTTCCTGCACTAACTCATCGATATTTATTGAATACCTGAATAAACCATTAATAAAATATTTCTTTCATTAATAAACAAAATAAATATTTTTTTCAAAAACCAATGAATAAATATTTATTAAATATTCACATACTAAAATAAATTATTAATTATAGAATAAATAATTATTTATTACCTTGTGAATATTGGAGACCAATAAATATTGAATAAAATTATTCCTTATATACCTTATACATGTATTTTTAGAGAGATTTATTCCATGTGACATTGGTAAAAAAATCTCTCTCTAATTGCTCCTAAATGTATTTGTCACTACCTTTTCAGTATATGTTCTTTGACATGGTCTAAGAAACCCATTAAATTGACCTTGATAGATATATCTACTATAATTAAATCTATAAAGAGTTATTTTCATTATAGTATTAATTGAGTATAATACTAATTAATAATTTCGTATATGATATCATCATATTTTACATAGAAGACCACGGTGCTCCCACTAGAATCTTATAAACAAATGGTAAAAATTTATTCAAATGAATATTCCTTGATCATGTCTCTTACTTAAATATAAAATTGGCTTTAAATAAATTTCACCCCTTTTGGAATTATATGATGTTACCAACCCTTTCTGGTTGTGTCGTATAGACACCTTCCATGATCAGTGTCTTTAAAATTCAATTCCCAATATAATGATAATATTATAAAAAATCATAAGGATCTTCTCTGACAGACAACATATCCCATACTGATGATGGAAAATTCAATGCCCCCTCCTCCTTCAGCAGGGGAGGGCCCTCAGCCCTCGACTTGTCACGCATTGCATCAAAGTTTCAGGGGTGGGTGGAAGGGCCATCATTCCATTTTCTCCAGTCGAGTGATTCTTAGAATTTCCTAGAATCAACATTTCTATGAATGTTCGTAGGGTCCATCATGGTCAACCAGTGGTTCCAATTTCTCTACAAGAATTCTATGAGGCTTCTTTGTATCTCCCTTCAACTCTAGTGGTCAATTTGTTTCAGCATCGACCACCTATTGATTTGTTTGATATGTTTGTGAATGAAAAATGGGGTTTAATACTGTATGTTATTGTCAAGATCATAGGGCCATGAAATATCCTTATTTACTTTTCTGATAGGGAATATCTGATGTGGGATCAGTCTAGGATTAGATGATCTATTCATAGATTTTATTTTCATATTATTTACTACTAATTTTACCTCCATATGAATCAAGACCCCTATACTATGTCTATTTGGATCCAACTTTCTGGTCAAACGCCGCCCTTCCAGAACCTGGATCTCATTCAGTATATAGGAAACTCCATCGGTTGCTTCTTATGTGATGATATTATTAACTCTACTCTAAAACAACCTATTCTTTAATGAATTTGCGTTGAAATGGAACTCTCTCAAACCCCTCCAAAAGTTTTTTGGGTTATTATTGAGGGAGAATATAAGAATTTTCAACCTACCCTTTATGAATCTTTGATATATATTTTTTTTATCTATAATAGGTAGGAATACTATCATCTTGATTAACATAAGATAAATCCAGGTGATCATATGGTCGAAAGTTCTCAACCAATTGAAGGGGAGAAGCTGCCTTCAGTTCCTTCAATGGATCTCATCATTCCAAATACCCAGGGCTCGAGATCTAGTTCTCTCAAGAGTTCTGGGAGATCTATTCCTTTAAATCTATCTAAAGGGCCTTTTTTTCTTATGTAGACATTTCACGTACCGATTTCCCAAGGGCCAACACTGATAATTTTTATCCTAGAGTTGATGTTCCCTCTAGGATTGGATTCAACCATGGTTTCCAACCACTCTCCAAGATGTTGTAGTATGCGATAGAGATAGGAGATGAAGAACATTTAAGAGTCTCCCGTAGGCTTTATGTATCAACATATTTTTCATCATCATAAGGATCACTTCAAGTTATCTTAATACCTATGGATGGTGATGATGTTGTATATAAGAAATATGATGGTTTTAAGATTTTGAATCATTTTTAACATCAAAGTTAAGATACAATTAGGTATGAAGAGGTGATATAGAACAGTGATCAACCACAACTTCTTAATGTAGAATTCTTAGTTAGTGGTTAAATAGGAACTTCAGAACAGAAATGATGATTCGAAGGTCAAATTTGAACAATCCATGATATAATTCAAATTCCATACTCATTTCTCAGAATCAATGAACAACATTTTCAATAAAATTGGAAACGAAATATATGAAAAATATGTCAAACAAATAAAAAATATTATCTTTCTATTTCTAGAGGATAAAACTAAAACAAGACAACTAAAGATTCCCCAGAGCTTTAAGGGTGACACTAAAGAATGGTTTGAAATTTTTCTTGATTTCACCCTTGAGAAACTGGATGAGAAGTTCTCTTATAATAAATACTTGTCTCTCATGCACTTCATTACTACTATAATCAAGTAGATCTTGAAATTAAACCCCAAATATGATATTAGGATATTATGATTGAGGGATCATTATATTCCCTTTATTTAGTATTTCTTAGTGCAGAATTTTCATTGATGGTTGGATTCGTTCTTGTTTATTAAAGGCTAGGATATTTTCTTAGTGGTGTCTTTTTAAGATACATATATGAAGAAAGTTTTTTTGGACTTTGGAAGCATGTGAAGGTATCCATATTGAAACAATTCGATGTATTGGTGTCTCATTTCTCTAGTATTTTTTGTTTTTTCTTTTGATCTTTTTCTAGTTGGATTTCTTGTATGGTTCCCACTCCACTACAAATTAGACTTATAGAAAATTAAAAAAATAGGAAAGTGAGAATATCATAGAAAGTAAATATGAAAAGTAGAAAATTATAATGGATTTAGGCATACAAAAAGGTTATAACCAATCGATCCTTATTAGTATCACTCTTTTACTATTCATATATTATTTCTCTAGAATACCACTAGAGTATCATAATTTAAAATTGTCAAAATAATAATCATTGATACTTTGATATATGGAATCCATTATTGTATTTTATTTGAACTTGTCATAATTTTTTATTACCATTTACAACTTTCTTATAGGATCTATTATTCACCATTAATAAAGTATCACTATCCACGGTGAATATGAAACAATTACCATGTTTTTAACCTTCCTCTGTAAATTGTGTCTCTAGAAAATTCTTTTTCTATAATATTTTTCGGTATTTGTTTTTATGCCACCAACCTTTATAGGTCTGACATTGACTAAATCCAAGTAAATCTTCTCCCACTATCTCAAAAAGATATGTGAACCCTTTTATAGAAATATAGTCTAGCAGTTGAATATAACTTCTCTGTCATAGTTATTTATATAATATCATATATGAACTTTATGACACTTACTTTAGATGCACACTGTGTTTTTCATAATAAAAGTTTGTTTACATTCATAAAGAACACTTTATATCCCCATAAATGTTAATTTTGATGTAATGTATTTATATAATATGATATCCATTTTTCATTATAGTTTTCATAATTTTTATTGGATAATTCTTCTATTTATGAATCATTTTTTGAAAAATAATTGATTCCTCTTAATGAATATATTTCTCAACATTGATAATTCTTTTACTTAAATCATGAATATAATGGTTATAAGGATATATGCATTTATGAATTACTCCATGATACATTTTATTGATAAATGTTTACATATAATACTCATCATCGATCATCCTTACCAACAACATGACTTTTATGTGAATATGGAAATGTACGTTTAGGAATTAATTCAATCAACATTAATAATGATCGATGTATTCTTGGACAATATAATTTCCACACATGGGCCTGAAGAAACTCATATCATCTAACCATGCATATTTCATACATCACTTTTAAAATTCCTTAAAACACTTAATGTAATTTTATAATGTATATTTTCTACTTCATTAATCATAGAATAGTTCATTCTTTCTATCTAAAAATTCAGAAAGCATGGTGACTTACCGTTATTTTTAAAGGTTTATTTATCAAAAACTAAGTAAGTAAATGTGTTGATAATACCTAAGATATTTAACTTAAAAGGGTCTGAAACCATACAGGGTATATTTTTGATATCTACTTAGTATTACCAAAAAAACACATATCTTTCCACAACTGGATATGGTTGAGTATTACATTTTTATGTTCATTAGGTATTTCATATGATTCATGTTTCACTGAACGATTTTTTGAGTATGAGAAATCACTAAAAACATTCATACCATAAAATGTAATAATGTCTCCTTATAGAAAATTCAAACATGAGATAAATGTTTAAATAATACTCTATAATATTTTAACTATAATCATTGAACTTAGAAATTAGAAGTTGTGTACTTCTCACCACTGACTTAGGAATCACCGTTTCTTATCCACATATAGAATTCATCTTACTTTTTATAAAATTTCATTTCATTCATGGTCACTATATTTTAATACACATATGTGATAGTAATATTATATTTAATTCCCATGAATTATGATAAAAACATAAAATATATATTGATGAATATAAACTAATTCAAAGTCATTTCATGCTTCTACTTCAATCCAATGCATTAATCCTTGTATGTTTGTATCTCATGACACATGATGTAAATAATCTCTTCATTAATGTATATCTTATTTTCATTAAAGTACATTATGAGGGTGCCTTTTTCATTACACTTACCATAAGCCTTTTCAACTTTTCTTTCAAATTGATCACCATAAGAACTCAAGATTAATATTTCTTTAAGATCTTATCTACTTATAGAACCCTTCCCAAAAGGTAATGAAACATTTTCCCTATGCTATTCATCTTTTAATCCTAAAAAATAGAGTGATTGGGTGAAAATGATATATGTGAGGGATATATTCAAATATTTTGATCCATTTTTTAATTTACATTTATTCAATGTAATTTTATCCTCTTTTATATCTTTCTTCTCCTTCACCTCACAGGCTTCTTAGAGATGAGACAACATGTGATATCTTCCATTTCAACATGATGTATCCCAAAATCATTGTATATTGATGATATATTAACGAAGTAAATATAAAATTTTAATATCCACATGTCTTCAATAAGTATCTTTCTCACCTTTTCTTTTTGAGGTCTCTCAATAAGTAGTGGGGACTCAGGCACATAGAATTTTCTATATCATAGTACATTGTGCAAGTACCTTTGAAACTCCTGGAAACTCATGTTGGGGAGGAAACTGAATTTTTCCTATATTATTCATGGTATATCTATGGTATTAATCACTATTTTCTAAAAAATATAAACTATAAAATTAGTACCTCCATTTTGATTACTGGTATGATATTACGGATCAATTAAATCCTTAAATGTCTCCCACAATTTTATCAAACCCTAGTATCCCCCACAATTAGACTCAGAGTATTCAGTCTCTTTAGAATTCCATTGAAATGATCCCCTAAACCTCTCCTTACAGTCCAAGTTATAGCTATCCCACTAATCAAAGAGTTTTAAGTTAGGCATTTGACAATCCAACCACATTAACTCATGGATTCTTGAACTGTTAATAGAAGTCTCAACTACTATAAATCATAAACATGATTTATTCAATAATTTGACTCGAAATATTCAAGAATTTAGAGATGGGTATTTATTTGCCTCTATCATTAATTATCTCAACACATTATCCTCAAAATAACTCCCTATTAATAACAGGCACTCTCAACTAGGGTTGATGAGCACCTTATATCTTCAGTTTTGTTCCAATTTAAACAACGGAAGGTGTTATGACTTAATATTTATTTGATGGTTTATATATTATTTCACAATGTGAGTGAATCCAATTTCAATCTGATATGAACATAATATACGATCTCACTCATTTTTTTACCCTGCATTAAATAAGAAAAAATCCTCACATATAAAATCTATATTAATTATTTATTATTTTATGCATTCATGTATACATGCATATTCATAAAAATGATAAATCTTTCATAAATAAAATAATAAATGTGACCGGTCATGAGAATCTGGTATTGGTTAATCTATTTAATATTAGAGGGTCATCTATGACCCTAGGGTATAATATCTGAGTCATGTTTGACTCATATCATAGCTCGAACCCCAGTCTAACGTAACACTGCCTCAAAAAAATTATCTTCGTGTATCTTCTTGATTCACATCATTATTCTTCTTTATCATAATATATATACACTCGCAAGTGGGAAAAGGGGTCTCAGGAATGTGTAATATAGATAAAAAACCTTTATTTGAGCCCACATACTTTTATATGTATATTTTAAGTAATATAAAATACATTGACCCTCTAAAATAAGTTTATTATAACATGTCACATGGAGTTATGATAAGGCCAGGGAGATGGGAGATAGAGGGTTATGGTTTAGGCAGGACGGAAGCATGGTGGGGAGGCAGGTGAGGACAATGCATAGTGATATGGCTAAGGCAAGGGGGTGGGGGAGGCGGTATGATATCATCATTGTGAGGGGAGTTTGTTCAAAGGATCTAGTTGTGAGGGGGGTTTCATAATGGGGCCAGCTAGAGATGGGGAAGCCATGGCATCAGGGGGCGTAGAGGAGGGAAACCTGGTGAGGCGGGCTGTATAGGACATCAGAGAAAGGGTAAGACCTACAATCCCATTTTTAATTTTATACGTTTTTATTTTCTTCATTTTTTTCTTATCAGTCAAAAAACCGTTAATCCTTTGATAATGTTTTTTATTAGTTCTTTAGACTTTTTTGAGAATCCACCAGTAACTTTCCCAGTTATTTATTTAACTTGTCTAGGAGTCTGAAAATTATTGTCTGTAGTCCAGTGATTCGACCTAAGGGTTTGGTACACAGCGGGCTGAATTCCACCTGGAAAAAATGTGATGTGGTGGCAGATCTAGTTTTTTATTTAAAATGTTTCTTAAAATTCAAAACTTTTTATTTGCAATTGTTGGACGATAATACCTCCTAATATGTAAACTACTTTAATATATAACTGTAAAATGTAAAAAAAATATTTTTTATTATAAAACATTAATAATAATATAAAATAAAAAAATTTTAACAATAAAAATAAATATATAATAAATATATAATAATGTTTACTTTAGATTTTTCATAATCAATTTTACAGTGCAAATTTGTAGTATAAAATTTTTCTGCAAATTTAAAATTCATATTTGTTTCATATACATTTTTATATATATAAATTTTTCCATTGTTTAAAAATAATACAAATAAGGTTTCAAGATATTAAAATTTATGGATATTTTTCCATTATTTTAGAGAAAAACTAATAAGGTCATTTATTAAAAGATAATGTCTCAACAATTATTGTTTATAATGTGAATACAAAAATATAATAATGATCATTAAATTACTATTTAGTAAAAATTTATATTTTTATTTATGTATAAATATATTTTCAATTTAATTTTATTTAAATATTTGAAGTATAAATTTCCTATTGAAATTTGCAATGGAAATTTCTAACGGAAATTTTTATTGAAATTTTTCACCAAAAATTACATTATTCATGTATTAATATAGATTTACTAAAAATGAAGACATGTATGTATTTTAGAATTTATTTAATTAATATTCTAGTATAATTATTGTAAATATTAAGTATAAATTTTAACTATAATATTAAATTGGAATATGAACTGCAATTTTCCATAATAAATTTTCACTAAAAGTTTCCAATGTAAATTTTTAGTGTAAATTTCTGGTGAAAATTTTCAATTTTTTCTATATTAATTCACTTGCATTGTAATTTTTAGTCAAAATTTGAATTTTAAATTTGTCATGGAAATTATCACTAGAATTTTTCATTGTTTGTTTGTGTACTAATATATTCACAATTATAATTTTAGTGGAAATCCAAATTATAAACATAAGATGAAAAAAAAATTCAAATTACCACTTTAATTTTCATGTGAAAATTTTCATTGTTTATTTAAATATTAATCTTTTTTTACTTGTAATTTAGGTGTAAACCCAAATAGAAAATCATTATTTTACTATGAATTTGCACAAAATATTTTCAGTAGAGATTTATATCCATGGAGATTTATAATTTAAATGTAAAACGCCAAATGTCAATTCAAATTTACATGGATATTTTTATATAGGTCTTGAAAATTTACACAGAACAATTTCCACTTGAAATATATAATTTAATATTATCATGTATATTTTTATTTTTATGTGATTCTTTGTGTATTTTTAGTTATCATTGAAAAATTAATCATACATTGAATTTTTATTAGAATTTTTAATGGAAAATTTGCACTGAATTTTAAATGAAAATATCTATTTAAAAATGCGCATTAAAAATTTCTATTGAAAATTTTAATTGAACCTTTCACTAAAACATTCTAGTGGAAATTTTCACTAAAGGTTTCTAGTGTAAATTCTCAATGTAAATTTACATTTTTTATTTGTGTATTAACATATCTTCTTTGTAATTTATAATGTCAATTTGAACTAGAATTTTCAAATTTTATGTTTGCACTGGAAATTTGTAGAATGTGTATCTTGGGAATTGAATCTTCTACATATACATGATTAATAAAGTTTTTATAAACTCTTATGTATATATAATTTTTGCACTAGAAATTTTTAATAAAAATATTAAATAAAAATTTGGTTTTTTTACTGATGTATTAATATATTTTCATTGTAATTTTAAGTGAAAATTTGATGTGTAAATTTCATGTGGAGATTTTCATAGGAAAATTTTTATGGAAATTCACACCATAAATTCCCAATGGAAATTTACACTAGAGTTTCCAATGGAAATTTACAAAATAATTTCTTGTGGAAATTTACACGTCAATTTATAGTGGAAATTTTGCCTGGAATTTCCAGTAGTGGCAGCGTAAAAACCCCAAAAGTGCATAAAGGGTGTATTTTTGTCCAAAACCCCAACTTAAGGGTCAGGATCAGTTGCCCAACCTGAGAATATTTTAATCCCTTTGATTCTGGATAGCTCCACCACCCAATTTCCCACCGTAGTTTCTTTAAAATCATGTTTTTCAAAAATCCTATTTATTTAGGTTTCTGATTTTATTTTGTAAACTTAATCCTACCTAAAAGTATTGTTCCACCCCCCATAATTCTAGCTGGAGTTTGGATTAAAAAAACCACTAGTAAAATAAATCGGTTAAAATTTAGTTATCTAAATTCTAATGGAACGGATATATGTGTGTGTGTGTGTGTGTGTGTTTGGGTGTGGGTGTGTGTGTGTGTTCAACAATTTAAACCCAGAAAACACCAAATTCAATTCAATTTAAAACGTAAAAAATATACAAATTCACTATTTTTTGTCAAATCGAATCTTTATCTACAATGTTGGGATCATAATGATGTCCTCTTCATGAATTTAACATAAAACAATCAGAGATTAACAGTTCAAGTGATCACTTAAATACCAATTTTTGGTACTAGGGTGAACAGTGGAAGTAGATGGAACAGAGATTTAAATATTTTCACTGGGAATCTAATTAACCATGTTATCTTCAGTGAAGTGCAACCCGGTACAACTTCCAAGGGTATAATGTAAATAATTTTAAGTAGGAATATTAAATTGAAAATGTAACTCAATGACCCCAGTTACCCAGAATTGGTGCATTATTACATAAGATAGGAATGATATAAGGAATCATGTACCGAAAGACTAGTCAGCTTAGTAGCCTTGTAAGTACTAGATACATACATAAGTTTTACATTACATCGTGCAATAAAAAAACAACATTGTTTTCCCTTTGAACACCCTTATATCCCATAGCCTATACCTATAGGTTAATTGTAATATAAATCTTTACACCCTGGGTAAAATAAAACATAAGAAATGGGTGAGCTTAGATGCTCAGTAAGGATAACAATATAGAGGAAGCTGTTATAAATAAGAACTAACATTTAAGGTAATGTATAATACTAGAACACAATCCTTTTAAACAAAAACCTCAAAATAATTTGGCAATGATAAATCAAATAATTCCATCTTCCTATTCACGTGGATATTCTTCTAGTTGAATAATCACATGTAATATCAATATCCAATTTCATAATTATGGAATGCGTAATGTCTGACATCATAACTGCATAGTCAAGGCCTTGTGCCAAGACTACAAATAAGATTTTATCAAGGCCTTGTGCCAAGACACTATTTTGTCTCATGAGACCTACTGATGCATCGAGGAGCTATAGCGGGCTCCACCCATCACTTACTAAGTCCAATTCATTCCTCTTATAAAAAAGTGGAAACATAACATAAACATTCGTATTAAACTAGCATACGAAATGTCAATAATTTAACTATAAACCATGAATTGTATAAAAATATCACATCCTTAGTCAAACATAAATCATTCAATATAATATGAAATATTATATTATAATAAATTAACCTCCATCAATAATAATGAAGGATGTTGACATAGATGAAAATAATCATCAAAACTATTTGATAGAAATATCCCCCTTTTTCTTGAAAACATTTAAATGTATCACTATTTATCAAAAAGATGTTTAAAATAGATTTTTGAATCAAAGTGTCCCATACCACTTTCAAAAACTTTAAAATGAATTTTAATTTTAAAACATTAATGTCCATATAAATTAATCCTTAAAACCATTTTTAAAACAAGAACAATAATAAGATATATTTAGAAGAATAAATTTTTAAAACATCTAAAATGATATTTTAGTTAGAGTTCCTAACCAAATGTGAGACGATTGAATAAAAATTATTGAGGTAATAAAAACATAATAATATCATTAGAATAATGGGATTCATGATATATTATGTCAATGTAATGTATATACACCATATAAAAATTAATTGGTGCATAACAACAAAGAAGTCTCAATGGAATGTAAGTTGAGATGAAATCCATTATAAAGAACATATCCTTAGGTTAAGGATAAATCAAGGACATGATTATGTGTGAGAAATATAAATACACTAAATATTATTAGATATTTAGTATAAAACAATCAGAGTACATTCACACATATTCTTTTAATAACAACACTGATGACTTGGATGTTTAACTCAATGAATGAAAATTGAGTTAAGATTACTCTTATCATGTTCATATCGATGACTTGAGAATTTCTAAATGGAGTGATTATGTGTATCAAAAAAATTATCCACACAAAGGCAAGAGTAAATTACTACATAAATAAACAAATAGTGATTTCACACATAATCTTGGAGTAAAATAATCAACAAAGTTTGCGTAAAACCCAATGAGTGGAAATCGAAATTAGAAATTCCCTTACCAATTTGGTGACTTATGAAACATACACCCCATGAAAGAATGATCATACAATTAAGATGTAAATACCCTTAAAATAAATTATATTACATAATGAATTCAATCATGGGCACTAAATACACCACACAAAAGGAAATAGTGGCAATATAGCATGAATCTCACGGAAATAAGAAGTGAGATTAAAACCCCTTACCATGTTTTAATTAATTGAGTCATATAAAAAAAGATAATAACCACAAAATGAATCATATAATACCATGAATATAAATAGAATCATGATAATATATCTCAAATGTCAGTACACAATACACCACATTCAATAAATAAGTGGCGAACAATGGAAATCTCACGGAATTAAAAGTGAGATAAGAAACTCCTTACCATGTTGTAATCAATCGAGTCGTATGAACAAATGTTAATTAACAACAAATTAATCATATAAAACCACTAATATAAAGAGAATCATTATAATATATATAAAAGGGTAGTGCACAATACCCCACATGAAATAAATAAATGGTGAACAATAGAAATATCACGGAATTAAAAGTCAGATAAGAAACCCCTTACCTTGTACTTTTTCTTAGTCGAGGGTACGTTAACCTCTTGTATAATAGTTAACTAATTTATATTAAATTATAAAATAATCATATATATAAATATTATATCATATATGCTCTTATAATATTTCTTTGTTAACAATATTTTAGTAGTATCATCGTTTCGGATGTTAACTGATTTTTTTTCCTTTATATAATTGGTTATGTAAGCCATGTTTGTTATGGATATGATGTATTTGATTAATATAAATAATAATATTTTGTTCATAAACATTATTATTAATCATAAAATGAATGTTATTCTTGAATTATTATGATGGAGAATTAATCTCATCGCGTTCGTGGAGACGGTAATCCGTACATACACACGAGCGACAATATCATTATATTGATGGTGAAATCGTATGTGATTGGATATTATATCATACATACAGAATAAATATCAAGTTATATTTATTATTTAAATCATTTATACTCATTATTATACTCATCCAAATAATGAAGTGATTGAATAACAAACTACACCACGACGTGGAGACGGTAAGTCGTACGTACGCACGTATGGTGACTTTATCATTTATAGAATGGATAGAATAATGAATATGGTTGTACCAAATTTATAATAACTTCACAATACGTAAAAGGTGCTGGATTTAATATTTTTTATGGAAACTACAAATAAATATGAAGTGGATGAAGAAATGAACTTTAAAGAGGGTGGTGAAAATATTACCTCTTATTCGGGTGTTTCCTTTTGAGTTGATCCCAAGGGCTCCATAGGTTGAATTTATGATCAATGTAAGGTCTCTAATTTGAAGGGAGTATATTTGAGAGGATATTTGGTGAGGGTTTTTCTGAACCAAATGGCTTTGGTGGTGTGAAATTAAGAAAAGGGGATGTACCATTTTATAAGAGTCGTGACGGTCACTTTAGGAAAAGATTGAAATATTATTTTATAATAAAATAATTTTAGGTTTCTAATGGATCCAAAATGATCTATTTAGATTCTAATGTGGGTATGGGTCGAAAACATCTAAAAAAATAGGTTTTAGATAGGTTTAGGTTACCATATTAACCTTATCATTAAGATTTAACTCTTAGTTAAATAGTTTGACATTTTCCATGTCTCTTTGTGTTTTTATATTATATAGTTAATAAACATACTATAACAAGACAAGAGAACCACATGGGGTTAGTTATTAATATACATATAATTATTTAAGTTCTTTGGCAGAACCTTATATTTTTAGAACAATTATATAATTTAATAACATAATATTTTTTTTTAAGTCATTTATGTCAATTTTGAGACTATTTAGTATTCGATTTTTGTGAATGTCATCAAAACTTGATTACTTCGAACCAAAAACATTAAATCTATAATAAAAGTTCATATTCTTCTATAATATTATTTTATGGCATCAAAACATTCGAATTATATTTATTTTAATATTTGCAATACCATTTTTTTTCATTCATTCATTAATAGGGTAATTACTGCATCATCATTGTGTCATAAATAAATTTAATTATTTAATGTCTAAAAATCATAAATAAAATATCCTTATGTATGAAATATTTTAATTTTTCTAATTTTTATTTATAGTTGAAAATATAACTTATATAACCCCATGTAAAAAATGTTTTACTAAAAAATATATGTTTATGTCATTTTTGTCTTTACTTTAAATTCATTAATATAAAGTGTCATTATCACTCTCAAGCGGCTCCATGGGGTCCCAAAATCGACCCAAGGAGGATCATGGTCAGACATGTATAAACCAATAGAAATAGGACACATGTTAGGGTAATTTAATATTATTCTAATATTATTTTGTTACCCAAATTTACCGGATTTACCCTTTAACCATGGTAAATAAAATATTTACAGAAGTAAATATTCATAATGTGTAAAAAAAAGATACCTATTTACACAATTTGGACCTCTGAATTCCAAATATTGAATCCATTTTCCCAAATTCATTACCTAGAAGTTGAAAAAATTAATTTAAAATTGATTTCCATTGCTAAAACTATTAACGTATTTTTAAGAAATAATAACTATCAAAAGATTGAAAATTGTTTATGTCTAGTTTAAATGTGAAATTACATCCAAAAACCTAAATTTTATTAAATGAAAAAAATATAATCTAATTATACTTCCAAATAATTCAATTCCATAATTTATCCCTATAAATTATTTCTATTAAAAAAGTTGTTTTCAATTAAAATTATGTATTTTTCAGTAGTTATCAAAATATGAAAGTTACCAGAAAAGTACCAAAAATTTATTCAAAATAAATTTTTGTATCCTGATTATAAATATTAATTTAATTTCATTAAATTTATTATATAAAAGTGTCAAATATTGTTTTTAAAAAGGGTTTTCCATTAAAAGGTGGAAATTTTTCATTTTTTGAAAAATACTTCTTTTATCTAAAAAAATCAATTTGTTCTTATATTATGTCAAGTAAACATATAATATGGATTCTAAAAATATATGGAGTATATAAAATTCAAAATTCAGTTAATACTATTCATAACTTCTTTTGAACGACTAGTTTGGTAAATTTTGGTGCGCTTAGACTTAGTGTTGAGTGTAGCGCAAGCTATTGAATTACTTTAAAGAGAATAACTTACAATAAAATCTTAGGGTGTTACAGAAAATTACCTCGATCAATATAAAAACGAATTATTCAACCATTAATCATCAATTACCTTTTCTTTGAGGAATAGAATAAGGATCCCTTAAGATCTTCCACATGCACTTTGAAAATCTTCTAGAGGTTGATTTGTTGAATCGGTCGGACATTTGAATATTCTTAGTGTTTGACTCTCTAGACCCCTATATCAATTGTAGTGGATACTATTCAAAAATTAATAGCAGAGTCTATAAACCCATAAACACCCAAAAATATATAATGAAAATTCATAGTAATGGAAACTTTTCCTATGAACACACACCATGTAATATAATCTCTTTGTATCGTGATATATCGTAAGGTAGGATAAACACATTGTGTCATCAACCTTTATTTATTTTTTGTTGACCCAAATAGATAGACTTACCTTCTTAAACCTTGTTCATGGATTTAGTGAACTTACTATCAACCTGATCCACTAGCACTACTATAAAATAAGGTTTCATGAGCTCTAAAAAGACCTCTATCAGCACTAAAAAAGTTTTGATAATATAGGAGCTATTAAAAGGGTCCCTTGTATTAGAGTTAAAAATAGAGCTGATAAAAGTTAAAAAAACTAAAAAATATTGATAAATATTTCTATAAATCTAAGGGTTTTAATATTTCTTGAACCCCTTTCAAAAACTCTATAAATCCCCTTACCCCAACCCACACGCCCCAGCCAACCCCCCTCGCATGCCCAAGCCATCCCCAACCCTTTAACAAAACATGCCCCAATTTCACCCATATGGATGCCACTGCCTCCCCCTGGATTCAAACTCGAGACCTCTCCCCTGTGCTCCTGGACCATTTTCCACATCTCCATGTTGCGTTTTTCTCGATTTAATGATATATTTATTTAATTATATATATATATATTTATTTATTCATATATTAATATATACATATATATATACATATATAGTTATATTTCCATATTTTAATATTTATTCGTATATTAATATATATTTATAAGACTAGTTTTAAATACATTTATCAAATATGTTTTTTGTGTTTATAAGTAATTAAATAAAAAATACATGTATGCAACACACACACACATAAATATATATATATATAATATATATATTATATATGTGTATTTGTAAGTATAATGATACATATTTATATATGTTTACATATATTATATATTAATATGTATATACATATGTAAGAATATATAGATAATATATCTCAGTTTTTTAATACAAACACACACAAATACACACACACACACATTATATATGTATATATATATTAATATATTTATATTTTAAATAAAATGGATATTAGTTTTTATTTAGATGGGACTTATATATTGAGAAATACATGTTATATTTAAATATTTTTAACTATCTATTTATAAAATTAAATTTTTATGTTTGAATATATAAAAAATTTGTATATATTATTATATATTTGATTTCAAATAATAGTACATTGTGAAAATTATTATCTTTCACAACCAAAATATCAATATGAATGTAATATCTAGGAATAAATTAATTAACCAGTGAAAATTGTAAAAAGACCCCCTTAAACAAGGCTAAAATTCCATTAAATGTTAAAAAAAAGGCATCCCAGCAAAAAAACTTAGTTTTAGAGTCATTTTGGGCCTTTTTTGTCCTCAAAAAATATGAAATAGGTTTACCTGTGTCATGGAAGGTGTAGATCTCGTTGTATGCATCAATTTGATATGTGGTAGAGTTAAAATAGACACCCAAATCAAAAGTTATGTCAGTTTCAAGTTTGATTTACGTTTTTAACTTATTTTAGATCTTTTATTAATATTTTGGATTTTTTTATGTCTTCAAATTGTTATTAAATGATTATTACTCGATAATAATTATCAAATTTTTAATTAACATTGTTTTTTAAGTAATTTATGAGTTATTTTCACTAAATATATAATATATTAATTCTAAATGTCTATTTATACTTATCTTAAATATATATAAAATATATATATTATATTTATATCAATATAAATATATTAATATAATAATATATTATTTTAAATGATTTTTTTTTAAATATACCCTTTATCAGTACTAGTAAATAAATCACGGATAAAGCCCCCCCCCCTAACAGAGCTACATAAAAAACACTCATAAAGGTTTCCCCTCTAATAGCGCAACAAAAAGAGCTGATAAAGGGTTACTTTTCATAGTGACATTTTTAGTGCAGATAAAGGTACACCATTTATCAATGCCTTTTTTAGTGTTGTTAAAGTTTGGCACAATGAAAAACTATTTTTTGGTATTGTAGTTATGACAACCCTGCTTTTATTACAAACTTAAACATGATTTATTATATAAACCATTCACTTGCTACAATAAGCATGATCGAGATGACTAGTGTCTTTGATGCTTAGGATCATTACAAAACAACTTAAAACATGAAGTACAATATCTTTATTGAAAACTTCCTTTACATGACCACTATATTCCCTCGTACTTAGCATTGAATGGGATAACCTGAGGACATGCATAAGAAAAGGGGTGATCTATAAAGCCTAGTAAGGGAATAAACATGGAATACATGAAGAGTAAAATACATGTTAGACAATAGGAATATCAATAGAGCACAAGAGAAACATGAACATAAAGGCATGATAAAGAATGATAATCATAACATGGAAATGTGGAGACAACACCTAACATGTAATTAGCATGAGCCAAGGATCATTGCACATAGAGCATGAGTCAACACTCATTGCACATGAAGAACGAGTAAACCCTCATTGCACTTGATTCAGAATGAGTAAACACTCATTGCACTTGATTTAGAAGGAGTAAACACTCATTTCAGTATAGTAACGTGTGTACATGGGAGGCATTTAATGAGAGAGAAAGGGATCTCCCATCATTCCAACATAAATATGGAAGTATGAGGGAGGTGTGAAACCATACCCTAACATTCATAATTGAAATTAAAAGTGCAAAACAACTTAAAGAAAAATTGACAAAAATGAGAAAGGAAGAAAAAACCCTTACTTGTAAGTGTGCTTCCAAAGGCTTGAGAGAGGCTTGAGAGAGGCTTCTTGGGAGATTGGGGAACCTTGAGAGGATTCTATAGAGAGTAGTTCAGAGGTTGGATGAACTCAAAAGTCTTTCTGTGAGGAGGAAGTGGGAGCTTGGGTGGGTTTATATAGGAAAGGTGAGGGAATTCTTTATTATTTAGGTTTGGAACCCCTTATATTAAATTAATCCAAACCACAAACCATCCCACGGTTTTTGACCATGGTTTTTGGAAAAGGGAAGAGGAAAAAAATATTTTATAAGACCAAAGTCTGAACATCTTAAAATAATATGGTTGCTTATGTGGAGGTGAGTCACACTCCCATGAAAAACAATTTAAAAAGACAAGGTGTTTAATAAGTCTTGAGGGGTCCATTAATTCTTTGAAAAGTAAGTCAAATAAACCCAAAATCACATTATTTTAATGTTAAAACATATATTGTCTGAACATAAAGATTATATTATTTTGTTACATCATTATTGGGTCATTATGATTTCATAAAACACATTATATACTTAAACGGTATTTAATTTTTACCCAAAAAAATTGATTGTCTCCGAAAATTATGAAAAATTCACCATTGGATAATTTCAATGTCCTGAATCCAGAAATAACATTTATTTTATCTAAATAGTTTTCAAAATATTTTAATTTTCACTTGTAAAATAAAAACCGTCATTCATCGAAAATTCACAGGTTTTGACAGAAATGGCTTTCAAACCTTAATAAAAATTATAATTCCAATCATAAAATTATATGATCATTTATATATAATAAAAATTAATTTAATAATAATATGATTATTATTTTATTAAAATTTTATTTAATTCAAAAATCCTTTAATTTAATAAAATATAATTCTTAATTAAATAATAACTAAAAACACTATTTGTACTTTAAAAACTATTTACAAAGTATCAATGATGACATGAAAGTATATTCATTATTGTATAAAAAAATAATGTACATGAACATAGTACTAGAGATTTGTTACATAACCCCTTAAAAGAGCCGCATAAGACCTAAGGGTAAGGTGTGCGATGGTGACAGACTCTTGGGGTGGCTCGGATAACATCGCTCGAGTGGTAATTTCAATAAACATCCACTTTTCCCGTAGACGGTCACATTCGAGCTTGACATGATGAAGCTCAGCTTGGGCTTGGTCAAGAGCGAAGCCCAAAGACGCCACCTCTTTTCCGAGCTCTGAAAAATGGGATTCGTATGGAGCAATTCTACTAGATGAGGCCATCACTTCATTTGTCTGAGTAAATTGGATTTGTTAAAGCCCTATATGTATACTAATCATGTGATCACTGTTCAATAGCTATAAAATAAATGGTCACAATTCATAACATAAAACCAATGAAGTTGACATTTTATATAAACATTTGACATAAATAGACATTTAATTAGATCAAGAGGGATTTCCATTAATAAAACATTGGGTCGTTACAGTAGTCCCATTATATCACTTCTTTTTAGAAGAAAAAAAATCTATCTTTATTATTTAATTAATTTCATACCACCAATCATGCACCCAACACAAGCTACCTAGTTACAAATTTAATGTTGTAGTTGTTTCCAGTAATCAAAGTATATGATCAAATTGTACACATCAATGATAACTTCAAGTTAAAATATCATTACACTTTTTCATAGATAGGAACTACCAGGGACACTTGAAATATGTGGTGTTCCAGGCCTTAGGATCTAACCTACTTGAGATCACCAAGTGAAAACTTCATGAGGAAAATTTTCAATTATTATTAACAACCAACATCTGGTAGTAAAATATCAGATGTGCGCAATCAGTATAATTAATCTAGGAAAAATAATATATGTTTGAGATAATTTTCATAGTATCTAGAGATTCTCATTGTAGCATGGGAACTTCTATATCCATTTGATATTACAAATAATCTATGGAAATTTCCATTTAAATAGGGGGCATAGAAGCATCCACACTATTATAGTAAGTATATATCATACATAACTCACTATATACAATACATGATAATAAATAATTATTATTTAAGTAGGGTCTAGGGAACCTACTGTTACCACATTTTCTTATCCTCTGTATTTCCTATTAAAAGTAGAAATTTTCAATTTTATCCCCACCCCAAAAAATTCTCATTTTTAAAATTTATTTTTAAGTTTCAATTAATGTGATCATTCTAATTCATGTGCCCTCATCCACGCATTTCACATAAAAAAACTTTTATCACTAAATTAGATTTTCATTCTCTATCTAATCAATTCTCACAACTCTTAAATCTTAATATTTCTCTTTTTAATACCCAACATTTCATTTTTTAAACAATTTAGTCTATATTTTTTCTAACACAATGTTATTAGAACATATTATTTATGTATTTATAAAATAAAAATTGTTTTTGTGACTCTATTTGTAATGAAATATATATATTACAACATGAAATATAATAATGTAATATATATATATATATATAACATTTAATGACATAAATGTTTCATAGTGTTTTAAAATAATGAAACATACAACAATATAACATATTTATATGTGTAAAATAATTTACATGTGAAAAATTATATGTGTAAGAAAATATAGATGAAATGTAATATAATTTCACAATGTATGATAATTTTTTCAATACGTATGGTTTTTTACATTTTTAAGAACCTATACATAAGGTTTTGATTCCATGTATAATTCATTTGTATCGTGTGTTAGTTAATTAAAGTAAATACCTAAAATACCTTTTAATTAAAAGTTTGATGTGTAATAAATTATAACTGATATGTAACATACCCAATAAATGCATAATCACTGTAATAGAAAATGTGATATTAAGATCTTCCCTTGGTTAAGGCTCAAAAGGAACTCATAAATGGAGTTTTTTTATCTTTCCAAATAAAATAGTTAAAAATGGTCAATTTTATCAATTCTTAAAAATCAAGGATAAAATGATATAATTTGTTAGTAGTTTTTTAATCTGATAAAATTACACCTTTATAAACACTTTTCTTATCACCGACTAAGATGTATCCTTTATCAGTGATAGTGTGAAATTTTTAGAACTGATAAAAATAATACATCACAAAAAATATTATATACTATTAAATATCATATTATTGTATATTAATATATTTATATTGAAAAAAAATTAATATATTTTCTTAAATAGGATTAATATAATACTAAATATGTAATTACACTAAATATATATTTGATTTTGTTGAAAATTGTCCACAATATAATGAAAGTTAATATTAATTATAAATTGGCTAATTAGAATAGATTAATAGACATTTAACAACATTTTGATGATAGAACAACTTATTAAATTAATAAATAACATAAGATATTTTGAAAATGGGACATAAACATCAAAAAGACATAACTATTGATCAGGTGTTTTGTTTAAGCTCTAGGAGATGTCATATTGATGATTTTCAAAATTTCATTGCAATTTAATTTTCTGGTGACCGCAACACGATTTTTTTCTTAGTAACATTGGCCCAGAAAGCCTCTAAAACTGAGTTATTATTTGGGATATCCAAATATTAAGACAATTGATGAAATTTTAGTTCTATATAAGAGCATTTTCATTCCTTTTTTGGATTAAGTATGAATTTATTTCTTGACATTACATTCGTATAGATATTATGGTGTTTAAATTTTATCATTTTCATAATTTATTTGTATTTATTATTTAAAATATAAATATATATACATATTTTCTTATATTTACACATAAAAATTGAACTGTAAAAATAAATATTTAATCATATTTACATATGAATGTATTTTTAAATATATAAACCATTATAAAATAAACTTTTATTATCTATTTTATTTAAAATAAAAATTTATCCATTTTATTTACCTTATAAAAATTTATGAAAAAATATACCTATATATTTTTATACATAATTTCATATTTAAATTTTGTGTTTATTTGAGCATGTGTTAATAAATAGATATATATTTTTGTATATATTATAATATATATATAAATAAATATTAATATATATACTAAAATAAGTATATATTTCATATATATATATAACAAGTAAAATCCTCTAGCTTAGTGGAAAGTGTGCATATTATGTATCAATATATATATATATATATATATATTTGTACATTACAAAAAATATACATTAATATATATATATATACATTTATATGCATATACACACAAGAGGTGACCAAATGGTGGGGAGGATCCATGGTGAGTGATATGTAAGCTGTTCTTCTTGTGCTTCTTTCCACCCCCACCTCAAATTCCAAACCATACCACCAGTTACCTATAACCACTGGAACTTAATAAATATTTATAGACACATAAACAGCTTTACAAATGTGCACACACACAGAAATATATATATATATAGACACACATACACACTTATCTGTGTGTGTACACAAATAAATATATTTACAATAAATATAAATTTTATAAATAGGTTATAGAAAATTATATTTAAATATAGAATTACACACAAATACATAAATATAAATATATACGTAAACATATAAATTTATATGTAAATATATAAACCTTTTTAATAAATTTATTTAGAGATAATGATATATTATAAAAATTATATGAATAAATATACAAATAAAAAAGATGTATGTGAATATATAAATATATACATAAATATATAAACATATATGTAGATATATAAACATATTTTATAAATTTATTTAAAAATAATTATATAATTATATATATTTAAAAGAATAAATATATAAATAAAAACTATGAATGTAAATATATTTATATATACATAAATAAATAAATTATAAAATAAAAAATAAAATAAGATGGAAAAGTGGTAAGGACATTCACCATAGACCAGAGGTCACTGGCCTCAACCATCACTGTCATGTATAGTTGAAGGGAGTTAATTTATAGAATAATAACTAATAAATTGATGATATATGGTGGAAAAGTAATGGAAAAGTGCAGATAAAAGAGTACATGGGGGTGATGGGAATGCTTCTGCGATTGTTGGCATCCTATATTTTTTTTAGTTTTATTAGTGCTATAAATTAACACTGATAAAATTTTTCTTTATCAATGCTAAAAATTGATAAAGCTCATGGTTATTAAAGTCACTAATGTTAAAAAAAATTAATTTTATCAATTCTTAAAAAGATCTGATAAAATCTTCCATTATCAGCGCTAAAAAATATACAGATAAAAGTCATTCTTTATCAATGAATTTATTAGAATTGATAATGAAAACTTTTATTAGTGTTTTTTAGAGAAGATAAAAACAACCATATTTTAAGGGAATATAAAATATAAATTTTTTTTAATGCTGATAATAGTGATTTTTTGTACAAATAATTAGGAAATCTATAGTAGTGAATATTTTAAACCGTGAAAATCATATCACTCTAAGACAAAATTTGAAAACCAAATTTAAAATAAATAATATAGAATTAATTGTAATCGATATAAACTTTTCCAAACCCTGTAAACTATGAGGAAAAAATATCAAGACACTCTCAACATCTTAGAAATGATAATGGAAGTGTTTGTAGAAAATTTGAGCCCTTAAATAGATAGTCCCAACATCTATAATACCCACCCATGTTAATTTTTTGATATTTCTATATATAAAAAGTTAAATGGTAATATAACATTGATAGAATATATTTTTTAAAATAATTAATGATAATGAAATAAACTATATTTATATAAAGTTTTTTCTTTTTAATTTTTTTTAAATTTTTTTCAAAACATATATAAAGTTGATATTTTTTTATTTAAATTGTGTAATTTCTCTCCAAAAAAATGTTATCATACTATTGATAATTTTTATATGTTGTTATACATATACATGGGTAAGGGGACACTCCCAAACCAATAATCTCTACTTAATAAAAAGGGTGAAATTTTTAATCCTAATTTTTAAATAGAAATAAATTTAAAACCAGATAGGGTCATGCTTGTGCTTTAATATGTGACATGATATGCCCATTAGTTAAGGATTATTATTTATATATTATAAACTGAGTCTTATAAAAAAATTAACTTAAAAACACTTCTATAGTATCTCTCTAAGTCAAACTCAATCCCCATTTAGTTAAATTCAAGGTGTGGCCCAATGCACCCTTATAGCATTAAAAAAATATGAATCATTGTATCCATATATGTGATAAAAGATAATACTCTAGAAGAGAATAAATATTTCTCAAACTATAAAGGAATCTGATGTGATCTCCATCAAATACATATATCTCTATAAATGGGTCAACCAGTTGCATCTCATGATATCATACATTCTCATATATTTCCTTTGTCCAAGACATTGAGTTACCATGAGACATGGCATATGTCAACTTCACATGACCAACTCATGCATTATCATCTCTTTAAGTGTAGAGTGAATTGACTAATGAATCCATCATATGTCATTATCCATTATAAATGAATACATAATGTTACCTCTAATTTGTATAGTAAAAATACCAATATCTACAATAACTTTGTGTAGCTTCCAACTCCCCGATTTATTTATATCAGGGTCCCAATTGTTTTCCTCGTCAGATGATAGGGAAAATCCCATCTTGGTTGAGCTACAAAAAATGATATGATTATAAACATAACCAACAACCCCTAATTAACTAATCCACAATGTATTGTGTAAGAAATATATCAAAGTATAAAGGTTCTAATGCTATGTATCTGACTAAACATAGGTAATGGGAACCATATATTTTCTATTCACCCCTAGTATACTAGATACATATTGTATGACACTCCATGCAGTATACATAGTGGGTCGTCTAGAACAAGAAAACATTTTTTGTGTGCCTTATGATCATATTATGTATCTCATACAAAAATCTTACTTGTTATAACCATAAAATTTTATTATAATATATAAAATTCCATGAAAACCATAATTTATGGATAAAATCAAATTAATACTTTGAGATTTAAATTATCATTACATTTCATAACACCTTAACCCTAACCCTCCACTGCTACCCCTTCTAGGTTTGTAGTGAATAAGGGGATAACCAATGATGCCCACCTCTAATAGGATATGGGGTGGAAAATAGCATTGATGGTGCTTCCACAAATATGGGAGGCATTACCTCTTAATATAATTCATGAAGAGAGATAAAATTAACTAAGAAACTCAATTACATAATGGAAAATTTTACATCGCACAATCCTAACTAAACTACAACATATTAAACAATGCATCCAGAGATAATGAAAGAACAAGATTCAAGCTCCTCTTTCGCTACCCAAACAACATTATTCCCAATATCCCATTAGTTTAAATACAATAAACTCAAGAAAAACTATAAAGTTTTGAGCACTTAGGATTACTCAATAATCAGATTTTATAAGAAAAAACATCAATGTAAAAAAAATGTGTCTGATATATATGTCTAAAACAACTAAGTAAGACATGCAATGAATAAGACTAAGGTTAATCAAAAATAGTTGAAGTGGAAAAACCACTTCCATTTATAATTACATCACCAACAATCATCATATCACAAATATTTTGAAAATCACAAACAACTATCCTTAACCTAGACTATCCTAATAAAAAAATATATCCCACATCTCAAATCACTATAAACTCCACCATTTTTAACTTTCACTGCAACCATTACATTACCATTATAACATAGCCCTAAAAAGAAATAAAACCACCATATAATTCTATAATGGCTTGCCCAAAAACATAATCTTGTATCTCTTACTTGTTAAATATGGTTCACCTATCAAAACATGCATGATCTGGTAGGACAACCCCTTACACATTGATCAAGAATATATGAAAGGAAAAAAATCACTTATACATCATCACCTTATCATTCAATTAACATCACATATTGCACCCCATGAAACTACTATATTATAATTATACCATACACCTTGATAAACCATCACAACCACCTTATTCTTAATACCCCATGTAGACATCATGGACACATCACCATCATTGTCAAATCATCATCACTAAGATCCATTCCCATCCATTTCTACGAATCATCAATATAGTGATCCATGAAATATATTATATTATACATAATCCATAACATAGACAAGAACCACAACCTCACATGATATGAACTTAATATTCAAGAATTAAAATATTTACTTTGTGGGAATAAATATTGAAACATAGATATTACCAACCTCAAAGTTCTTACTATATCCCTTGGCTCCAGTTTTCAACTGCATTCTACTTACATTGATGATTCACAAGGTATATTTTATTAATTCATTGCAACTAGCCTATTGATGTAATGAATTTTCATATTTATTTCTTAGAATAATACTTTAGTAAATAGAATAAAGAATTATATTAATTATTTTACATATTATTATAATCCTAGTTCATGTTAATTTAAATCATTCATTCATTAATTCAAACATGGATTTAACTTTGATTATATTATTAGTATATTCTTAACAATATGGCTTCATGTAATCGAAAATAAATATTTACTGACACCATAATATATATTACAATTACTAATTCACCTACTTTTACTATATTAGGAATAACCTATTTATACCAATTATGATATTAATTTAATTATTAAACCACATATTTGGAACCAATACATATACCCCCAACTGAATATCCCATCCCAAAGACACTCATTAAACAAAACATTCAACCTCACTATCTCCTAATCCCAAAATATCATTTCAAATAATCCCTATAAAATTATTACCTATAAACTATCCCATTATTAGAACCTATTTCCCCATATAAACATCTTACTAACCAAGAGGTAACATAATTGAAAAACCTCCCAAAGTCATCCTTCATATAAGCCAGTAGCCCACTCATCTTACTTTAACTACCATCATCCTCCATGAAGTAACACTACACCACCTTCCCTTAAGGACCTATATGTTTTTAGGAACTACCCAAGGTTCATGGAATTACTCTCATGGAATGGAAAACTTTTAAGGGAGAAACCTTTTCCATGAAATGTTAACAATAATCCCAATTCCATCATTATGGTTATAACCCACCCTTACTATCCTATCAAAACTATAATAAAAGAAATCACATTTCATCGCAAAACTATCCTAAGGGAAAACAACATATAAGGATACAATAACCCAAAAAAACATCAATGACACCCCGACACTACAATAAAAAGGATAAATAATACATTAAACGTCCATTTTTATTTAAAACACCAATCACCTAATTTTTCATATTTCAATTTTCAAAACCCTTAATCATTTCACTTATTATTTCAAATTACCTACCATTAATATTTATTATCATGATATTTTCCATTTGGATATGTAAATTCTATATTTACCTTCTTATTTCCTTCCCATTATGTAGTGACCTCGAACCTAGTATCCTGAAGATGGTTTCGGATTTATTGAATTAAAACATGATATAAGGAATCATATCCCAAAGGACTAAATATTTTAGTTGTCTTGGTAAACTAGATACCTACTAGATTCCTATACAATATTTGAAATAAAAATTTTAACATTATTTGTTTCGATAATAATATTATTCTATCTACCATGTCCTTGTATATAAAACATAGTACACTTAATGGGTTCCTAATAAAATAATAAATAATAATGGTGAGCTTAAATTCTCAACAATGGTTTATTATAGTATAAGCCTTCATGAATAAATAAGCATAATCAATATGGAAAGGTAAATAACTGAACACACATTCCATTTAAATAATAGGAATAACATGATAAGATAAGAATAATAAATATGGAAGGTAACCAACTGAAATCACATTCAATGTAATCAATAACATGACTATCATAATGGGATATGTCATAGTAAATACAAAAATGTAAATAACTAAAAAAATATTCCATTTAATCAATAAACTAATAAAAAACACTACAATATAATATCATACAAAAAATCTCATGGATAATAATAATTGAATTATTAATGAAGGAAATTCTTAATTATTATATTTCATGATCTAAAGCATCATGATACCTCTACTATCAAGAAGTTTCAGAGGATTGTTCAAACTACTGGGTATAAAACCATTGGGTGTGTCCAACAAATTTCATTTAATCTTACAGATTCACCTCATGATACTACTAATACATTGAGGGACTACATATAACTGAGTCCCACCAACACCATACATTTCAAGAACATTCATCATATATCGAATAATTTATTTAGTTCATAAATAATGTTCTTTATCATCAAATATCTGAATTGATTAAAGAATATAGGTTTATCATTATTTCCCTTGATAAACATGTGAATTCAAATATTAAAAAGTGAATGCAGAAATGATATATAATTTAAGAAATAAAAATATCTATAATAAATTATATGTATATTTGTTGAAAAATTAATTTCCAATGATCATAGAGAAGTGGTAATTTTAATGGAATTTCATAGATTACAAAAAAATAGGTAAGGAAATGAATTTCAATACTATCCTTGGTAAAAATAATCATAAACCATCCATAGGAAGAATAATTATGGTATTAGTAAAATATATCCCCACTTTAGTATATATAAAATTAAGGGTTATTATCATTTATAAATTAAAATACATTTAAGAAAATTCTAGAGTAAAATATACTTTTCATTTTGAAAATCACTTTTTTAAACATAACAGATTTTGAAAATACTTTTCATAGTAAATCACATCTAAAAACAAATAATTTCCATAATATTATGAGAAATTTTGTTTTAAAGACTAACCTTGTAAACATGAAAATTATTTTTCAATTAAATGACGTTCATGTCATAGGTAATTCAGTACATGTTGTACAAGTTAAGAAGAATATTCATTTTTCACTATAAAAAGGTTAGAAAAGTGTGTTGTTTGGAAAATGAATAAAATATTCCTTTCAAAAAAATTAAAAAAGAAAAAATGGGTAAAAATATCTATAATAAATAATTTTTAAATGGTTAAAACATTTTAAAAACTTTTTTAGAAAACTTCTTTTGGATGAAAACAAATTTTTTACTGAAGGGATAAATGAAGCTGGATTTTCTTAAAAATATTTTCTATAACATTTTTAGTGCCAATGAGTGGAAAAAATGGAAATATTACTTGAAAACATCATGAATATATAAAGTATAATAAAATTAAATGGTTTTATTAGATAATGATCAAATATTTTTCTTCAATTGAAATTCAAGAATAAACAATCTCAATTAGAATGAGATTGTGAAATAAACCCTTACAGTGATCATAACATTAAAGTGATCATTAATCCATGAATAGAAAATGTTTATCAACTGAAATTATACATAAAAAATTATAAAAAAAAATAATATAGTAAAAAGTCATTACACACATAATCTTAGCCTGATGTAATCAATTATGCCGAATTTTAACCCAATGAATGGAAATTGAGATACGAAATCCCTGAATTTTCATTTCCTTTTAGTTGAACATGATTTAACCTAATGTATAATGATTTTCAACATATTATTAACTTATAATAGAGTTATATTAATAATTATAATATCATATATTATCTTTCTATAACATCTTTTTATCGGTTTTTCAATAATCATTCATTATTTTCATTGTTTCGGGTGTTAATTTCCTTATTCTCTTATGTGTGTTTCATCATGAAAGATCTGGTTCATGGGAATATTTTATAGTTATATCATCTTAATTATATTATAATTTACATAATTATCATATTTTAACATGAACACTACCTTAAAACAAATCATGGATAATGGTTATGAAAAATGGACTATGTTATAGTCGTGGAGATGGTATGTCATACGTACGCATGAGCAACACTTCTATTTTTTAATGATCATTATAAAAAGGATGTAAATGAAATTTTATCATCCCATAATGATAATAATATTATATATACTAATTTATTTCTTTAAATATACTTATTTATATCATCCATGTGTTGTGGTAATGAAAATAGATTTGCATCGATTTGTAAAGGTGGAAGTCCACACGTACACAAACGATGTAATCATCTTTCATTGGTTGAAAAGGTAAGAAATATAATGATATATTATCTTTAAATAATGATAATATATTGTAGGAATATAAAAATTATTTCATTTTTATAACATAATCATTAAATTTATCCTTATAATCTTCTTTGTAAAGCATTAGTGAAAGACAAATCACATTGCCTCATGAGACGGTAGTTCCCCGTACACATGAGTGACGTTATCATACCCAATAAAGAATGGAAAATAAAAAAAGATATATATGATGTGATAACTAAAAAGTTATATTTATGGTATAAATATCATATATAATTTATATATATCATCATGCCCAACCCAGAATTTTGGTAATATAAAAATGAGTGACATCGATTCGTGGGGTGGTAGTCCACCATTCATATGAATGATGAATTCATAAACCCATTGATGGAAGTGGGATGGTTTTAGGTCATTAAATTTTTATAAAAAACATACTATTATATGTGATATTATTATTTTATTATATCATAATTTATTAATCAAAATTTAATTAGGTGGAGAAAGAAATAAAATAGAAATGCTCGTTGAAGAATGTTACCTCTTCTTCAGGTATCTTCCATAGGTTTGCACCAAAATACTTATTAAATGGATTTGTGAAAAAATAAGGATTATAATATAATATTTTAGCAGTTGGGAAGTGATTTGGTCAAGTATTGTATGAACCAAAATGGTTTTATGGTATGAAGAAGAGATTATAGGGGTGGACTTTTATAAGTGTGGTGAGTGACATATTTGTACTTTTTTGAAAAAAATGAATCATATCCCCATTTGTTTCACAAAAAAGATTCTAATACAATCCATTATAAAAAATTGATGTGGTAATGTGGAAATATTTATATAAAATTGAATTTTTTTATGTTTTTTGTCATTTTTAACCCCTGTATTTTTAGTTTAACCCCCTGGTAAATCGTTTTTCTTAATAGCGTTAATTAATTTTTATTGTTTTCACTATTAATTTGGGTAAAACTTTTAAGTGTAATATATTATAAAAATATAAATTATAATTATTCCAAAAATAGAATCCATTTTTTCAAATTCTAATTAATAAAGTGTAAAATATTAATTTTAAATCAATCTTATAGATGTTCTAAGAAAGGGGTTCTTCAAAGAGAAAATATTCAAAAGTTTACAAGGTTTTAATATAAAAATTAAACAAAAAAATGATTTAAATTTACTAAATTGTATCAATTGATATAAAATTTAACTAATTTTACTATAAAACTAATTCAACATATAATTTAACATTATAAATTGTTTAAATTAAAATTCTATTTTCAATTAAAATTCAGAATTTTAACTATTCATCCAAAAAATAAAAAAAATTAACCATAATATTATTTTGATATTATTATTTTAAAAATTAATTTTATCAAATAAATTTTCTAAAATTGGTAAAAATTATTTTTAAATTATGTTTCTGAAGGGTGATTAAACTGTATTTTTGAAGAAAAAAAATAGCGTCTTTTAGAAAAAAAAATTTTATTTTAAATGTTTCTCATTTTATTTATAATCAATATATAACCAGAGTTTTTATACTTTAGTTAGCACTTTTCATACAAACCAATTTAATGGTCAGGTTATAATTTCTTTAATAAATAAAAATATTTTAATAATATTTAACATTTTGTTTAAACTCAATGTTGTTTGTAATGCAAGCTAAACTCAGTGTTATGTGTAATGAAATATATTTAATATATTCAATTTATTAGAAAATAATATATCATAAAGTCTCATAATGATATATTTTCTTCTAGGCTTGGTTTTTTGGGTCACACATTCAATCAAAAAATGATCTTCTTTTAAATTCTTAGGGTGTTACATTCTCCCCACCTTAAATAAGCTGCATCCTCGCTATTTAAACTTGATCTCGGTTATCAAGGGTTTAAAAGTTGGAGATAAAATTATTGAAAAACCCTCATTTTAAAAGGGTTAATAACATATATTACTAATAAAAGATAAAAGGAAGTACAAGGTTTATATTAAATAACAGATAACTAGGATTCTAAGTAGGATAACATTGGTGGAATGTGAATATGTTGACATGGAATAAATATGTAAATAATTATAGAGAGTGATTTAAATAATTGGTCACAAAAAATGAATGATAAATGGAATTTTAAGGACCCAAAAACCATAAATATGTGATTATTTAAAATACCATCTGATTCATTGGATATTTAGGTAATAGGATAACATTTTGGTTTCAATATCATTTTCCTAAAGTTGAGTAATTACTTTACAATCTATGAATATAAGTAAATATTCATACATGATAAGGTTCTATTTGATAAGAAGAATGTAATCCTTTGATTTTGATTAGATCAATTTCCAATTCATCACTTATTCTATGAAATGAAAATACAATAATGAATTTTTATCCCCAAGGAACTAAAATTTACTTTTAATGGATCATAAGATACAATAAAGAGTGAAAATTATTTTCCTATGCATCTAACAACTTTCTAAAACCCGTATAGTTTGAAATAATTATCCAATATAATAAATTAATTTCAAAAACCTAAAAATTAACACCAATTGTTCATCATTAATATTTATTTTTAAATTTTTTAACTAAAAAATGAAATATTAACTAGGACATCATGTAGGGTAATGGTCAATGTTATACCATCATCATCCTTAAGTCATTAGTTCAAGCCATGTAGCCTTTCTAGATGCATTATTTTGTCACCCAACATGCAGGTTTTCTTTTTACTAAAACCATATAAATATAATTCCTATAAGGTTACAAAAAAACTGTGATGGACATCCCTAAAATAAAATTAATCATTAAATATCCTTTTTACTATTTTTTAAGACAATATTTCTTTAGAAAATATCTAATAAACTTTTTTGACTATTATTACAGTGTCATTAATGATCATATTAACCATAATGGATATCAATTCCTTTAAACTTATGTCTATAAAAACATTCTCAAATAACTTTTCCACTAAAACATATATATTTGTAAATGGGTTATATTTCCATAAATCTCTCCCAAAATATCTTTTATCTTGGTTTACTACCATCACATAAGACCTAAAAATGTGTGTTTAAGACATTTATTTTATGATTAATATTAAACTCATTAAAACATGATGGTATCCATAACTATTTAGTTAATAAAGATATATATGCTTCTAAAATTAATATAATCTTTATATTCATCATGATTCTTATTACCAAAATACCATTGGTAAAATTATTATATAATTTAATTGTCAAATCACAATGGAAAAATACGTCATCCATTTTATTTTAACATAGGTACTTAATTTTTCTAGGGGATTACCCTTAAAATAGAAAATTTAATTGGATAATTTCCAGGTTCCCCACATTTAATATAATAGACTGTAAATGTATCCCTTGGATGAGATTTATTTACTTCTATTGTACTCTTCAATTTTCCTCAGCAATTGTTTACATTATTCCATTATTTTTTCACACCTAAATACTTTTCCGTTTACATTTAGATACTTTCTAGGGTTAATCCTTATAAATTTACATCATGATGAAAATGGGTCCTTCATTACTCCATGGTCTCCACTACTTCAGCTCCTATAGAATTCTATCTTTCTTTACTTTATAGATTTTGAGAGTTGGTTGAGGTATAGGTTATTAATAATATTTTAGGAAAACAGATTAGTAATAATCATAATAACCTTAAATTCATCCATCATCATATTTGGTTGCTCATAGTCACCGCCTTTTCCATTATATTTAATTTTAACATGATTCCTCCAGGTTCTATATATTGAAAAAAACCAAAAATCATAGTGTGAGAAACAATAATCATTATGATAAAACCATATAATAATTTATATGATGTCTAAATTTCGAAACACTTTTTTCAATATATGACACATTAGTTTTTATCTATGAAATTCATTTTAATTATCTATTAAATTCATTCATAATTTTTTGTAAACAAAATTTGAATTACCCTAAGAATATCACTTAGGAGTTCAAACCAGGTGTGTAGTAAAGAATATTATTATACACCGGGTGAAGACTTAGTTAAGCCCAATATTCACTTTTCAAAGTTATTACCCCTAGGTGAAAATTTTATCAAATGACATCCACTTATATTATCAATAAAAGGATTTATTCTAAATAAAAAACACATAATATATAGCTTTACAAAACTTTAGGATGTTCTTCTACACTTATCCTCAAAGTATATCATGAATTTATGTTCCATAATCTATGTTTTCATTAATATAGTTACCAGGGTTTCTAAAGAAATTATTATGAAACCAAATGTATTATCCATAAACCTAGTATCTTAGATTCCGTGCCTACTTTTTTACATTGTCATATGATATAAAGAATCACATTCTGCGAGATTGAATAGTTCAGTAGTCTGGGTAAACTAGATACATGCTTGATTCCTATATTACATTTAAATATTTGTTTTTCAAGAATAACATTATTTCCTCTATAATATCATTTCATCTCATAAATAATACAATTCATGAATTCTTGAAAAAATAAAAAAAATAAGGGTGTGATTAAATTCTCGATAAGGGTTAAGTACAACAGAAGCCATCATGAATCAATAAGCACAGTCAATATGGAAAGTTTAACAATTGAAAACACATTCCATTTAAATAACTTTAATATCTTGACAAGATAAGGCATATTAAATATGTAAAGGTAAATAAACATAAAACATTCTATTTAATCAATATCATGATAATCATAACTAGATAAGTCCTAGTCAATATGGAAATGTAAATAAAAAAACACATGACATTTAATAAATAAACTGATAATGATATACATCCATAGATAATATCTTAGAGAAAATTTCATGGATAATAATAAATATATTATTAGTGAAGGAAATTATTAATTATACGGTATCATGATCTCAGGAACCATGATACCACAACTGTCAAGATTTTTTAAAATATATTTTGTACTACTTGGTATAAACCCATTGTGTTTGGACATCAAATTTAATGTTATCTTATTTTTTATCCTGATAATATAGTTGATGCATCTAGGTGAATCTATAACTGGGACACACTTGTATATTGAATATACAAATAATTCATTATATATTGAATAATTTAATTAATTTATAAACAATGTTCCTTATCATCGAATATCTGAATTGACAAAATAAAATGGATTTATCAACATTTCCCCATATAAACAAAAAACATTCAATTTAGAAAAACTTATATAGAAATGATATATGGTTTAATAAATAACCATATCCATGATAAATAATTTGAATATTTAGGGTAATTTAATTTTCAATGGTCACAGGAAAGTGATCATTTTAAGGGAAATTAATTTACTAAATAAATGAATCAAGTAAGTGAATTTCAATACTAACCTTGGTCAAAATAATCAAAAACCATATGGATAGATAATAAATATGGTGTAAATAAAACATATCCCTATTTTATTATATGTAAAATGAATTGTTTTTTTCATTTATGAATAAAAATATCTTTAGAATGTTCTTGAGAAAAATATCCTTTTCATATGGAAAATCACTTTTTAAAACATACCACATTTTGAAAATATTTTTATTTGAAAATTAATTTTTTTAAAAATTAATTTTTAGAATATCAGGAATATAAATTTCATTAACAATATCTTTTTAAACTTACAAAGGAATATCTAATGAAATTATGGTCATGTTAGGAGTAATTTCATAATTTTCATCCAAGTTAAAAATAAAATTCCCTTTTCACTGTAAAAAGGTTAGAAAAGTTCCTTCTTTGGAAAAAAAGAATATTCCTTTAAAAAAATGTGTATAAATTTATTTCATAAATAATTTTTTAAAGGTTAAAAAAAAATTTGAAAAAGTTTTTATAAAACATGGTTTTGTAAGAAAATAGATTTCTGATCGAATAGAGAAATGAAGTTAGATTTTCTTAAAAACATTTTATAAAACATTTTATGTACCAAGTATTGTAAAAAATAATATTATTACATGAAAATATCCTTAATCACTTTATAATATTAAAATTAAAATTTTTAATTATATAATGATAAAATAATATCCAACAACATAAATTCAAGAATAAATAATTTCTATTAGAATGAGATTGCGAAATAAACACTTATAATAATCATAATGTTGAGGTGATAATTAATCAATGAATCGGTTATATTTATCAAATATAAATAATTATAAAATATTAGAATAAAATATAATATAATAAAAATTAGTTACAAACATAATCATATCATGAGGTAATTGATGAATTATAAGTTTAACCCAATGAATGGAAATTGTGTTAAAAAAATACCATACCTCACTCTTTCTTTTAGTTAAAAATGATTTAAACTCATGTATAGTGGTTCTAAATATATTATTAACTTATAAAATAAAGATATTAATATTTAAAATTCCACATATGAACCTTTTATAATATCTTGAAACTTGTTCAATAATAATATTTCATTATTTTCATTGGTTTAGGTGTTAATTTCCTTACTTTCTTATGCATGTTTCATCATTAATGATCTTGTTCTTGTGCATATTATATATTTATATCATCTATAGGATAATAATAATTATATAATTATAATATTTTTACATTAATTATTCCTTTAAACCAATCATGAAATATGTTTATGAAAAATAGACTATGTTACAATCATAGAGAAGGTAGGCCATACGTACGCATGAGTAACTATACCATTTTTCAATTATCATTACTGAAATTTTGTGAGTGATATTTTATCTTTAAATAATGATAAAAACATATTATATATCATATAATTCCTTTATATATACTTCTATATATCATCCATGTGGTGTGGTGATGAAAATAGAGTCGCATTGCTTCGTGACGGCGGCAGTCCACGCGTAATCGAAGGATGTTACCATCATTCATTAAGTGAAAAGGTATGAAATAAATTGATATATTATCTTTAAAAATTATAAATATGTCATTAATATAATAATTATATTATGTATATAACATATAATCATTAAATTTATCCTTATCACCTTTCATACAAATAATTAGTAAAAGATTAATCACATAGCATTGCAAGGTGGTAGTCTGCCGTATACATAAACGATGTTATCGTATCCCATACAAAATAGAAGGTAAAAAAATATAAATATTATATAATTAAATCATAGGTATATTTATGGTATAAATATCATATATAATTTTGATCCATATTCATACCCAATCGTGAAAGGTGGTAATGGAAAAATCGAATGACATTGGTTCGTGAGGTAGTAATGCATCACACACATGAATGATGATTTCATAACACATTTGATAGAAGTGGGGATGTTTGTAGGTAATTAGGTTATGATAAAACATCCCAGTATATTTAATATACTATGGTTATAATATCATCATGGTTTAATAATAATTTAAGCAGGTGGAGAAAGATATAAAATAAAAATGGTCATTGAAGAATGTTACCTATTCTTCGGGTATCCTCATTATTTTTTGCACCAAAATAATTCATTGATGGATTAATACCTAAAATAAGGATTCTAGGATGATATGGAAGAAGTTCTAAGTGATTTGGGTAGGTATTGGCCAAACAAAAAAGGTTTTAAGGTGTGAATAATAGAGGAGAGGGGTTTCCTTTATAAGTGAGGTGAGTGGAACGCTTGTAATTTTTTGAAAAGATTAAATCATACCCAAGTTTTTCTCATGTAAAAAGATTAAAATGTAATTTACTAACCTAGTATCTACTAAATTAGTGTCATGTGTTGGTGGGTCACATACACTTTTGTGCACCTCCCTATACACCAGAAGCTTCTGATTAGCAGTGAGGGTCTAAGGTGGTATAGTTGGAAGTCTATAACCTCATATCAAAGTGAAAAAATGGTAATAATAAGGGACATAAATACAGGAAGAATGATATAACATATATAACATTAGAAAAAAGTACAATAAATAACTTTTGAATATAGACATCGAAGAATCTATAATAGTAATCAATTTCTAGGTTGAGTCATATACAAAATGATGTCATGGAATGTTTATGTACAAAATAGAGATATGAGGGATACATAGTACATGCATATACAACGTGATATACAAAAATGAAAATGAAAAAATAAATATCTAATAGAATCACGAGTATGTGCTCAGTCCTCTACTTCTATGCTATATGCTATAAGAAAAATAGATCAAGAAACCATGACAGCCATACATATAATCATGGGTATTTTGAGGTATCAAAGGTGGCCCAATATGGGTGTGAGATAAACATAGTTTTCCACCACCAACAATGTCTATAATAATCCAGTCATTGTGTATATCATTATTGTATGAAAATATAAGAAATAATAAATAATGATATGAAATAAATACAAGTTAACTCAGGTTCTAATCGAACACCTAGAAGCCTATACTTGATTTAGAAAAGGTTAGAATAATTTTGATCTCAGTAACAATGTACACAAATGTATAATCGGTATATATTTATATACACAAGATATTTATATAAATATATAGGCATATACATGTATTCTAGGTCCTAGCAGGACCTGAGGCATAACCCAGGCATCCATGCAGATTCAGATGAGCTATATCGGTTCCAACATGGGTATTATCACTGAATCTCATATGAAAACTATATTTCATGATTTCCACTTGAGATAATGGGGTGAGTCTTCATTCCTAGCACCTAAGATACTGTGGTGAGTCATCATGACCAACACCTGATGTAAGAGAACATGGAACTTCATTCCCACCATCCAAGTAAAAGTAAACAGTGTGAGATATCATTCCCATCACGTAATATAAGGGAGCATGAAACACCGTGATCAAATAAATACTCAACCATTATTCACAAACTAATATTAATGGTCTAATCATAATAATAATGAAGCATTTTCCCATAAATATTTATACTAATTTACCCCAATCTATCCATGGGTGTCACATCTCATATAACTCATATATTTAAATACTACACACATGGTGTGGTTGTTCCACCCACTTCCATTTAATTTAATTAAACCATTTAACTTATAAATCAAGGAAAGAAAATTTCTATGTCAAGAAAACCCACTTATATGGTGGTTAAGTCTATTAAACATTTATAATAATGAGTTTATTTAAATAAAAACACCCAAAGGGGAGGTAAACTAAGAGGTATGCATCCTTTAATCGTTTAATATGAGTATACCGGAGTATCTCAACATGGTTTAATTAATTTTTTAAAAAGGAAATTTAAATTTTTAGTTAATTTCGTGGAATTTTCTTTCATGAAACACAATTTCAAAAAATTATATAAGAAATCTATAATGTAAGTGAAAATTACTAAACCACCAACCATAGGATTTTTGAAAACTCCTCATCTAATATCAGCTTTATGTTTGATGTAGAATAGAAGAAAATGGAATAATAGACAAATACCTTAAAAATAAGTCATATTAAGTCACACCCAAATACTGTAGGATATAGAAAGATAAATAAATAAAGGACAAAATTATATTATAGAGCTTATCATTATCAATCAACACATCCAACTGCGAAGGAAACAAAGTCCAGATGAAGAAGTTATCAAAAATCATATCCTAGCTTAAAGGACAGAGCTCACATACTAAGGAAAGGTATGAACATATATTGGAGAAGAAGAGAAAGTGGTGGGAGTTTTTTAAAATAATTAATTGGGAACGGGTAAATTTTACAACTTTTTAAGAGGCACATATTTTGGCTATATGGTTGTCCAAACCATGTGCCAACTGTGCTCTAGCACTATCCAAGGGAGACCACCCCTCACATAGATAGAAAACAATTAGACTAACCAGGCATATCCCATGTTATTTTCCCTTATCCTATGTATGATATAATATCCTTGACCATGAATCTCGGGTTTCATGGATTAGGATAATCGTACGGCCCTATGAAGCATTTGGAAACACACAATACGGTATGTCCAAACCGTGCAGGCTTATGTACATGGTTTGGAAAAACCATGTGCCTATCCTATTTCCTCTAAAATCAGAGTTCTAATATCTGAACAAGTATTAGAAACTCTTTATACCTTCCTTAGGCCGTTGGGCACACTCACTATGATAAAAATAATAATTCTTACAAGAAAATAAATGATCAGTACCTTTATAAAAACCTTGGGTGTTACAACCTCCCCTCCCTAAAGAAACTTATACTCATGTTGGCCTTCTAAGGGTAGTAAGGAATCGTTTGATAAAATCTCCATCCACTAAGCACATACATCGTATTCCTACACCTATGTCTTGTCCTATACTCAACTATACTTCCATAACACACGTACTAAAAAACTAACCTTCCTCAGAGAGTCTTTATGCTCTGATCCATGAAACGCATTAAGTACTCCTCAAAATAAGAATTCACATCCAATTAAAAATCCTTTAGATATAAAACATAAGCCAAGTCTAGATAATACAGGTAAAGTAGATATATGTGAAAAAATTCATTAATAGACCTATATTTTTTAGAAAGTTTTATTATATATTCCATTGGATTGATCCTCTCAAATATCTCAAAATGTCTGATGAATCTAAGAGCCATCTTACCCTACTTCATGATTCACCACTAGACCATCCTGGGAGAAACACGCACAAAAACCTGATCCCAAACCTCAAACTCAAGAGTTCATCGATGAAGGTTGGAATATGATTAATTTCTCAACTCATCTGTCATCATGTATTCCTAACCAACTAAACCAACTATGATGTCCCCTGAATAAGGCATGGTTTAAGTTGTGCTGACTCCCCTGCCTCTAACCAGCACATAGGTGATCAGAATAGAATACCATATAAGGCATAATAAGGATCCATATATATGGTATCCTAAAATATATTATTGTAAGTTAACTCAACAAGGTGTATATGATTCTCCCAAGAACACAACAATTCAATGACATATGCACGAAGCATGTCATGTAACACCTGAATCGTACATTATGTATGACCATTGGTTTAAGGTGGATATTTAATTCTCATAAGCACATATATACCCAAGTCCTTTTACAAACCCACCCATAAATGTGATGTGAAATGAGAATCCATGTCAGATATGATTGAATAAGGAGCTCCATGAAGGCATATAATATCCCTAATATATAGCCTGCCAATCTCTTTAACTAAGAAAGTCACTTGAACAGGTAATAAGTGGGTGAAATTCATCAACTGATCAATGATGAACAAAACTTTATCATTACCTCAAGGTGATATAAGTAAACCTACCAAAAAATATATGGTGTCATCATCCCATTTCCACTTAGGAATGGAAAATAGCTTCAAAAATGATGTCAGTCACTATTATTTTGCCTTCACCTACTGACTGGTGGAATAATGAGTAACAAAACTAGCTATCTCCCATTTCATACCAGACTAAAAATACTATTGACATAAGTTTCAATACATTTTTGTGACCTTGGGATTTAATTCCCATGATGAGTCATGATATTCTCGCATCATCTCCTCTCAAGTGTCTTCTAGTACCCAAAAATTCTAATGTATCCAAAAGGTTCAACCCTCATCTGTTGTACAACTCAGTGATTGATCCTTATGTGAGATACTCTCCCTCAGAACTAGACCCTTGGGATTTAAAAGTTACCTCATCATTAACTACTCTAAAAGGTTAGAGTTCACTTATAAAACTAAGAGGACTATCTACCCATGATCCTCCTGAGCCATCACATGCATATTTGAAATCGATATCATAAGCTGGAACTCACCACTGGCCTCCTAAAATGACTGTGTCTGATTATTATAGCTCATAGAATCAGCTAAAATAATTTCATTTCCAAGTGTATAGAAAAGAATGAAATTGATTTATTTTAGGTATTAAACCCACCTACGATCCCCAAGATTAAGATCACTCTTTGTAAAAATATACTTGAGGCTTTTATGATCCCCATACATAAAAAAATTCCTCCCAAGTAGATAATTCCTCCAAGATCATAAATCATTAGACATATTCCAACTTGAGATTGTGGATTGATTAATTATGCTCATGAGGCTGTAACTGAGGAGACATGTAAAACATGACTCGATCATCTTGTATTATACCTAATCCTAGCCCAATTAATACAAAATAAATTACAAGAAACTGTATATATCCTTCTAGGATCAAGAAGAATCGGGATTAGAACTAAAGTCAAACTTCCTTTCAATTACTGAAATACTTCTTCCCCATCTTCTTACCATACAAATTTCACACCCTTCTTAGTCAATATCGTAAGGGGTTATTTTTAGAGTGAAAAATACTAGATGATTCGTTTGTAATACCCAACTATCCTAAAAAAAATTGTATGTAAAATAATTTCTTGGACTAATACCAGGAAACTGTAACTATCATCATTTCTTCATCTATTTAAACTCTTATCTCTAAAATTATATGACCTAGGATGCGGAATTTTTTGATCCAAATGTAGAATTTGGTGAGATTTGAGTAAATCTAGTGCTCTCTCAGTGTAATCAACTTGATCTCAAGATATTGGGAATGGTTCTGTAGGGTGTGATAATACATTAAGAAATCATCTATAAATACTTCCATGAATGAATTCAGATATTATAATAAAACTTCATTCATCAGATCTATAATAATATCTAGTATGTTAGTGAGACCAAATGACATCACTAGGTACTTATAAAGATCGTACCTTCTCTTAAAAATTGTACAAGGTATGTCTGAAGGCCATGCATGCACCTAATGGTAGATCAACCTCAAATCAATCTTTTGAAACACCATCTCTATAAAATATGATCAAATAAGTCATCTATTTTAGGAAGTGGACAAATATTCTTAACTGTTAGTTGGTTCAACCATCGCTAATCCACACGGAGTCTGAGGGAACCATCTTCCTTCTTATTAAAAGGGATAATTGAACCCCCTGGAAAGGTACTAAGATAGATAAAACCATTGCAATCTAGAACTTCCAACTACTTCTTGAGCACTAAAATTTCCATAGGTCCCATCCTATATGGATTAGTGGACACTGGTGCTGCTTAAGGAACTAGCTCAATAGTAAATTTTAACAATCTCATTATAGGTATCCCAGAAAATTAATAAGGGAATATGTCCCTAAAATGATACATTATAGGAGGTAAAAAATTAAGTTGTATTTCATAATCATCCATGAAAATAATATCAATATAGATTGTTACACTTCCTAGCCCAATATGCTCATGTCCTTCTAGAAATGCATGGATATCCCATTCCAACATATGAACATGTATACCACCCTCTTGTGATGTAAATGTGATCCTTTAGAGATAAAAAAGGATATGATATCAATAGGGAACCAAATAGTACATCCCTATAATTAAATTAAACCCTTTCATATTGAGGATGTAAAGATTCTACACAAATAGATAATAACAAATATCAGGGGACACTCCTTACATTAGAGAACACTCTCTGATCGAATACCCAATGGGGAATCGAGTGTTATTACACCACATAAGTACTCTATATTAAGGAAAAAACTCAATAGTATATCCATATATATAAAAGTGTGTGACTAACCTATTCTAAATAAAGTTAATAATAGAGTAGAGGCTACTAGAATAGTAACATGAACGGTAGAATGTCTAATGCTATACTCCTCCAATATATGTTACAGTTCATGTAATTAGCCTATACTATGGCCCTGAGATATAACCTAACTACACTGAGTAGGCCCACTCTTTTAGCACTGTGAATCCTGAGTCTGATTTCCTCTACCTCGACCACCTCCCTGGCCTCAGTGGTTGGTGGTATTCCTGCTACTTTCTAAGAGAGGTACCACTATCCCCACAATAGAATATGGAAGTGGTGTATACCCACTCTCCCTAGGTACTGGTGTAAAATTTTTATATACGTACTGAATATGGCCCATAATTCCATAATATCTACACTCAATTAGGTATCTCACGTACTAAGGTTCCATGTGTCCCAGTTTTCTGCACTAATGACATATATCAAAACTATTATTATGAGCTTCCTAACTACCACTGCCCCACAAGAAATCTCCAAGATATGCTTCCATAAGCTAGAAGAACCACTTCCAGGTCTGGTTACTAATACACCCTATCTCACACTATCATATTACCTCCTATTTCACTCAGTAATTAGGGTTTGGTTGACTATCTTTGACAAGGTAGTCAACTAGAAAACATTAACCTATGATCAGAAGGCATATACCATCCCATCCTCAAATCGCCTCACAGTCATTGCATCATTATGAGATAGAGTTGTTAAAAAAATTCATCTCAGTAAAATTGGTAGAATACTCCCTAACATACATATCTCCCTTCTATAAGTTCATGAACTCTCTAGCTTGGTTATCCCTCAATGTATTCAGAAATAAGTAATCATAGAAGACCATCTCAAATCCCTTTAGATCATTTCCCGATGTCAGTATGCCTAGGTAATGACATCCCACCATTTCTTGGTAGGACCACATGACATATAAGTAGCAATATTAACCCCCATCTCTAGGAGTTCCTCTAGATACTCAAATATAGAAAGCAAGGCCTCCAGCCATGACTCAGTAGCATGATTTCTACTATCCCCTGAGAAGGTGGGAGGATGATGCTTCTAGAATTCCCACATCAACTATTCCATAATTAGGGTAGGCCAAGAAACTCTTTATATAGACTACATCATACAAAAAATCATCTTTAAACTAGGCATGAATTCCCAAATTAGTAATATAAAGTGGTTATATAGTGTCATTATAGGAGGTAACACTACTGACATAGCACCCACCTCCTTCAGAGCATATTCATTACTACCTTCCCCACATAGCACTCAGGAAATCATGGAGGAATGATTCTATAATTCCAAATGCTTATCTCAGAAAATAATTAATCATTTGAAAATATTTCAAATACATTATAGGATAGGTACATATCCTTCCTATTTAAAATATCAAAACTCACTACCTACTCCAAAAGTAAGGTTTGTGTTATAAGGGGAACCATAATATTCCATATGAATCCTAATATCCCACCAATGACCCACTAATAAAACCATGTTTGGTTCTAGGTATCATTTAACATGAATAAGGTTTTTCTATATGGAGTGTCAATTGCAAATTATAGAGGAAAACACCCTTTAATTTTAAATGGAATCCCATTTAGTGTCAACTAATTCATTTTCAAAGTTTTAATTTCATTCAAGTTCATACTATATTATATACATATATATATATCATGGTCCAATTAAATGTGTCACATATACCCAATTTTAAAAAATCATATTCTTTATAAATTTCAATTAGTATGTCACATAAAGGTGACCTTACCTTTACATTTGTATCAGTATGTAATAGGACATGTATAATGATTTTATTATATGTACTACCATTCCCAGTTTATTGATGTACATGCATCATAAATTGAAATTATTATTCAAAAAATCAAATCAACCAATGTTTTAGTCTATAGAACCAAAGGATCATGACCCAAACATAGTATAATTGGTTAATTATGGTGTTATCACCAATCTCTATTGGAAAAAACCATTTACATTGATGTAGTTCCTTTAATTAATTCAATTACTTATAGCTTTAAGAAGTGTTAACACATTTCCATATATAAAAATCATGGCACCAAACTATGTGTTGTAGGAAATTCATGATTAAAGTAAATATAGCATGGAAAAAATCCTGAAATGTGAATCCTCAAGTGCCTATAATGATGTGTGATATGATAAATCCTTTCAATACAAGTCCAAGGAAATATAAGTCAATAAAAATAATTTGAACAATAATATCATTGCAAAATATGTGTGTCACCCAATGATGAAATTAGTATAACTATAAATAGTGAAGTCCAAAAACAACAATAACACATCCTAGGTTATTTGGGTTTTCCTTATACATGGGTCAGCTACTCCCAAGAATAGTTTCATTAACCAACATCAATACATCCTATTCTTTTATTTAATACCTATACACTAAAAAAATAAAAAAATCTTTGATACCACTCTGTAACCCCAACCGAGGAGTCTCTAAAATAGATCCTCAAGCCATTTTTTCACACGGCCTCATGCATGGCTCCCCCTACACCAAAAGCTATTGACTAGAAGTAAGGGTATAAGGTGGTATAGTGGAGAGAATATAACCTCATATAAGAGTGGAAAATTGGTATTTATAATTAATGTAAATAGCATAAGATGGAGATAACAAATATCATAACAAAAACAAGTATAATAAAAAAGTGGAAGACAAAGATCCCGTAAACTATAATAATAAACAATCCATATGGTGAGTCATATACAAAATGATGTCATGGAATGTTGATTAAAAATGGGGATATAGGGGATACAAGGTATATGAATATATAATTTTTTATACAAAAATATAAAAATTCTAAAATACATCTCCACTAGAATCATGATCATACCCTCAGCCCTCTACTCTTATTCTCTGTACTATAAAAAAAGATCAAGCATTTATGAGAGATTACTTTCCCGTATCCACACCTACAGTCATGAAGTATCCTTGGGTACCAAAGGCATCCCAAGTAGGGTATGAGATAAACTTGGTAGGCCACCATAAATGGATTCTAGAATAATCCAGACAGTGTGTATAGCATAGTATTGTGAAGATATAATAAATATTAAACAATGTTGAGAAATAAATACCAGTCCTCTCTGGTTCTTATAGGACACCTGAAAAACTCTACTTGATTTGTCATAGGCTATAATAAGTCTGATCTCAGTAACCATGTTAAAATATATATAATATATATATATACTTGTATATACACTAGATATGTATGGACATATATAGATATATATATACGGATACTAGGTGCAAGATTGACCAAGGGCATAACTCACACATTAAAGCATAGTATAAGGAGTTATAGTCTACAAAAAGGGTTCTAACAATACATCTCATATGAATACAAGATTTCATGCTTTTCACTTGAGATAGTGGGGTGATTCATCGTGTCTAACACCATTTATAGTGGGGTGATTCATCATGTCCAAAACATGATGCAAGGTAACATGGAACATAATTCCCATCATCCAGGTAGAAGTAAAGAGTTTGTGATGCCATGACCATCACCCAATGTAACAGATCAAGAAATTCCATGATAAAAAATCCCTTAATTATTTTTCACTTTCCAATATCCATGGTCAACTCATATTAATCATGATTCATTACCCATTAATCATTTATAATAATTTACTACAATATAATCATGGGTTCCACATTTTATTTAAATCATATATTAATATATTTCAAATGTGTTGTGGCCTTTCCACCCACTTTCATTTAATTAAATTAACCCATTTATTTTATAAATCATGGAAAAACCAATCTCTAAACCAAGAAAAAACACTTAGAAGGTGGGTTGGTCAATTAAACATTTATAATAAAGTGTTAATTTAATTCAAAACACCCAAAGGATTAGTAACCAAAGAGGTAGGAATACTTATATCACTTAATACGGGTCTTTGAGAGTATCTCCACTTGGTTAAATTTACTTTTAAAAGGGAATTTAAATTTTTAGGTAATATATAGAAATCTCTGGTGTGCGACTCCATTGAAAAAATTTATAAACACCTAAAAATTTAAAGAAAATAACTAAACCAGCTACCTTAGACACATAGATGACTCATCATCCAATACCATCTTTAAGTATGAAGTAGAATGAAATAGAATAGAATAATAGTCCAATGACCTAAAAATATGGCATATGGTATCACACTAAAACATCATAGGAGATAGAATGATAAGTTAATAACAAAATATAGTGGATTAGATAGATTAAATTTAGTTATCTGACGCATCTGATGGTGATGGGAACAGAGTCTGCATGAAAGAAGTTATAACAAATCTATTCTTGGACTAAGGAAGATATCTCACATTGATAGGTAAAGGTTGAAAATTTGTAGGAGAAGAATACAAAGACGTTTTTAAATCAATTAAGGTCAAAAGGGTGAAATTCCCCACTTTTTAAGAGGTGACAATTTTGGCTCCATAGTAGGAAAAACTGTGTGATAGCATTGTCCAATGGATTCCACCTCTCACATGGATAGTTCAGGGTTAGACTACCTATTTTATACCCATGATATTTTCCTTTGTCCCATGTTGGAGACAAGGTGCATGTCCATGTGGCTAGGGTTGCACAGTTTGGCCTAAATGTGTGGCCCACTATAGTCTTTTGAAACAACCCACGTGGTTTGGAAAAACCATGTTTCAGAATTATTTCCTCCAAACATTGATCTAAAGGATCCAAACAATCCTTGGATTCTCCCAAGACCTTCCTTAGACCATACGTAACACTCAATAGGATGAAACAAAGAATTTAAATCAGAAAAACAATTATATGTTCTTTTATAAAAATTCAGTTTGTTGCATTCATAATGGGCGATTATCAAGCTTATATGATATAAGGTGTAAATATGGGCATAAATTTTGGTTTTGGAAAACTTTGAAGTTAATTTTTAACCCTTATCTTCTTATTTTGAATCCCCTAGAAATCAATTTTTAACTTAACCGTAAGAATTAATTTTTCATTTTCTCACTATTTATTTTGGTCAAAAATTAAATTGACCCTATTAGAGAATATAAATTATTATGATTCCAAAAAAAGAATCCATTTTTCCAAATTATACTCACATAATATGAAAATTTTAATTTAAAATTAATCTTATAGACATGATGAGAAATTAGGTTTTCAAAGAGAAAATGTTCAAAAGTTTACAATGTTTTTATAACAAATTTCAACATGAAAATAATTCAAATGATCTAAATTAAATTAATTAATATAAAATCAACCTAATTTTACATTAAAACCAATATAATATAATTTAACATTATAAAGTATTTAAAAAATGGAATTTTTCAATTAATGTTCAATATTTTTTACTATTCATCAAAAAATGAAACTTTTTAGAAAAATACCAAAAACTCACCCTATAATATTTTTGATATTATAATTTAAAAAATGAAGTTTATTTTATAAAATAAAATTCATAGGTTTAGTGAAAAAATTAAATTATGTGCGTAATGCATGACTAAACAGTCTTTTAGAGAAAAATAGAGTTTTTCAGAAAACATTTATTTTTTCTTTTAAATGGTTATTCTTTAATTTATAATAAATAGATAACCATAATTTTAATAATTTAATTCTAACTATTCAAACCCTCTAATTTAATAGTTTGGTTATAACTATTATATTAAATAATAATATTTTAATAATAATTCACATTTCTTTTCAATTCAGTGTCGCATGTTATGCAAGATAAGCTCAATGCTGCATGTAATGAAAACTATTTAAGATATTGAATATATATATATATATATTGTAAAGTCCTATGATTTTATATTTTTTTCTAATATTGGTTTTTGTTTCATATATGCTATCTAAAAAATGTTCCTCTTTTAACATCTCGGGGTGTTACACATTATCTTATATGTATTTCAACTTAAATACCAGTAAAAATGCCGCAACATTTATGAAAAGAGTTAAAAAATCATGTACCCATTTTATCTTGGTGATATTTTTACCCATTTAATTGAATTTTATTTACACTTTCATAAACACAATAATGAATGAGAATATTCTCATTATTTTAAATTCCCAACAAACAATATGGAAAGAGATACAATTTGGTGAATCTACACTCACCAATTTCTAAATAACCCACTAAAATAAACTCCCCCAACCAAAAATATAGAACCTTATATTAAATTTAATAAATTTTATACTCCTTGTTTTTTACAAGTGATATCCCTAAAAAAACATCCCCCCACCATAGCATATAGGGACTTCCATTTCTACTTCCAATAGCTTGTCTATCACTAAACTATTCCCTTACATGATGCTCAACTCACCAATATGTGAAGAAAATATTGAAATAAACCATACTAAATACTTATAACACACTTATTTTAACTAAAAATATCCTAATTTAAGATATTTTACCTTTAAACTGAAGCTGAATGACCTTTATATATGATTGAATCTACAAGTTGGCTAAAAAGGTTTAACTGAGTTTAGATTTACATAAAATAGGAATACGAAGAAGAAACTAATATCTACCCTAATGTATTATAGGTATCCCATAAAAAGGTGGAGTTACATCGTAACACAATATATGAAAACCTTAGGACCACCATTATGTATTAGTTCAAGAATCAATACTACCTTTACATAGCAGTCCAAATTCTAACCAAACTGAATTCAAAATAACTCAGACCACCTCCTAACTACCTATTAAAACATCAAAAGACTATGAAACACAATTAAGGGAATCTAAAAATAAGAATTATATTATATACCTCCTAAAAAATTTGTGTCCTCTATAATTAAAAAAACAAAGAAAAAGGAAAATAGCTCATGGAAATATATATAAGGAGACCAATCATCATATTAAATCTAATACTATAATACACATTTAGATAATACAAAGAAATATTTGGTAGAAAAAGACCAGAACATAATTTCCCTAAGTAGTTAACTCTCAAAAAGTATAGATTAACTATCAAAACTACCTTATAAGACTCTCCACAACCTCTTACTGCATCTGACTACCCACTAAGGACTACGAAGTGAGATTCTACTCAAGGAAATAATATTGGCATTCTAAATACAATATTAAACACCATTTGTTGGTTTTATTTAAAATTTACCCATATCACCATTTAAAATGATTCATTTTTGAATCATTGATCCTAGAAAGATAATAATATTTTAAAACATTGAAAATTTAGAAGTTTTCTACTCACCTCAATTATAAAAAGACAACTCCTCCCCTCACTTATTCAAATATTTTTAGACATTTATCTAGACCAAATCATGCTAAATTCTCTCACCAAAATACTTATAATTTTTTTTCGGTTCTTTTATTCCTAAAATACCAACACTCGTGTCCTTAAGAATAGATACAATAAGGTTTTTATAAAGGAATATAATTTTTCTCACCAAGATCTTTATTTTTTTACTTCCTTATTTTACGATAATAAATTATTTTCTAATGATTATAATATAATAACACAATAATATCTTAGATAATAAGATTTTATTAAGTATATCAAATAATATTTTTTTATATCTTTCTCTATCAAATGGGAAATAAAACCATCACTCTTGAGTAAGGAGGACTGTCACCTCCTAAACTGATGTAATTTGTTTTCCATCACCGCCTCACATGGACAGTCATAATGATGGATCTAATGAATGTATATGATAATTACGACACCATAATTGTTTATTAAATTTATGATATCATAAGTTTTTTTACCCTTTCACCCATTAAAGATATGATAATGTCGCTCGTTCATGAGTACAACCTACCGTCTCCACGAAGAGATATGATTTATTTTTTACGTCATACTTTCCAAAATGTTTACAAAAATGGTATCTAATTAAAAAAATATATGATTTTTATGAAATTAATATCATTCTATAATGATTAAAATATATCCAATTCATAAGAACAAGAACTTTTATGAGAAAATATATATAATAAAATGAAGTAGTTAACACTCGAAATAATTTTGAAAATGAAATATTTTCAATGAGCATGTAATAAGATGTTTTAAGAAGGTCAAAAAATATTTCATAAAAATCATTGGAGATTTTTATAAATTAATTACATTTTTGAAACCATTATACATGAGATTAAATCACATTAAACAAAATAGAAACGTGGGGTAGGGTACTTCTTCTCAATTTCTACTCCATTGAGGTATATTTGTTATTATGCACTGATTATTTTTTTATAGTGTATATACATAACTTTATTTGTATTTAATAAGAATATATATATTTATTATTTATTTTTAAGTTTTAAATTCAAGTTTATTGTTTCAAGGGGTTTCAAAATAAAATTTACCAAAGTGGTATGAATTTATTTAAAAGCTAACTTTTTCTGGATTTCTCTTATTTTCATTGATTAGATATTTTAATATGTCCTACATAAACTCATTTAATTATATTATCCTTTAGATATTTATGTAATTTACATTTTTTATTTCAATTTCTCCTCTATTTGGAATTTGAATAAAAATATATATATTTAAAATAGAACTCAATATAATTTATCTATTGATTGTGTATATTTTTTTCTAGGTCCATATTTTCCAAAAATTGTTTTGAAAAAGTAATTTTTATTTACTCAAATTATTTTTAGGGACACTTTATGTTATAATTATATTTTTTTTAAAAATAATTTATTATTTATAATGTCTTTTTAATGTTTCATTTTCAATTTTCTTAATAAAAAGTCAAAAAGAAATGTTTTTTTAACCAATACAGGGTTAACGGACTTTCCGACCGCCATAACAATTTTATTATATTTAGCTTCTTCTATAAGTTTTAAATGGTTTTACAAATAAAACTATTTAATAAAAAATTATTATAATGTTTCTTTTCTATTTTATTTTATTCTATATAATACATGAATTTATTATAACCCCTTTATTTTATATGAATTAAAGGTTATTTTTTATCTATTATTAATTTTCTCTTATTAAATTTATCTTGAAACATTTGATTTTTTGTGATAAAATTTCATTATAAAATACATTTATCATAAATATCCATATCATTTGTATCATTTGTATTCGTATTTCATAAACTGTATTTAATTTTTATATATAGTGTTTACTATAAATGTTATTTAATTAACTATGGAAATATTGAAATTCAATATCCTTTACTAAATATAAATATATATTGATAAGGAATATGTTATATTAATTAAATTGATCATTAAATATATAGGTAATGAATAAGAAATGCAGTGACCGGTGTCTACTATAATTATATATCCCTTTAATATATCAACTGGTCTCATGAGACAAACCAGATGGCCAAACTTATTAAAATGTTTATTGGTCTATAACTAGCCATAGTTTCACCTTTATTTATTATTATAAATGTGATTAGTAAGTTAATATTATATATGGATTCATTTCATGCTCAATATATTTATTAAATGACATGTATTTTTAGGTATCTACCTTTCTATATTAATTATTCTTTATTTGCTCATAATAGTTTCCACTGTACATAACCATTTTTTATCATTTAAACTTAGCCTTATTTTGTTTCCTTTCCCTGAGATATAAAGAAGGAACCTTTAGGTATCTACCTTTCTATATTAATTATTCTTTATTTACTCATAATAGTTTCTACTGTACATAACCATTTTTTATCATTTAAACTTAGCCTTATTTTGTTTCCTTTCCCTGAGATATAAAGAAGGAACCTTCAATATTAGTTATATGATGAAAAATATTTACTTTCAATATGTTTTACATTTTATCACTAATGTTATTTGGGAAACACGTTTATATATGGTTCATCAAGACTACTAAACTAGTTTACCCAAAGTGATGTGATCACTTGTATCTTTTTCCAATGTAATAAAGTGGACACTAACTATTGATTACTAGAGTTGGGGAATTTACCTTAACATTTAATGAATAATATATATTTTCACCCCTTTTTTTCAAAAAGATAATGTCTCTATATCTATAATACAAAAGCATACAGTTGAAAACATCAAATATGTGTTGAGAAACAATTTTCATGAACATTTAATTTGTGTGAGGTATAACCTATCACCAAATCATTTTTCATTTTGATGCATCCAATTCCCTTATTTGATGCATCACTATAGATCATAAACTCGTATCTAATATAGGGTAGTGTGATCATAGGCCACTGAACAACCTTTATTTCCTTGAATTGTTCATCAGATTCATCTGCCCAATGAAACTTGTCTTATTTCCAAGTTATCTTGATGAGTTGATTAGATATTCATAAGAAATTATTCATAATGCATCGATAATAACCTGAAAAAATAATAAAACTATGTATATCAGTCACTATGGTTCATCTATCCCAATGTTCAATAACTTTCAGCTTTGAAGGATCTGCTGATAAACCCTCTTTTGTGATTATATGACCCAAAAATAAAAATATTTTTATCCAAAATTAACACTTAGTAATTTTTTCATGGAATTACTTCTCCCTTAGGGTCTTTAGTATAATTATAAAGTTGTCTTAATGCTATTAATTGATCTTGGAATATATATTAATACTATATATAAGTATTATCCAAAACTAATCAATGTAATCTCTAAAGAATCTATTCTATAAATCCATTCATATAGCATAGAATTTAGTAACAAAAAATGAAATCATTATAAATTCATAGTGTTTATACGTAATATGGAATATTTTCTTGGGTATGGATTCACTTTTGACCCTCAATTGAAATTATCTATATCATATAATAATCTATTATAAATATTGATCTCCTCATAATTATTAAACTAATCATCAATAATGGGTATGGGATATTTATTCTTGATTGTGATCTTATTATGTTTTTTATAATCAATTAAGAGTTTCATTGATCAATATTTCTTCTTAACAAAATAAATAGGTGCACTATATGGTTACACACTTAGCTAAATGAATCCCTTATCAAGTTTCTCTTATAGTTTCTTCTTTAATTACTATTACTCAATCTGGGTGATTCTATTGGGTGTTTTTGAAATAGTTTTACCACCATATATGAGTTATGTTGAAAACTCAACTTTTCATTTTGGAGGAATACTTGGTCACTCTTCTGTAAATACATTATAAAACTCCCACAAAACTTGAAGATCTTCTATTTTGAGTTTCTATCCAATTATTTGTGATAAAAACCCATTTTAATTTGGATTCAAGACTCATAAAATTAATGTAATTTCAATTAAATCTAGTATTTATCCTCACATATACATAATATCATTGGTTTGTTTAGAATATAAAATGTGACTTCACTTACTCTGTAATTGATATGGTGTTTATACTAAAAATGACAATTATTTCCAAAAATTACATCAAATTTAACTAGAGGAAGAATAAAAAGATTTTATGGAAAAATATTCTAACAAACATCAATTAGAGTTGAATCATAGACTTGAGATGGGATCATAATACCATTAGTAGCTATCACTTCTAATTCAAAATATAATCATTGAGGTGGTACTTTGATAAACTAAAAAAATTATTCATATATAAAAGAGTGGGTAGATCCAAAATCAAATACAACATTAGTTGTTCTATAGTGGATGTTATGTATACCTTTCACCCCTTCATTAGAGTACCCTAAATCAGTGACAAATATCACATTATAATTTCCTTTCACTATGGGATTAAGAGGTTATTTAAATTTATAATCATTATTAACCAAAATATTTGATCATTGGTTAATATAATTCCTATACACCTTTCAATTTAAACATTGGTGTTTGGGTGGTTCATTTTATAGAGCTATCTGTCTATTCAAAAAATTATCTAACTCCTTAATGTCACATTGAAATTAAATTGCTTTATTAAATTCATTTCCGACTTATATAATTTACTAGTCCCCCTAATATAATATCTTTTATTCATCCTACAACACTTCAGTAATAACGATGACTCGACTAATTCTCTCAATATTTTTTTATTATTAGAATTTCCATTGAATTACTACTTTATTTTATTATCAAAAACATGAGATTTATGGGTAAATCCAATCTCCATTTATACCTTGGTAGCACATAGAATTATTTCATCATAGCTACTATATTCCCTTATGGATAACTCCCTTTGGAGACTTGGTTTTAATCCACTGAAGAATCAATCATTCTTAATTTATCATTCAATTATAATTCTAAAATCATACCTCACAAGTCTTATAAAACATTACTTATATGTTATAATATCTTTTTCATCATTATAAATTATCTCAAATAAATACTTCACCATTCTTATATAAATAATATGGGTAAAGTACTTTTTTAAAAAAACCTTCTAAACTCATCCCACTCCATGGAGTCGATTTCATTCTTTTTATTCATCTTATGATTAGAGTCCACCATTGATCTTCTTATCCTTCTAAATGATAAAGATACAAAATAAATTTTCTTATATTCCAAACACTAGAGAATGGAAAATATCTTTTCAGTGGTACAGATCTACTCTATGATAGCTATGGGATTTGTGCAACCATTAAAAGAAGGTGGATGTTGCCTCATGAATCATTTAAAAAATTGTATTTCCCTCATTTTCTCATTTAGAACACAATGATTAATGGATTGGGAATGTTGTATAAAATTTGAAATTGGATTTTAATTCCATATCCCATAACATTTTATTTATTAGGAGAAAAATCATTTCGTTTTCCATCACATTCATTTTCGACACAGTTCCTTCAAGTTTCATCAACTTACTAAAACCTAAAATCATTGTGTGAGCAATAATAAGATTAGTAAGAAATAATATAATCTTGAAAATAATTCATCAAATGTATAAATAATGACAACTACTTTTCAAAATATTAATCATTAGGTTAGAATTGGTTATAATTGGTGATTATCTACTCAAATCTATCATAATGGTTCATAAAGAAAATGTGAATTAACCCATTAATATCCCTTAGGATTATATATCTAGATGTGCGATCTTAGGACCACTCATCATGCTCCAATGAATGTCAAGTTAATACGAAATCTTGAACATTAGAATATTTTAACCCTATAAGAATCTATTCCATAACATTATCCAATTTATAGTATCTATAAAAGGAGTTCTTTCTTGGAAAACCATGCTCCTTTTTTACTATAACATAGGGTATTATCCTATAGTAAGGTTTATCTTAAAGGTTCTCACTAATGTTTTCTCACCCTAGTTTCTAAAAATAATTCAACCTTGCTATGATACCAACGAAGGTGAATGAAAAACTTTATGCAAAGTTACAAAATCTTATTAGATGAATATGCATTACATATCATTATGATTCCCACCAGAACCATAAATGTTTATTGTCTTGGGAAACTGATTGATAAAAAACTAGTAGATAAAAAATCTATATAATATACCAGTTAGTTCATAAATAATTTAACCATTTTTAAATATATCATATATAAAACGTTTCTTCATCTTCTAGGGAATGTAAAATATAATAAAGGATAAGATCATATGCTCAATAAGGGGAACAATGGATATATCTTTGATAATTTATACATAACATGAGTGTAATGGTACATGAACTTGATATTAACATTTTAAAATCATCCCAACAATTCATAAATCATAATAATGATATATGAAATAAGGTTTTATACTTTATAATACATGATTAATAATGAAATCAAATAACTTGATCCATGAGATTATAACATTGTCTCAAGATCATGTTATAAAAGAGTGGAATAAAGTGTGGCATAATCATTATTATATAAATTCTATGTCAAGGATACCCACAAATACATTAATCACATATTATTCTTGTAATAACAACTATCTTACAAGCTATGGTCTTGGAATAACTTCCTGTATACCCTTTTTTGGGAATGGGATAACCTCCCATGTGCCCTATTTTGGGCTTGGGCTAACCTATAGTGTACTCTCTTTTGGTTTAGGAATAACCTTACATATACCATTTTCGGTCATGGGATAACCAATCATGTACCCTTTTATATCATAAAACATTAATATTTACAAAATGCATTGGATGGATATAATAGATCCACATGTCACATAATCATAATCCATTCTTATATATTCCACAAGATAAAAAAAAAATATGTCATTCCATAACAACTTAACCCATGGAAAACAAAATAGGTTTCATAAATATTTCATAATCATATATATAAACCATACAATTAAATAATAATGATGGTATCATATAATGATATCCCTAATGAAGCATATGTAACATCAATGAATGTTATCATAGATGAAAAATTCCTTTTAAAGATCACTGGAATATTTCTTGAGGAAAATACACTTTCCATTTTGAAATCATTTATTTAAAATATAAAAAACTACAATATATAAAATAAAACATTTAATTTGAAAATAACTATAGAAAATTGGAAATTAACCTTTAAATAATTGAGCAGTCATAGTAGTAGTAAATTTAATTCATGTAATGTATATTAAAATAGAGAACCCTTTCACATTTTTAGTAAAAGATCAAATATATCTCATTGGGAAAATGAAATGAAGTTTCATTTTAATAATTTTTATATAAATTAAAACATGGGTAAAAATGGATTAAAAAATAATATAAAAATAAAATATGATCATAGAAGAAAAATATTCCCAACTGAATAATAAAACAAAGTTTTTTTTCTTTAAAAAATAATTATTTCAGACTCTTGAGTACTTAAAGAGAGAAAAATGACAGGAAAACATTTAAATACATTAATAAATTTATTTTAACAAAATAAAAAATATATTGGTTAGAATTATCATAAAATTTCAGCATCAAAAATTTGAGAAAAAAGAATCCTGATAAAAATGAAATTATAACGTAAAACCCTCAGTACTTTGATAATATATGAATCAAAACCTCATGAAAGAGAGAAAAATGTATGAATTTTTAAATCTATATAATTTTAATGGTAATAATAATAATAAAATAAGTTCATGGATATAATATACATCAAAAAAACATGTTATGAATATGGCATATGTCTCACAGAAATAAAAGTGAAATAAGAAATCTTTACCTCAAGTCCATCATCCTTTATAAGCACTCTAAAGTCCTATATAATAATTTTATATTTATTATATTCTATAAAAACCCATGTTCTGACCCATAATAGCTTATATTTTTCACTTACAAAATATCAAATCATTTATTATTAATTCTTTATTAAAAAAATATTTTTGGGTGTAAACTATTTTTTTTCATTAAAGTTTCTTTTTAGTAGTTCATGTAATTTCATATTGATCATAGTTCCATGATATAAAGAATATAAATATTGATATTAATGACATATATATTCATTATATTAATATTTATAATCATCCATAAAAGGCACAAATATAAAACTGAATTATACTATTCATGGAGACGGTAATCCATACGTACGGTTGAATGCTATTTTCAGTTTCTAATGAAAAGAAAGAAAGAAATATGGATAACAGTGTATCCTTAAATAATTATTATTAAATCATAAATATTATATAAATATATATTAAATCAATTATTATAAACAATCATGATATATGGTGATGGAAAATGATTAATATCGCTACATGGAGGCGGTAGTCTACACGTACGCATGAGCGATAGTTTCGATTCTCTTTTTATAGAAAAAAGGTGAAATGGTTTTGATTTAATCATAAATAAAAATATTTATATTTATGATACTATAATAATTATTTTATAATGGATATAAAAGGTTTTTTTAAGGTGGAATTAGAAATAAAAATGAAAGTACTCGGTTAATAGTTACACCTCTTTTTTGAGATACCTCCTTTGACATACACCTTAATCCTTGAAAGGAATGTGTTGTAGTAAAACCACAACCGCAAGGATGTGAGAAGGGATGTTTGTATGGTGTTATCATAGGCATTATCTTATCTGTAAGGATCAAACTTTATTAACAATAGAGAATAAGATGTACCCTTTTATAAGTGAGGGGAGGGGAACCCTATTATTGATACATATGGTTTTTCACTTTGTCAAAAACCTATATGTAAGGATTTGATTCTATGAATATTTCCTTACACTATGTATATGTAAATTAAAATAAATGTATTTAGAATAATTTAATCAAAAAACTTATCATTAAAAAATTATAACTTAAACAAAACATACTCAATAAATATACAATCAATTCTTTAAAAATAATGATATTAACAGCTTCCCATTATCAATGATAAAAAAATCTCTGATAAATAGGGTAAATTAATCACTAAAAACTAAAATAACTAAAAAATGAAAATTTTATCGCTACAAAAAAACACTAATAAAATGTGTAACAACCTAGGTAATGAGAGAATAAATTATTTTAATATTTATTAGTATTCTTGAATTATTTGGTTACATTCCTCAAAAATGTATTAAGTAATTCTTATAATGAAAATGGAAATGGATTTATTACACTCATTTATAATAATATTTTATATAAAAGTTTAATTTTCATATTATAAAATTTTAATTTGAAAAAATTAATTTCATTATAAAATTAATCATGGTAATATTATCTTAGAATTAATTTTTTGGAATTTTCAAAAAATGTTGACTTATCAATTAATAGTTAAAAAATATTGTTTTTTATTTTATTTTACATTATTTACATGGTCATAATATATTTTGGATTACTTTTAAATATTAATTGATTTCTTATTATTTAAAATAATCCAATTATAGTTTTTAAATGGATTTAAATATTGACTTCAGTATAAAAACATTTAATAATTTAAAATGAAATTTTTCTGATAAACTGTTTTGCATTGTCTTTTTTCCATTTAATTGTAAATAAAACTATAAAAATTATTTATCTTGAATTTTGAAAAATGGATTCTATATTTAGAATCATTGGGTATAAATTTACTAAATAGGCCACTTTTTGGAAAATATGAATAGTGACCTTAGTAATTTTTAATACCACAATAAAGGGTAAATTGGAAAATTTAAATTACAAACAAAATGATAATAACGATTAAATGAACCAAAAACTTATATAAATATTATTTTATGAGTTTAACTCAACCAAAATCAATCAACAGTTTAATTTATGACCTTTTGGTCCCACATAGATGATATAATGATTTTTATAGAATTTTATTTAAAGAAAATTCAAAAATTTCACACTTTTGTTTTTAATAAGTGTAATATTTTTAATATAGTGAAAACCAAAAGACATATTAGACTATAAATTGTATTTAAAAATATAAAATATTTATCTTCATCTAGGTACTCTATTTTTAATTTTTAGTATATAAATGATTTCCTTAAAAGCTTACCCAAAGCTGATGCAGTAATAATTTAATGAATGAAACAGTTCATATAAATGATAATAAAAATATTAAGAGAAATATAATATTGAAAAAATTATGTGGATAACGAATTTTATAGATTAAATAAACACATTAGGTATGTATTAAAATGATTGTTTTGAATTTTATGTTTTATCTTTATATTATTAATGTCAATGTAATGAATAGTTATAAAATTTACATTATTGATATTTAATAATTAATAATATTTTTTTAAATGATGTAAAATTCAAAAAAAATATTAAATTAAATAAATTTATTATGATATTTTTTAAAATATCATCCATCGTATAATAATTATTCTTATTTAATTTTTTAGTTTCAATATTATCCCTCAAAGAGTTGACATCTATATTGTTTTTGTAAGAGTTAAAGGGGTTAAATAAAGGTTAAAACAAAAATATAAGTGTTGAAATATATTCAAAAATTTATATTTTTTATTGGATGATTTAACATAAACTCATAATAATACTATATTCTAAATAACTCACTATCAATCTTGTTTCTATTAAATATTAATTTATATTAATTTAATATTTTGAGAAATGCTAAGAGTGTCCCTCCCCTTTCTTATAAAAGGGCACCTATAATACTGAATTATTCACACTTAAAAACTATTTTTATTGAAAAAAACTTCCAAAATGCCCTTCTATAATAACTCCCCCCATTATAGGTGTCTTTTTTATGTACGATACCTATCTTATAGGTCTAAAAGTGTTAATAAATGAGGTTTTCAAAATAATATGTCTCGTTTTTATCTAGTTGTTTTAGTTTTATTTCATCATCCACATCCCATATACCTTATTAAACCATAATAAAATAATAAATCTAGTATCCTTTATATATTTATATTTTATTACATTTTTTAATGGCCAGTATCGATCTCCTCTTCTATCAAAATGGAAAATAATTTATCATTTGTTTGTATAATGCACTACAGGCTCACGAATCGATATAATTTGTTTTACATCTCAAAATCTCAAGATGGGTTATAATTTTGGAATTAATATTAATATATGATATTAATGAAATATTTATCATTATCAAAAGATAATATATCATTTTAATTCTTACCATTCCATGCACAAAAAATGATAACTTTGTTCATGCGTAAATTTGGTTTACCGCTTCCACGAAGTGAAGTGATTAGTTTCTCATCACCATATCACAAGTATGATATATATATAAATATATTTAAAGAATTATTATGATATATATGACGTTATTATAATTTTCAAATACAAAAAATTACTTAAATTCTTTATATAATGATTGTTGATAAATGGAAATGGTACACATGTGTACGTACAACCCTACAGTCTACCTGATTGTAATGTAGTTCATTTTATATAAACATATTTATTTGGTGGATTTTAAATTATATTTGATGTATAATTTTTTTAATTGTTTGATTATGATTATTATGTATATGATGAAATAAGGACATATTTTACCATAGTCAATATACTGAATTCATTTTGAATATAAGTACCAAATATCGTCAAAACATTCAACGTGAACTAAAGTGATTAATTAATTGTATATAACATAGATATATGTTGTATAAAAGGAATAAAAAAAATTAAAAGTTTAGTAATAAATAAATAATTAACATAATGTTTTTATTTATTATGATAAAGAACATAAATCATGAGTCAGACTCAAGGTAAGGGACTTTCATTTAAAAATTATCTTTTTAAAGATCCCCTTAAAACTATCTTTTTCTTCGATGTCCATGATTTATAAAATAATTTTCAAAAAAGTTTTACTATTATCCAATGATTTTTAAAGTAATTTTTACTATGTTTTAATTTTTAAATTTTTTTTGAAATGAATCATTTTATCATTTTCCAAATGAGGTACTTTATGACTTTTTAGAAAAAAATATAGAAGTAATGTTTTTTAACTTATATGGACTGAGTATATTTTCCCACCATCCTGAGTAATTTTTTATTTCAATATTAAATTATTATTTAACATGGAAATTTTCAAATAAAATTTTTTCCTTTGTGTGTGAACAATTTTTCTAAAAATTAGTGATTTCAAAATAAAAAGGTTATTTTTCTTAAGAATGTTTTTATGATGCAATATTTCATGATTTGTGATTTATGTTATGGTTATTAGTGATTTTAATGATGATGGGATTTTACAGTTTAAAAATGGGATGGGTGGTTACATTATTAAACAAATAATGGTGGTTCAATGATTAACTGATGATAGGTGGTTACATTATAACATTAAATTCATTTGGTATAGAATTCGACAATATTGTTATTCCATAATTGAGGTAGAGTTAACTGATTATGTTTCTCCTAAGAGATAATGAGAATATATTTGGATGACCATTACAATATTTATTATGATGGTTAATCCATTATTATATGTGATGGTTACTCTAAGGTACTGTTCATAATTTAACCGTGAAGGTCTTCTATGAGTAGAGGTAGTGGTTTCTCTAATGATTCCCCAAGCTTCCAAATTGTTTTATCTATATTTTCTATGGGTTTTAAAAGTTTAATTTTATAAAAAGTGTTTTTTATATTTAAATGGTTTATTACATAATCTAAAAGAATAATGTGTTAACACTAATTATTATATGTATTTTTATATTTTTCAAAGGACTAACGAATTTCTTTATTTTATGTCTATTACAATGATTTTTGTGCTCATAACCCTTTTTTAAAAATGTTTTTCATGGGGTATTAAGAAGAATATGGACAAGCATGATGTCAAGAATAAAATTGTGAATAAATTTCATGAAAGAACCCATGTTTAATTTAAATGGATTTGTTTGGTGGGAAAATGGATATTTTTTATAATTGTCCCCTAGTAATGCATAGGTTTAATATATAGGATTTATCCCTAATTCTATAAAAATATTAACCTAAAATATCCTTGGGAATATAAGAAATTGAATTCTAGATAAAAGACACTATAATATGTAATACATAAGGTTGGGTCTTTAATATTAGTATCGGAGTACGGTATAGATAACTTTGGAGATTAGGATGTTTTCATGTGAGGTTAAATTAATAGTTATGTATATCATCATGTTTTTTTAGTTTGATTTTTATAATAAATTCAATATCTTATTCACACCATTGAGGATTTAAGTAAGGAAATTTAGAAGTGATTACTGGCATTTTAGGAGATTTATTTCTTGGGTTTAGTTTTATGTAACCCTTAGTTTTGATGTAAAGTATTATTTGAGAAAGAAAATAGTTATATTTTTTAGGTATAATTTTATAGGTATGGAAAACCATTAGTGTTTACGTGATCTTTTATTTTGAGGTAATTATTGGTTATTAAATTTTAGGGATGAAAAATTAAAGGAATGAGTTTACCTATGAGGTTGAAAATTTTATTTAATATTGAATAAATTAAGGTTATTTTTATGATGTTTCTCACTTTTTGGGAATTGTATTAGGACTATATTAATATATTTTTAGAAAAATGGCAACCTATTAGCTAGGAAAAAGCATGTTTCATCTGGTGAGGCCATGAGGTTTGAACCCACAACTGAAGGGCGACAAGAGTGCATCACCAACCACTTGCTATATGAAGTCTTGATTAATATGAAATTTTATTTGTAGTTAAATAATATTATGGCTGAATAATAAGTTGACTTTCAGAACATTTTTTAATTATATATATTACCATGGGATTTGGAAACTGATTTATTGATTAAGTGATAAATTTTATTTTAGAATAAGATCATTATAATTTTTGAAAACGTTAAAGGATTAAGATAAATAGAATACTATGGGATTTTATTTCAGGAATAAATGATGAATTATATTTTGAAATCATATGTGAATCTATTGTGTATTTATGGTTATTTTTGTAATTTAATGATATTTTTATCATATATTAGGTATTATATGTCTAGGGTGTGAACATTTTGTTATGATACTTCAAGATTTATTTATATTATTTGAAGATAAATGATCGAATTAATCTTAAGAGATTATGTGATTATATAATTTTGATTTTTGGGTTTCAATATTGGTCTAGAATATTTTTTAAAAATTTTATGTATAGTTATTTATTAAATGGTATTTTATTGAACTTGGGGTATTACTATGAAATTTTGAATATTAAAGTAGTTTCTCTTTATTTAATGGTTTATTCATTTTTGGAATTACCTTATCATGTAATAATCATTTTTGTTTGGGTTATTGTATACATAAAGGAGGGATATATTTTTAACATTTTTTGGATTTTGTGATATGTAGAAGTTGATTCTAATACTTCAGGAATGAAAAACTCATATTGAATACTCATAAAATGGAGTAAAATATGAGATTTTGATGGAAATTTATTAATGAATGAAATTATTCATACTGAGTATATATATTTCTTTATGTTTTTAGACTAGGAATTAAATTAATTACTTAACTTTATAAAAATTACTTTGAAACACAAACATTAACCATTTAATTTTCTTATCAAGAAATCCACAGCCTTTTAACCCATCATATATTTATGATTTTGTGGTGGTTAACATTCTTAAGACTATGTTCTCTATCACTCCCTATCATTCCTTGAGAGTTATGTTTCTCTTCCATATCCATGTTTTCACTTCCAATTAGTTTTATTCTATTTGGAAACATAGTTATTTGTTACTCTAGATGACCTTTATACTTCTTCTTCTCTCTTATCAATTGGGATTTTTATTAATATATTTTAAAAATTGGGATTTCGACAAACGTATTTCTAAAAGTCATACATTGGTTTCCAAGCTCATGTTAAAAATATAAGGATGAAATTTTCAAAAAGGGTTGATAATTTTACAACCTAGGTAATTATATATTAAATAATTGGGATAAATATTAATATTCCGAAATTATTTAGTTGTATTCATCATAAATAGATAAATTAATTCTTTAAATCAAAAGGGATATGGTTTTATTAAACTCATTTCTTATAATATTTTATTTAAAATTTTAATTTTATTTTTATAGAATTTTAATTTTATGAAATTAATTTCATTTTTCATTTTTTCGTGTCAAAATTTTCTTATCATCATTGTTCAATTAAGGAATTGTTAACAATACAGATTTTTTATTTTATTTTAATGAATTAACTAGGTGAAATTATGTTTTAGATCAGTTTTAAATTTTAATTAGTTCATTTTTATTTAAAATAATCCAATTATGGTTTCTAGAATGGATTTTATACTATTTTATTTAAATAAAAGTCAAACATGTCACACTTTTGTTTTTAATAAGTGTAATATATTTACTATAGTGTTATCCAAAGCATATGGTATAGTATAATTATTATTTTGAAATATAAAATATTTATATTAATCATGGTAATTTATTTTAAATTTTAATTAAATACATAATTACCTTTAATTCTTACACAACATGGATGTAGTAATTATTCAATTTATGAAACAACCCAATAAATGATATTAAAATTATTAAAATAAATATAATTTGGAATAAATAATATGATGAAAAAAATTATAGATTAAATTTTTATTTTATAGATGTATTAAAATATATTTTTTGAATTATAATTGTTATAATTAAATTATTAATGTCAAAGTAATAATTATTTCTAAAAAATTAAATTATTTATATTTAATAATAAATTTTATTTAATTAAATGATATAAAATTATCAAAAATATTAAATTTGGAAAAATATATTATGATAATGTTGAAAATATCATATATGGTCCAATAATAGTCCTTTTTTAATTTTCTAGTTACTATATTAACCCTCAAAGAGTAGAAATCCATGTTGTTATGTTAAGAGTTAAACAGGTTAAATAAGGGTTTAACAAAAAATATAAGGGATAAAATATATTCAAAACTTGTATAATTTTTTTTAAAAGTGTATTTAGACCCATAATGATCTTATATTAGAAATAATTCTCTTTGGAACCATTTTTAATTAAATATTAATTTGTATTAATTTAATATTTTTTGAAATGTCAAGAGTACCCCTCTCCTCTTTTATTAAACGGCGCCTCTTATCTTCATTTATTCACAATTAAAAACTATTTTTGTTTAGAAAATACCTACTAAAATACCTTACTATAATCCATACCCTCATTATAGAGGTCTTTTTTAGTCATAATACCAGTCTTGGGGGTATTGAGTTAAGGAAAGGGCATTTTTCAAAACAAAAAAAGAGGTATAGTTTTTATCTACATATTTAAGTTTTTTTATTCTTGACATCCCTCATACCTTATTAAACCATCATAAAATTTTAAACCTAGTATAATCATTATACTTATATGTAATTATGTTTTTTAATGACGTATATTCATCCCCTCTTCCATTAAATTGGAAAATAATTCATCATTCATGTGTATGGTGGACTAACACCTCGCGAACTGATGTAATTCATTTTCCATCACCATCCCTCAAGAATAGTTATAATTAGGAAATTAATATTTATAAATTATATTAATTACATATTTATCATTATTAAAATATAATACATCATTTAATTTCTTACATTTCCATGAACATAAAAAATGATATCGATGTTTGTTCATACGTGTAGTCTGTCACCTCTATCAAATGATTTGATTCGTAATTCATCACCATATCACACTGATTATATATATAAGTATATTTAAAGAATTAATATGATATATATTATATTTTTATCATTTTATAATGATAAAATAACACTTATCTTAATTCCATAATGATCTTTGAAAAATGGAAATGTTACACATGTGTATGTACGACCTGTCGTCTCAATGATTGTATCATAGTTAATTTTTCATAGCCATATTTAATTTATGGATTTAAAAATAAAATTAAAATAATAAATGATAATTATTTCATTATTATTATTCTTTATATGATGTAATAATTAACAATTTTACCATTGTCAGCATTCTGAAGTCATTTTGAACATAAGTACATAATATAGTTAAAAAGTTTGACATGATATTAAGTGATTAAGTAATTTTATATAACATGAAAATAAGTTATATAAATGGAATAATAAATTTTAAATTTTTTTAATAATTTAAGAAATTAACCTAATTTGATTATTCAATATGATAAATAATGTATATCATAAGTTGGACTCAAGGTAAGAGACCTTTTTTAAAATTTATCTTTTTAAGGATTCCCTTAAAACTCTATTTTTCTTATATATCCATGTTTCCTAAAAATGTTTTCAAAAATGTTTTCAACATTATCATAATAATTTTTAATTTCATTTTTATTCTATTTGAATTTTTAAAAAATGGTTTAAAATGAATATTTTTGTCATTTTCCAAATGAGGTACTTTGTGAATTTTTCAAAAAAAAATTACAAAAGGAATATTTTTTAACTTTTATTAAATGAGAGTATTTTCTCACTATCATGAATAATTTTTTATTTTAATATTAATTTAAATGTTTGTGTGGTTATTTTCAATGAAAATATTTTCCTTTTTGTCTTTTTAGTTTTTCAAAAATTAAGTGATTTCAAAAACAAAACGTTATTTTCCTTAATAATGTTTTTATGATGCAAGATTTCAGGATTTATTATTCATATTATAGTTCTTAGGAATTTTACAATGAAGTAAGGTTCAGTTATAAACCTTGTATAGGTGGTTTTGTGATAAACCAAATACGAGTAGTTACATTATATATTCTATTTCACTAGTTATTGAAGTCGACCGTATATTTATTACATATATGTGATGGATTTAACCAATTTGGTTTATCATAAGAGATAACGTGAATATAATATGATGGTTATTAATAGATTAACTATGATAGTCAATCTATCAGTATCTATGATTTTTACTTTAAGGTGATGTTTTGAATTTCACCGTGGAGGTCTTCCATGAGTAGTTTTGGCAGTTACTCCAATGATTCCCTAAGTTTACAAAATGTTTTCTCTATGTTTACTATAGTATTTAAAAATTTTCTTTGAGAAAAAGTTTTTGTTTTACATATATAAATTATTTATTCCATAATCTTCAAGATTAATGTGATAAAGGTATGTTTATTGTGTATTTTTATGTTTTCTACTAGACTAACTAATTTCTTTCTTTTATGTCCCTTATAGAGGTTTTGTGATCATCTTGAATTTTTAAAATATTTTTCATGGGGTTTAAGGAAGTATAGAGATAAATATGAGTTCAAAATTAAAAATATGAATATTTTTCATGAAAGAAACCAATTTTTATTTAAAAAGGTTTTTTTGGTGGGAAGGTTGATACTGATTATAATTTTACACTTGTAATGGACAGGTTTACTATGTAAGAGTTTGTCCCAATTCTCTAAAAATATGAAACTAAATGTTCCTTAGGATTGTAAGAATGTGAATTCTAGTTCAAATATACTAGAATATGTAATAAATAAGGTCGGGTTCTTTTTAATGGGTACCCTTTGGTAGCAATTTATTTAGCACTGACAACAGTACCCCTTTTATCTACATTTTTCATAACATTGAAAGTGATGTGACCTTTATTAGAGATAGAGTGAATTTTTTATCACTAAAAAACAATTGTTCATAAAAAACACTTTATATACTATTAATTGTCATATTATAGTATATAAATATATTTATATTGACAATGATATAATATATTTTCTCTAAAATTATTTTCAAGATACAAAATATGTATTTCCACTAAATATTTATTATATTTCTTTAAAAATGTTTTATAAAAGTATTAAAAATTAATATTAATTAAAAATTGACTAATTTTCACTAAGTATGCATTTAGTATAATTTTATTCATAAAAAATTAAATAATTAATAACATAAGATAAGTTAAAAATGGGTCTTTAACTTAAAGAAACCAAGAATTTTGATCATAGCTTTTGTTTAGTCTCTACGATATTTCATATCGAAGATTGTGAAAATATATATTCCAATTAATTTAGTGGTGACCACAACCCTATTTTTTTAAGTCAAACAATTCATAGAAGGCCTCTAAAACTATGTTTTTAGCAGGGATATCCTATTTTTTGAACTTTTAATAAAATTTATTTATCATCTAAGCGGGTCTTCTTGTATCTTTTTGATAGAGGTTAAATTTATTCCATCGTATTGCACTCATATGGATTTTTGGTGTTGAAAGTTTAAATTTTTTGATATTTTAGTTTTACTTATAAATTAAAATATATATATATATATTTTATAATATTAATATATAAAAATATAAATGTATAAATAAATATTTAAACATATTTATATATGAAATATATTTTTAAATGCATAAACCATAATAAAATAAACATTTATTATCCATTTTATTTAAAATAAAAAATTTATCCATTTTATTTACCTAATAAAATTGTATGAATATATATACCTATATAAATATGTGTTTGTGTGGGTGTATGAGTGTGTGTTAATAAATAGATATATATTTATGTATATATTCTAATATAGGTAAAAAAATGTTAATATATATACTATTATATATTTCACTATATATATACGTGTAAATATATAACAAGTAAAATATGATAGACAACAAGAAAGTTTACCTTTTTGGTGTCTATATATATATATCTATGTGTGTGTGTGTATCTTTATACATCACAACAAATATATATTAATATATATATATATATATACACACAAGAGGTGACCAAATGATGGGGGTCCATTTTGAGGGACTCTGTAGATTTTTCTTCTTGTGTTTATTTCACACCCTCCTCAAATTCGAAACCCTACCTTCAGTTGCTTCTAACGACTTAACCATAATAAATTTAAACACACACACACCTTTAAAAACACACACTGACACAAAATTATATATAGAGAGATAGAGACACACACATAAATATATATATATATAATAATATATGGATTTTAGAAATACATTATAAAAATTTATATGTAAATATAAAATTATACATAAACACATAAATATATATATTTAAATATATAAATATATATGTAGATATATAAATTTATATGAAAATATATAAAAAATTATAAAATTATTTAAAAAAATAATATATTATAATAATTATATCAATAAATATATAAATAAAAAAGATGTGTGTAAATATATAAATATATATATACACAAATATATATATATATATCCGTAAAAATATAAACATATTTTATTAATGCACATAAAAATAATTATATTATTATATGATTAAATATATAAATACAAACTATGTATGCAAATATATAAAAAAATGAATAAATTAAACAATTTAAAAAAATAAGCTACAACAGTGGTAAGGGCATTCACCATGGACAGAGTGGTCATCAGCCTGATTCTTCATGTGTGTGAATGGTTGAGGGGATTTACTTTGTTGAATAATATTTGATTAAAGGATGATATGTGGTGGAAAATGGTGAAAATTTACTAATAAAAGGGTGAGAGGGGATAATGGGTAGGCTTCCATAATTGTTGGAATCAATTTTTTTTTTGAGTTTTATTAATGCTAGAAATTAGAACTGATGAAAGTGTAATTTTTAAATGATAAAAATTCATTGAATAAGGTTTTGGTTATTAGATGTGTAGGTGTTTAAAAAAGTATGTTGAGTTTCATTATTGACAAAAAATAACTGATAAAAGTACCATTTTCCAGCCATAAAAGATTAACAGATTAACAGCACCATTTATCAGTTCATTTCTTTACATAAATAAAGGTGGTTTTTATCTACACATTTTTATAGGTGATAAAGGAAACCATATTTTAAGGGAACATAAAACATCAGTACTTTTTTATCACTGAAAATATAGATTTCTAGCACACATAAAAGGTAAATTTGTAGTAGTGAATATTTAAAACTGTGAAAAACATATCACTCTAAGCTGAAACAAGAAAATCAAATTTGAATGCAATAATATATAATTAATTATAATAAATATGAACCTCCAAAAAACTCTTATAATAATTTTAAGATATATTAAGACACTCTCAACATCTGAGGATTAGTAAAGGAGGGGTATGTGAAAAAATTGAGAAATTAAATAAATAGTCCGAAGTTCTATAATACCCACTCAAGTTCAATTTTTAATATTTCTATATATATAAATAAAAATTATAATATAATATTATAAAATATAAAATAATATTTTAAAAAATAATGGTAATGAAATAAAGCACATTTATATAAAGTGGTGTATTTTTTATATATTTTTTGAAACATATATATAGTCGATAATTGGTTTATTTGATTGTGTAATTTATCTCTAAAACACTTCATATCATACAATTGATATTTTTTATATGTTTTCAGACCTATAAATGAGTTTGGGTACCCTCCTATTAAAATAATCCCCACTCGATTAAAAGGCCTAATCTTTTAAGACAAAATTTTGAATGGTCCTAAAATTAAAGCCTCATAGGGTTGGTCTTGATCTTTATTTTGTGACTAAATACACCTATAAATTAAATATTATTTTATATATATTATTAACTAGGCTTTTATAATTTTTTGATTAAATCTTAAATAGTTTTAGAGTGACTCTCTAAGTCAAAATCCATCCCTATTTACTCAACCACAAAGTGTGACCCGATGGGCCCTTATAGCATTGAAAAAAAATATGAATCACTAGATATATATATTAATTCAAAGATATTAATATATAAAAACATAAAAATTTCTCAAAATATAAAGGAATCTGATGTGATCACCATCAAACACATGTATCTCTATACATGTTCCCACTAGTATCCACCCAATGTATCATGTATTCTCATGCATTTCCTTTGTCTAAGACATTGAGTAACCATGAGACATAATGTATGTGAGCTCCATATGTCTAAATAATTCATTATCATCTCTATTAGTATAAAATAAGTTGATCAATTAATGCATCATATTCCATTAACCTTTATAGATGAGTAAATCATATCCCCATATCCCATATAAAAAACAAAATATCTATAATGACTAGGTGTAGTTGCACACTCCCTAGTCTATCTCATTCGAGGGACCATATTCCTTACTCATCATATGAGAGGAAAAAACCTATCTTAGTTGAGCTCTAATCGACGATGTAGTTAGAAATATACCACCACCTAATTAGTTATTTTGCAATAGCTTGTTTATGAAATATATCAAAGTATAAAGGTTCTCATTCTAGGTATCTCACCAACCCTAGGTAATGGGGACTAAATATTATCCATGCACCACTAGAATACTAGATACATATTGTAATAAAATCCTTGTTTTATAAATAATGGCATATTTACCACACAAAAATTATTTTTGTGCCTCATGAGCATATTTTTTATCACATGCAAGGTCTTACTCATACTAACTATAAATTTTCCTCATAACTTATAAAAATCCATGAAAAACATCATTTATAGATATAATAAAATTCATAAATTTAGAGTTAATTTATCATTACATGTCATGAACCCCCCCCCCCCCCCCCCACTGGTACCCCTCCTAGGTATGTAGTGAAGAAGGGGATGGCCCCTGAATACCATCTCTAATAGGATACATGGTGGAACTAGTACTGAGGGTGTTTTTAGAAAAATGGGAGGCATTACCAACTTTATATAATATAAGAAGAGAAATAAGATCCACCAATCAAATCCATTATATATTGGAAAATTTTACATTTTTCAGCCATATCGCCCATTGTTGCTTGTTCCCTCAAAACCAGATAGGGTTCCATGGCAGCGCGATGACGGTCTGTGGCTGAGGGTTTCGTCGTGGGGGGTGTCTTAGTTGGCAGTGACAGGATCTACAGTGAGGCTACCTTTCAGCGTTCTGGTGATGGTTCTCTATCTTTGATCTTTTCTGTTATTTTGATTTTGGATGCGGGTTTGTTGTTGTGATGTTGGGATCATGATTTTGGTGTTGGGATGGTCTATATCTTGTTGATTTTGTGGTTGGGTTGAGGATTTGATGTCAGTTGGGGAATGGTTCCTTGGTGATGGTCTTGAACCTGTGAATTTTTCTTTGTTTGAGTTTTTGATGTTGGTTGGGAGACCAATTCTTCACGTAGTAGGATTGGCTCTGAAGTGTGTTTTGGCAGAGACAGGAGGTGAAATGGTGGAGTTTAAGAGGATTATGGACTGGTTTTTATCTGATCCAGTGGTTCAAGAAGAATCTTTCTATTGAGTTGAGTTGCTAAAGGCACAGTTGAAGAAGGGATCATAGGTTTGTGAATCCTTTCAGTGATGCCGTCGACGTTGCTCAGGTCTTCTCCGACGATAGGGTTTGGGATGAACACAATGGTGACTGGTGTGTAGGGTGCATTGCTTGAGGGTCTCACTATGATGATGCTGACGTGTGCTGGTTTGATTTTTTGAATTTTTCTATGTGTGATTTGTGCTTTGGTTTGGCGCCTCCTACTTTTCGTATGGTGTATGTGTGTTTTGGATGGTGTAATATGTTTTGTAAGCTCTTGGCATATTTGAAGTTGTGAGGCTCCAAATTATCCAAAAAGTGTTTCTTTATTCCAAAAATGAAAAAAAAAGATTTTGTAAATCCTTGCTATGTTACAAGATACAATATAAAGCATCCATAGATAATGCATGAACAAGATCCTGGCTCCACTCCCTCTACCCAAACAACATTATTCTGATTTTCCCATGGTAAATCCTATAAAAACTTAAGAAATACTATAGAGTGGTTAGAAGTTGGGATTATTCAATAGTTTAAAATTTCAAATGAAAAAAACATTCATGTGAAATAAATGTGTTAAGATAGATATTTCTAAAACAACTAAGTAAGACATGCTAGAAATAATAGTATAGATAATCAAATATTGAAGAAGTTAAAACACCTTTTCAACTCCCTGTTTCATCACCATTAATCATCATATTACAAAGACTTCACAAATCACAAAAAAAATCCTTAACCCATACAATCATAATCATCACAGATATCCAACATCTCAAATCCCTAGAAACTACACTATTTTCAAATTTAACAAAAACCATTACATTTCCAACATATCATAGATAATAAGGTAAATAATAACAATATGTAATTCAATAATGGGGTCCCCAAAAACATAGTCTTGTGTCTCTAAATTGTTAGTTATAGTTCACCCATCAAACCAAGTATCATCTAGTAGGAGAAACCCACACACATTGGTCAAGAAGATAAGAAAGGAACATTAATCACTTATACATCATTGCCTTATCATTCCATTAACATCGCTTCTTACACTCTGTGAAACCACCATATTACAATTATACCCTCATTCCAAAAACCCCATGGAGCCATCATGACCACATCAACATCATTGTGATATCATCGTCACCAAGATCCCTCACCACCCATTTCACGGTATCATCAATATAATGACCCAATAAATATATCACATCATGCATAATTAAAAATATAGACAAGAACCACAACCATACATGATAAGCACGTGATATTAAAGAAGTATAAATATTTAAAAAATATTCAATAAATATTTAATTGTATCCATTACCAACTTGGAAGTTCACACTATATTCATTAGTAACAGTTTTAAATAGCATTATTCTATCATTAAATCATCACAAGGTATCTTTTATTAATTCAATACAAAAACACTGGTTCATTAATGTAATGAATTATCATATTTATCTATAAGATAAATACTCAAGTAAATCAAACACCACATTCTATAAATTCTTTAACATATTACTATAATCCCAGTTCATGTTCAGATAACCTATTTTTTTATAAATTAATTTATATATTTAAATTAAATTCTATTCTTAATATATTCTTAATAATATAGCTTCATATAATCTGACATAAAAATTTATTGGCATATTAATATATATTCCAGTTACTAATTTATTTAATTTTACTAAATTATGAATGACATCATTATCTCAATTATTAGATTAATTTATGAATTAAACCACATCTTGGGAACCAAGACATATACCACCAACTAAAAATATCACCCCATAGACACTCATTAAACTAAACTTTTAGCATCACTACATCTCATGCCTAAACTATCATTTCAAATAAGTCCTATAAAACTATTACCCCTAAACTATCGCATTTTTATAACCTAATTCACCATAGAAACAACTTACTAACCCAGAGGTCATGCAACTAACATAACTTCCCAAACTCATACTTCATCTTAGCTAGTAGACCAATCATCTTGCATATATCAGCATCACCCACCAGTAATGAACACTACACCACCTTCCTTAAAGGACCTATAGGTTATCACAAACTACCCAAGGTTCATGGAATCACTATCAAGGAAGGGAAAACATAAAATGGAGAAACTATATCAAAGAAATTTCAATAACCCATCTCATTTCTTCACTATGGTTATAATCTTCCCTCACTAAATTATCAATACCAGAAGAAAAGAACTAACATTTCCTCCCAAAACTCTCCTAAAGTATAAGAACATATAAGGATAAAAGAACCCAAAAAACATCATCAATACCCCTAGACTATAAGAATAAGAATAAATAGTATATTAAACACCCTTTTAATATAAATTGTATGTCACTTCCATTTTCATAATTCCATTTTGAAACCCCTTAATCATTTCAATTTTGATTTCATATTACCTACTGTTAATATTCATCATCATGATACATTCTATTTTACTAGGTAAATTATATATTTACATGATCATTCCCTTCCCAATATCTTATATTTTTTCATCTCATATATAAATAGAAATCTCACAAAATTTATGAACAGAGTTCAGTAATCATATTATATATAATTTATGAGATCCAACTAACCTGAATACCTAACCATTCCTATGTTCAAAAACCATTTAATTCCACCCATGAATCAGCTTTCATAGCATCACATATAATTACATAGATTGAATTAAACTAGAAAAAAATACCAAAAACAGTGAAATAATTATATCCAAACAATATAATGGGAAAGAATATATCATCCCCTTCCTCAAGGAAAAATTTCACAACAGCGGTCATGAGACAATATTTAAAAAATTAAAGTGCATATGATAACAAAAACTTATCCCCCTAGACTATATATCAAAAATAATAAGCTCAGGGAGAGTGTTGTGGAATGAATACATATGATCAGTGAAACCCCTTCCCTAGAACTATATTTTCATTTTAATGATAGAAATGAGGGATAACTTATACTTTTAAAATCTAAAAGAATCTTAGGTGTGGTTGGTTTAACAAAAGTTAAATCTCTATATGTAATTGACTCATGGGGATAAAGTGTGGGTGTAAAACAATAGAATACTGAAATAACCAAGCATTCAGGTGAAGGGTCTATCAATCAAAGGAGAATGGTGATAGTTTTATTCATTCAATTAAAGGGTTTATAAAATGAAGAATTTTAAGTTATACAAGTTAACTTAGAAGAATTCACAACATATCAAACATAATAATTTCATAAGATAAAAGTAATATTAGAAATCCCCTACCATAATAATGATAATAAATTCCAAGATAACACAAATGAGTCAAGAACTAAATACATATCAATGGATTCCACCAACTTATTAACATCACATTATTTGTCAAAATTTATTTATAAACCACTATATCTAAGTATGAATGTTATTTTAGTCATTCCTGGAAGAATAATCCACATGAAAAAGGATAGATAATAAATTAATAACCTTAGATCAAAAAATAAAGAAAATCCATGAATCAAAGGATTAAAATCCTTATAGGGGTGATAAAATATTCTGTAAAGTCCACTGAAATAAGAAAAGGATCGAGAAGAAAGGAAAAAAAACTAAGCAAGGATAGTGGCTGACAATTATTTATTGTCAGACTAAACTGACCCATAATATGGCATCAATATAATCCAATAATCTATAGTGACCCTGATTAAAGAGATATTTGAGATAATCACACTAAAAAACCATTTATCCCAATTCTTGTGGTGATTTTTTACTAATTGAAATGAATTTGACTGCAACCATGAAAACATCACAGTGGAGGATAATATTCTCATTTTTTTAGATTTATAAAAAAAATATTTAATGAGATATGATATGTTGAAACCAGACTCATAATTTTCCAATTCACCCACTTAGCTCAACTCCCTGCCCCACCCCATTGATACAACAACACTACAACTTTCAATGCATCCATTTTGTTCTCCCAATTTTTCAAAACTGAGAAACCCAAAGATACTACTCTCTGCTACATCATAGAGAGACTTCCCTTGCTATTTCCAATAGATTATATCTCACTTAAATATTCTATAAAATGAGTCTCAACTCACTCATATGTGAATAAACTGACATAACGACCCTCACGGGAGACCTAGAGCACGCTTATGTTAACTATGAAATCACTAAATCAAGAAAGGTGGCCTTTATACTGATCCTAAATGATCTTTACACAATATTGAAGCTACCATTAGAAAATCTAGATAAAACTAAGATTACTTTTACATCAAATTAGAATACTATGATGCAACTAAGATCTACGCTGATATAGGTAGGGTGACCCTTATGAAAGGTAAAGGCCCACCTTCATACAAGCTATGAAAACTTCATCACTGCCATTAAGTAATAGTCCATTATTAAATACTACCTTTACACAGAAGTCCAAATTCTATCAAAACTCAATTAAAAATAACTCAAAACACCTATGGAATCCCTATTGATACCTTAAAATCCAAGGAAACACAAAAGATGGAATCTAAAAAAACCATGTTCTTATATTTAATACCTCAAAAATAATTCTTATCAACAAGAATTAAAATAAAACCCCAAGAAGAAAGAAAATATATAATGTAAATGCATGTAAGGATCCTAATAATCAAATTAATTTTAACTATACGATCAAAATTTAGCAGATCCAAGGGTATATGAGGTAGAAAATAATAAAAATTTAATAAACAAGAGGATTTAACTCTAAAATAGGATGGATACACTATCAGAAATACCTTAAAAAAGGTTCCACTGAGGATTTAACCCACTAAGGTCTGTCACTACTTGAAAATGACCAAATACCCATGGTTTTTCAAAAACATGTGTATTGGTATTGGTTGAGAAACTATACCTAGAGTTGTGGAAAACTATGGGTATAGGTTGTAAGCTTTCACCTATACACACAGTTTTTCAAAAACCATGGGTATAGGGTTTTTAATAACTATACCCATGGTTTTTAGAAAACCATGGGTATAGATTTCTTGTATTAAAAAGGGGGAAAATATTTCTACAAGATAAAAAAACATTTCACAGGAACACTTATTACTATGGTTTTACACATATAACCACGTTTTAGATAAATATATATGTGTAAATATATGTTTATATACCTATAAGTCAATGTGGTGGAGTGTTTAGGTGCCAAGATTGTATACAAATGGTCTAGGGATCAAAACCTATGACTGGTGATTTTTTAAAACCTATACCCATGGTTTTGAAACTATGGGTATATGGTTAATGGAAGAGTTTAATTCACCTATTCCCATGGTTTTGAAACCATGGGAATAGAATTTTCAAACTATGGGTATATATTAGAGATGTACTTATGGCTAAACACCCCTCAATTTTGGGGGATATACCCATGGTTTAAAACAATAGGTATAGGTTCCATTTCTAGTATGGTGTGATGTTATCTACCCCTTGGAAAAATAATACAAGAGATCTGAGTAAACCAAAAAAAAATTTATACCCAAATATTACATTTTATTATATTAATATTCACTATATATAATTACAATCCATGCAAAAAATTCAAAGTTTTAGTGCCTTCATAAAAAAAGTGAATATTAAAGATCTATATCATCTCCCACTTAGTACTTCATAACTATTACCCTTATAACACATATGATACTTCAAAACTTTCTTAAAATCATGGGGAAAAAAACATAATAAAGGGTTAGCATAGATGTTCATTAAGGTTAAAAAGAGAGATATCAATAATCAGTTAAGAATAACATGATACTAAGGGTGTGAGAACATGAGCATAAAATTTTAACATAGTACTCAATAATTCATTGATCATAATTATGGGTCATGGAAGATTTATTGTTAGTTCATAAGATATAAATCCTAAAGAAATCAAAGAACATGAGCCACGAGATCAAAAATTTAGCTTAAGATCACGTTAGAAAAAATTGGTATAAATTTTGGAATAATCATAATCATAAAAAAAATTATGTTAAAGATACCCATTAAGAAATTAATCACAAGTTAGTCTTTGGATAACCACCCATGTAACAAATTTGTGCATAAGATAACGACCCATGTAACCTATTTTATGATTGAAATACCCTCCAGTGTACCCTATTTTAGGCTTGGGATAACCCCGTGTGTACCCTTTCAGCTCATAAATAATTAATATTTACCCCATGAATTGAATGGATATAATATTCCCACCATCCACATAATCATAATCCATTCATTTGTATCCCATAATATCACAAAAATATTTATCATTCCATCATAACTTATCATGTGGAATATAAAATGGTTTCATAAATATTTCATCATCATACCCATAAATAATATAGATAAATAATGAAGCTGGTATCATATAATAATAAAAATATTAAATCATAACTCACATCAAAAGATGTTATCATAGGTGAAAGTTTCTTTTTAAATGTCACAGAACATTTTTTGAAGAAAATACCCTTTTCATTTTGAAATATCTTTTTTAAAATATAAAAAATTCCAAAATATTATTGAAAACATTATCTTTTAAAATAACCATTGAAACTTGAAAATAAATCTTTAAATCATCTATAGTTCATGATGGTTGGAAATTCCATTCATGACATGTATGTTAAAATAAAGAATACTTTCAGATTTTGTGTAAAAAGTTAAAAGTCCTCCATTCAAAAAAAATGTTTATTTTAAAAACAAATATATAAATTTAAAAAAATTACAAAATTAATTTAAACAATAATAGTATAATAGTAAATACATTCTTGAAAACATTTTAAACAAAATATAGACATTGAAGAAAAGAATTCTTAATCGAATAGTAAAACAATGTTGTTTTTCATTAAAACTACTCTTTCGATCTCTTTAGTACTTAAAAAATAAAAGGGAACTAAAATATGTAATATCTATAAATAAAAATATTAGAATAAAATAAATAATATTTTGGTGATTATTATTATATAATTTCATTATTGTAAATTTATGAATAAACAATCACAGTAAAAGTGATATTGTAACGTAAAACACTTAATGTTTTTGTAATCTTAGAGCCAAAATTTCATTAAAATGATAAACATAATTAGATTTTTAAATCCAAATAATTATAATGATAATAATAATAAAATATATTCATGGATAGTATACAAACCACACAAAATAAACATGTGGTGAATATAGAATATATCAAATAAAAATAAAATTGAGATGAGAAAACCATACCACGAGTTCTTCTTTCTTCATAAGCACTCTAACATCATGTATAGTAAAAAATAAATTTATTATAAATATATTAAATAAAATTATTCATACCCATGAAACCATGTATGGTTCAATTATAAAACATTAACACCAATTATTAATAATTATTTATTAAAAATCTTGGTTCATTGTGTTAACTATTTGGTTGTTCATAAAAGTATTGGATTAGCAGTTCTGATACTTGTGCTTTTATCAAAGTTAAAAAAATTATATAATGTTATTAATTATACAAATATTAAATATATTCATTATATTAATATTTATAATCATCCATTAATGGTATATAGAGAAAAATAATTCACACCGTTCATGGTGATGGTAGTTTGTATGTATTCATGAACATTGTGTTCATTTTTAAAAGAAAAGAAGAAAAGAAAGATAAATAATATTTTATCAATAAATAATAATTATTAATACATAAATATCAAATATATTTATTAAACAAATTATTATAAATAACCATGAAATATGGTGAAAGAAAATGAATCATATCATTATGTGGAGGCAGTAATCCACACGAACGCACGAGCGACACTTTCGATTCCCAATTGATGGAAATAAGGTAAAAAAAATTGGTTAGTTAATTTTCATAAAAAAATATAGATATATTTATGATACTGAATTATTCATTTTATGATTTATATAACATGTTTTTATAATGTTGAAGAATAAATAAAGTTGTAAGTACTAAGTTAAGAGTTATACCTATTTGTTGAGAATCCTCCATTGGATTATACCTTAAGATTTTAAAGGATGATATTATGATTGAAAAATGCCTCTAATACATATTAAGGGATGTTATTATTATATTATGGTAGGGTTTTCTGGTCTATAAGGATCAAAATTAGTCAATAAAGGAGAATATGTGGTTTCTTTTTATAAGAGAGGGGAGGGTCATCCTTGAAATTACTTAATATATTAAATTAATTTAAATTACTTTTTGTTTATGTGGACCAAAATCGACATATTTAGACTCTAGTATAATGATCAGTCTAAATAATATAATCCAATTAAATTTATATGTGTTTAACTATTTGTTTAACCCTTGTCTCTTCATTTTAACCCCCGTTAATCGTTTTGACAATTGTTGTGATATCAAAGTTTGTTTAGTCTTTAGTGAAGTAAAAGTGAGCCACAAGTGAAAAATGGTAAAAAAAAATTACCATATCCAATTAAATTAGAAAAATATAACATTTTTATGAATTTTAAATATTTTTTAAAAAATAATATTTAATATAAGATACCACTAAAGTCATTTTTGGGACTATTCACAAAGTTTTGCTGGAAAGGCAACAAAAAACAAATGGAATTAAAATATAAATTTTTAAAACATAAATAATAAGTTATATTTTTATAAAAAATTAACGTAACATAATAATTGATCAAATTTTTATTACTTTTAATATTTTTACAATTATTTATTAGATTTTTCTTTTACTTTAATAAGTTGTGTGGTAGCCTTGCATAAGCATTTAAGGTAATTATTTTATCAATAAAAATTAAAAATAAATTACCATAATAAAAAAATAATTCATATTTAAAATAAACATTTATAACTAAATGTAAAATCTTTATATCCTTATGAAAAAATATAAGACTTATTAAAATAAAGAGAGTGACATTTTGGATTTATTCTATACTAAAAATAATTTTAAGGCCATTATCAAAGAAAAATGGAATTAAGTTGAAATATATTTGAATATTGGATGATTATTTTCAAGAAAACTCATATAATATATATAATTTAGGTTTTTTATATATTTCCAAGCCTTGTCACATTATTTTTAACCCTATTTACCAAATTTACCCTTATTAAGGTGATAAATATTTACTAGAGTTACTATTCATAATGACAAAAAAATAAAGTTAACATATTTACCGAATTTGTAGCAAATAATTAAAATATTTTATCTATTTTTTTATGAATAAATTAATATAAGTTTCATATGTCTATTTTAAAATAAGCATGAAAAACGCAATGAAAACAAATTTTAGACAAATTCCTTTTTATGCATAAAAATGGTTTTATTATTATCTTATTCTTAGTAAAAACTATTAGTTATTTGTTAAAATATTTTATTAAATATAAAATATACAAATTTTAATATAATAATTCACTGGTATTTAATTTATTAAGAAAAATACTCATTGCACACCTAAAAATAGTTTTTCAGAAAAACATATTTTTTCTACATTAAAATTATTTTATAAAATAATAAGAAATGAATTAATTCTATAAATGTGTAGACAATAGTTTTTTTAATTAATTTACTCTTATTAAAACCCTTTAATTAAATGTATGTATGATAACTTTCACATTAAATAATAACAATTCAATAGCACAGCGTAGTTCGTTTGAACTCAATGTTGGGTGTAATGAAAAGTACTGAATACTTCTAGTTCATTCGAAAATAAATATATATAATATCTTTTTGTGTTAAATTATACCCCCTAGATTATATTTTACATATAAATACAATCACATTGATCCATAAAAATTAGGATATCTCTATTTCATTGCATCCTCAGGTTCCAATGTAGCTTCTTTGAATTTCTAATTCCTCCAAAGAACTTTAACCAGGGTACAGAGGCTTGTTCCATTAAACTTTATTTCTAAGATATAATATTTATAAAGGATTTTATTCATAAAAAATACTATTATTTTTTAGTAAAACCACTAAGTTTAATACATATGATGGATCAGGTATGTACTTCATTATAAGATATACATGGAACTCATCAGGAACATGAGAGAAGTTTGGTGGAAGCACTGAGAGAAAAACCATAGCCCTACTCAAAAAAAGAATCTCAAAGGGACCAATATACCAAAGGCCCAAATTTAACTTCTTTATAAATCTCATAACCTTCTTCCATGGAGAAATTTAGTGGAATACCATGTCAATAATTTTAAATTCTAGATGAAACTAATGATTATTATCATAACTATTTTATTGAATTTGAATATCCTTGATGTGTTACTAAATAGATCTAACCTTCTCAATCATTTCCTTAGCTATCTTAACTCACAATATATTTTTTTCTCTCTAAATTCATCCCAAAATGTCATATTTCTAAAATTATTTATATAGAGGGATTCATAAGGATCCATCTGAATGCTTGAGTGAATTATATTATTGTATGAAAACTTGACTAGAGGAAGGCGTTAATCCCAAACACTTTTGAAATACAAATAATAAGATCTTAATATATTCTCTATATTTTTAATGTTTCTCTTAGAATATTTATATGTTTGAGGATGATTGAATGTTCATAAACATAACATCATATCAAGATCTTGTAAAATTATTTCTTAGAACTTGGAGGTAAACCTGAGATCTCAATCAGACATAATATAATTTAGTACTCCATACGATCATATAACTTCCTTAATTTATATCCCAGAAATATAATCAATAGATAAATATTCCCAAATGGAAATAAAATTTTCTAATTTTTTAAGGATATTATCTAAATCCCAAATATAATTGTAGCCTTTAAATTTTTTTGGGAGTCCATTAATGAAATCCATTATGATGTTTTCACATTTCCATTCTGTTACGGGTAAGGGTTATAACATTCCCTTGATATTATATCTCTTAGAATTTAATTTCAAATATTCCATTTCCCAAGATATATACTCTATAATATATCCCTTAATTTTTTCCTTCCAGAAATACTCTTTCATATCTTGACAAATCTTCATTTGGATGAATATAGATTGATGAGATAAGAGCTTCATTCAACAACTCCTTCATCAATTCTAGTATTGATGGTAATCATACATATTTACTAAAAAATATAATTACATAAAAATAAATTATAAACATGGGAACATTTATCACAATATTTTTCATCTCAACATCCTCTTATGTGCCTCTTTAATATTTACATAGATGGATGGTTGGACACAAATTTGTGGAATAATATATTTTTCCCCATCCTTAAAGATTTCCAGATCCATCCTTTAAAATCAAGAAATAATAGATCTTTTATGATCCTCATCAAAAATAATCTAGCATGATACTTTCTAATAATAACATAATCCACTATATTATAATTCCTAGGGTGGTATTCTTTTTGGAAGTCATAATCTTTAATCAACACCAACCATATTATCTGGAGCATATTCAACTCTTTTTAAGTTAATATATACATTTTATATAATAAATAAGCATTAATAACAATAGGTAAACATTTTATTTTAATAAAAATATAACATAATTCACATATTAAATTTCATGTCCTAATAATTTTAAATTTATAGGATTAATATCAATTTTAAACTTACTAGGTCAAAAGAATCCTAGAATGAATTTTTTAAATTTTACCATAGAAATAAGCATTTGTGAATAATTGAAAATTTATAATTAAAGTATTGTTAATTATATTTATAATAATTTTTTATAATATATATTTATATTTATATTTATATTTAACCATGTTTTGGTATCATTTTTTTATAAATCAAGACAAGGTTATTTGGAGGTACAAAATGGTATTTTTCCAAAAAAATGTTTTTAAGAGCATAATATTTTTCTTTTTTAATGTATTAAAAAAACTATAATAATAACTAATTTAGATGAAATTTATATATTATATATCTAAAATAATTAATTTAAAACCATATAATTATTATCACTAATCAAATATTTAATGAAATATCATTTTATTCTTGAAAAATGAATTTCTTAAAAAAACCCCTTTTTCATCACATTTTGCAGGTTTACTATTACCTTAAAATTATCCCACTTTTATTAATTTAATTTTGTAAAATATATTCCATATTTGGAACCATAATAATTAAAATTAGTTAATAATTTCAAAATAATTTTTGTTCATAAGGAATAATAAAAATAATAAAAACTAGTTACCATGTTTAAGGTTAAAATGGGTTTACTGGGGGGTTAATATAAAATAATAGGGGTCACAATTTTTAAATACATTTTTAAACCCAATTTATGGGTTTATTTATAACCTACTCTTATCATCTTTCAATATGAGTCATTTTGGGCCGATTGTTTAATAAATTGACATAATAATATTTTAAAACTTTTAAAAAATATAAGTGTGCCACTCACCTCTACTATAAACGGAAACCTCCTCACCTTACTTCTTAAAACCCCTTGATCCATTTAGCTCAAAAAAACCTAAAATAACATCTCCCACAAATTCTTATACATTTTTAAATGTTTTTTCTTCCTATAATAAAAATCTTAAGGTCCTTAAAAAGCGATCAAAAGGAGATTTCTCTCTCAGAAGGTAAGCATCTTCACTATGCTCTTTCTTTTTTAACTTTTTCCTTTACCACAATGAATTTTATCCTAAAATTGAAATATAATAACTCCATTATATCCCATATAATGATATTATATTATATTTATGGCATAATATTTATCCATCTCCTTCTCCATCAAAGGGTAAACATGACCATTACTTATTAGTACAACAGACTGCCACCTCACAAACCATTTTAATTTGTTTTCCATCACTACCACACTTGGATATTCATAGTAAAATAAATAATATATATAAATTATAATAATGAAATAATAATTACTATGTAAATTTAATATATAATCTACTCCCTTACCCTTTCATTCATTAACAAAATGATAACGTCCATCGTGTGTGCGTACGACCCACCATCTCTATGAAGTGATGCGATTCATTTTCCATGTAAAAAATTCAATTATGATTCTAAAAATGTTTATAATGAATAAATATTCTATTTAAAACATTAATATATATTTTTAAATTATTAAAATATATCATATTCATAAGAATTAGAATGTCCACGAAAAAACATGAACTAGAAAATGAAGTAGTTAACACCTGAAATAATGGTAATAATAAAATATTATCAATGAACGGGTGATAAGATGTTATAATTGAATCATATATGATATTATAAATATTTATATGATTTTAATATTAACTAATAACAATTTTAAAACAATTATACATGAGTTTAAATCATGTTCATCTAAAGTAAAGTGTGTGGTAAGGGATTTCAACTCAATTTTCACTCCATTAATACATATTTATTATTTTACACCTATTAATTTTAGGTGTTGTATACACTACCAGTATTATATTTTTAACATGAATATATATTTATTCCTGATGATTAAAGATTCAATTTAAGTGTATTATTTCAATGTGTTAAAATATGAAATTTAATAAAGCCGTAAGAATTTTCTTTAATACTTAATTTTTTTAGGAGTGCTATTATTTTCATCCAAATAATGTTATAATATATCCTTAATATACTCCATATATTTCCTTATCCTCTTGATATTTATGGAATTTAATTTTTTTCTTCTAACTTTTCCCCTCTGTGTAATTTGAATTAATAAAATAAATGTTTAAAATAAAATTCGGTCTTATTTCTCTTTTGATTGGGTGTATTTATCTCTCATGTATATTTTTCCAAAATTTCTTTACAAAAGTAATTTTTTTACTCAAATAATTTATTATAGAAATTTTATGTTATTCTTGTCTTTTTAAAAAGTTTTAAATAAATATTTCTTATGTTTTTTGAATGGTTTATTCTTTACTCTCATTATAAAAATTGAAAAAGGAATGTTTCTTTTTAATGTATACATCATTAACAGATATTCCGGCTGCCAAAACTATTTTAATATATTTAGGATATTCTATAATTTTTTAATGGATTTAATAATAGAACTATTTAATGAAAAATTATTTTGGTGTTTTCATTCTTTTTTTATTCACAAATATACATCAATTTATTAAATATATATATATATTTATGATGAATTGAAGGTTATATTTTTTCTATTATTAATTTTATGGTCATTGAATTTCTCTTGAAACATTCACTTTATTATAATCAACCTTCATTATACATTTAATTTCTCTTAAATATTTATATTTTTTGTATAATGGGTATTATTATCGTCTAAACTATGTATCATTTTTAGATATAATATTTTACTATGACAGTTATTTGATTGGTCAGGAAAATATAAATATTATTTATCCTCTACGTCTTATATATATTTGTTGATAAGAAATATTATATATGAATTAAATTAATCCTTTAATATATGAAAAATGAATTGTACATTCAATAATGGGTGGGGATTGTAATTATATAGACCCCTAATGCATTAATAGGTATAAGGACCCACCCTTAAACATTACTTAATGTTGATTTATTTCAAGAATACACATTGAGGATCTTTTCAGGTTTAGAGTTTTAGATAATTAGATCATAAATCATGGATTACATTCCACATTTAAACAAGATGGTTACATAAAATAAAGTATTATTTTTTCCCATCAAAGGAAAAAAAATAAAACATGGATTCATTCTTGACACTTCCTCAAAACTATCATCACATCATGTACTTTTCCCTTGACTTGTGAAAAACATTTCAAAAACTTGGTATGAGCATAAAAAGCTCAGTAAGGGATATAAAAGTACGTAATGAAAACAGTAGTCCATGTATTCATACGAATCAATGAAATCATGATTTACTCATAAAACATAATCCATTTAACATACCTCATGAAATCATAAGATTTATGAATAACTCATAGAAATCATAAGACATAAATGTAACTTGAGGCATTCATAACATTCTTACATAGGGAGTAACCCTCATGGTTACGTTTGGAATACTCATTACAGTATATTCCATAAATATCTTTGTAGAAACCTTAATGTTTAACTCCTTCACGCTACCCAATGAATTGGAGAGCTATAACGAGCTCACCCACCCTTAGTTTATCACGGAACCACCCGTCTCCATAAACAATGCCCAAGAACCATAACATAATCGTATCACATAAAACATGAATAATGGAATCATAACATTTCCACATTTCAATCACAAGATATCAATACAAAACATTGATATAATCAAAACATTATCGAAACCATTTCCAATACCAAAATAAAATAAAATTAAAACATGGTATGTATTTTTCATTTAAAAAAAATGTTATGGCTTGTAGAGGAAGCCGAAACAAAAATAATGGTCACGGCGGCGGAGAAGTCGTTGTCGTCGCATACGTAAGACAAAAACATTCCCTTTCTTCATTTAGTAAAACACTTCATATAAAAATATTCCTTTTGAATAAAAGTAAAATTCAAAGGTGTTTATACACCATATAAAAGAAAGTTGTGTATAAAACAAAATATGCCTCAATGAAAGGAGATTGAGACGATGTCCCATACATCGTGTCCAACTTGACTTGACCATTTGTCAATCTCCTGAATAATAATACAGAGTTAATTTCTACTTAATTAAGAACCTTTTTCAAGTTCATTATTCATTTTATATCACTTATTACCATGTTATGAACATTATGTAATTATTTAAGTTAATAACGTTCGTTTTGTCGATCTTTGGTACTTGAGCCAAAAATAAACTTCTTATAATTATAAGTTGTTCATGTGGTCAAATATCCATTATATCCAGAATTATATTCATTATGTAGATATCATATATATCATATATATCCTATATATACATTTATTTATAATATTACATAACATTTAGAGGTAAGAAATGAAATGCACCGTTCATGGAGATGGTAATCCTTACGTACGCATGAACGCTACTTTCATTTCTATTTCGTATTTATTGGAATGAAATCATAATGATATAAAGGTATATTATAATTAAAGTATAATATAATATATAACATCATAAACTCCATCCTTTATACATCCCACATATGGAATTTACGAATCAAATCACTTTGATGGGGCGGTAGTCCTCACTTCCTAAAATGAAGATATCGCATTTACCCATAATGGAAACCATAAAGGTATGCCATAAATGAAAAATAAAAAATCATAAGGAAAACATAGACATAATATATATCATATATAAATATAGTGACATCTTAATGGCCACTATTAAAGGTGTTAAAAGAAGATTGAACAATCATCATTTCATGAGGCAGAAATTCTCCATCCACAGAAACAGTATGTTCTTTAACCATTAGATGGGAGTGTGTGTAAGTGTAAATCAAATCCTTCTCATAATAACATCCAAGTATATTGGAGATACTATTTTTTTATAGAAGAAAGGAATAAGGAGAGTTTGGGGGGTTGGAGAAGCAAAATAAAACAAAATAACACAAGTGAAGACATTACCTTCAAATCAGGTAACTCCTCTTGGTTTGAACCAAAAGGGTTTCTTGAAGAGATTTATGCCTAAGGTAAGGCTTCTATGATGAAGAGAGGGATGTGGATAGATAAAATGGGAATATCGTGGCCGAGCCAATGGCTTGAGAGGTGTGGGTAAGGTGGTATAGGTGGGGGCCTTTTATAAGAGGGAGGAGGGGCACTCTTGGAAAGACAAGAAATGTTACTTTATTATATAATGAGTTTCGGATTTGAAATGTCCCACAATGATATATTTCAAGGATATCGTGATAATGGTTCAAAATACACCCATACAATAGGTCTTTGACAAGTGTAAGTATTAGATTTTACATTATCATTTCATTTTATTTAAATCGTTAATTAATGAGGTAATCGCTGCATCATCATGGTGTCATAAAAAATTTAATTTATTTAATGTCTAAAAATTATAAAAAAAATATCATGTTGTAGGAAATATTTTTATCATTAAAAATACTATTTATAGTCTAAGATATCATTTACACAGAAAAAAATAAAATTGTTTTACTTGGGTGATGCATATTTTGGTTATACTTTCCCTTTAAAAAATAATATAATAAAATGTCACTATCACCCAAAAGTGATTCCACGGGGTCCCAAAGTTTGGCACAAGGCATCCCATGTTCGGCCATGACACAACCAGTATCATTAGAACACATGTTGGGGTCATTTTCTATTATTATGATATTATTTTATTACCCTTAACTACCAGATTACTAATTAATCACGATAATTAAAGATAATTACCGTCGTTACTATTCATAATGTCCAAAAACAAAGGAGTATTAATTAAATAATTTGGACCTCCTGATTCCAAATAAGTAATCGATTTTACCAAATTACAAACACATAAATTGTAGTAATTAATTTAAAAATAATTCTCGTTGTCAAAACAAATAGAGGGTTTTTTAGAAACAATATCTATCAAAAGCTTGACAATTGTTTATATCCAATTTCAAAGTGAAATTAATTCCAATGACCACCATTTGATTAAATGGTAAAAATATGTTCTATTTAAACTTTAAAACCAATTAAAAAGATAATCTATTCATATAATTAAATTAGATGAAAATGCAATTTTGAAGTAAAATGCAGTATTTTTCACTATTCATTAAAAATGAACATTCTTACAAAATTACCAAAAAATTATCCAAATTAAATTTCAATTCCCCAATTCTAAAGAATATGTTTATTTTGAAAAAAAGAGCTTATAAAATTTTCAAAATATACATTTAAAAATGGTTCTCCATCAAAAGGTGGTAAAAAAATATTTTAAAAATACTAGAGAATTCTATGCTTAAGATTGGATTTATTCTCATTTTAAGCCTCTAAAACACTATCTAATTCATAAATAGAAATATATTTGAAAATAAATAATTCTTTAATTACTTGGGATTTTACATCCTTCCCACCTTTAGAAAATTTTGTCCCCACAATTTATTTACTTATCGAATAACTTGGGGTATTTATCCCTAATTGAATTTTCAGATTCCCATGTTGCCTCTTCAATAATATGGTTTTTCCACAAAACCATTACTTGATGAATAACCTTATTCTTCAATACATGCTCCCAGTGGTCAAGAATCTGGCCCATTTGTTCTTCATAAGATACGTTCTCTTCCAGCTGAACTACCTCTCGACTCAAAACATGAGATGGATATGGCATGTACTTCCTTAACATTGAAACATGAAAAACATTGTGTACCTGAGATAAACTTGGAGGTAAAGCCACTCAGTATGCAATTGATCCAACTCTCTCCATAATTTCATATGGTCCAATGAACCTTGGACTCAGATTTCCTTTCTTACCAAATCGCATCACACTTTTCTATGGTGAAACTTTGAGAAAAACATGATCACTTACCTCAAAAGAGAGATCCTTCCTCCTGTTGTCCACATAACTTTTCTTCTTACTCTGATCTATTCTCATGTTCTTCTGAATCATCTGAACTTTTTTTGCCAACTCTTCTACCAATTTTGGTCCCATCAACTTCCTTTCACCCACTTCATCCCAAAAATCTAGAGTTTGACACCGCTTCCCATATAATGCCTCAAATGGTGTCATCTGTATACTGGAATGAAAATTGTAAACTCAAAAAAATAAAGATGTTGGTCCCAACATCCCTGATAATCCATCAAATAAGCACACAACATATCCTCCAAATTCTGAATTGTTCGTTCTGACTGCCCATCTGATTGAGGATGAAAAATTGTACTAAAATGTAATTCAGTACCCAACGACTTCTGAAGGCCTTTCCAAAAGTTAGAAGTAAACCAGGGATCACGATCAGATAAAATGGAGAGGCAAACTCCATGTAACCTCACTATCTCTTTAAGATAAAAATGAGAGAGTTGATCTTGGGAGAAATTATCTCGTAGAGCAAGGAAATGAGAAGATTTATTCAAGCGATCAACAATAACCCAGATTGCATTATTACCTCAAGGTGTCTTCGGCAACCCCACAATGAAGTCCATGGATATATTCTCCCATTTCCACTCTGGAACTGGTAAAGGCTGAAGCATCCCTTTCGGTAATTATCGCTCTGCTTTAACCTATTGACAATTCAAACACTTCATAATAAAATTATCAATACCTCTTTTCATTCCATACCACTAGTAATACTCTCGAAGATCTCTATACATCTTAGTACTTCCAGGATGAGCTGAAAACGGAGAACTATGAGCTTCACATAACAACTCTCTCTTCAACTATTAATCACATGGAATAAACAACCTCTTCACAAATATCAAAACACAATCATTATCAATATTGAATTAAAGAAAATTACCCTTATGAACCAGCTCTATCTTTTTCTGCAACTCACTGTCTTGCTTCAATGCTTGCTTAATTCTGTCTCATAGAGAAGATTTCACTGATACCTGAAACAAAACAGAATAACATCCTACACCAACAACTTATATGCCAAATTTCATCAAATCCTTAACCAATGGATCATGTTCTAAACATAACATGGTTAATGAAACATTACTTTTTCAACTTAAAGAATCAGCCAATTTATTTTTTTTTCCAGATGGTAATGAATTGTACAATCATAATCCTTGATTAATTCCAACCATCTCCTCTATCTCATGTTCAATTATTTTGGAGTGAATACATACTTTAAAATTTTGTGATTAGTATATATTTCACACTTTACATCATACAAATGATGCCTCCAAATTTTTAAAGTGAAAACTACAACAGCTAATTCCAAATCATGTGTAGGGTAATTTACCTCATGATTTTTCAACTGACGTGAAGCATAATCAATTACCTGATCATTATGCATTAGGACACAACCAAGTCCTTTCAATGAAGCATCATTGTAGATAACAAACTCACCATTCCTGGAAGGTTGTGCCAAAACTGGAGTATTCACCAATCTTATTTTCAACTCCTAAAAATAATCATAACATCCTTTTGTCCAGATAAACTTAACACCCTTCTGAGTTAGCTTAGTCATTGGACTAGATAACCATGAAAATGTTTTAACAAACCTTTCGTAATAGCCTGACAAACCAAGAAAACTTCGCATCTTGGTTACATTTGTGGGTCTTTGCCATTCTTCAACAACCTTTGTTCTTGCAGGATCAACAGGTATTCCATCTTTAGAAACAATGTGACCAAGGAAAGAAATTTGTTGCGACCAAAACTCAAACTTGATGAATTCACATACAATTTCTTTTCTTTTAAGGTTTGAAAAATAACCCTTAAATTACTTTCATGCTCCTATTTACTTTTAGAAAACACCAAAATATCATCAATAAAAACAACCACAAACTTATCCAAGAACTCATGGAAAATTCTATTCATAAGGTCCATGACTACAACAGGTGCATTGGTTAACCCAAAAGGCATTACTAAAAATTCATAATGGCCATATCTTGTACAAAAAGTGGTCTTCGAAATATCTTCTTCCTTTACCTTTAACTAATGGTACCCCGATCTCAGGTCAATCTTTGAAAAATACTGAGTTCCCTGAAGCTGATCAAACAAATCATCGATATGAGGCAAAGGATATTTGTTCTTAATAGTGATGTTATTCAAGGCTCTATAATCAATGAAAATTATAATAGAACCATCTTTCTTTTTAACAAATAAGACAGGAGCACCCCATGGTGATGTGCTAGGTCGAATGAAACCTTTCTCTAATAAATCTTGTAATTTCTCCTTCAACACTAAAAGTTCAATTTGAGCCATTCGATAAGGGAGTTTTGAAATTGGATTAGCATCAGGAACTAAGTCAATAGTAAATTCAACTTCCAGATCTGGTATTATTCTAGGAAACTCATCAATACAAACATCAGGATACTCATTTACCACTGGCACATCATTAATCTGAACAATTCCTTTGTTTTCAACAATATGTGCAAGGTAACATTCATTTCCATATTTTACAAGTTTCTCAGCCTCTTGATGTGTTATCAACAATAAGGGTTCATTCTTGTACACAAACTGAAATTATTTCTGAAAAGAAACTTCTTTAGCTCTAAAATCAATCTTACCATGGTAAACAGAGAGCTAATCCATACCCAGGATAACATCAAACACTACTAGAGGTAAAACAATAAGGTTTGAAAGTAGGTTCTTTCCATAGATAAGGATATGAATATTCTTATAAATTCTTTTTGCCTCAACATTTCCCCCAAGTGTTTTTACCACAAGTTTAGGAGTCATTTCTTGAGATGGAATTCCCTAATTACAAGAAAATTTTTAAGAGATGAAAGAATGTGTAGACCTTGAATCAAACAACACATTGGCATAATCTGAAAAAACAATCAAAGTCCCTGATACCACTTCATTTGATGGCCCAACATCTGCTGAAGTAGTTGAAAAGGATTTCACCACACCTTTCTTCTTGTAGTATGACTACTTCCCATAATTTGAGCTCTTTTTCAAACACTCGTTTGCATAATTATCCATCTCATTTCACTTGAAACATTTCACTAACTGTAATTCAAATTTGTTCTTACCATCACCCTGATCTTTTTCAATGCAATAACGAGCCTTATGTCCCATATTACCACATCGGTAGCACTTTCCAGAATTCAGAAGAAATTCCCCAGCATGCCTTTTACCGCATTTATCACAAACTGAAAACTTAGTTTTCTTACCATCAGTCCTCTTTGAAGGATTCTTCCCTTTCTCCCGTCACCTCGGTCTCTTCTTCTGTTGGTTGATATAGAATACTTGATAATCGGAAAACTTCATTTCCACCTTTCTAGCACATCGAACAATATTTTCATACCTTTTGAACTCAAGAGAAGCAAGATCCCTTCGATATTTTGGATTTAATCCAGAGTAAAAAACGATTGATTTTACTATCAAGATCTTGGATAAAATTTTGAGCATACCTTGCCAATCGAGTGAACTTCTCTTCATAAGCAACCACTAAGTTTTCCTCTTGCCACAATTCCAAGAATAGTTTTTCCATCCTAAGTCGAACAGCCTTAGGAAAACATTTCTCAAGAAACATACCTATGAATTTATCCCAGTCAAGAGCATCAATATCATCATCATCCCTGATATTTTTAACCATCGACCACCACTGATCTACTTCACCCTCCAAACGGTAAACAGCAAGACTAACCTTTTGATTTTCTGAACACCCCATGACATCAAAAATCTTCTCCAGTGCTTTAATCCACCCTTTAGATTGCACAGGGTCAGATGGTCCTCTGAATGATGGGGGATGTTGCCTCATGAAATGTTACACCACTTGCATGTTCCTCTGCGGTTGATCTTGTTGATCTCATGCATGGATACCACCACCATTTATCACTTGATTCAACTATGCAATTACTGAAACAAACTGTTCAGTTCAAATTCCGACCATCTCAGGATGCTGATTCTGAAGGTCATTTTCTTTTGTTGGCCTTCCTAGCACTACTTCCTTGTTTCCTCTGCAGAAAACCATTCTTAACAAACATGTCTTAGATGAAGCAACATGGTAATCTTTAAATGTTATATCATTTCAATTTGACCAAAAAAATATATTTGGATAATCGTTTAATAGAATTCTAACTCCTAAAGTTATCTAAACCTCCCTCTGATACCAACTATAAGGCCCCATCCTTAAACATTACATAATCTTCAGTTATTTAAAGAATACACATTGAGGATCTTTTCAGGTTTAGGGTTTTAGAGAATTAGATCATAAATCATGCATTACATTACACATTTAAACAAGGTGGTTACATAAAAGACAGTATTCTTTTTTCCCATCAAAGGAAACAAAAATAAAACCTGGATTATTTCTTGACACTTACTCAACACTATCATCACATCATGTACTTTTCCCTTGACCTATGAAAAACATTTCAAAAACTTGGTACGAGCATAAAAAGCTCAGAAAGGGATATAAAAGTACCGAATGAAAACATTAGTCCATGTATTCATACGAATCAATAAAATCATACTTTACTCATAAAACTTAATCACTTTAACATACCTCATGAAATCATAATATTTATGAATAACTTATAAAAATCATAAGACATAAAGGTAACTTGAGGCATTCATAACATTCTTACATAGGGAGTAACCCTCATGGTTACGTTTGGAATACCCATTACAGTATATTCCCTAAATCTCTTCGAAGAAACCTTAACATTTAACTTCTTCATGTTACCCATTGCATTGGAGGGCTATCAAAGGCTCACCCACCCTTAGTTTATCACAGAACCACCCGTCTTCATAAACAATTCCCAAGAACCATAACATAATCGTATCACATAAAACATGCATAAAGGAAACATAACATTTCCACATTTCAATCACAAGATATCAATACAAAACATTGATATAATCAAAACATTATCGAAACCATTTTCAATACCAAAATAAAAGAAAATTAAAACATGGTATTTATTTTTCATTTAAAAAAGGTTATGGCTTGTAGAGGAAACCGAAACTCAAACAATGGTCACGGCGATGGAGAAGTCGTTGTCGCCGCATACATAAGAAAAAAACATTCCCTCTTTTAATTTAGTAAAACAATTCGTATAAAAAGATTCCTTTTGAATAAAAGTAAAATTCAAAGGGCTTTATACACCGTATAAAATAAAGTTGTGTATAAAACAAAATATGCCTCAATGAAAGGAGATTTAGACGAAGTCCCATACCTCATGTCCGACTTGACTTGATCATTCTTTAATCTTATGAATAATAAACTAGAGTTAATTTATACTTTCTTAAGAATATTTTTCAAGTTCATTACTCCTTTTATATCACTTATTACCATGTTATGAACATTATGTAATTATTTAAGTTAATAACATTCGTTTTGTCGATCTTTGGTACTTGAGCCAAAAATAAACTTCTAATAATTATAAGTTATTCATGTGGTAATATATCCATTACATACAGAATTATATTCATTATGTAGATATCATATATATCATATATATCTAGTATATACATTCATTTATAATATTACATAACATTTTGAGGTGAGAAATGAAATGCACCGTTCATGGATATGGTAAGCCGTACGTACGCATGAACGCTACTTTTATTTTTATTTCATATTTAATGGAATGAAATCATAATGGTATAAAGGTATATTATAATTCCTGTATAATATCATATATAACATCATAAACTCCATCCTTTATACGTCCCACAAATGGCATTAATGAATCAAATCACTTTGAGGGGGCGGTAGTCTGCACTTCCTAAAATGAAGATATCGCGTTTACCCATAATGGAAACCATAAAGGTATACCATAAATGAAAAATACAGAATCATAAGGAAAAATTAGACATAATATATATCATATATATAGATTTACAACTTAATGGCCACTATGAAAGGTGTTAAAAGAAGATTGAACAATCATCGTTTCGTGAGACAGAAATTCACCATCAACAGAAACAGTATGTTCTTTAACCATTAGATGGGAGTGTGTGTAAGTGTAAATAAAATCCTTCTCATAAAAACATCCTATTATATTGGATATACTTTTGTTGTTACATAAGAAAGGAATAAGGAGAGTTCATGGGGTTGTAGAATCAAAATAATACAAAAGAACACAAGTGAATACATTACCTTTAAATCGGGTAACTCCTCTTGGTTTGAACCAAAACTGTTTCTTGAAGAGCTTTATGGCTAAGGTAAGGATTCTATGATGAATAGAGGGATGTGGAGAGATAAAATGGGAAGATATTTTCTGATCCAATGGCTTGAGATGTGTGGGTAAGTTGGTAGATGTGGGGGCCTTTTATAAGAGGGAGGACGGGCACTCTTGGAATGTCAAGAAATGTTACTTTATTATATAATGAGTTTCAGATTTTAAAGTTCCCACAATGATATATTTTGAGGATAAGGTGACAAGGGTTCTAAATACACCCATATAATAGGTCTTGGAAAAGTGTAATTCTTAGATTTTACATTATCTTTTCATTTTATTTAAATTGTTAATTAATGAGGTAATCGCTGCATCATCATGGTGTCATAAAAAATTTAATTTATTTAATGTCTAAAAATTATAAAACAAATATTATGATGTAGGAAATATTTTTAGCTTTCCAATTACTATTTATAGTCTAATAGATAATTTACACCGACAAAACTAAGATTGTTTTACTAGGGTGATGCATACTTTGGTTATACTTTCCCTTTAAAAAAATAATATAATAAAATGTCACTATCACCCAAAAGTGATTCCATGGAGTCCCAAAGTTTGGAACAAGGCATACCATGGTCAGAAATGAAGAGACTAGTAGCATTAGGACACATTTTGGGGTCATTTGTTATTATTATGATATTATTTTATTACCCTTAACTACCCAATTACTAATTTATCACGATAATTAAAGATAATTACCGTTGTTACTATTCATAATGTCCAAAAACAAAATATTCTTAATCACATAATTTGGACATTATGATTGCAAATATGGAATCCATTTTACCAAATTCCAAACATAGAAATTGTAGTAATTAATTTAAAAATAATTCCCGTTGTCAAAACAAATAGTGGGTTTTTTAGAAACAATATCTATCAAAATTTTGACAATTGTTTATGTCAAATTTCAAAGTGAAATTAATTCCAATGACCAGCATTGGATTAAATGCTAAAAATATATTTTATTTACAATTTAAAACCAATTAAAAAGATAATATATCCAAATAATTAAATTATATGAAAAAGTAGTTTTGAAGTAAAATGCAGTATTTTTCACTATTCATTAAAAAATGAACATTGTCAGAAAAATACCAAAAATTTATCCAAAGTAAATTTCAATTCCCCAATTCTAAAGAATATGTTTATTTTGGAAAATAGAGCTTATTAAATTTTCAAAATATATATTTAAAAATGGTTCTCTATCAAAAGGTGGTAAAAAATATTTTAAAAATATTAGAGAATTCTATGCTTAAGATTGGATTTATTCTCATTTTAAGCCTCTAAAACACTATCTAATTCATAAATAGACATAGATATGAAAATCCATAATTCTTTACTTACTTGGGATGTTACAATAGGTCTCATGAGAAAAACCATTTTTCCAGAATTATTAAATGGGATTTTGGTGTATACCTACCCATACATTAAAGTATCTTGTAATAAGGCCTTAACGATAAAGATATCATGATTTATGAGATCACAAAATCAAATATTATGAATTTCACTCATTTTAAATTTTGTTATTTTTATACATGGTATTACATCATTATTATTATCCAGAAATTCATTTAATGCTCAATTAATTGATTAAATTAAATGTGCTTTCAGTTATCTACCCTGACGTATTTATTGTATTTTGTTTAATAATAATATATTCTAATCTATATAACCCTTAATTAGTATCTTATATCACAATTTTTTTCCTTTCCCTTGGATCTGAAGAAGGAATTTTTAATGAGTTCATGGATGAAGAATATGTACTTTCACTATGTTTTTATATTTTTGTTCCAATGTCATATGGGAAGCATGTTTTCATCTGGTTCATAAAGAAGAAAAAAAATTCAATCCATGGTGTTGTTATCCCTTGTATTTTATTAAAATATAATAAATTTTACATTGAATATGGGTTACTATTGTTTGTGTTGTTATTTTTGATATTAGAGATATTTTAGTAGAAACCTTTGGCATTAGATTTAGTAAAATATAAATTAGGGAACATAACCCTATGAAAGACTTTGAGGATATGTATAACAATTTTATAATATCATAAAATTTTATGTAAGGTAGAGATTATGTGGTTTTTTATGAATACATAAAAATCTGGATTGTAACACCCCCAGATTTCGTAGTACGTTATCTCCTTAATGTAATTTAATAGCTTTCACTACACGTGACATTGTGTTCGAGCGCACCAAGACTTACCAAACAAGCAATTTAAAAAGCCGTTATGAATATTATTAACTGAATTTGGAATTTTATATACTCCATATAATTTTAACATCCGTATTATGTTTTTTTAGACATAATATATGGATAAATTTAATTTTTCAAAAAAAAAGAGGTATTTTTTTAAAAAATACAATTTTCCACCATTTAATAGAGAACCCCTTTTAAATACAATATTTTGTACTACTATATATTCAATTTAATGAAATTAAATTCTTCTTTAGAATCGGGATATAAAAACTTAGTTTTGACAAATTTTTAGTACTTTCTTGATAACATTCATATTTTGATGAATATTGAAAAATATTAAATTTTAATTAAAAACAGATTTTTTAATCAAATTAATTTATATTGTTAAATTATAAATTTGAGTGCTTGTAATGTATCATTATAATATATTTTTATAATTAAATATAATTTAATTTATTGGATTTAATTTCACATTTAAATTGGATATAAACAGATATCAATCATTTGATAGTTTTTACTTCTCAAAAACCTATTTTCTGATTTTGACAACAGAAATTAATTTTAAATTAATTAATTAAACTTATTTATTTTTAATTTGTTAAAATATAAATCATTTTTGGATTCATAATATAAAAATTATCTTAGGGTGAATTTTTGGTATTTTTCTGAAAACATTAAAAATTTTATGAATAGTGAAAAACACTGCATTATAGATAAAAACCAAATTTTCATTTAAATAATTATTTTTAAATTAAATATTTATCATAATATAGATATGTAATATATATATTATTAAAATTTATTTCATTTGAGTCATTTAATAATATTATTACCTGTATAAAATTTTATTGAACCATTATAACGTCTTTTTACCCACCTTTTATGCACATTTACCCACCTTCTTTGCACATTTGTAAATTTTCATAAAATGTAATTTTACCACTTATGTGAACTTAATTTCAAAAATATGAGAGACAAGGTTGATATTAGTAAGTAAAATTTGGTTCAATAGGAAGAAAATACTTTTTGGTGAATAGTTACTTTTGAATTTTATTTACCACAGCAAAAAGTAAATAAAGTAATTAAAGGTAAAAATAATATTAAAATTACCCAAAAACATGTCCTAACTCTATTGGATAATTTTATTTTGACCAAAATCATCCTTAGGACAAAAATAAGATCATTTGGATTCATTTGGGTTATATTATGACATTTATTATATTTTATTTAAAGAAGAGCTAAAAGTGTTAAATTCAATGTTTAATAACTAAACCATTTTTAATATAGGGTTATACATCAGATAAATATGACTATAAATATTCATATAAAGTTAAAAATCTTTCCTACATAATGGTATTTTATTTTTAATTTTTAAAAATTAAATAAGTAAATTTATTTATAACACAATGATGATGTAGTAATTACCTTATTAATGAAAGAATAAAATAAATTATATTATAAATATTATAATAAATATAATTTGAAAGTTTTGATGTAATACACAAATATTATAGGTTAATATGACATTTTAGGGTGTATTTAATGTATTTTTTTTTTTGAATTAATAAACTTTTTATGACTTTCAAAAAACCAAATACTAAATAGTGTCATAATTGACATAAATGAGTTTTTAAAAAACATACTATATTATTAAATGATATAATATTCCTAAAAATATAAAGTTCATCTAAATGACTTAAATAATGATATATATGTCATTAATGAACCAATTGGGATTCTCTTGGAATTTTATACTAAGTTTATTAACCATGTGATATATAAAAACAAGAAGACATTGTAAAAGGTAAACTATTTAACTAAGAGTTAAATATAAAATATAAGGTTAATACGATGACCTAAACTTGTCTAAAACTGATTGGTTGAGAGCATTTCAACTCATCCCCACCTTATCCTCAAAAAAAATCCATTTGGAGCTATTATAAACCGAATAATACTTTAAAATAAAATAATATTTCATTCTTTTCCTAAAGTGACCATCACCTCTCTTATAAAAGGGAACTTCCCCTTCTCTCAAAATCATACCTCAAAAGCCTTTTGGATCAGCCAACCCCTGCTCATATATCCTCCAAAACACCCTCACTTCAACCTAGAGGCATTAATTTTATCATAAAGACAACTTGTGGATCCCTTTTGATCAAATCAAAAGGAAGCACCCGAAGAAAAGTTTATTATTTCATCCCCTCTTTCAAAGTTCTTTTCTTCTTCCACTTCCTCTTTATTTGATGTTTCCATACCAATATAATAACTCAAGTACCTTATAAATCCTGTGATTTTATTATAAATATGGTAAAACCATATTCATTATTATATCCATTCTATTAATGAGAAACTCATCACACATGCATACATATGGCTTACCGTCTCTATGTCGTGGTGTAGTTTGTTATTCAACACTTCATTATTTAGATGGGTATAATAGTGAGTATAATTGATGTAAATAATAAATATATTTTTTTAATGATTATTTATATATAATATATGATCCAATTACATAATATTTCACCATCAATATAATGATATCATCACTCGTTCATACGTACGGCCTACCGTCTCCACGACTCGATGAGATTCATTTCCAAGTTCACCATTCAATGATGATTTTATATATATATTTATTTATTTATTTATTTATTTATTTATTTAATAAGTATGTAATATATTATATAATAATGCTACTATATATATATATATATAAGTATGTATATATATATGTATGTATTTACATATATCTCAATCAGTTACTTCCATTCAATACGATATGAAAACGGAAATGGAGTTTATACGTACGTACGACCTACCATCTCCATAAATGGTGTTTCTATTTCATAAATATATCTATTATAAATATTTATATTATGACTATTTATTATATAAAAATAATTTTTTATATTCTCGAAGTATGTAAATCATGATCCAAGTGATAAAATCCAGAATAACAAGTAAAAACATGTACGATAAAGAATGTGATTTTCACCCGAAATGTTACTTTAACAAGGAAATTATTATTAAATAGGTAGTCTAAATTAATTAATAAATCATATATGATTTCATAAATATTAATTTGGTTATGGTATAATTTTATAAGATCCTATGGTCATTATAAATAAGTTTAAACGTACCCTCGACTAAAGGAAAGTACAAGGTAAGGGTTAATTCCTCAATCTCATTATTATCCAAGATTGTTTATGTGTAAGTTTTTTCTGGGAAAATTTATTATCCATGTCCATGTTTCATAAATCATTTTTCAAAAGGATTATTTTTAAGTTACTTTATAAATAAAACATCATATTAAATGGTTCATATATTTATTCTTCAAATTCATTCTCATTAATGTCCATGTTTTCAAAATTATTTTTAGGATTTATTTATATGGACATGAATGTTTTAAAATGTAAATTAATTTCAAAAGATTCAAAGTGGTATGGGACACTTTGATTCTGAAATTACTTTTAAATGTCTTACTTTCTAAATTGTGTGACTTTTTAATGATTTCATGAAAAAGGGATATTTTTCTCAAAGAGGTCTACTGATCATTTTCAACTATGTAAACATCCTTTACTGGATATTATTCTTCATTGAAGTTGATTTATTATAAAGCAATATTCTATATTTTATTTAATGTGTTATTCTATGTTTGACTGTGGATGTGCTATTTTTATACCATTCATGGTTTATGGTTAAAGTATTGACACTTCATATGCTAGTTTTAATACGAATGTTTAGGTTATGTTTCAACATTTTCATATGAGGAATGCATTGGACTTAGTAAGGGATGGGTGGATCCCTCTATAGCTTCTCAATGCATTTGTAGGTCTCATGAGACAAACTAGTGTCTTGTCACAAGGCCTTGGAAAAAAATATTTGTAGTCTTGGCACGAGGCCTTAACTATGTGGTTATGATGTCTGGCATTATGCATTCCCTTATTATGAAATTAGTTATTACATGTGATTATTCAACTAGTAGAATATCCATTTTTATTTTTATATGGTAATGTTTGATTTATTTTTTCTAGATTATGTTAAAGTCTATGTTTAAAAGGTTTTTGTTTTTATTACACATCTTGCCTTAAAATTTTATAGCTTCTTCTAAATTATTTACCCTTACTGGTTTAATTCCATGAAGTGTATTATGATTGATATACAGGTTTACGTTAAGAGAACAATGATGTTATCAAAGGATTATTTATGTAGTGTTGAATGTTAGGAAGTTTAATGTAACGTTCAGGTATGTAATATATTTTCCAAGACTGCAAAATAGATCGGTCCTTTGGAACTTGATTCCTCGTAATCATGCCAATATAAGATAATAATGAAATAACTCTGTGTAACTATGGTCGGGGCATTACATGAATACTAAAAGTGGGAATGGTTTTGTAAAAAATGCATCTATGTGTAAAAACCCTAAAAGGAGTTGGTCGACTATATCACGACCATCATTCAGGTGAAAAGTTAAAGGGACCTTACTAATAACCATGTATTAAAATTGCAGTGGGGATATGCTTGGGTAAATTCACAATATCATTAAAACCCATTATGAAATATTTTAAAATATATTTATAATTTAAGGATATTCCCAAAGAAACTAAGTTTATGATTTTGAGATTAATAGTGCAAAAAATTTAAATTTAGGTTAAGTGTTATAACAGAATTATAATAATATAGTATTATTTAAAATTAATAATTTTATAAGATAATTCAGTATATTCCATTTTTTTAGAAATGTTTCCTAGAAATAATAATGTTATTAATAGTCATGTCTAATGTATAGATTTTTCGGTTGAGAAAGCCTACACAACTAGTGTTGCAGATGAAAATATCACAGACATATTTTGGAATTTGACCATGATAATGACTGATAAACTTGAACATATGGGTCAAAAAGATGTTTCCGGGCTTGATACACATATATTTGATCATTTAATGTAATATAATCCTCAATATTTTAGCAGAACTACTAATATAGTGGTATCTGAGTAATGGATTAAGTCCTTTAAAAAGATATTTCCGGAAATAGGATGCGATGAAAGGGAAAAAGTTATAATGGAAGTATATTTTAAATTTGATTCTGATCAATGGTAGTTACTGATTCAAAATACAAGGTAGGATGAAGAAATAGAACATAAGGAATAGAGAGCTTCAAAAGTATAATTATTTTGAAAATATATCACTCGTTAGTAATGAACTGAAATGAATAAAAAGTTACAGAGCTCAAAAAAAGGAACAATTAATGTTTCTGGGAGTATGAGGTTACCTTTAAAGATTCTCTATGTATACTATGGATTACATATGTAATATGAAAGTAAATATTGGAAATTTATTTAAATTACTTAATACAATCCTCTAAAGGGAACTTGTTTCTTAAAAAAATTCATCATAAGATGAAATAGTATTATGTGCCACAAAAATAGATAGGGAATTTTCAATATCCTATATCTTTAAGGTAAATTAAGGGAATAATATGTTTGATAAACTCCAAGAAAAAAAATTAACACATGAAATAATAATAATGGAATGAATAAATTTCCATCTTTTGAAAAAATTTTGAAATAAGCATCCAAGAAAATGATTGAAGGGCATGAGATTTTATTAAATGTGTAGAGATAAAGTTGATCTAGATAAAAAAATTAAGTCAAAGAAATATACCACTAATATCCAATGCGTTATATATTAATAATTGTGTTATTATTCAAACTTATTTCCAAAAAATCAAGGTAACTTACTGCAAAAGAGGTTAAGGGGGGAAGGGAAATCTTATGTGATCACTACAGCCAAGGTTAAATATCCAAAATATATGGTGGAATGTAGTTTAATTATAAACTAAAATTAAGATAATGATTCATTTTATTCAATATATTATCACCCTTTTATATCTTTCATGTTTTTTTAATAAAATTATATATTTTCTTACCAAATTAATGAGGGGGTTGTCAGTCAAGACTCCTAGTGGAAATCTCACCACAATAAGGATGTTTCGGTTAGTTCCTATTATTCAGCATAAATATTCCCTATTTTTTAGACTTTATTATTATACCTATGGTTTACTTTTATATAATACTTAATATGTATTTTATTTTAAAATATAAAACAAAAAATTTATTTCCAAGAGAAGGAAATTATGATTCATGATGAATATATATAATTACATGTCATTAGAGGGGATAATTCATCATCTAAGTCATGTATAGATGCCATTATAGTAACTATTCTAAATGAGATTCTTGTGGAATAAGAGAAAACAAAATTTATGGATGAAAAGGGAAATCCTCAAATTGAGGATGTACATATTCCATAGGAAAAAAATTGATGTATTTCCTAAGGAATAACCTAGACATCCACCAATATGTGAAGTATATTTCTCCATTGATTTAATCCATGGTGTAACACCTATATCAAAGACTTCTTATATAATGGACACTATGGAATTGGTGGATTTGAATAAGAAACTATAATATTTTGTGGAAATTGATTTATACACCCTACTGTTTCACCTAGGTGATACCTTATTCTTTTAGTTAAGAAGAAATAAGTATCTATGAGGTTGTGTATTTATTATATGGAAATCAATGCTATTACTATGAAGAACAAGTATCATCTTCTTTGTATTGATGATTTTGACAATCAAATTCATATATCTACATATTTTTCAATTATTTTCCTTCATTATTAATATCATAATTTATGATTAAAGAAGTAATATATTCTAAAAACAACATTTTATATGAGGTATAGACATTACAAGTTTACAGTAATTCTATTTGTATTTACTAATGCACCCTATATTTTTAGGGATCTGATGAATATAATATTAAAGGAATATATTTATAATTTTTTTTAATGTTTATTGATGATATCATTGTGTACTCTAAAAACTATGAGGACCATTAGAATCACTTAAGAATCAATTTTGAGACTCTTATAAGAAAATATTTATATGGGAAATTTAGAAAGTGTGAATTATGGCTTTAGAACATTTATTTTATTCATTATATTATCACTAATAATGGAATATAAATTTATCATTTGAAGACGTATGTGATTAAATAATGGAATTCAAAAAATGAACATAAAATAGGTGTGTAGTTTCATTGGTTTTTTAAGTTACTATCGATGATTTATTCGACATTTGTCCATATTGGGTAACCCGTTAACCCAGATTTCACCTAAAGGGTTTAAGTTAATATAAAAAAATAAATGTGAAGAATAATTTAAATAATATAAGAGGATATTGGTTGTTCCTCCAATTTTAACTCTTACATTTGGAAATGATGTATTTCTTATATGTAATGATTCATCCAAGAAAAAATTTGGTTGTTCACTTATATTGAATGATAAATTTAATTACTATAAATCAAGGTAGTAAAAAATTCAAGAAAAAAACTATATAACCTATTTTCTTAAGTTAGTTATTGTAATATTATGTTTGAATATATAAAGACATTATCTTTATTGTGAAATTTGTGAGATATATATAGATTATAAAAGTATCAAATGTTTCTTTTCATATAATGAGATAAATATGAGGCAAAGGTGATGAATTGAGCTACTCAAGAATTATTATTTCTCAATACACTACCACATAGGTAATGGAAATAAGTGAGAAGATGCATTGAGCATGAAAATCATAGAGTCCTGATCGAAATGTGCATTGAAAGGGAACCTATTTTCATGGATTTAGTAAATATAGATATCTGAATTATTAATGAAGGGGAAACATCGATAATTGATTTACAAACCATATTTATTAGAATAAATAGAAATTTCTCAGCCTAATAATGATAATTTTCAAAAGAAAATTAAATTCATGGATAATGAGAAATTGGAAGACGTTTTATATGAAGGTAGATTTTTGGAAATTGGAATGAGGTTATTTGTTCCATCTATACCTGATCTAAAAAGGTAATTATTAGATTATGCTCATTTTATCAAATTTATCTATACACCCTAGTGGAACCAAGATGTATATGGATTTAAAGTAACATTTTTTATGGGATAATATAAATCTTGGAATTTTTTTATGTATCATGATGATTGGTTTTTAATTGGGTGAAGGTTTATAGACAATTTCCTAAAAGATTCAAAAAACATATACCAATTCTTATATGTAAATGGGGCCACATTAATATGGAAATTGTTCCTGGATTACTAAAGGCCCATAGAAATAATGATGCAATATGGATTATTGTTGATCACCTTACCAAATATACACATTTAGTTATAATAAGTGAAGATTTACCACTTTAACACCTTCCAAAACTCTATATTAATGAATTTTTAATACTTTATGTTTCACCTATTTCAGTTATGTATGATTTTGATCCATGATTTACATAAAAATTTGATAAAATTATTTAAAATAATCTTAATATGGAGCTTTATTTGAGGACCGCCTATCATCCTCAAACTGATGGGCAGTGCAGAAAGGATTATTCAATAATTAGAAGACATATTGATGTCACTATCACTTTACACTAAAGGGATATGGGATTATTCATTGACATTGATGTATATTTTCCATAAAATATCTTCCATTCAAGTATTAAAACGGTGTCATAAGAATCATTATATGGAAAGATATGCCATACTCTAACTTGTTGGGATGAATTGTGTGAAAGGAAACTTACTGGTCTAGAAATTATTGAGGAGGCAATGAAAAATGTAATGATTATTTTGACTCATATTAAAGTATCTTAGATATTTAAAAATGTTTATAATGATAATCAAAGGAAATATTTGTAAGTTAAACTGTAGGATCATGTTTTCTTGAATGTATTTTTGTGGAAGGTTGTTATAATGTTTTTTAAGAAAATGAAATTGATTCCCAAGTACATCGTATCTTTAAAAATTATAGAAAGAATTAAAGATATGTATTACCATTTTTAAATTACACTGAGACTCACTAAAGTAAAAGATGTTTTCTATAACTCATTGTTAATGAAGTACAGTTCAGGCCCAACTCATGTTCTAACCACTGAAGAAATAGAATTGGAACCTGGTCTATCTTACTATAAAGTGATTATACAGATTCATGACACTAGATAATAAGTGTTGAAAAATAGAATTACTCAACAGGTAAAGTTACTTTTTAGAAATCATAAAAAGGAGGAAGAAACCAAGGAACTTGAGGATGTTATGATTAAGAACCACCCTCATTTTTTAGAAAGTAATATCCATGAAAATTTTGTGGTTGAAATTTTTAGAAGGAAGAATGTATCACCCAAGAGTAAATTATAATAAGTAAAAAAATTATTCTATTAAATATATAATAAAATTTAAATTTTAAAATTTATGGCCCAAAAATTATTATTTTATAAGATGAATATAAATTTTGAACTTACTAGGTCCAAATAAGCATAGAATGAATTTTTGAAATTTTCCCAGAGAAATAACATTTTCTGAATAATTGAAAACATAGAATTCAACAATTCATCCTTTTATTAATAATAATTTTTTATAATATTTATAATTAACCATGTCTTGTTTATCAATTTTTTAGAAACAAATAAAAGGTTAATTCGAGGTAAAAAGGATTTGTTTCCAAAAAATTGTCACCAAGTGCTTAATGTTTTTCCTATTTAATTAAATAAAATAACATATAATAATGAATTATTTTAATGAAATTTACATATTATATATATAAATATTAATTTAAATCTATTTAATTATTATTATTATTCATAGAGTTAATGTAATATCATATTATTCTTGAAAAATGCATTTCATGAAAATCATTTTTGTCACGTTTTGTGGATTTATTTTTAAATTAAATTCTTACACTTATATAAATTGAATTTGATAAAATGGATTTCATATTTTATATCATGATAATTAATATTTGTTAATAAGTTCAGAAAAAAAATCCACAATTAATAGTAAAAATAGTAAAAATATGTTACCATGATTGATGTCAAAATGGGTTTACTGAGGGTTAATCTTAAAAGATAAGGAGTAAAATGGCCAAATGACTTTATCAATACCTATTGGAATATTTTATTTCAAAATTACCCTTATAAACTTCTAATATGGGTCATTTTTAACAATTTTTACAAGAAATCTACTTAATAATATTTTAAAACTTTGAAAGATTGTAAATGTGCCACTCACCTCAATTTTAATAAGACACCTCCTCCCCTCACCACCTCACACATTTCGAGACATTTAGCTTGACCAAACCAAGAAAAAATATGTCCTCAAAATCCTTAAACATTTTTTATAGGTTATGTTCTTCCTAAAATACTAACCTTAGGGTTCATCAGAATGGACCCAAATGAGGTTTCTCTAGAAGAAGGAAATTAAGTTCACCAAGATCTTTCTTTTCACTATTTTATTTTACACCCATAAATTTTGTCTAGAAAATTATAATATAATAAAAAAATTTATACCATATAATGAGATATTATTATGTTGATTTCATGGTATTTATCCATCTCCTTTTCCATCAAATGGGAAATAAACCCATCACTCGTGTGTATAGTGGACTATTGCTTCATGAATCAATGTAATTTTTTTCCATCATTGACTCCCATGGATTGTCATAATGATGGAAATAAGGAATATATATTATAATTATGACATAATATTGATTCTAAAAATTTATTATATCATCTACTTCATTACCCTTTCACCCATTAAGGACATGATAATGTAGCTTAGGTGTAAGTATGATATACCATCTCCATGAAGAGATATGATTAGATTCCCATGTTAAGCATTCAATAATGAATCGAAAAATTTATCTAATGAATAAATATGACATTTTATAAAATTATATCATTTTAAATTTTATATAGAAACATTTTTATAAGAAAAAATCATTTTTTCTAAAAAAAATATTTTTCATTTCATTTTAAGTTTCTATCTTAAATTAATTTATAATACTTCTAGATATTGAATCTTGAAAAATGTATTCCATATTTGGAATCAAAATTTCCAAATTTATTAAATAGGTTCCTTTTATTTTTTTCATTATGAATAGTAATTGCGATAAAATTTATCACCTTGATAAAGGTTAAATTAGGTAAACCTAGGTTGAAACTAAGTGTTGATGTTGCAATTTTTCATCTTAATTATTATTGGATAAAAATAATTATAACCATATTAGCTTATTATTTAAATTTAATTATATAAAGGAATTTTTTCCTTGTAAATGAACAATATAATATTTAGTACAAAGATAATAAAAAATTTCACTCTATTACTTTCAAAAATCTATTAAGTGTTCACATTGGGAGAAAATAGATTTTTCAATGAATATTGATGGTTATTTTATATCACAAAAAAATATAGTTCAATCCTAAACCAGATACCCAAACCAGCCCATGACAAGGCTAGAGAGGCATTCTTGATTATCTTGGTATAGTAACTAGTGTTGGGAACCATTGATAATACAAATGAGATTGATTTGGACAAAAATAAAAAGATATAAAAACAATAAAAACTAGATCACACAACATAAATAGGAGAATCCAATAAACCACCAATCAAAAATTGATACGTGAATGAATCCTAAAACAAATATAGTAGAATAATATAGGAAACCAAAAAAATTAAACCAGACTAAAACCAAAAATAATATCCACGTGACCCCCTGGTCACCACTATCCACAAAAACCACCTCACTCTATATGAAAACCTAAATAGAACTGAACCTCCAAAATAGCTCAAGTTTTCTGAAACTGAGTGGCATAAGTAGGGTGTGAGTATTAAAAAACTCACTAGGTAAGAACCACATAGTACATACATTTTCTTTCCTAAAATAGTATATAAACACTATAATAACACTATTTTTCACTCAGGTATAGATCCTTTAATTTTTAGTCTAAATCTTTACTTTGGACCTAATATGGACGTCTAATGATCTAGTAAAGGTTTTAAGAGTTTCTAGGGCTTGTTCAAGGCCTGGAATCCATATTTTTTTGGGAAAATAGATTAGCACATGGTTTAGAAAGTCATGCGGATGGTGTTTTTTCAGAAAGGGCCACCTCGCAGGATTAGCACATGGTTGTGCGGCCTAACCATTTGAACAACCCTTTTTCCCAGGTACTCATGCATAGGATGCACATGATTTTAAAAAATATACGGACCAAACCATTTGGGCAGATCCATTCCGCACAGTTTGCGCACATTTTGATAAATCGTGTGGAAAAACCCTTTATAGGCTATATTTTGGGTAATTTTTATAGTTTTTTCCTTAATGATTTATTAATCCACCCCTTCATCCCTAATCCAAGTTTATGCAGGATTGGACTACTTATATCTCAATTTGGGCTTTTTGAATATCTAAACTTGGAATCAAGATATATCAATATTCTGAAATCTGATCAAGCTTATGTTCATCATGTTGGATGTGCAACAGTAAGTCCTCGAGTCCTCTTCAGTTGTACTTCTTCTATTTCACTCTCAACCTAGATATCATCATGTGAGAATTTTTCACATTTTCTTATATCTACTCTGATTTGAGTCAAATCAAGGTCTAATACTGGAGGTTAAGGATCATACTACCCTACGGTGGGTGGTCTATAACTCATCCCTAAAGTTTTTTGTTTATGGAATGTTCTTGTGGGGACTACAGGTTTAATTAGAATTTGTTTCTTGAATTTACATGCCAAGATTATACTTGATAAAATAATATAATTATTCCCTTTCCAAAAATGTTATTAGGATTTAGCGGTTACACCCACAACTCAATCCGCCCCATGTCGAAGGTTATGCCATATTTGGGTTTGTAGTGTTTCGGAACGTTTGATCCACCATTTAGGTGTCCCTTTTCTTGACCTTCCTAAAGGTTATCCTTTCCATAGTAAATGAATTTTTATTGATGAGAATTGCATAATGAAATGTTCCATTTATTCTCACCACTTTTCCCGCCTAAGGTATGTTCTTTCAAATTTATTATTTAATGTGAAATGTGGAGTAGAATGTATACTAAGTATATATATTGGACTTAATAATGACTTTTAACTAAGGTTACATGTCTGTAGAACCCCTTTCCATGTTAATAGAAGGCAGCGGAATGAACCTCTCTAATTGATATGCCTTAATGGTTAATAAATACTTGATTAAATGGTTGCAATGATACTTTACTTATCCACACTAATGGAAGACAAGGGTTGGTCCAATAAATAAATGGTTTTAACTCTACTTGACCTATCCACACTAATGGAAGGCATGAATTGAACCAAATGAATAATTACATGATTAAAATATCAAATAGGAATAGACTGACTCAATCTCACCTTGGATTCTGAGAGGAGAACACCTTGGGTATTGGGAACCACATTCTGATTCAAGGATGTGGTTTGCTTAGGTTAACACCAACCTAGACTCTAGTTCTTGTTTATTCCTAAAATGCCCAGTATACTACCATAGGGCCCTTTTTATTATTATAGTATTCCTCAAATACACTCCTTGGATCCAGTTTTGACTAGTTGGTGCCACGGTGAAAGCCCATAGGGCCTTGTCTTTGCTTAGCCCCATTTTTCCTTGGTTGATCACCTTGGACTCGGTAGGCACCTTATTGTGAATTCCTTGTATTATTAATATTACTGTATTAAACTCTTACCAATTTTCAATACCCAGATACTACTAAGTTAGCATTCTGTGAGATTTATGTTACGTTGGTTTTTACCCGATAACACCCTCACTGGATATCATTTTTGGGTTTCCTTGATATATCTTGGGAACATCGCTATTTATAGTATCACGAGGTGATTTCATTTCTAGATATTCCTCACATGACTTATTAACATTAAATAGTGATTTCTTAAATTAATTAACTGGTTACATGTTCAGACACCAACCGAAGGATGAAGTAGGTAGTTTGGTATTTAGTTATATTGTACTTATTACTTTACTTTTTATATCCATGCCATCACACTCCTATATTTCATTACATGAGCCAGATGTTATGGAAATCATTGGTGGTTGCCCACTGAGATTTATCTCACACCCTCTATGGGCATCATTTGGTACTTAGAGTAGATTGCATGTTTGTTGGTATTGACAAAGGGAACCATAAAGCTTCCAATACTTGATTGTGTGTTGATAGGATGGAGTTTAATAGTAGATGAGTGAGTTGGATCTCAAGATGCATGGAGTAGTCTTTTTTCTTTTACTTTATGGAATATTTATACCTATTGTCCTGTATCCATGTTTTCCGGCTTTCTAGTGACATTACATTACATCATCACTATTCTAGTTGATACATTTATTATTATTCTCATTTATCTATTACATCAGTTTGCTTCCACTATTTATTTATATCATTTATATTACTTCTACTATTTCTTATTCCTTTATATTCTATCATTTGTACTACACTCTACTAATAAGGGAACAGTCTACCCATAAACACACCCTAGGCCCTCACTGCTAGTTAGCAGTCTCTGACGTTTGGGAAGATACGCTTGAGCCCATGTTGCCCATCGGGATCAGGGCACCTGTTAAGTGGCATCTGGGTCTGGGACGTTAAAAAGTTGTATCAAAGGTGGTTTTTTTCTTACTTTACTATTTGGAGTTAATATATTGCAAAATAAGAATGCTTGGAACATGGTTATAAGTCTTTCTCGGCCGTCGTGAACCCATGTTTAGGGTAAAACCCAAGATGCCTAAATTACAATTGTTGTACTATGTTTCCTATTACAATTGATATTATTTCATTGTCGATTGATTCACATGTTGTGTGGTGTTTTAGATCATTAGAATTTTTATAATTTATTTCATCCTTAGCTCAATGATATGGGGGCAAGGAGCATTGTTACATGAATCATTATAGGCAACCATATTTCACATGTCATGCATATTTCAATGCCATATGGGTAAATTTAAGTGATTTTGATTTCTTGATATACATGTGATTTTTGAGGGATGTTGTGATAGTTTAATTTTACTTGTATTATTCTTGGTTCTGATTGAGTGATTTCCTATCTCAATTCATGATGTGTATGGTCCCTCGTGGGTTGGGATGATTAATTTACTGAGTTAATCAATTATACTATAAAGAATGTGTGGATTCTAGTGATAGTTGTGTGGGTACTGATTCATCAAAAATGACTACACATTATAAAGCAAATCTATAAATCTAAAATGAATTGGTTTCACATCCTTATCCCACCTTTTCATGTCTATTAAAGGTAAAGGATTAAACCTGGAAACTAACAGCAAAATGATATTAAAACATATACTTGATCACTTACTGATACCTAGCCATCTAAGTAGGTATTCTGGGTATAATTCCATAGGTAGTGAGTTTTCTTATGTTCATCTTCCATTAGTGATTCTACCTTAGACTTATAATCTTGTTTTGAGGTGTGTTTTTGGCATTTGTAGACTAATTTTGCCACAACATTATCATATTTTTTGCCAAGAGGTTAGTGACGACCATGCTCTAGAAATGGTGGTCCCTGAGCCACCAGTCTTACTTCAAGGAGTTCCACTTGAGTAACTTCCTACTACACATGACTCAGGCCCTGATTCCTAAATCCATGATAGTTTACTATGTCTAATGAAATCCATGCAAGGTGCTCCACGGGTTGCACCTACGATGGATGATCTAACCCATGAGTTCTACCAGCAACATACTCCTACATTTTCATGGGATAGTAGTTATTAGGATACTGAGTCTTGGATAGAGGCCATGTTTTCTATCTTTGATCATCTAGAAATTCCTCCAGAGAGGAGAGACAATCTTTCTACATACATGCTTTTGGATTCAGCCAAGCGTTGGTGGGATGTCATTACCCAGGCCAGTTGTCATTAGGGTATGTTGTGGGTTGTTTTCAGACTACTTTCTATGATCAGTTATTTCCTCAAACACTGAGATATAAAATATTGAGAGAGTTCATGCACCTTTATCTGGGTTCTATGTCATTTATGGAATATTCAGCACATTTCACTGATTTACAGTGCTTTTTATCACTTCTATCCTTTGATGAGATTTCGCATGATAGACGTTTTGAGGATGGGATCCAGTATGCCATCTGAACTCAGGTGAATTTCTTTTTCCTTTCCACTATTTCTACAATATTTTATCAGTCACTTATCACTGAACATAACCTAATGGAAGACACAAGTATCGGGTTTAAAGGACCAGTGCCATGTCAGGCCAGTAGTTCTTTCGGGGGCCTGAAACGTTCCTTTGAGGTTTATCATCAGGGAAGTGGAAGCCAGAATGTCCTTTTTGATTGCATTATGGTGTGTAATTTGTGTGGAATACTGGGGCATAAGAAGTCCCATTGTGATAGAGACCCTATGGAGTGTTGGTCTTGTGTCTATAAGGGCCATCTTTAGCATTTTTGCAGGACCTTTCCACCAGCTTCTAGTGGAAATGGATCAGTATCTTCTCTACCTACAGGAGTGAGTTCTATTGCCCCATGTTAGGTTGGGATTTGGAGTATCACCAGTAGGTTTTGCTAAGGAGGAGGTTATAGTCATGGTAGTCCAACCCTTGATCACTAGCAGCACCAGCAGAGCTATCATGATCGTGGTAGTCCATCTATTACACAATGTCGTGGATCAGGTCAGTTGCATGCTTTAGAGCTGATACCCAAGGATTAGGATTCAGGACTGCCTATAGTACGAGGTACTATTCTTATAGCCTCCACCATTGTCTCTTCTTTGTTTGATAAAGGTGCTTCAAACTCTTTTATTTTTGTATCAATAGTAGAATGTCTTGGACTAGAGATACAGTATCACTATGGTGTAATGACCCTCGATACACCACTGGAAATATGGAAATAGGGCATATGCAAGTCCAGGGATTTCCCCGTTGAGGTAGGCAGTTACAATTTCTGGTGGAAGATCTTTTTCCTCAAGATTACTGGCTTCAATGTCATTCTCAGGATGGACAGTTTGGTTCATTATAACACATTTATAGACTGATATTTCCACAGGGTAACTTTTATATCACTAGAAGGCATCAATTATCTTTTTAAAGTAGAGTGGGATGTCCCATCTAGGATATCTAGACTGAAGCATCATGGGATAGGTGGAGTGACCACCTAGATTGAAAATCTGTTCATAGAGGATTTGGGTTTTCTTAAAAATTATTTCCCTATAGTAATTGATCATTTTTGGGAAGTATTTACTGATGAATTTTTTGGAATACCTCCTAAGAGAGAGGTAGATTTTATGGTTGATCTTATTCTAGGAACAACTCTAGTTTCCATTCCTCCATACATGATGGTGCCTACTGAGCTCTAGGAGCTCAAGCAGCAGATAGATGACCTAGAGGCCGAAGGATTTGTAAGGCCTAGTACATCCTCTTGGGGTTCACCCATGATTTTTTCTTAGAAGGTGGTTTGAACTCTTCATTTATGCATAGATTACAGTAGGTTTAACTAGCTTACAGAAAGAATCGATAACCAATTCCTTGAATAGATGATCTCTTTGACCAGATCCGAGGAGAAAAGGTGTTCTCTAATATTGACTTGAGATTGATTTATCATCAGGTGAAAGTTAGACCATCCTACATAACTCATACAGCTTTCCGTATCAGGTATGGTCTATATGATTATCTTGTTGTGTCATTCGGTCTTATAATCTCACTTTCTATTTTCATGGATTTGAAGAATAGGGTTTTCCACCCCTATGTTGGACACTCTTTTCGTGGACTTTGTATATGACATCCTGGTGTATTCTGACACTCATAAAGACCATGCCAAAAATCATGATATTGTTCTTAGTACACTAAGATAGAATTAAATTTATTCCAATCTTGATAAATGTAAATTTTGGATTAACAAAGTCCAATTCTTGGGTAATATTTTTTCAGAATTAGAAGTATCTATCCACCCTGAAAAGGTTAGTGATATAATCTCATGGGAGAATACCAAAATGTGTTTTACATTAGAAGTTTATTAGGGCTTCCTGGATATTACAGAACTTTCATACAAGAATTTTATCATCTTTAATCACCTCTTATAGGTCTTACAAATAGGAGTGTACAATTTCACATGGTCAGAAACATGTGAGATATCCTTTTAAGAGTAGAAAGGGAGGCTTGTATCAGCACTTATTTTGATTATTGGGGAACCTGTAAATGGTTATATCATCTTATGTGATGTATTAAGAATTTTTCTAGGAGTAGTGTTGATAGAGGAAGAAAAATTCATTACATACGGATCTCGGTAGTTGAGGACTCATGAGATAAATTACATGACACACGACCTTGATCTAGTAGCATTTTTCCATGCCCTACATTACTAGAGAAATTATCTATTGGTTCAGCACTTTGTGTGGCATACAGATCCCAAAATCATCAAGTATATCTTATCTCAGTGTGACTTGAACCTCAAACAGTGGATATGAGTTAAATATATACAATCCTTTGATTTTGAGATTGCCTATATGCTTGGAAAGTGAAATGTGGTTGCTGATGCACTGAGTTAGAAAACTCAAATGCAGGACGTACAGGAATCTAGCGATGAATGGAAGTTAATATCCCTCTTTTCTAAGCTTCGCCTAGAGTTTCATGATAGTAATGAGCAGTCTTACCTCACATATTTAAGAGTTACTTCTTCCCACTTTTAGAAGGTGAATATTTGACAGTTTTTAAATCCAAAAGGGTTGGTTCCCCATGGGATTATATCAGGAGATTACCCACCACTAGATTGGTCTATAGATAGAGATAACATCCTAAGTTTATGTGGATGTATTTGGGTTCCCGCAAATATGAGATATGAGTTGATGGAAGAGTCCCATTCTTCTTAGTGGGAAGTTCATCCAGGAATCTCAAAGATGTATCGAGATATGTGATGCCAGTATTGGAGTCCTGGAATGAAACATCATATTGCAGGCTTAATCACTAGGTGTTCCACCTATAAATAGGTCAAAGCAGAGCACTAGAGACATGCATTCTTATTATAGTCGCTTCTAGTCCCAGAATGGAAATGGGAATATGTTTCTATGGATTTCATAGTTGGATTACATAGGTTGTTGAGAGGTAGTGATTCCATCTATTTAGTCATTTACCATCTAACAAAAACATCCCATTTCATTTCTATTTGAGAGATATTCTTAGTTGATGATCTGGGAAGAAAAAATGTCCATGAGGTCATATAACTACATGGGGTTCCACATACTGTCATTTCATATAGGGATTCTTGTTTCATTTCATAGTTATGTCAAGGATTATAGAAAGCTATGAGGTCTCAGGTGCTTATAAGCATAGCCTTTCACCCTTAGACAGATGGACAATTGGAACGGACAATACAAATTCTAGAGGATATTCTCCAAGCATTTGTCCTTGATTGTAACGCCCCGACCCCAGTTACCCAAAGTCGGTGCATTATTGCGTAACATTGGTATGATCACAAAAGATCAAGTCTCGAAAGACCTATTAGTTTAGTATCCTTTGAAACACTAGATACATTCATAATTCTTACATTACATCATAAAGTGAAAAACTAAAATAACATAGTCTTCATAGTCCACACTCATATCCCCATCAGACTATCCCTGTAGGTCATTCATAAAATATTTCTTCACATCCTGGAAAAATAAAACATTGAAAGGGGTGAGATCAGATGCTCATTAAGGATAACAATATAGAGGAAGATGTCATAAATAAACATAAACATTTAAGGAAATGTATAACTAAAACAGAAGTCTTTTAAACATGAACTTTAGCATAATATAGAAAAAATAAAATGAAATAATGTCATTTACTTATTCAAATGGATATTCTACTAGTCAAATAATCACATGCAACATCAATAACCACTTTCATAATGATGGAATGCATAATGTCAGACTATCATAACCACGTAGCCAAGGCCTCATGCCAAGACTACAAATAAGATTTTGTCAAGGCCTCGTCCGAAGACACTGGTTTGTCTCATGAGACCTACCGATGCATCGAGGAGCTATAGAAAGCTCCACCCGTCACTTATTAATTCCAATGCATTCCTCATATGAACAGATTTAAACATATCATAAACCATAACATAATCATATCACATAAAACATGCATAAAGGAAACATAACATTTCCACATTTTATTCACAAGATATCAATACAACACATTGATATAATAAAAACATTATCAAAACCATTTTCAGTACCAAAATAAAAGAAAATTAAAACTTGGTATTTATTTTTCATTTAAAAAAAGTTATGGCTTGTAGAGGAAGCCGAAACTCAAATAATGGTCATGGCGGCGGAGAGGTCGTTGTCACCGCATATGTACGACAAGAAAATAAAGTACAAATACAAGATGGGACATAATAATATCATGACATAATTTGAAAGTAGTTGATTAACCCAAAGAACAAAAATTGGGTTAAGAAGTTCCCTTACCTCGTGTATGAATTGAGTTGATCATTATTTAACCTCCTGAATAATAAACTAGAGTTAATTTCTACTTTCTTAAGAACATTTTTAAAGTTCATTATTCCTTTTATATTACTTATTACCATGTTATGAACATTATGTAGTCATTTAAGTTAATAACGGTCGTTTTTTCGATCTTTGGTACTTAAGTCAAAAATAAACTTCATATAATTACAAGTTGTTCATGTGGTAAAATATCCATTATATCTAGAATTATATTCACGATGTAGATATCATATATATCATATATATATATTATATAAATGAATTTATAATATTATATAACATTTATAGGTAAGAAATTAAATGCACCGTTCATGGAGACGGTAAGCCGTACGTACGCATGAACGCAACTTTCATTTCTATTTCGTATTTAATGGAATTAAAACTAAATGATATATATATATATATATTATATTTCTATTATATGTTATATATGTCACATAAGTTCATTAATTTAATTCTTTATACATTCCATCTATCGCATGAACGAGTCACATCACTTGAGGGGGTGGTAGTCCACACTTCCTCAAATGAAATTATCGCATTTGCACAACATGAAAAGCATAAAGGAATGATTTAAATGTAAAATAAAGAATCATAGAGAGGAAATAAATATAATATATATCATAAATAAATATATTTCCATCATAATGGCCACCATGAGAGGTGGTAGGATAAGATAGAACAATCATTGTTTCGTGAGGCAGTAATTCGCCATCCACAGAAACTGTATGTTCTTTAACCATTAGACAGAGGTGTCTGTAAGTTTAGCTCGAATACTTATCATACCAACATCCTAGTATATTGATGATACTGTTTTTGTTACAAAATAAAGTAATAAAAAGATTTTAAGGGGTTGGAGAAGCAAAATAAAACAAAAGAACATGAGAGAAGACATTACCTTAAAATTGGGTAACTCGTTTTTATTTGAGCCAAAGGATTCCTTGGGAAGACTTATGCCCAAAGTGAGGCTTCTAGGAGTAAAATAAGAAATTTGGGAGAGTATTTGGGCAGAGTTTTTCTGAGAAAAATGTCTTGAAGGTATGAATAAGGTGGTAGAGGTGGGGGCCTTTTATAAGAGGAGAGGAGGGGCACTCTTGGAAAATCATGAAATGTTACATTATTATGAAGTGATTTTCGGATTTCAAAGGTCCCAAAATTATTAATTTCGAGGATAAGGTGATAAGGGTTCTAAATCTACTCATCCAATAGGTTTTTGACAAGTTTAAGTCTTAGAGTTTACATTAACGTTTCATTTTATTTAAATCGCTAATTAATGAGGTAATCGATGCATGATCATGGTGTCAAAAATAAATTAATTTATTTAATGTCTAAAAATTATAAAAAAAATTACCATGATGTAGGAAATATTTTTATCTTCAAAATGAATATTTATAGTCTAAAAGTTAACTTATATAACCCAATGTGATAATTGTTTTAGTAAAACAACACATGTCTGGGGCAATTTTATTTTTACTTTAAATAGAAAGTTATTAATGTCATTTTCTTACCCATGTGGCTCCATGGGGTCCCCAAGTTGACCCCTGGATTGTATTGGTAGGCCATGACTCATCCAATAATGTTAGGACAAGTGTAATGGTATTTTCATATTTTTATAATATCATTCTTACCTTAAATTTAACTAATTACCTTTAATCGCGATTCATAAAACATAAAAGTTACTATTCACCAAAAAATTATTTTAATCCCATTAAACCACATTTCACATCATAATTACAACCATATATGTCGAATTTTTGAAATTCAATTCATATAAGCATTAAAGTTTCATTTAAACAAAAAATCAGTTTTCTAACTACCACTTAGTGGTTTCACTATTCATCAAAAATTGAAGTTTTTCAGAACAATGCCAAAAAGTCACCCTAAGATATAATTGATATTCCAAATTCAAAAATGATGTCTATTTTACAATGTTCCAAACATATAAGTTTCATTAATTAATTTTATAATTAATTCCCACTGTCACAACAAATAGGGTGTTTTTAAGAAACAATATATATCAAATGATTGACAATTGTTTACATCCAATTTCAAAGTGAAATTAATTCTAATGACTACCATTGGATAAAATAGTAAAAATATATTCTAATTATACTTTAAAACCACTCAATAGTATAATTTATCACTATAATAATTTTGATTAAAAAAATTGTTTTTAAGTATTTTTCACTATTCATAAAAAATTGGAAGTTCTCAGAAAATTACAAAATATTCAACTTAGGATAATTTCGATATTCCGAATACAAAAATGAAGTCCATTTAGAAATATAAAATTTCTATAATTTGAAAAAGTGGGTATTACTAATCATAACGACTACATTGATTGGTCACGGTGTGTTAGAACTAGAACTTTCTTACAAAGCAAGCTATTGCATTATTGAAGGAGAAGCGTATCGTGGAAGCTTGGGGTGTTACATTCTCCCCTCCTTCAGTAAATTGTGTCCTCGCAATTTGAAATTGTTCTTCAAAAAAAAGGTTGAAAATAGAAAATACCTTTGTGGAAAACCCACATCGGAAATAAGGTTAATAAAAATATAACTTTAAAAGAAACAAAGAGAAGTACAAAGGTCACCCAAGATAGCCCATACTAGGATTATATGAAAACATGGATATAGAGGAGAAACAAACCATCAAGGTCTAATGGAGAGTTATAGAAAATAGGATTAAGATAAATTTAACTACAAGAAAATCACAAACTTTTGATTGGTTAAATGGTCATTGATTCCCCAGTTGGAAAATTTAACCGACAATGTTTTTGTTTTAAGTTACCTTTCATAAAGTTGAGGAATTTATTTAGGTGATTTACTAAGAATGTAAGGAAATATACTTACTTGTCATGTAGACTTTCATTCTTTAATAAATTTTTACCACAAACCCATCTTTCACTCCAAAAGGTAATAAAACTCAAAAATATTATATTTATCCTAATCGTACAAGGTTCTAAATATTAACACATACCATTTAGATTAGGAAAACTATTTTTTAATAACCAGGGACTTCCTGTAGGCTAGTGGTAGGTAATAAAGGCTTGTCGCACCATGGTTGTGGGTTCGATTCCTGCAGCTTTGTCCGACACGACGGGTTATCCCCCGACCTGCAGGTTTTCCTTTTCCTAAAACTATAGTATTATAATATTCCAAAAATAATCTTCAGAAATGTTTTAAACTTAAATAATACTATCCAAAGTTCATCTTAATCCATTCCAACCTTTATAGTTATCCAAAATACCTCTGTCCAGACTTTCTCTAAAATGACATTAAATTCCAAAATCAATTCATTAGATTCCCCAAACAAAGTAATGTTTCTCTTATTTTCACATACTAAAAATATGATTTCCTTCATCATATTAAAACCCTAATAAAAAAACAAGTACTGCAGTACAATCCTTATATATATCACATAATTCTTATAACCATAATATAATCCTTGAGTCTAAAAGCACCAGTACATTAATTATTCCACTTCAACTGTAGTAATAGCATAAGATTGGCCTTGATCACTTGGCCTTTTCTGAGGTACGTTTCCCTAATGCTTAGGAAATTCATTTTCATAATGCCCCATTTCCCTACAATTGTAGCATTCAACATTGACGGCCTCTTTTTTCCCTTGCAATCACGAGCCTGGTGACCTTTTTCTCAATATTTATAACAAACTCTCATTCCTTTTAGGCAAGTACCGAGGTGATTCTTCCCACAATAATCACATAATAGAAAATCCTACTTTCCCTTTTTCCCTTTATCTGTCTCTTGTTCCACCATTCTCTTCTTCTCTTGCATTACTTTATTTTCATAAGATTTGGAGAATTCCTTTTCTGTCTTGATAGCACACGAGACAATATCTTCATACGACGAGAAGGTTTGTGAGACTAATGCTCGACAGAGAAATGGTTTTAACCCATCAAAGAAACGATCAGTCTTACTTCTTGGGTTACTTATATAATCTGCTGCATGCCTCGCTAACCTAGTAAAGTTAGCCTCATTCATTGAGACATTCTCATCCTCATTTTTTCTCAGACTCAAAAATTGCCCTTCCATATCTTCTTGATGGTCATGAGGAAAGTATTTTTCTAAGAAAATATCTTTGAACTCCCTCCATTCCATATTTGATACCTCATCATCTTCCTTTGTGTTTTGAATCAATGACCACCACTGATCATCATCTCTAGTGAGGCGGAAAACTGCCATGATAACCTTTTCCCTTTCGCTACTCCCCAAGGTGTGGAATATTTTCTCTAAGGAGTTTATCCATTGCTCAGCTACTGATGGATTTGTACCCCCATTAAATATTGGCGGTTGTTGTCTCATGAAACGATCTGACATTGATCCTCCACGTTGCGGATTAGGGTGCTCCATACGATTAAGGTTATTATTCATAACCTGAGTGAGTTGTCCTAGTATGGTGATAAGTTTATCAACACCAGTTGTATCACTAGCTCCACTATAATTATCTTGAGCATGAGGGAAATCCCTACATGGAGTGCGTGCATTGATACGGTTTCCATTCCTTTTACTAGGCCCCATTTCTAAACAATGGCATAAACTAGATTAGCTTACGAATCAAAATACATAATTCCATACTTGTAAAACACTTAACATATATTGAACTATTTATGGATATAATACATAATCATAAAAATGTTTTCTTTGAGGAAGTATATAATCATAAACCCTTCATAATGGTTTGTAAAGAAATTGAGAATAATACTAAGCATATCCCCCAAGAGTGTCGTAACCAAGAGTGCAGCAAGGCCCGTTGTCGTGCACCAGTTCTCATTCGAGTCTAGCTCAAAGTAGTGTTTCCAGTTTTTACCTCTAGGTACATCTGTTCTAGAGCCTCCACTACCTGCTTGTATCCAGACAGGGATGTATTGCTCCGAAAACTCACAAAAATCTTTATAATACCAAAATTTTAGGAAGTTCTTCTATACTAATCCTCAAAGTATATCTTAGGGCTATGTGATCTAATCAGAGTTTATCTAAATTTAGCATCCAAGGTTAGTACTAAAATGCCTCTGATACCAACTGTAACGCCCCAACCCCAGTTACCCAGAGTCGGTGCATTATTGCGTAACATTGGCATGATCACAAAAGATCAAGTCTCAAAAGACCGATTAGTTTAGTAGCCTTGGAAACACTAGATACATTCATAAGTCTTACATTAAATCATAAAGTGAAAAACTAAAATAACATAGTCTTCATATTCCACACTCATATCCCCTTCATACTATCCCTGTAGGTCAATCATAAAATATTTCTTCACATCCTCGAAAAATAAAACATTGAAAGGGGTGAGCTCAGATGCTCAGTAAGGATAACAATATAGTGGAAGCTTTCATAAATAAACATAAACATTTAAGGCAGTGTATAACTAAAACAAAATCCCTTTAAACTTGAACTTTAGCATAATATGGAAAAAATAAAATTAAATAATTCCATTTACTTATTCACATGGATATTCTACTAGTCAAATAATCACATGAAACATCAATAACCACTTTCATAATGATGGAATGCATAATGCCAGACTATCATAACCACGTAGCCAAGGCCTCGTGCCAAGACTACAAATAAGATTTTTTCAAGGCCTCGTTCCAAGACACTAGTTTGTCTCATGAGACCTACCGATGCATCGAGGAGCTACAGCGGGCTCCACCCGTCACTTATTAAGTCCAATGCATTCCTCATATGAACAGGTTTAAACATCTCATAAACCATAACATAATCGTATCACATAAAACATGCATAAAGGAAACATAACATTTCCATATTTCAATCACAAGATATCAATACAATACATTGATATAATAAAAACATTTTCAATACCATTTTAAATACCAAAATAAAATAAAATTAAAACTTGGTATTTATTTTTCATTTAAAAAAAGTTATGGCTTGTAGAGGAAGTCGAAACTCAAATAATGGTCACGACGGCGGAGAAGTCGTTGTCGCTGCATACGTACGACAAGAAAAACATTAATTTTTTTCATTTAGTAAAATGATTCATATAAAAATATTCCTTTTGAATAAATGTAAAAGTAAAAGGGGTTTATACACCGTATAAAAGAAAGTTTTGTATAAAATAAAATATCCCTCAATGAAAGGAGATTAAGACGAAGTCTCTTACAAAGATCATTTTTTAAAATAAAATATATATATTATGTGTATCCACTATAAGTACACATAAATAAAGTAAAAATACTAGACAGGACATAATAAAATCATGACATAATTTTAAAGTAGGAGATTAACCCAGAGAACAAAAATTGGGTTAAGAAGTTCCCTTACCTCGTGTTTGACTTGAGTCGATCGTTATTTAACCTCCTGAATAATAAACTAGAGTTAATTTCTACTTTCTTAAGAACATTATTCAAGTTCATTATTCCTTTTATATTACTTATTACCATTTTGTGAACATTATGTAGTCACATAAGTTAATAATAGTTGTTTTGTCGATCTTTGGTACTTGAGTCAAAAATAAACTTCTTATAATTACAAGTTGTTCATGTGGTAAAATATCAATTATATCTAGAATTATATTCATGATTTAGATATCATATATAACATATATATCCATTATATAAATTCATTTATAATATTACATAACATTTATAGGTAAGAAATGAAATGCACCGTTTATGGAGACGGTAAGTCGTACGTACGCATGAACGCTACTTTCATATCTATTTCGTATTTAATGGAATTAAAAATAAATGAGATATATATATATTATAATTATATTATATGTTATATAGGTCACATAAGTTCATTAATTTCATTCTTTATACATTCCATGTAATGCATGAACGAGTCACATCACTTGAAGGGGTGGTAGTCCACACTTCATCAAATGAAATTATCGCATTTCCACAACATGAAAAGCATAAAGGTATGATTTAAATGTAAAATACAGAAGCATAGAGAGGAAATAAATATAATATATATCATAAATAAGTATATTTCCATCATAATGGCCACCATGAGAGGTGGTAGGAGAAGATAGAACAATCATCGTTTCGTAAGGCAGTAATTCGTCATCCATAGAAACAGTATGTTCTTTTACTATTAGACAGAGGTGTGTGTAAGTGTAGCTCGAATACTTATCATAAAAACATCCTAGTATATTAAGGATACTGTTTTTGTTACAAAATAAAGGAATAAAAAGAGTTTAAGGGGTTGGAGAAGCAAAATAAAACAAAAGAACATGAGAGAAGACATTACCTTAAAATCGGGTAACTCTTTTTGATTTGAGCCAAAGGATTCATTGGGAAGACTTCTTCCCGAAGTGAGGCTTCTATGAGCAATAGATGGAAGTTGGGATAGTATTTGGGTAGATTTTTTCTGAGCCAAATGGCTTGAATGTGTGAATAAGGTGGTAGAGGTGCGGGCCTTTTATAAGAGGAGAGGAGGGGTACTCTCAAAAAATCATTAAATGTTACATTATTATGAAGTGATTTTTGGATTTCAAAGGTCCAAAAATTTTATATTTCAAGGATAAGGTGATAAGGGTTCTAAATCTACTCATCCAATATGTTTTTTACAAGTTTAAGTCTTAGATTTTAAATTATCATTTCATTTCATTTAAATCGTTAATTAATGAGGTAATCGTTGCATCATCATGGTGTCATAAATAAATTAATTTATATAATGTCTAAAAATTATAAAATAATTACCATGATGTAGGAAATATTTTTTATATTTCCAATTAATATTTATAGTCAAAAATTTAACTTATATAACTCCATGTAATAATTGTTTTAGTAAAACAACACATGTTTGTGACAATTTTATTTTTACTTTAAATAAAAGGTTATTAATGTCATTTTCTTACCCAAGTGGCTCTATGGGGTCCCCAAGTTGACCCATGGATTGTCTTGGTCAGACATGACTCATCCAATAAGGGTAGGACAAGTTTAAAGGTATTTTCATATTTTTATAATATCATTCTTACCTTAAATTTCACTAATTAGCTTTAATCGCGATTAATAAAACATAAAGGTTACTATTCACCAAAAAAATTATTTTAATCCCATTGAACCACATTTCACATCCTAATGACAAACATGTATGTCGGATTTTTAAAATTCAATTCATAGAAGTGGTAAAGTTTCATTTAAACGAAAAATCATTTTTTAACTACCACTTAGTGGTTTCACTATTCATCAAAATTTGAAGTTTTTCAGCACAATGCCAAAAGTCACCCTAAGCTATAATTGATCTTCCAAATTCAAAAATTATATCTATTTTAAAAAATTCCAAACATCTATTTTTAATTAATTAATTTTATAATTAATTCCCACTGTCACAACAAATAGCGTGTTTTTAAGAAACAATATATATCAAAAGATTGACAATTGTTTACGTCCAATTTCAAAGTGAAATTAATTATAATGACCACCATTGGATAAAATGATAAAAATTTATTCTAATTATAATTTAAAACCACTCAATACTACAATTTATCACTATAAAATACTTTGATTAAAAAAGTTGTTTTTAAGTATTTTTCACTATTCATAAAAAATTGGAAGTTCTCAGAAAATTACAAAAAATTCAACTTAGGATAATTTTGATATTACGAATACAAAAATGAAGTCCATTTTGAAATATAAAATTTATATAATTTTAAAAATTGGGTATTACTATTCATAACGGCTACTTTGATTAGTCGCGGTGTGTTAGAACTCGAACTTGCGTACAATGCAAGCTATTGCATTATTGAAGGAGAAGCGTATCGTGGAAGCATGGGCTGTTACATTCATTTTGGAAGATCTGGGGAAAATCATGTAGCTCTTGTCAATTTATCTTATAATAATAGTTTCCAAGAGATGATTTGGATAGATCTTTTTGAGGCCTTATATGGTAGGCCTCTTCGTTCACCCTTGTGATGGCTAGAGGCAGGCGAGGCAGTCCTACTAGGCCATCATTTCGTTCAGGAGACTTTAGAGTAGGTTCATCTAATCAAGAAGCATATGACTAATAAATAGTAAACATAGAAACCTTATTCCAATCTATTTCAATGACATCTTCAGTTTGAGTATGGACATCATGCTTTTTTTCGGGTATCACACAGATTTGGGAATAGACAATTATGGAAGTAGATAAATTTTTCTCCACATTACGTTGGGCCATTTGAAATTATAGAGAGAGTTGGGCTGGTATCCTATCAGTTGCTACTAACTTAGATGTACCAATCTATGCACAACGTCTTTCATGTCTCACAGATTCTCTAATATCATGCTAACATGTCTCATACCTTTGATCCGGAGGAATTTTAATTAGATGTTGATGCTAGATTTGAGGAGTATCCAGTGTGCATAGTTGACAGAAGCACGATGGATCTTCAAGTAAAGTGTCTTCCTCTCGTACAAGTGATATAGAAGCATGTCCATTTATAAGGAAATACTTGGGAGAGAGATTCTCACATATGTTCTTAGTGGCCATATTTATTCTTAGACAGTGTTTCTTTACCCATGGATGGGGAACTTGGGGGTGAGTACTTTTAAGGGGGAAGACTGTAAGAACCCTATTTTTTTACTTAGGCATGGATCCTTTAATTTTCAGTCTAAATATTTAATTTGGGCCTAATATGGATTTATAATGTGTTAGTAAAGGTTATGAGGGTTTATAGGGCTTATTTGAATCCCAAACCCCGTCTTTTTGGGGAAAACTAGCTTGGAATACAGTTGGGAAAACCATGTAGATGGTGTTTTTTTGGATAAAGCCACCTCGCATGGTTGGCGCACAATCGTGATGCCTAACCGTACAAATTCCCTATTTTCCTAGGTACTCGTGCAAGGGTTGTGCACACTTTGATAAACTGTCTAGAACAGACCATTTAGGTAGATCCATTTTGCACGGTTTGACAAACCGTGCGGAAAAACCGTGCATAGGCTATTTTTGGTTAAATTTTCTATTTTTTCCATTTAGGGTCAATTATGCCACCCCTTCCTCCATAATCTGAGTTTATGCAAGATTAACCTATTTCTCTCTTAATTTGGGGCTTTTTGAATATCTAAACATGGAATCAATATATCTCCATCATCCAACATCCTATCGAGCTTTCTTACATCATGTTGGATGTTAAATGGAAAGTAATGAAGTCCTCTTTAGCTGTTCTTCTTCTCTTTAACTCTCAACCTAGATATCACCATGTGAGAATTTTTCACATTTTCTTAGATCTACTATAATCCAAGTCAAATCAAGGTCTGATACCAGTGGATAAGAATCATAAAATCCTAAGGTGGGTGGTCTATAACTCTTCCCTAAAGTTTTTAGTATTTTGAATGTTCATGTGGGGCCCACTGGTTTCGTTGGAATCTATTTCTCGAATTTACACACCATGATTATACATGATATAATCGTATGGTTATGATTTTTCTGAATATCTGATTAGTTATTTGCAATTACACCCAAAACTCAATCCATCTCATGTCGAAGGTTATTCCATATTAGGGTTTTAGTGTTTCGACACAATTGAGCCACTATTTTGGTGTACCATTTCTTGACCTTCTTAAAGGTGAGCCTTTCCCTAATAAATGACTTGTCATTGATGATAACTTCATAGTGGCATGCAACATGTATTCTCACCACTTGACCCACCTAAGGAAATTTCTTTAAAATTGATTATTAAAGGTGAAATTTGAAATGGAAAGTATACTAAGTATATATCTTGTCCATAACAATTATTTTTAATTGAGGTTATATATTTGTAGCACCCATTTCCATGTTAAAAGGGAGGAAGTGGAGTGAAACTCTCTAATTGATATGGCTTAATGGTTAATTAAGACTTGACTAAATATTTGAAATGATACTTGGCCTATCCACACCAATAGAAGAAAAGGTTAGGACCAATAAATAAGTGTTTTTAACTCTACTTGACCTATCCATAGTATTTTAAGGGAAGAATTGAACCAAAAGAATAATTACATGATTACAATATCAAATTGGAACGAACTAACTCGAGATCACCTTGGATTCTGAGAGGAGAATACCTTGTGTCTCCAGAACCCCATTCTGATTCAAGGATGTGGTTTTCTTAGGTTAATACCCACCTAGACTATAATTCTTGTCTATTCCTCAGATTCTTGGTATACTACCATATGGTCGTTTTCATTATTACAGGATACATAAGATACACTCCTTGGATCTTGCTTTGACTATTAGGGGCCATAGTGAAATCCCATAGGGCCCTATCTTTGCTTAGAAAAATTTTACCTTGATCGATCACCTTGGAATTGATAGGCACCTTATTTTGGAATGCCATGGTTTATGCTCCTTAGATTACACTCTTACCCCTTAGCTAGACTAAGATACTATTGAGTTAGCATTTAGTGAGATTTACATTACCTTGGTTATTACCCTGCAACTCCATCACTGGATATCATTTTTAGGTTTCCTTGTTACATCTTGGGAACTTCACTACTTATACTGTCATGAGGTGATGTTTGTGCTAGATATGCTTCACATTACCTATTAACATTAAATAGTGATTACATAAATTAATGGACTATTTACAATACGAAGCCAGCTAAGGGATGAAGCCAATACTTAGGTATTTAGTTATATTTTACTTCTTTCTTTACTTTATATAATCATGTCTGCACGTTTCTATATTCCATTACATAGATTGGATATTATAGACACTATTGGTGGTGGCCCACTGAGATTTATCTCACTCTATCTGCGGGCGTTGTATGGTACTCGGAGTAGATTACATGGTTGCAAGTGTTGAAAAAGGGAAGCATGCATCTTTAAATACTTGATTGTGTGCTGTTAGGATGGAGTTTGAGAGAAGATGATCAAGTTGGTTCTTGGGATGCTTGGATTAGTCTTTGTTTTCTTTTACTTTGTGGAGCTATTATGCCTGTTGTTATATATCCATGTTTTCTAGTCTTCTAGTGATGTGACATTACATAATCATTATTCCAGCTGATATAATTATTACTATTCTCATTTATCTACTACATCAATTTTCTTCAACTGTTTATTTGTATCATTTATATTCCTTTTGCTATTTATTTTTCCTTTATATTCCATCCATCATGCTACACTCTACTAATGAGGGAATAGTCTTCCCACACACACACCCTAGGACCTCACTGCTAGTCGGCAGCCTCTGGAATTACGGAAGATGCACTTGAGGCCATGTGGCACATCGGGCTCAGGGCACCTATTAAGTGGAATCTGGGTCTGGGATGTCACACACACTAATTTGGAATACATAATATGAAAATAAGTTTTTTTCATTTAAATATCAAAACACACCTTTCCATTTTTTTGTCCAATTTGTTTTCAAATTACTAGTTGGAAATGAAACCTGAATAATGAATGAAGGAATGAAGAAATTGAACAAAGAATAAGCAGTAGATTACATCAAAACAAGCCAAGAATAAAAGAAATAGTACAGGTACATGGATACCAATGAGACAAGTAACCAAAATGTATCAAGATGAGTAAAAACATACACATATGTAGTCATGGGAATTTCCTAAACATACCTAGAATCAATCCCTAGTTGTACTCATTTCATACCCACCTATTGGAATATGGTGCACCTCCATAGTTAATAACCAACCAAGATTATCTAAACTAGCCTCACTAATAGTAAATCCAACATGTTTTGTCATTTATATAGGGGGTTCTAATCCATCTAATTGGTAATAGAAAGAAATCATCACTCAAACCTCTAGATGATGTCTAGAAATCCCATGATAATAGTATAAAGAAGAATGAGTAGGTCATCACACGCTTGGAGTAACCTGAATATTCCACCATGTATAACGTTCCCATTACGAACACCAACAATGTGAATTCCCTCTCAATGGATGGACAACCATAGGGGTGACCATATAAAATAGAATCTTTCAAATTACCAATAGGGAAAATACATCATATTAATTTAAAAATGATTCACAAAATTTCACAAAGTAAAAATTGGGCCTCAACCTTTATAATACTAGAGACCACTTCTAATGAAAATACATTTCTTCTAAAACCCATTTTCAAACCAAGGTGAAAACACTATTCATACTCGAAAGGTTCCAAAAAGACATTTGAAGTCTGCTGATTACTAAATTGTGATTCAAGGTTCCAAATGGGCCATAACTTGGAACACACTTTTGTGAACCAAATTTGAGTTCATTTAGAAACTAAAATCCATTTTGGGGACATTGGAATATTTTATAAAAAAATGAAATATATAGTGGAGGAGGGGAAAAGGGATATGGGAGAAAGTGTTTTGAAAACTGAGTACAAAATGGACCTTTTATTTTATAGAATGTCATTATCATGTGTGTTTCTATCCATATTTACACCCTATGAACAACGGTATAAGCCCACATAAAATGGAGCATAAATTCAAATCCATAGAAATGCCAAATGTTTCAATTTAAGAATAAGAAATAGAATTACAACTAATTAAAAGGGTCCGCACATAATCACCAAACCATAAAAAGGCACCAACCCACTCAGAAATCTCAATTTTTATATGCCACCTAACTACCAAGGCTCAAATAAGGTCCAACAAAAACTTAAAATACTTGAATTAATTTTAAAATTACACTTTGAATTTTATAAATCACCTAACATGCACATACATAAAATCATAATTATAGAAATCCCTTAAAAACCATTTTACCTAAATTTCCAACATAAAAAAACCATAGAAAATTATAAAAAAACATCAAAATTATATGAAATGTAATTATAAATTAATTAGGAAATCTCAATCATCACATAGAATGTTTCAAAAAGTAAATGGATGGAAAAAACTACATGAACAATGTGAGAATGTGACAAAACTCCCACATCAAGAAGAACTAAGTCCAAGAAGAAATCCAAACACCCTAAAATCAAATAAAACAACCCATTTTAGCCAACCATCTCCCCTGGGTTTGTCCAAGAGGGATCTTCACAAAGAAAGAACCAGGAGACTAGTGAGGAATAATAGGAGAGTAGGAAAAGAGGCCAAAATCCAAGAATAACTTACCTAGAAACCTTGAGGATGCTTCAAAGATCCAAGGAGAGGCATGGGAGGAGAGGTTTGGGAGCCACCTAGTGCACCTTGGATGAATGGGGGAGGGAAACTCAAAATAGGGTTAAAATGATGAAGAGGAAAAGATGAGATTTCTAAGTTTTAAGAAACTCAGTAAGTCGTAATGTTTGGCCGCACATTTTTCCAGACCACGCATCGACCACGTGCACCATACTAGAGAGAAGGGGAACCTACATTGGATGTTCACATGGTTTGGGAAACTATACGCCAACCATGAAAATCACCTCTGTCAAAATTATAGGAGCTCATTCATGCATGTTGCTTAGTTTCTCCCAACAATGTCCAAGTTGCACACCTTGTCCCAGACACCACCCAAGATCAGCGTGGTTAATCCTTTATCTCACACAGTTTGGGTCAAACCATGGGTAGGTCATTCCAAAAAACCATAAAAAAATAAATTTAATCAAAAACACCCTAAAACATTACCATACACATGGTTACTCCTTAAAATGTGCACATTGAACGTGCACATGGGAAAAACTCACCTGAAACACCTAAAACTCAAAAAATTTCACTGAAAACCCAACCAAAACCTCAATAAAATGATAAATCACTAAGAAACAAATAAATATAAAATAAAACATAGATTAGGGTGTGAAAATTCTCTCCATCATAAAATCTATCTTCGCCTAGAAATTCACTGAGCCAAATGAAGAACAAAGATATATCTTGAAAATAAATGAGGTTAGATGAAACCATGATCCTCATTATGACCTTTCAACAATAGAAGTCACACCCAATAAAATACTAGGGAAAACCATATAAAGATCAATAGTCGTCCTCCCTACCATTTAAAATTGAGTAGTATAATGAACCCAATTTGGGAACTCCCTATGAAGCAAACTCAAACTAACCAGAAAACCAAACCACAATTCATTATTTCCTAAAAATTTAAACATCTCTATTTAAGTACTACCCAAAAATAAAACCTAACCACAAGAAAGATAATCATTTAATGATTCACATACCAATAATCAAAACCATGGAAATTTACATAAATACAAGGCTTCAAAAACCCTTATAAAAAGAAAGATTTCCTAAAACATGGAAAGATATTAAAACAAGGATAACATAAACCATATCCCTCTAACTTCAGAGATAAAATTTGGGCTAATAACCCCCACACTATGAAATTATTGTTTGTGTGAATAGATTCACTATAAGACCTATGGGTGGATCCATAATGCTTGGTATCATCTGTTACCTCATAATTGAGATCTGATAGCCTCTACCAGGGAATTTATCTTTTTATAACATTGTCTAAAGAATTTATCCAAGTGATCCAAATGGAAACATAATGAAAACACTATTCATTAACTATTATAAAATCCCAAGATCTCTACCACTTTCCTCACCTTCACCTCCTTAGGTATGAACCATTAGATGAACATGGAATTAAACACATCCCAATACATACCAATGTGAAATGATTATGGGAAGATCACATTCCACTATTATAGACATGGACCATAGAATGAACCCAAAATAGCTACAACCCTCACAACTTTGGGAGTTCCCAGTTACCTGGAAACACTTTCTACTTCCTCAAGCCACTTTGTAACTTCTAACAGACTTCGATCCCCATAGAAAAATGGATGAAATGGATAATAACTTGACTATGACACCCCACTAAGAGAGTGGATAGTTCCAATATCTAGGAGATAATTTCTAGATACTTTTGTACTTTTTTGGGAGTCATAATCTGATAACATAATAAACAAAAAAACAAATCAACATCAACTCAATATATGACCAAAATTCAAATAAAATAACATCCCAATCCAAAACATCAAGATCATAACAAAACATCACAAAAAAAACCAAAATCTACTTCATGAAATCACCATTTCTATTAAAAATACAAAACCATTTTACTCCAAGATAACTTTACAAATAATAAACCTGATTTTCAAACAAGTTCATGTTCCCAAATCATTTTTATTATGAAAATCCTTTCTGAAAAATACCATTTTCCAAATTAGAAATTTACTCACACTAAACAAAATAAACCCAAGACACAACTCATACCAAACTCCTCAGACAGGGAACTAGTGGACATGTATAACCTAAACAAATGGTTTATCATACCATTCCCTTAAAAAGAAAGAACTACTGGAAGTATATTGAACTGAGCACTTTGGTTCCACATGGATCTCTACTACTTTAATGTTGACAGTGTCACACTGATTCACTCCCATTATCATTCCCACAATCAAAAACCCAACAAGAACCAATGACATAAAAGAAAAAAAAGCTAAAACCAAAGACTCAAATACTGGACTACCCTTGGTAACATGAGGCTATGGACAAGAAATAGGTCATGACGCTCTTCTTATGCCTACCTTATGAGTTCTAAATAACCTATCACAAAACTACATGATGCCCCAAATAGAAAAGGTCCACTCTGATACCATTTTTCATGATACAACATCGGTCAACCCAAAACCATTCACATGATATGTCTCTTGGCAAGGCTTGAGAGGTGTTCCTGATCCTCTACAGCTGGAAACTAGAATTGGGCATCATAGATAATATAAATGAGAATGATTTATTAAAAAAAATAGATATAAATTAAAACACCATAGAACATAACATTAACTAGAGAGTCCAATAAACCTCTAACCAAAACTAAATACATGAAAAAATCTAGGTACAACTATAGTGGAACAAGACAAGAAACTAAAACAAAACCAAAACTGAACCAGACTAAAAACAGATATGATAGCCATGTGACCCCTTGGTCACCACCATTGAAAGAAAACCATCCCCCTCTATATAAAAATGTGAAGAGAATTGAACCTAAAAACTATGTTGGGTCCAACAATGTTGAGTAGAACAAGCAAGGTGTGAGAATTAAAATAGCTCAATAGGTAAGAACCATAGAATCCATACATTCCATTTCCTAAAATAGTACATACATTCTAGTTTGAAATACATAATATAAAAATAATTTTTTTATCATTTAAATATCCAAACACATCTTTCCATTTTTTAAACCTAGTTTTGAAACCAAATGACAAGTAGTAAATGAAACCCGAATAATGTATGAAGGAATAGTAAAACTAAACAAAAAATATGAATTAAGGTACATAAAAACAAAGAAAAATAAAATAAATCATACAAGAAGAAGGATACTAGTGATACAAGTAACCAAAATGAAGTAAGATAAAATATAAACATACGCATATGTATTGATAGTCATTTCTTAAAAATACATAGAAGAAAACCCTAGACAAATTTAGTTTGAACCCTCCTTTTAGCATATAGTGCACCTCCATAGTCAATAACCAACCAAGATATTATGAACTAGCCTCACCATTGGAAAATCCAACCTAGCCTATCCTTTATTTCGGGGGTTCTAATCCATTTAATCAGAACTAGAAATGAATCTTCACTCAACCATCTAGATGAAATCTTAGATTCCCATGATAATAGTATAATGGAGAATGAGGAGGACATAACATACTTGGTGTAACCCAAAGTTTCCTCTATGCATTCTCGGCCCATTCATATCACCAAATATGTGAAGGCCCTCTAAACGGAAGGAAAAGCATAGGGTTTCTCATAACTTATAGAATCTTTAAAACTGCCAACCAGGCCTATACATTATATGAATTTAAAACAGATTCCCAAAATTTCAAAAAGTACCAACTGGGCCTCAACCTTTACAATACAAAAACCATTTACAATGATAATAAAATTCTTCTTAAAACTATTTTCAAACCAAGGTGAAACCACTATTCATACTTAGAAGGTTCCAAATGAGCCTTTAAAGTAGAGTGATTTTTAAATTGTTCTTCAAGGTTCAAAACAATCCATAAATTAAAAAAAATTGAGAAGCATATATGAGATCATTTAGAAATTGAAATCTATTTAGGTAACACTGAAAAGTTTTAGAAAAAACATTTTGAAGATAGAATGTAGGAGGGGAAAAAGGGAGATAAGAGAAATCATTTTGAAAATAGGGTTTAAGATGGAAATTTTATTTTATAAAATTCCATCTTTATGTGTTTTCCTATCCATATACACACACTATGCACATAGGTATATTCCCAAATCAAATGAAACAATTGTTAAATTCCCTATAAATACCAAAGGTTTCAATTTAATAATCCCAAAGAGTTTTAAAACTAATTACAAACATCCAAACATAATCACTAACCCATAAAAGGAACCAAACCACACACAAAACTCAATTTACACATGAAACCCAACAACAAAATCTAAAATAAGATCAAAAAAACTTAAAATACTTGAATTAATTTTAAAATACCACTTGGAATTTTATCAACCACCTAACATGTATATTCATAAAATCATAATTATATAAATCCATTAAAAACTCATTTTAACCAAATTTACAACATGAAAAAATCAAAAAAAATCATATATCCAAATCTTAATTATAAAAAGAACAAATAAATTGATTAGTAAATCCCAATAATCACATAGAATGTTTCAAAAAATTAAATGGATGTAAATACCTACCATAATGATCTGTAAATAAGATGAAACTCTAGGAGAAGGAATAACTAAGCCCAAGAATAAATATTCACACCCTAACATCAAATAAACCAACCCACATTATCCAAACCTCACCCTAGGGTTTATCCAAGAAATATCCCAACCAAGAAAGAAGAAAGATACTAGAGAGTCAGAGGAGGATAGAAGGAAAAGAGGTCAAAATACCAAAAGAAATTACCTAGAAAAATTGAGGAAGCTTCAAAGTTCCAATGATAGGTAAGAGGGGAGGGGTTTGGGAGCCCACAGGTGTGCCTTAGCTGAATGGGAGTGGAAAACCTTGAAATATGGTTAAAATGAGGGAGAGAAAATGATGGAATTTCAACTTTTTGAGAAACTGGGAATCTCGCACAGTTTGGCAGCACAAGTTTCCAAACCATTCTCCAATCATGCACAACCTACTAGAGAGAAAGAGAACATACATGGGATGGATGAACAATTTGGGAAACTGTTCCCTAATCATGAAAACCACCTCTATAAAAATTGTAAAGGCACCTTTATTCTTGTCATATGGTTTATCTAAGCCATGAAAAAGCTATGATCCTTGTCCCATACACCGCCCAAGAGTCACAAATTCAATCATTTGTCTCACATGGTTTGGGCCAAACCATGCACAGTCCATGCCATAAAAACTTTGAAATAATAAATTTAACTCAAAACACCCTCATCCTCTAACATTTGAATAGTTTCTCTTTAAATCATGCACACTAACTATGCATAGGGCCAAAAACCTCCTTAAACTTCTAAAACTCAAAAACATTCTCCAGAAACTCAACCCAAACCTCAACCAAAAGTTCAAACTGTAAGAAAAAGTAATGATAAAATAAAACTAGGGTCAAGGTGTGAAAATTATATAATGATGAAATTATTTTCATGATGGTAATTCATTTTTAATTTTTATTGATTATATAATTCCATAAAATCTTACACAATGCTAACATGGTATTTATTCAATTTGTAGAAAAATAAAATAGATGATTTTAAAAATATTAAAAGTAATACAATTTAGATGAACTATTATATTAAAAAAATTATAGATAAATATAACATATTAGGGAATTTTTGAGGGTTTATATTTGAATTATATCTTTTTGGTTGATTTATTTATAGTAAAATTAAATGAATACTCATTAAAATGACATTAATTATATTTTAAGAAAGTAATATATTATTAAATTATTTAAAAGTCATAATAATCTTGAAAAAATAAAAAGTTATAATATATGGTCGAAAATGTCATCACTTCCCCATTTATGGGATAATTGTAACCCTATAAATAAAATTAAACCCATTTAAGAGTAAATGGAATGTTAATGTGGTTAAGGTTAAAATAGATTAACTAAAGGGTTAAAGTAAAAGATAAGGATTAAAATAACACATAAACAAGTAAAAATGTTAAATGTTAATGAGATTTAAACTACCTAATACCTTATCTTTGAATATATGTCCATTTTTAACAATTTTTCTTAACAATTATTTTATTATATTTTAATATTTTATGAAATTCCAAGAGTGACCCTCCCATAACTTATAAAAGGGAACCCCTTCACTCTCCTATTTACACAACTTTGATCAATATATATTTTCCAAACCCTAACCAATTATATTCTAAACATACATATCCATGTTATATATGTCTTTTAATTCCCAAAATACTAACCCTAGGGTTCTTAAGAGGATATCTAAAGGAGTTCATTAAAATAATAGGTAATTGTATTAACCGGTCACTTTATTTTTACTTCTTATTTTCCCCCTATAGATGTATATTATTTATCATAAAATAATAAATTTATTATTATCAATATACTAAAATATTATTATTATTGTTATTATTATTATTAATCCACCACTATTGACCTTATTTTCCATCAAATGGGAAATTAAAGTACCAGTCTTGTGTAAGTCTGATTTATCGTCTATACGTAGTGATATGATTCAACTTTCATCACCATATTTTGTGGACAGGTATTATGATGGTTTAAATTTTTATATATGATATTTTTGAAATAATCATTTTTATATAATTATAATATCATATCTATATTCTTACCTTCCAATCTGTTGGACAACAATAATGTTGATTATGTGTACGTGTGGACTTCCACCTCCACGAAGCGATTTGATTCGTTCATAACTTCCATTTTATAATGATGGTAATTAGAATAGATTCAAAGAATATATAGTTTAAATATGATAAAATATTATCATGTAAAGGTTAATTATTATTTACATTTCATTAGTTCCATCCGTCAAAAAGTAAAAAACTGCTTTCATGCATAGGTATGACCTACCATCGCCATGAATGATCTAATTAATTTTTATATCTATACCATTTATGAATAAATATATATATATAATTAAAATATATGATATTTATATCCTTATAAAAATTATGGAGATGATGGAACCATGATCAAAGTAAAAGGATCAAAATGAGAAAACCAAAACATACATGAAAAGTGAAGTAGTTATCACCCGAAACAATGAATTTCATAACAAATTATTAATATGTGGGAGAAAAAAGGTCATCAGTAAATAATATATGGTGTAATAAATATTAATATGGTTCTATAATAGATATTTAATAAATATATTCTGATTATAAAGGATGTTAGAACACATATAAAAGAATTCAGAGCAGAGGTAAGGGTTTATTTCATAATCTCATCATTATTTGGGATTTTTTATGTGTATATATTCATTGAAGGAATTATATGATATTTATATATTAAAACAAATATTTTTATATCATTTATTTTTTTATATAAATTATTATTTCCCCTTTAATTTTCCTCTCTTTAAGTAATCAATATACCAAAATAATGTTTTTAAAGAAAATCGGTTTTTTTTTCTACTCGGTCGGGAAACTTTTTCTTCCATGCCCATATTTTTATTAAAATGTTTTGAAGAATATTTTTAATATTATCCAAATATATATTAAAGAAATTGTTTCCTGTATTTTATTTTTAATGGTTTAAATGTAATCTTCTTATCTTTTTCTTAATGAGGTACTTTTTCACTTTTTTACAAAAGTGTAAAAGGAATGTTTTTTTAACTTATATTGCATGAAAAAAAATTCTCACCATCATGAACACTAAATTATATGAATATTTTTTTAAAATTTTACGTCGTTAAATTTAAATAACATGTTTTCCTTAATATTTGGGAGATTTTTTTATTATAAACAAGTTATTTTAAAGTGAATTTTTTATTTTCCTTGGGTGATTTTTCAGTGATTTAGTATTTTTCATCTATGTCAGCATAATTTGTTAAATAATATGCTTTCATGAGGTTATACTCTAAATATACCATCCAAAATATTTTTATGGCTAGTTTATGATCTATTTTATGGAGAAAATTATTGTCATTTCATATGATAGTTCTTCTAATATGCACAATTTTTTATTATTAAGGCATGTTTGTTAAGTTTTATTTTTTATCCGTATGATGAATTCATTATAATTATTAACTGATGAGGGGGGTGGAATTGTATATACCCTCGATGTATCTTTGGGTCTCATCATATTAAATAAATTGGGTATTTGGATGAGGCCTTACTGATTTTTTCAAATATCATTGCATGAGACTTTGATGGTGTTTTTTGATGTCTTAGAACAAGGCCTTGATGGTAAGTTTGAGATGTCTAGAAATAGTAATTCAATAATTATGAAATAAATAATTTATTTTCATGTGATTATTTAAATTTTTAAGATATACATGGATAAGTTTTAAGCTCATTTTATTGTTTATATTGAATTATTTGATTATTATTTATTCATGTAATTTCATTCTTCATACTATAGTTATTGATTAGATGGAGTTAGTTTTCAGTTAATTACAATTCCATTTTGATTATGTACGATTAGTTTAAGTTATATTTCGATATACATAACTCTTACTAAGCATATGAACTCAACCTTTCTCTTTTTCTTTTACCCAGGATACCCAAAAGTGTATAAATATTAATATGAAAGGATATTATGGATTAAATAAAGGTGTAATAAAAGAAAAAACTATGTTTAATTTTATGTTTTAAAATGTAATGTGAGATTCAAGTATGTATTTAGTTTACCAATACTACGAAACATTTTTTTCCTTTAGTGTGTGATTCCTTGTATCTATTACCAATATAATAAAGTAACCACCAACTCTGGGCTACTATGATGAGAGTATTTACACTAACATATGAGAATCCTAAACATCTAGATGAATATCTACAAAAATCTCACTAGTTTCTACTATTCACAAGATTACCTCACTGCCTAAGTCGATGTCTTTCTACTCAAGGCTTTGACAATGGTGTTTCCCTTTATAAGATTATATACCAACTAAAAATACAAATATTATAGATACATGACCCACCTCCTCTACCAATGTATTAGGTCATGTTGTGAAAATATATACTTAAATATCTAAGAATCCTTGTACTCCATGAATATATCACCAAATAGATAATGTAACTAGCATATCTAAGCATGTATCATAGCAGATAACTCTAGTTCATGGGTAAGATAATTCCTATGATGTGGTATCAGTTACCTAGATATATAAGAAACCAATTTATCCTCCTACATTAGAATTGATATTATCCCACCTCCTGATGAGTCTCAATATATGGTATACTCTTTACCTGACTCGGGTAAGGTTAGAATTGATATTGAGGTTAGTTATATCTTCAATTCCTATATATCCTCATCACAATCATCTGACCAGAAAAGCCACACTCCATTCTTGTTATATCCAAACATAGGAACTTCCATATGGGGATGTCATATATGAATCACCAGTAATTGGCTGTCAAACCCAAAAATCTCCAAATCTCAATGATTTTCTCAGGTCACTCTGAATACACTACAATTTTCACTTTCTATAGGTTTACTAACACTCCAATCTCAGAGATAATGACGCCTAATAATTTTATTTGGTCAATCCAGTTATGATATTCAGATATATCATTATATGGTAGATTCTATCTTAGTATACTTGGGAATATTTCAATATGTTTTGCATGATCTTCTCTAGACTGGGAGTACATGAATGTTTTATCGATTAAGACAACATCAAACTGATCTAGATACTAATGGGATGTCTAATTCATCAATTACATGAATATCATCAGTGAGTTAACTACACCAAATGGAATTACTATAAACTCATAAAAGTTATAACTACACTTAAAAAAATCCCAGGGTATATTAGAAAGAATCACACTCAATTGATCATTCCTTGACCTCAATTCAATCTTGGAGAATATTTTTTCACCTCTCAACTGATCAAATAGATCATCAATTCATGGAAGGGGATACCAATTATTTAATTTCATTTGTTTCATAATCTATTAAACCATAGATAAAAATAACATTACATCCAACTTCTTGGTGAGTAACATGGGAGAACCGCACATACAAGTATTAGGATGTATAAACCTATTAGATTCTAAATCCTCCAAATGCACTTTCAACTCTCAAAGCTTCACTGGTTCCATCTTGTAGGGTGGGATAGAAATAGGTTTGTCTCCTAAAACTAAATCAATACAGAACATGATCTCCCACTCGAGTGGAAAATTTAATAAATTTTTAAAAATGAAAACCTTAATGTATTCCACCATTGGAGGGGGGAAATTGGTTTTATCTAACCATTATCTAGAATAAGGGTTTCTATTGGAGTCAAGATCCAATATATTTTGTGTTTAATTGGTCCTTCATGACAACCCTATAGACCTCATTCACTTTTATATACATAAGTTAAACATGCTAGATATATAAAGCTTACTCTCCTTTAATAACAATTGATATGATCATGGTATAGAACTTTTCAATCCATGCCTAGAACAAAATCAACTCTATCCATTTCTAGAAAAAACTGATCCCAGATAAACAGATAGCCACCAATTTCAAGAGAACATTTCTTGTAGAATCAGATACCCTCTAATAATACCCCTAATGGTGTATTTATGTTCATAATTCCATCCATGATTTCCAATACAAATTCAATACCAGATTAATGTAGAAGATATAAAGGAATGTGATTATCCTTTATCAAACAAAATACAAGAAAGGGTAGATTCCATAAGAATTGTACCTATGATAGTGGAAGGACCTACATCCAATCTGGTAAGAGTGGATTTTGATACATATAAAAAACTCACCGCTCTACTTTGGTCTCTATCCTGACTCCCCTACGATGCTCCTTCCAGTTGATATTGTCACTCCTTAATTAGGGTACCACACCCCCCTACTGCTACTTGTGCAACTGGTGGAAATTTATTTGTCTGCTAAGGGGAATTTTATTCCTCCCATAATTTGGTATCTACAAAGATCCTCTACCACTTCTCGTTTTCTAATAACTTCTAAAAAATTTCTATATGGGATTTATTTTACCAAATGTTTTTTACTCTACCGGAGGAAAAAGACATTTCTTGTATTTGTGGCCAGCCTTTCCATGATGATATTTTTGCACCTAGATTTAGTCCTAATATATAAATACACTACCCTAGATTCTCTACTCATCACAAAATTTTTGAAAATTATCATATTGATGCTTCCTACATCTTAAAGAGGAAATCCCTGATCATCTTGGGGGAACTATATACCAGCCACTCAAGGCCTCTTTTATGTTCCCTTCAATGATGAGAGCCTTCTTCCCCTTGGAAGAGAAGTTTTTCAAGAAAAATATGTTCATATTTGACTTTATTTCAAACCAAATCCCATCCTATGAGCACTTAAACCTATCAATCTCATCTTATACAAAATATGGAAAAAATATTGCATGTTGGTAAAACAACCAACATAGTCCATCATAAACATGCTCCCCCACATCAAGTGCATGAACTCTCGATCCCTTTAATCACATATAATATATGGGTAGAAGTGACTAATAAAATTATCCTAGAATATTTTCCAAGTCACCTATTAAGGTTTTCCATCCTATATTTTAATTTCTCACCAAATAATAGGTGGTCCTCAAAGTATATATATAGTAAGCTTCACCCTCCTCTCCACAAGTGTATCTAAGTAACCAAATATAATCTTGATGGAGTTTATCCAAAACAATTTTTCATAATGGTCTCCTTTACTTTTGAAAATGGGTGTATTCTATATCTCTATATACCAAACTATATTATACATAAAAGAAATAAATTGATTAGTCTCCCTATCCAAGGATCACATGACTCGTAGAAAACTATCATGGAGTTGATTATCCGTCAGATTCCTCAAAGTTGTAGGAATCTCTTTCTCCATTATTTAAGGTGTATTTTTTTATCACTATCCTGAAATTAAATAAAAATATGAAATAGTGGTATTTCACTAACAGGATCAATACAATCCTTATATCATAGGGTACGTAACATTTTTAAAACTCACAAGAAAGGAGTAGGGGAAATAGATAATCATATATATTATGTTACTTCAAACCATATGTTAATAAGTGAATTAAAATTTTATAATATATTGATTTTTTTATTAATTCTGTGTGGAACATATTGGAGTTTATGAAAAATTATATAGGAATATTCATATATAGGTTATACATCTAAAGCATGAACAATATATGATAAGATGCTTTCTTATGTTCCTACTATGATGAATTCATTTGCACCTCATTAGATACCATCCTATGAGTAAAATATCATAAATTTATAACATCAAACAATAATTTCATACCCCAAGGTGAAATAATATCAAAAATATTACAAGAGACTCTCAAGAATAGTAATCTTATCCCAAGAAACTTGGGTTTTTTCCACACATGGGTAAGCTACTCTTATTTATGAGCTCATAACTAAGCCCTGACACATAATATTCTCCTTTATACCTTACCAAAATAGTAAAATTAAATAAAATGTATCCTTAGATACTACTTTTTAATAACCCCACCTCAGTTCTCCCTCATGTGATCATGACTGGTCTCCCGGATACCTCAGGCACACCTACCCATATGTCAGAGGCTACTGACTAATAACAAGGTTCTAATAAATATGGTAGGGGTATTATAAAATCTATAATATAAATTTTATCACAAATAAAATATAATAATTAAATAAATAAAAATCAACTCCAATATATAAACATTCAATTTACAAAAAAACATAATATCCGCAATCCATGTATTGTCACACTGAATTTTGTAATAATGTCACAAAAGAAACAGGATGAAATAAAGACTCAAAATAAAGACTATAAAAACTAGTATTGAATAAAATGATCGATCTCATCTCTAATATATGATCCCAAGAAGAAATTTTATCAAATATAACAAAGGGTTCTTTTCCCTTTCCCAAACCTGCATCCATAAAATCTGCCTAGGTACCAAATGGCGGCCTGAACAGGGTGTGTGTAAAACTTAATAGGCCACCACCAATGATGTCTAAACAAATATACTATTATTAATAATTTTTGAAATAGTATAAATAAATTCATTAATTATCAAATAAATTTTCAACATCCAAAAAAACCCACTGACATTCGATCTCTACGTTGACACCCAAGGTTAGTGATACCTACTACAACATGATTTCATATGTCTCTGTCCATAACCACAAATGATTCTTTTCTTGGTATCTATTAACAATAGAACCAAGTTTAATTAACAATACATGAGAAAATTATATATTTATTTCAGAATAGACCCAAATAAAATTCTTTATGCCAAGGGATAATTACATATTTATTTCACAATAGACCGAAGGTAGATTCTTATGTCAGGGGGTAAACACAAGTTAAGTACTACATCAATAGGTCATGATAGGATTACTCTAGAAAATGGATATGGATTCTAAGAGTCTTACAAGTGAATATTTGGGAAGATATTTGTCTTTGGAATGGGTGGGATTAGTGGTTTTCCAAGGGAAGTGAGAGGGGTTATTTATACTTGAGGAGAGAGTTATTTTTAGAATATAATATTAAATAAAATATTCTATCTAACGTGAGACTTTTCATAGTGATGTTTTGACAATATAAGTTATATATTAATATAATATAATGGTTTTAAGAATTTAAAACACCTTTATAATATTAATTCATTTGTTTATTAAAAAAAGAATGTAGAAACAAGAAGAATTGTTATTTTAATGATTCACTTTTGACTTTAGGTTTTGGAAAATACTTTTTGGGTTTGGAAATTGAGTTTACTGTATTTTAATTAATTATTTTTAAAATTAAATATATAATGGCCAAAATTGAATTTCTTAAAATCATTATTTCACTAATACATCATGAATGATGTAATTTAAGTTACACTAGTAACATGAAAACTGTATTTTTTCAATTCATCAGTTAATTAAAGTATTTTAGAAAATTAAAATAAAATACTCCTTGTATTATTTCAACATACTGATTTTAAAAATAGTCACCAATTTATCAAAATAATTTTCTGATTTTTAGAAATCTAATTATTAATTAAAATCATAATTTATTCAAAAAATACCAATTTTAATGTTATAATTGATTTTATGACAATTTGAAAAATAAATTAATTTATTATAAAATTATATTATAATAATAATACAAAAAATATTAATTTATAAATATAATATATGAAAATATATTTTTTAAATTATTATATTAATTATAAAACTGTAAATAAACATATGTTTCAAAAAAATACCAACACATAATTTTTCATTTTTAAAACATTCGTCAACTTATTACATGATATAAATATATAATATTTTAATTTAAGAGATACCAAAATTTTATTTATAATTTCACAGCTGAGGTTACTATTCTATTGTTTGAGTTATTATTCTTAATGGTCACATTACTATTCCAACTGTTATGCTAATATTTAATAGTATATAACAATTCGTTTAGGTTTGGTGTTGAATGAAATATAAAATATCAATTAAATTAAATTTATTTAAGAAGATACGTACAATAAATTTTGGAGTGTTATATTCTTCCCTCCATTAGAAATTTCATCCGCAAAATTTTTTATGAATATTTCCTTCTAAACAAATGAGGGTGGTTCTTCTTTATAACATCATCAGGTTCTCACACCGCTTCTTCCATTTTTGGGTTACTCCAAAAACAATTACCAGTTGAGTTGTCTAGTTTCTAAAAATGTTCTCCATAATGTCTAGAATCTCAATAGGCTCTTTATAGTAAAAAATTAAGGTTTCGGTTATATTTCTTAATTGGTGCGTACATGCGTTGGGTCAAGAATATACTTCTTTAGCAATGATATTTAGAACACATCATGAACTTTGGGGAGACATAGTGTCATTTCTAATCGGTATGCTACAGCTCCAATTCTTTCCAAAATTTGAAATGTTCTGATGTACATGGGTCTTATTTTCCATTTCTAATTGAACCTTATAACACCCTTCCATAGATATACTTTTAAAAATACATGATCTCCCACTTGAAATTCCAAATCCTTTCTTGAGTTGTCAGCATAACTCTTTTAAATACTTTGGGTTTCTTTAATATGATCCTAAATAGTATTTACTTTGGTCATTGTTTCATTAATAAGTTCTGGGACTATAAATTTTCTCTCACCAACTTCATCCCATCAAGTTGGAGTATGGAATCTATTCCCATATAATGCTTTATATGGTGCCATTTGAATACTAAAATGACAACTATTATTGTAAGAAAATTATTCCAAAGGTAAATATTGATCCCACATAATTTGAAAGTCAAATAAGCATGATCTCAATATGTATTTTAAGGTTTTAATAGTCTTTTCAAACTATCCATATGTTTGAGGGTGACCAGTAGTACTCAAATAAATCTCAATATCCAAATACTTATGAATACTCTTACATAATTATGATATTAAATGGGGATATTAATCAAAATAATCTATAGAGGTTAACCATAAAGTATCACAACTTCATTAATGTAAAGTCTTTTTAGGCACTCAATAGGTAAATATTCTCTTATATAAAGAAAATGTTTCAACTTTGTAAAGTGATCAACAATAATCCATATTGTATTATTCATTCTAGGGTATTTAAAAATATAGTGGTGAAGTCAATAGTAATTTCATACCACTTCCACATAAGAATAACCATAGGTTGCATGACTCCTCTTGGATGTTGTAACATACCCTTCACTTGATGACAAACTAGGCATCTTGACACATATTCAGCAATTTCCCGCTGCATATTATCCCACTAGAAATTTTCCTTCAGATCTCTATACATTATGGTTTTAGTGGGGTTTATAGATAAATTTTAGCTATGAGCATCATCTAATAGTTCCCTTTTTAGATCGGGTATTGATCGAACACATAACCCCATTCCAAATTTCATAATTCCATTCTTATACATGATGTCTGCCAATATTCCATTCCTAATAGATTTAGTTTTCTTTTGAAAATCATCATCATCAGATTGAGAACTTTTTATCTTCTCCAGTAAATATGGTTTAGAAATAATTTTAAAGAGGAACAATGCTTCCCCATCTTTAACAATTACCATATCCATATTTACTAAATCCCTAAATATAGAATCTCTCTCAATCCTCATTTGTGTCAAAATTCCATGATCTTTCATTCTTAATGCATATGCTACCTTATTTTCTTTTCCTGGCATGTAGTGTATTGAGAAATCATAATATTTGAGTAACCCAAGCCACCATATTTACCTCATGTTGAGTTATTTATGTGTGAAGATATATTTCAAACTCTTTTGATCCGTGTATATCTTACATCTTTCACAATAGAGATAATGTATCCATATCTTCAGAGAAAATATTACAGCTTCTAACACAAGATCATGAGTTGGATAATTCTATTCATCATTCCTCAGCTACCTTGATTCATATGCAATAACTTTATCATTTTGCATAAGGAAAAAACCCAATCCTTTCATTAATGCATTACTGTATATCACAAACCCATCATTTCTTGATGGTATGGTCAAAATCAAAGCATTGACTAATCTTCTCTTCAATTTTTCAAAACATTCTGCACATTCTTTTTTCATACGAACTTAACCCCTTTATGTGTGATATTGGTTAATGGGTTATCCAATCAGGAAAATTTATGAATTAAATTCCAATAATAACCTGCTAAACCAATGAAACTATGTACCTTATTTATGTTCATTAGTGTTGGACATTCTTGGATTGCCTTTTTCTTCATAGGATCAATTGAGATTCCATCTGTAGATAAAATATGGATAATAGAATATATTTACTGAAAACAGGATTGACACTTGTTAAATTTAACATATAAATATTTCCTTCTAAGAGTCTAAAGAATAATCTACAAGTGATTCTCATGGTCCTTATAGATTTTCTAAAACACCAGAATATGATCAATAAATACTACAAAAAAATCATCAAGATATTTCATGAATATTCTATTCATTAGATCAATGAAAATAGAGGGTGAATTAGTCAATCCAAATGGAATAAATGTAAATTCATAATATCCATACCTCATCCATAAAGGTGTATTTAGAATATCTTTCTTCTTTACTCACAATTGATGATACCCAGAAAAATGGTCAATATTTGAATAATATTGAGCTCCATGAAGTGATGAAATAAATCATTAATGTGAGGTAGAGGATACTTTTTATCTATTGTAATAGAATTTATTTATCTATTAGTAAATAATTACCTCAAGGATCCATCTTTCATATTAAGAAATAGAATAGTGGAACCCCATTGAGATATACTACGAAAAATAAATTTTTTATTACTCAAATCCTCTAGTTTTTTCATTCATATTCATTAATTCCAAAGTGTCTGTTTTATAAGTAGTCTTTGATATTGGTCATGTATCAAAGATTAAATAAATGCTAAACTCAATTTCATGCTCTGGGGGTGTCTAGGTAATTCCTCAGGAAATACATTAATGTATTCCTATAAAATTGGAACATCCTCAATTTTAAGATTACTTTTCTCATTTTTAGATGATTTTTCTCTTTCTCTGAAAAAATGCATTTAGTTAAGTTACTGGGGATTGATCTAGATAAGAATTAGATAATTAAGTTTCTTCTCTAAAGATAAGTAATTCCATATCTTCTTCAAAAATCATAATTTCTTTCTTCTTGCAATGAATATTTGCAACATATTTTGAAAACCAATCCATATTTAGGATTATATCAAAGTCAAATATAATAATGATGATAATTATAGAAAATTAAACACATTTATATTTTATAATGGGAACTTCCTAACACATTTTTTTTATAATGGGACTTCCCCTTAGGGGTTTTGACTAAAAATACCTTATTAAATCATAAGGTAAATATTAAATTTTCTTGGAAAACTAGGTTGATATATAAGTGTGTGATGATCTGGAATCAAATAAAGCATTGTAAAAATTTAAATATAGGATTATTGTACCTTCTACCACATCATTGGGTACGTCTGCTTCACCTGTAGTGATCACATAAGTTTGGTAATCTCACCTTGTCCTCTTCGTTTGTAGATTCCCATGGTGCTTGGTTTATTGATTTGAATAATGCCCCGTTTCATTACCATTGAAGCATTGAACATCCTTGATTTTTTTTATTACCCTTTCATTCATCAACTCAGTGACCCTTTTTACCACACTTATAATGAACTCCCATTCCTTTAAAGAATTTTCCAAGATGATTGTTTCAACAATTTTCACATAATGGGAATTTCTTTATTCTCAAATTCTTCTCCAATGCTTCATCTTTTCCATAGTTATCAGAACAACTATTTTTCTCCTGTTTTCCCTTGAATATATAGGATCTATAAAATTCCCTCTCCCTTTGGATGGCATTTAATACTATTTCAAAATGTGTTGAAAAGGTTTGAGAAACCAGTGCCCTTCAGAGACATGGATTAAGACCTTAAAATAAATGATCAATCTCATATTCTGAATCACATATGTAATATATATAATACATGTCTAGTCTTATGAAGGTAGATTCATACTCTACAACATTATCTTCTTCATTTTTCTTTATGATAATATTTTTCTCTTCATTTCAATTCATTGACCACACGGGAAATATTTATCGAAGAATGTTTCTTTAAAAGTTCTAAATTTTATGTATTCTATTTCATCTTCCTCCTTAGTATTCAATATAAAAAACTACCATTAATCATCATCTCCTTTGAGATAATATACTACCCGTACTACCTTTTCATTCTCATTACATCCCACTGCTTGAAATTTAATTTCAAGTGACATGATCCACTGCTCAGCGACCACTGGATTATTGGTCTCAGTAAAATAGGGGGTTTATGCTTCAAGAAACAATCCAAAATAGGTTTAGTATGGTTATTATTCATAACATGAGTAAGTTTTGAAGTTCCAAATAATTGAATAACAACTAAGAGGGGGGTTGAATTAGTTGTTCACTTTTTATAAGTTTCAAAACATAACCCCTATAACCAACTAATATTTATTCCCTTTTCAACTTTTAATAAATACTCATGCATAAAAAAATTAGGAATGAAACTAAATTACAAAATATTTACAAGGTTCGGCCTCATTGTGAGAACCTACATCCTTTCAATTGTGGGTCTATGGAAATTCACTATTATGAAGAAGTGAATACAACATATTCCAACTCCCATTATACACCTTCTATCTACTAATATTAATGAATATACTAAATCTCAAAAGTTTGTGATGTTTTCTTAAAAATAGTTGATCGAAACAAAATAATAAAGACTTTGTCGAAACTGCTCCACAATTGCTCAATCTGAATTACCTATCCAATTTAGACGGATCTGATTTTCTCAATCCAATAAGTCTAGATCTGATTCTCTCAATAATATGATTCTATATATGATTCTATTAATATGATGAGTCTATATTTGATTCTCTCAATATGATCGACCCAATACAATGAACCCATTATCAATTTGAAAAACTCAAATTCTGCTCAAATTTTTAATATGACATTCTTTAGTCTGATTAACTCAATCTGATTGACTGAATACAATCTTGTCAATACAATTTTTCTCAATCAAGTAAAAAAACATTCAACTATTTTATCCTCTTAATGAGATATATGTATGACAATGAATTTCACTTGACTTATTCTACACAACCCCTTTTCCTATTGTGTGAAAAGTCACAAATGAATGAATTATCTAGGTAATTATTTATAGGTGACTCAGAAAACAAAGGCCGGAAGCTTCAAAACAATCCCCACTTCCTAAAATTTCAAAAACACAAATAATATCTCGCATTTAAACTTCAATTTTGGCTTCTTAAATCCTCCCTATATTTCTATGAGATTTAAACAAAATTGAATTTCAAGTTTGTCCAATTAAAGTCATCATAAAACTTTTGGAATTCTCTTTTTGAGTTTTCTTCATAATCATCTCATTGAAAATCTATATCCTTCTCAGTGATTACCAATTTTTATCCTTTTTCATGATTATGAATTCTATTTCTTTATCAAATCATTATGAATTTTTTTATTTCACATTGATTATGAATTCTATATCCTTATGAGTGATTATGAATTCTATTACCTTCTCAGATCATTATAATTTTTGTTTCATTCTCATCTCATTATAATTTCTGTTTCCTTCTCAACTCATTATTATTACTATTTCCTTCTCATCTCATTAATATTTCTATTTCCTTCTCAGCTCATTATGGTGGAATTCTCATTATGATGTAATTTCCCATTATGAAGGAATTTCCCTTTTCGATTGAAATCCCATTACGATGGACATCCCATTATGATGGAATTCCCAATATGATGGGATTCCCATTATGATAGAATTCTCATTATGATGGAATTCTCATTTTGTAACTCTAAAATTCTTCAAACCTCTCCACAATTTCTTCAAAAGATTTTATCTTGATAGTTTTCATGATATGTGATAATTTAATGACCCAAAAAAGCATTGTTTGATTTAGTTTAGAATGTTTCAAAATTTTCTAAATCCTATTTTCACTTTCTTCATTAAAACTCTTTAGTATCACTACAACTTCATCACTCAGAAACTTATATCATTCTAACTCAGAAACCTCTTTCTTTATCAAATGAAGGAAAAGGAAAACTTATATCAATCAATAATTTCTATCTCCAATTATTCTATATTCAATTATCAAAATTTGATGCAGGTGAATATGAAAAAATGTGTCTGATGAATCTTCATTACAATGGATATGGGTTTGATTACTAAATAAAAGAAATCTTTAGCAAAGAAAGTTATTTGTCATCAAATAGAAAACTTTGGTAAAACAAAACACCACAAAGGTTCTTCAATATCCCCCTTTGTATTTGTTGAAAACCCTTTTTGACAACTTTTAAAACTCTCAAAAAAAAATTCACTACTCAAATTTTATAAACAACTCATGTTTTTTGACTTTTATCAAAACATAGTCTTTCTCAAAATAGAGTGTCTTGACACAACACTATTGGATAAAGCAATGTTTTTTGAGGAATTCCATCCTCGACAACAAAAATTTTTTTTGATACCATAAAAATATAACACCCCTCACTATTTTTATATCACTTCTCTTATTTTATCCCCCATTTTTTTATAACCACAACTTTAGATTCATTAAAGAAAGATAAGTAAAAACTTCTTACAAAATAAAATGTTTTTACTTTCTCTCCCCCTTTTCATTATAATTCATAGCATGGTGGGGGTCCTTAGTTATAAGGTTTATGAATCCATTGGAGGAGGATAAACATGAAGTTGTATCCTCAATCCCTCAAACCTTTCTTTAGGCATTGCTTTTGTAAAGATATTAACAATCTGATACTTTTTTGAAATGTATTCTAGCAGAACATCTCTAGAAGCAGCTTTCTATTTTATAAATTGAAACTTTATATCAATGTATTTTGATATTTAATTTTTTAAATGATTATTTGAAATATCATCTTCATTCTGATCATCACAAAGTGTCTTCAATGTTTTAGAAAAGTTTACTTTAAAATCTTCTAGCTGAACTCTCATCCACAAAATTTGAGTACAAGCCTGATAAGATGCAACATATATGGATTCAGTTGTGCTCAAAGTTACTAAACGTTGTTTCTTACTATGAAAAATAACATAACATTCACCTAATAAAAATGTGCCTCCTGATTTTGATTTTTTGTTATTACAATCTCCATCACAATCGGCATCAGTATAACCATGAAACTTCGTATCACTATTTTATATGTATAACAACCCATGTGAATTTGTTCCTTTATCATATCTCATAATTCTCTTTGCTTCTAACATATGTGATTAATTTGGATTACTTTGATACCTAACACATAAATTCGAAGCATAAAAAATATCAGGCCTTGAGGTTGTAAGGTGAAGAAGACTTCTTATCAGCTTCCAAAAGTCTTTCTGATTCACACTTGTTCCGGATTCATTTTTACACAACTTTTTTCTCAGTGAAATAGGATTTTAAACTTCTTTGGATTCTTCCATCCCAATCTACTTTTACAATTCCCTAGCACACTTTTCTTGACATAAGAAAATTTCTTTCCATTTTTTTAACTTGTAAGACAATAAAGAAATTTAATTCTCTTAATTTAGATATTTCAAAATTCTTCTTCATTTCCTCAGAATTTTTTTTACAGACATATTATATAATCACAAAAAAAAATTATATCATCCACATAAAAATTACAATTAGAGTTCCATAGTAAATATATTTTACATATAATTTTTTATCAACTTTTCCTTTTTAAATGTTCAACATTATCAAATAATTATAAAGTTTATAATACGAAGAACGTGGATCTTATTTCATATCATACAAAGATTTATTCAATTTAAAAACTTTTTTTCATCCTCAACAAGTAGAAATGAAAATTTTTGTTTAATGTAAACTTCATCATCAATCTCACCATTTAAGAAAGATAACTTTTCAACCATCTGATAAAAATTTTAATTTCAATGAGAATCCACTTTAAGAAACATTTTAATGGTTTAAATCCTTGAAATGTGGGAAACTTTCCATAAAAATCTACACCTTCAACATGTGCATATTCATTATAAACAATTATTTCTTTGAATCTTGAAACTTCACTATTATCATTCAATTTGTTTCTATAAAACTACTTTGTTTCGATAATATTTTTATTTATTGGCAGTAGAACAAGTTCCCATGATTTATTCTTCTTAATCTGATCCCACTCTTATTTTATAGAATCCACCCATTATTTTTGTTGAGTAGACTTTTAAACTAATTCCAATTCAACTTTTGAGATAAGTGAAGTCTGATTTTCTACTCTCAACTTCCTTTTAGTATTAACCAGAGCCTTTTGATTCCCAATAATTTTTTTAGATTCAACATGTTTTTGTAAGGTAGGAAATTTAAAAGATTCATTCCGAGCTGAAAGTTCCTTATCACGTGATTTTTCTTAATCATGATAAGGATATTTTGAATTAATTTCACTATTTTTGGAATTCTTCAGTTTATCCTCCCCAACATTTTCAACAACTATTGTTAAGGAACTTTGATTTTCAATTAAATTCATATCATATAAATCCAAAAAAAAAAATTAAATATTTGTTACAACATTTTTAACTTCTTATAATTGATGAGTAACCCAAAAATTTTCCTTTCTCTTATTTCACATCCAAATTTCCCAAATCCATATTTTTGATTTTGAGAAAACATAGACTTCCAAAAACATTGAATTATTTCAATGAAGGTTTTTTGTTATACTATATTTCATAAGGAGTAATGTTAGTTTATAGTATCAACAAGAATCTATTTTTAACATGTACAATAATATTAATAGATTTTATCTAATATAATTTTGAATGTTTGTATTCTACTAACATACTTATTCCCATTTCCTAAAAACTTCTATTATTTATTTTTTCTAATATATTCTTTTTTGGGAGTATAGGGGAACTATACGAATGTTTGATACCATTCTTTCTCAGATAATTTTCAAAAATATTTTATGTGAATTAGGCACCATTATTTGATCTTAACTTATTTATAGAAACACGCATTTATTTGTACACGTCTTTTCTAAATAATTTTAATGTTTTAATAGACTCTAACTTGTGCTTCATAAAAATGATGTTTTTCATCCAAGTGAAATCATCAATAAAATTGATAAAGTATAAATATCCTTTTATTGATTGATGTCTCATCATCCCACATAAATCAGAATAAATACGTTCAATAGGTCTGGTAGATTGATTCTAAATTCTCTTATGACTTTTGTTGGCTATCTTTCCTCTCTTGAAAATAATACAAATATATTCATCTCTTATTTTCAATTCTAGAAAATTCTAAACAACATAAACTTTAGAAATTTTATTCATGTTTTTCTTCCCAAGGTGGCCATGTCTTCACTACCAAATTTTTTTCATATTTATCACTCAAGTAACTGCAGTTGATTAATTCTCTAATTTAAAATAGATTACCACTGGTTCTTTCTCCTTTTGTAATAACTTTTCCATCTTTCAAGATTTTGATGATACAAAAAAATTCTAAAAATAATTATTTTCCATCATCACAAAGATTACTTACACTAATTAAGTTATGTTTTATCACATAAACAAATAAAACTTTCTTAGATTTCATCTTTTTATCTTCAATCTCATCCATTCCAATTTCTCTAATTTTTAAGGAACAATCATCACCAATGGTAAGTGCTCCACCATCATGACTTTCAACATGTTTCAAGATTTTTATATCGCCTATCAAATTTTAATAAAACCGAAATTAATTATCCATGGTTTGTAACTTTTACTTTCTTTCAAAGTTGTATCAATAATAAAGGCTCTTTCCTCAACTTTCTTCATTTTAGCATTCTTTTATTTTATATCATAAGAAACATTTTCTAGAAGGAGTGTCATACAGCTTTCGACATGATGAATAGCCTAAACACATCTTCTAAAAACATCTTCCAAACAATAAAATTCATTTTTTGTTGAAAATATTCTAACATATTGATAATTCACTTTTTAAACTTTCTGTAAGCTAGGAATGTTACTCATTCTACTTTCACTATTTATTCCACTTTTCTTAAATCTTCTTCCAGGTAGAGATAAGTTGTGCCAAAAAATTTATTCCCTCTACCCATTGATTCCACAACATCAATAATAACCATAAAATATTTATCCTTTATTAAAGAAAAAAATTTCTTTATAGAAAACTATTGAGGTTGGTAACTTATTTCAACTCAAACATAATCATGATGTGGTCTATCTTTTCTTTTGATTGAGTTTTATACTTTTATAGATTTGATAGGTTTATCACATCCTTTCTCCACCCAATCTTTCCTAATACATTTTCTAGAACCATAAATATTAAAATAATTGGAAGAAATATTATTTTTGGTAATAGAATATTTCACCTTATTCTCGTATAGAGCCTTCTCAGAATATTTAGAAGTCTCAGCTTTTACTTGTGAATATTTATTGAAGTTTTCATTCATCTTCCTCAAGCTACTTTAAAACTCAATAATTTTTTATTTAAACTTGTTAAACTCTTCTTCCTTAGATTCCAAATTTTTACTAATATCTTCAATCATCTTTCCCTGTTCAGTAATTCTAAGTTTGTAACTTAAAATATCCTAAATGCATTCATCTTACTGCTTGATGACATCTTTTCTTACATAAAAAAATTCTTCACAATATTTCTTAATCACTCCAATTTTTTTCATGAGAGATTTGTTTTTCTCAAGACATGAAACAAGTTCTGTTCTAATATGATACTCTCGATATGATTATGAACCGCCTTTTTCACTATCTAAGTAATATTTTGTTTTCTAATATTTTGAAATAAAGGTTCTGAATTTTTCTAAACATTAATATTCAAAATAATTATTTTCAGTTGAGTCCGATTAAACTTTCTTACTCAATATAATTATTTTTTTCAAGTAAACTTCTTCTGTTATATTTTGGAATACTTTTCTTCTTTATCATTTTTGTTCCACTTCTTCCATCAAGGTTTTTCATTGGAATCAACTTAGTATTTTGCAAATTTCTTAGTGGGGAAATTCATAGAAAATGTTTCATTCCACCACACTCAAAACATTTGAGAGGAAGTTTACTCCCATACCTGACACTTTCTCTTAGATAGTTCTTGGATATAAGAGACATGACTTTTTTCATTCTACTCATCATCATTTTTATCTTAAAATTCACAAGGATCAACTTATTCAACATCTAAGATTTTCAAATTTCTCATAGATTCAAAATCCATTTTATCTTTCATATTCTTTTTAAACATTGGATATTTTTTAATTTCATAAGAAATAATAATGTTATGAAATTAATCAAGTGATAAATAATTATTATCTTCAAAAGAGGAAATTTTATAATCAAACATATTCAGAAATATTTTCATAAGTTTCTTCACAATTATAGAATTATCTAAGATATCTAGGATACTTCTGATACTGTAAATAGTTTTATTTACTCTAGTGAAGTATTCATCAATATTTTATTAATCTCTCATTCTGATATCTCCGTACTTATAATTCTAGATTTGTAGATTTGATTCTTTCACTTTAGTATTCCCTTTAAAAATAATTTACTGTTTGTCTGAAATACTCTAGTTATAGTGTTTTCTTATAAAAAAATTGAGCCAAAAAAGGAGAATAAAGACTTTTTTGAAACTTCTCCACAATTTCTTAGTCCAAACCCTTAGTCTGATTACGCTAGATTTTATTTTCTCAATCTAATGAGTCTGGAACTGATTTTATCAATACGATGGGTCTAGATATGACTCTCTATATATGATGAGTTTGGAAAATATTTACTCAATATGATGGACTCAATACGATGAATCAATTCTCAATATTCAAAACTTAAACTCTTCTCAAATTCTCAATATGATTGTCTTTAGTATGATTGACTCTATCTGATTGACTGAATAAGGTCTTCTCAGTATGATCTTTCTCAATCCTGTAAAAAAACATTCAATTGTATAACCATCCTCAAGAGAACTGTGGTTGGTAATGAATTTCACTTGATTTATTCAGCACACCACCTTTTCTACTATCTTTAAAAGTTACAATTGAATAAATGATCTGACCAAGTATTTATAGGCGACTCAGAAAACAAAGGCGGGAAACTTGAAAACTTTCCCCACTTCCTCCAAGTTCAAAAACTCTGAAAATATCTTATATTTAAACTTCAATTTATACTTCTTTAATCTCCTTAAATTTCTTGGAGATTTATGAAAAATTGAATTTCAATTATGACCACTAAAACTCTTCATAAAAATTCTAGAATTTTCTTTCTGAGTCTTCTTCATAATCAACTCATTATGAATTTATCTCCTTCTTAGTGATTATGAATTTTGTATCTTTCTCAATGATTAAAGATTCTATTTTCTTTCTAATATAATTAAGAATTTTGTTTCCTTCTTAATGATTATGAATTTTGTATCCTTATTAGTGATTACGAATTCTGTTTCTTTCTCAGCTCATATTGATTTTTTTCCTTCTAAGCTCGTTTTGATTTTGGTTTCCTTCTCATATCATTATTATTTTTTCTTCCCACTTATATCGTTATGATTTTTGTTTCTTTCTCATCTCATTACGAGGTAATTGTCATTATGATGGAATTTACCATTATGATGGAATTTCCTATTATGATGGAAATCCCATTACAATGGATATCCCATTACGGTGGAATTCCCATTATGATGGAATTCCCTTTCTACAACTCTAAAATTATTCAAAACTCACCACCATTTCTTAAAAATATTTTATCATGAGAGTTTTCATGATTTGTGAGAACTTTATGACCATAAAATAATTATCTTATTTAGTTTATAAATTTTGAAAACATTATAACTCGTGACTTTACTCTCTTAAAAAAATCATCAAAATCACAAAAAAAATCACTTAGAAACTTCAATCTTTCAAACTCAGAAACTTCTTTCTTTCTCTGATTAAAGAAAATAAAAAATTCTAGTAATCAACAATTTCTTCCTCCAATTATTATGGATCTGCTAATTTGAATCAGATGTAGATGAATACGATACTATGAGTCCAATGAATCTTAATTATATTGGGTATGGGTCTGATTCCTTATTAACAAAAACAATCTTTTGCAAATATATTTAGTTTTCAATAAATAAAAAACTTTGTTAAAACAAAACACCACAAATTTGATTTAATATTTCCTAATATGGTCATGGCCTTATCAGCTCCAACACTAATTGTGTTGACTTGATCAGTGAGAAAATCCCTACATTGTCTATGGGCATTTATTCCCTTTCTTCCATTAGGAACCATCACTAAATAATGGAACACACTAAGTTAGCTCATAATAGTTGTATTTATCGAGCTAAAAATTCACTATAATGAATTATTATAATTCTAATGTTTACATAACATCTAGTTCCCATGGTTTCTACTGAAATTCCTCTGATACCAACTGTAACAACACCGAACTTAGCATCTTAGAGTTGATGGCCATTTTATTAAAATAGAATAGTTAGAAGAGATCTTATCACCAAGGATCGATCAATTTAGCAGTCTTGAAGAAATAGATACATGCATGGTCCTCTTATTACATTATTAAATATACATAGAACATAACAAAAGAAAATAAACTGCTTCCTGGACACTTATTCCAAAATTTCATCTCCATGACCTAAGGGAGGAAAAATTAATAAGGTGATATCAAATTCTCATTATGGGTTATATAAATAAAAAAACATGAATATATAATATCTGAAGTATAATTAATAATACATAATTATTTTGGAAAGGTGAAAAACTAAAAACACATGCCATCAATAAACTAAGAATAAATATGTATCAATAGATTTTTTCATAGTAAAAATATTTTGTATGAGTAATAACGTAATAATTAATGAAGAAAATACTTAATCATTAGATGTCATTTATTTGGAACATGAACCATTATACCATCAAGATTATTTAATTTTATGGGTAGGAACACATCTAATTCTATTTGGAAATAAACACGAAGCATTTATAGCCAATTATTTTGTCTCATGAGACCTGTCGATGTATCGAGGGGATATAATGGGCCATACCCAACACTTCAAGTCCAAATCATTATTAATACATTGATTTAATTAATGAAAAACTTTAACTATCAAAATATCCATATTGAGTACAGGATTAAGATTCATCAATATTTCCCCAGTTAAAACAACATTCAAAGTAAAAACCACATGTAAAAATGGTATGCATAATATGGATATTTAAGAGAAATATAATTTCAAATAAAAAATAGTCTCACATAGTTAGTATCTACACTACACAAGAATTATTAGGTTCATAATACTAAGTAAGTATCAATGAAAGGGATATTTATTTGAAGTCCCTTACCTTAATTCCTGCTTAATTTTACCATGTTTGTGCCTCCCAAATAATAAACTTGTATTTATTAAAACACTGGTCCAAAAGAAAATTATAGTAATTTATACAAATAATTATAAATTATAATTATTGGATTAAATTTCTTAATTTATTTTGATGAAATTGAATCGTTTTGATATCATGTTTTCTTTAAACATTTCTTGTTTTTCCTCGATTTTGCTATTTTGTTATATATAAATAATACATTTAAATAATTATTTACAAAATCATAGAATACATGTAATTACCTATTTATATATTATATATAATTTATACTATCCATCCTTGAAGAATATTATAATAATTTTCCTGGTAATGTCTTTGTAGGTGGTTAACCGACCTTTAACGAGATGCTGCCGAAAGAAAGGGAAAGAGAGTACAAAATTTATATATGTCATAAATATGATACTTTAAGTAGATTAAAATAATTAATTTAATGTTAAATTATTCAATAAATAGATTTAGGTTATATTTTTTAAAAGGAATTTGGATATATAAGAAGGATAGGAAGAAAAAAAAATTAACGGAGACTTGCTCTTTCCTTGGTGTGGCTTCTCTTATAGGACACTATAAATCCTTTGATTTTTAGAGTGGGATTACTTCAGGACATGCCTATGGATTATAAATATATTAATATTGAATATTTGGGCAGATCATTCACTTTTTAATGGGTGGGATGAGTGTTTTTTCAAGGGAAGGGAGAGGGGTTATTTATACTTGAGAAGAGGGGTATTTTTAGAGTAAAAATATTAAATAAAATATTATATCAAAGGTGAGACTTGTAATAGTTAATTTTTAAGAATAGAAATCATATATTAATATAATATAATGGTTTTAATACTTTATATTACCTTTAAAATTATAATTCATTATTTTATTAAAAATGAAAGTGTAAAAAAATTATTTTAAATAATCACTTTTGACTTTTGGTTTTGGAAAATAATTTTTAGGTTTAGAAATTGAGTTTATTGTATTTTAATGAATAATGTTTCAAATTAAATATATAATATCCTATCTATAAGTTCTATAAATCATTATTTCACTAATAAATCATTTATGATGTAATTTAATTTACACCGATTACATGAAAACTGAATTTTTATTATTCATCTGAAAATTGAAGTATTTCAGAAAATTACCAGAAAATCACCCTTGAAAAATTTGTACATTCTTATTTTAAAAATGGAATCCATTTTGTGAAAATAATTTTATAAATTTTAGAAAATTAATTTATAATTAAAATCATCATTTATTTGAAAATTATCGATCTTAATGTTATAGACGAATTTATGACACTTTGAAAAATTAATTAAGTTATTATAAAATTTTCTAATAATCATAAGAAAAAAAATTACTTTATGAATATATTTTATGAAAATAAAGTTTCTTTTAAATTATTAAATTAATTATAAAATTTCTAATAAACATTTACATTTCACAAAAATACCAACACTTAATTTATAATTTTTTAAAACATTCATTTACTTATTCCATGATATAAATATGTCATATTTTAATTTATGAGGTACATAAATTTTATTTAAAATTTCATAGGTGAGGTTGTTATTCTATTGTTCGGGTTGATATTCTTAATGGACACATTAATATTCCAACAGTTACATTAATATTTAATAGTATATCATTGTTTGTTTAGGCTTGGTGTTTCAGGAAACATAAACTATCGAGAAAATTAAATTTATTTAAGAAGATACATACCATAAATCTTAGTGTGTTATGTCTTAGGAGAGTTAGCCATTAGCTTGGATTTTCCTTTCCCTTTAGTGATAACTATTAATTTTTCCTACCACAATCCAATATCCACTTCATATTACATAGTAACCTCAAATGTTGATTGGTCGTCAGAGAAATTACCATTTTCACTACCATGAGTTTGTTACACTTCGATTTTCTCCTCCAGTGCAATGTCATCCCAAAATATTTTATTCAGATCTAGGGAGGAATCAATAGTTCTCTTGTTAGCCCATTCATCAGCAATGTTAGTGAAATAAGTTTTTATACCCTAGGTAGGAACCATTTCATTACAAGTAGAGGTTTTTCCTATATCATGATTCTGGATCTTCCCAATCCTATGAGTTTGCTTCCCTATAGTATTCCCATTTACTTGCATCCCTAATTTTTCAATGCCTACAATGGAAGAAAAAATTTCCCTCGCCTCATTTCTTCTTCCAATGTAGACCATATCATAACCCTTCAATTGTAAATTCATGTAGAAAACATATGACCGATAATTAGATATTGAATGTATTATGATTCCAAAAATTGAGAAGAAATGAATAGAATTATCTTATTTAATTTTCAAGGAGACCTCATCTGGTGGAGTAGAGAGTACCATTGTCTCTGTTAAGGTAGATCTGAGATCTACCTAAACCATGAAACTTTTGTAGTACCCAAAGTTGGCTAACCTCGTGGCACTTTTCATCTTGATCATCAGACCAATTAAATAAGAAATGTAGAATATAATCAATGGGTTCCATAAAACCCAGTTCAATCCAAAAATATTAATTTGTACTTGTGCGCAAGTTTCCTTGAACTCATTAGGATTAAAACTTAGGCTACATTACTAAATTATCATGATGTATGGATTTAAATTTATCAAACCAAATCCACAATATCTGCTTTTCAATACCACATAAGGAAAGATCAAATAAAATAAACACATAGTGAGGGAAATACATTTCCAATCTAAAAAAATTTAAATTCAAGTAATTTGATTAATTAGATCTAATTTTTTCCATGAAGGTGAGCCCTCCACCAAAGAGATGCGTGAAATAATGGAAAAATTACACATATCCACTCTATTGAAGAAAACAACACCATTTTTTGAGATGTTTGATATGCTAACTTTTTTGACAATATGTTGTGAGGATTTAATTTTTAAGGAGGAAAATGAGCCATTATCTGACTTCACCAACTCCTTCTTTGAAGCATTGAAGCCTATTATCAAAGGAATTTAAGACTTTTTTTGAAGGTTTGATGAATACATCTCATGAATCAAAGACAAATTCAAGGTTGATCACCATTGCATTCGTGCCATAATCACCATTTTCACTGAGAGAGTAGCGCTCTCAAGAAAATCCAATCTTAACCCTTTATTATTTATTATTTATTATTCATCACTTATTATTTATTATTTATTAATCATTTCTATGTTTTTATTATATATTAATTTTTAATTATTTTTTCATATTTTTCTATATATTATTTGTTATTTATTATTATTATTATTGAATATTATTATTTATGTATATAGATTTATATTTATTTATTTATTTTGTGTGTGTGTGTAATATAAATTCTACTTAGTTACCACATGGGGATCCTGTTGGAGTGGTAAAGTCTTCAGGTGTAGCCACATTTACTAGGATTTATTTTGGGGGTGTTATGTGATGAATCGAGTAACCCCCATTGATTGTGGATTGGTGTCATCGTATGTTTTTTAGGTGAAGGGTAGTGTAGTCGGTCGATGGTGCCTAGATGAAATGTGAGTTGTGATGGAGATAATGAAAATGGTGCTAGTGTGCATGATAATAGTGGAGGTGGAGTTCAAGAGAAGAAAATGACTGGACAAGGTAGTGAAAAAGGTTTCGTTAGGGAATGCAATGACTGTAGGAGTATGAAGATGGTGGCAAGTAGTGGTTGGTGATGGTCAGTAGTTTTGGACCACAGAGCCAGGGATGGTGGCGCAACATGGTAGTGTGATGTTGTAGCAGTGACACACGACACAGGATGATGCATGGTGTCTTGATCACCTGTCAGGAATGCATAAGGTGGTGTAGTCTGAGGGGGTTGTATTAGAGAAATTTTTATTTGACGACATTGGAGCAGCTAGCTTGAAGCGATTGGTGACACTAGAATCATCTTTATGGGGCCAATGATGGGATGTTATGTAGGCATTTGTGATCTAGCTGTTATTGGAAGACTCAACAACAGGGGCCTATGGGTTGGTATAATTAGGGCATTCGAGCCGGTGCGAGTGCTGAATAGTTGGGCGATGGTGATAAAAGGCCTATAGGCCATTTATTTGTTGTCTTCGGACCGTATATATTACAAATAATAGGGGTTGGCGGGTGTATTACCCCTTGGGGGCATTACCTACCCTCTAGCCTATGGGTGAGATGTTTGTGTTCGTTTTAGTGTAATTATACACACAATATCTAATATATATATATATATATTGTGGTAAATCCTTTGCAGAATAACCAAGAGATAAGAGGTTCAAATCTCACCCAACTTATATATATACTGAATTTCTACATGGCATTCAGGACATATGTATGCTTGGTAAGATAAATAATATGTAATTAAATAATAATTAAATAAATAATAAATAATATTAAATAATAAATAGTAATAAATAATAATAAATAATAATATTAATTGATAATATTAATTAATTAATTAATTAAAAATGTAAATATACAAATATATATTAATTAATTAATTAATTAATTAAAAAAATATTTTTTATAAAAAATATTTTTAGAAAAAAATTATAGAACCACCACTGAATGAACTGTGGAAGTTTAAACCGCCACTAAATGATTTGTAGCGATTCTAAAAACCACTATAAAATGTTTCACGACACCGCATTACACAACAGTTTGAAGAACTATTATAGAATGATTTAACGGTGGTTTAAACCACTGTTAAATGGAAAAAATCTCCACTCAATGGCCTTTATTTGCATTGAAGATGGATCCACTCCAAGGGGTGGTGATAAAAACAGAGATGCATGTGGGATCCTAGATCCGTCGTGAGAAGAACACAGGGTTGAATAAATGAATGAATGTGGTAGCTAGGATCGATTAGAAATCTAAGTGCATGGGTTTCTCTGATACTACAGAAGGGATTCTAAGATGTCTTACAATTAGTGAACACATAGTTGAATCTCATCTCAATATCACCCACATTAGGAAATATGAAAAACATGTCAAATGGAATTGAAGAACTTCTGTAAACCATGTACCTTTAACTGTCGATCCATTACAACTTCCCAATCACCATCACATTAGTTTGAGAGAGATCACTTGTATAGCAATAGAAATACTCCCACCTCCATCGGTATCCAGGGTCCAACTAGATCACAAGTCATACACACAAGACACTACTTCACTCCACAGTGTGCTAGTACCTCGATGAGGAAGAAGAATATAGATCTGTATATTTCAGGAGTCAAGGACTAGCTTCAAGAAATCATCATTGATAACTAAAATATCATTTCAGAGGAATTTATATTTCCACAAGGATTCTCCTCCAAGAAAAAAGAAATAAATCATATGTTATGAGGCATGAGTTAAGGTTTTCCTAGTTCATGCATTGTATGTATGAATATTGAGACTTTTCTCTTGCGTTATATCTCATGTAACACATCTTTAAATAATATCTTATATGGTATGGTCACTATAATGAATATCATTTATCATTTGAATTCCATTTTCATAAACAGATGATATGTTAGGAGCAAATTAACCTCAAGGTATGCATCACATGTGTCACACCCCGACTTTTAAATTTATTTTTATTTTATTATTTAATGGCTTTGGTTAATCTCGTCAAGGTGTTGATTGAACTTGGGACTAAATTTTTGATGTTTAATAATTTTACTGGGTTTTGGACCCATGCGCAGTCACCGTGTGGTTGGAAGTAGTCGTGCAGTCGGCCCAGGTGTCATGCAATTGCCTAACATTTAAAACAAATAAAATTCTATGTAAAGAATTTTTTTTGAAATATTTAAATTAATGTTATTATTAAAAAGGAAATGAGTAAAATTATGGTTGTCATTATTATTATTATTATTATTATTATTATTATCATTTTTCTTATTATTATTATTATTATTTTGTTATTATTATTATTATTATATTATTATTATTCTTTATATTGTTATTATTATTATTTGTATTATTATTATTCATTATATTAATATTTTTATTATTATTATTATTACATTATTTTTAAATGAAAAAAAATTGAAACCCTAGACTACGTTCCCCCCCCCACATTCATGCTACCTGCAACGCCCAAACCTCCTCGCATCGCCCCCTCCGCGCTCGCCCTCCGCTCCAACAGCCAACCCCACCTCCACCTCACAACCTCCTGGTCTGCTCCTAGACTCTCCCTCACTCTACTGACCTCACCTTGCTCACCACACAATCCCTCCTAGTCCCCACTACCCAACCTCACCTCTCCCCCCACCGCTCCGCCCTCCCAAACCCCCCTGCTTGCCTTTGCTCCGGCCAACGGCGCACCCGACCCCCAGTCTACCATCCCTCACCTCTTCTTGCTACGGCTAGCAGAGCACCTGACCCCAGTGGCCTCCCTCTCCCACACTGGTTGTACCTCCCCTCCCGTCCTCACCTTCACTGACGTTCTGGCCAACATCTCCGCCAGCTGTCGCCTCCCTCGTCGGTATACTCCAGTTATTTTAATTTCAAATTTTTGGGGTTTTTTCTTCATTTTTCCCTAACACAAACCATGGGATTTGATTTCACGTTTTTCTCTTCCTTTTATGGTGTGTGAAGGGACTATGAGGATCAATTCTACCATCCATAGAAGAGGCATCACGTTTGTACACCATTGAGGTATGTGTTTCCATTCCATTCTATTCCGAAGCAATTAATTGGTGCTAGTGTTACTTCAATTATTATTTTTACTTCATTCTCTACTTCATGGTATATCAAATTAGTATTTTATGTAATTTATATATTTTTATAATTGGTAAAAGTTTTCTCTTGAATTTTTTCTTATTTATGTTTAAGTAAGCTAAATCCCAATGTGTTTGATTGAGTGGTCAATATTGTTTAATAAATTTTTGTGTATGGTTTTCACCATTATGAAGCACTTAGTAAATTTATTGAGGTGTTTTCTCGATAGTATTATTTATCAAAAATATTTTTTGAATTAAATATTCAGTTATGATTATGTTCTAAGGTTCTGAATGTTCCTGGTTAAATGTAAATTGGGTTTTGACAGTGAGATTAGAATGTTTGTGTGATATTTTGATTTTGAATTATTATGTTAATATGGTCAGGTTTTTGACTTGGGATTTTATGTGAAATATCATGTTTTGTGGCATGTATTGTAAGGTTTTTGGGAAATATTCCATTATTTTTAAAAATGTTCATTCGCACTATTTGAGAGTATATGATATTGATGGGTTTTGGTGAAAAGAAGTGTTGGTTTGAAAATAAAAATGTTTTTTTTGTCTTTCATGGAATTTGGAGGGTGTAATTGGATGAAGGAACATCCATGGGTTCACTAGGTGCACATTTGGATGTGAATTCAAGTGAATATTATACTTTAGAACAATTCTCTTCTTACACCGTAGTTTCTCAAATGGTACTTTAATCTCTAAAAGGCATGTGTGTGACATGCAATTTCATTTTGAAGGAATTATTTTAAACTTAGTCTATTTTTAAATTGGAACTTATTTAGTAAATTTTGGTATAAAGGACTATTGGGTAATTTTACTGAGGTTTCCATATTTATTTAGAGACTGGAAAGGGTTTTATAAATTTATTTGAATATGGAAAACATAAAGGCATTTTTGGCATTATTAACATGGAAATGGTGTTTAATGTTGTTTTGGTGAAATTTTGAAAATGTCTTCAGTTTGGATACTATTAGGGCCCATTTGGAATTTTAATCTCAAAAAGTGGTGTTTGGTGTTGTACAAAAGAAATTCAATTTATAAATAGCGTAAATGTCAGGTTGGTAATTTCAAAGTGGCTTATAAAGTTGTTTTGATAATCAAATGATGTGATGTCCCGGTTGGAACTTTTTATATGACAACCCTGCTTTTTAATACAACTTAAGCATGCTTTATTACATAAAACTTCACTTGATATGACAAAGAAGATCGAGAGGTTTAGTGTCTTTGGGGCTTAGGATCATTACATAAAAACTTTAAACTTGAAATACAACATCTTTATTGAAAACTTCCTTTACATGACCACTACATTCCTTCGTACTTAGCATTGCATGGGATAACCTGAGGACATGCATAAGAAAAGGGTGAGCTATAAAGCCCAGTAAGGTAGTACACAATGAATAACATGAGTAGTACAATACAGGTTAGCCAATAGGTATATCAATAGAGCATAGGATAAACATGAACATAAGGGCATGATAAAGCATGATAATCATAACATGGAAATGTGGCAACAACACTTAACATTGAATTAGCATGAGCCAAGGCTCATTGCACATGGAGCATGAGTAAACCCTCATTGCACTTGAAGCACGAGTAAACACTCGTTGCACTTGAATTATCATGAGTCAACACTCATTGCACATGACGTATCATGATACTATACCTTACCCAATGCATTGGAGCTCTATAAGGGCGCACCCTTCTTAAACAATTCATTTCATGCATAAGTGTGCCACATGGATCATAAAACATGGATTCATAAAACATAATCATTTATTCCACGATAAAGGAATGTGGAATTCATACATTAAACAATATAATCAATAATTAAATGTGCATAAAGGTGAATACCCTTTATGGAGAAATGGGCATGGTATTCACTACACAATGATATTGGCTTAGAAAATCAGTGTGATTTCGGCAGCGTAACGGTGTGACATAAGAATTCATAAAAAAGGTTGATGAGAGAGAAAGGGGTTCCTCATCATATTTACATGTAATGGAAAGTAAGGAGGTCATATAGATACATGTCCCAACAATTGAAAAGGAATTTAGATTCATGATACAAAAGTATTGCTTGAATATAAAAGAGGAGAAAAAGGTTTCCTTCGGAATTTTGGCATAGTAACGGGTGTACATGGGAGGCTTTTAATGAGAGAGAAAGGGTTCTCCTATCATTCAAACAATAAGAGGGAAGTATGGGAGAGGTGAGAAACCATACCCCCACATTCATAATTGAAATTAAAAGGGAAATACAACTTAAAGAAAATTGACAAAAATGAGAAAGGAAGAAAAAAACCCTTACTTGGAAGTGAGCTTCCAAAGGCTAGAGAGAGGCTTGTGAGAGGCTTCTTGGGAGCTTGGGGAACCTTGAGAGGATTATAGAGAGAGTAGGGCAGAGGTTGGATGAACTCCAAGGGCTTTGAGGGAGGAGGAAGTGGGAGCTTGGGTGGGTTTATATAGGAAAGGTGAGGGAATTATTTATTATTTAGGTTTGGGACCCCTTATATTAAAATAATCCAAACCACAAACCATCCCATGGTATTTGCCCATGGTTTCTGGAAAAGGAAAGAGGAAAACAATATTTTACAAGGCCAAGGTCCGAACTTATTAAAAAATTAGGGTTGCTTATGTGGAGGTGAGTCACACTCCCATGGAAATTAATTTAAAAAGGCAAAGTGTTGAATAAGTCTTGAGGGCTCCATTAATGCTTTGAAAAGTAAGTCAAACAAACCCAAAAACTCATTATTTAAATGATAAAACACATATTGGCCGAACATAAGGATTATGGTGTTTTATTACATCACCATTGGGTCATTATGATGTCATAAAACACATTATATATTTAAATGGTATTTAATTTTTACCCAAAAATTTGACTGTCTCAGAAAATTATGAAAAATTCACCGTTGGATAATTTCGACGTCCTGATTCCAAAAATAATATTTATTTTATCTAAATAATTTTCTAAATATTTGAATTTTCACTTTTAAAATAAAACCGACATTTATAAAAAAATTCACGGGTTTTGACAGAAATGGCTTTCAAACCTTAATAAAAAATTTAATTGCATTCATAAAATTATAAGATCATTTATATTTAATAAAAATTAATGTAATATTAATAATAATATTTTATTAAAATATTATTTAATTCAAAAATCCTTTAATTTAAGAAAATATAATTCTTAATTAAATAATAACTAAAAACACCATTTGTACTTTAAAAACTAATTACAATGTATCAAAAATGACTAGAAATTATATTCATTATTATATACAGAAATAATGTACATGAACATGGTGCTACTTATTTGTAACATAACCCCTTAAAATAGCCGCATAATACCTAAGGGTAAGGTGCGCGATGGTGACAGACTCTTGGGGCGGCTCGGATAACATCGCTCGAGTGGTAATTTCAATCAACTTACACTTTTCCCGTAGACGATCACGTTCGAGCTTGACTTGATGAAGCTCAGCTTGGGCTTGGTCAAGGGCAAAGCCCAAAGATGCCACATCTTTTCCGAGCTCTGACGAATGGGCTTCGTAAGGGAAAATTCAACTGGATGAGGCCATCGCTTCCTTTTTCTGAGTAGAAATGGGTTCGTTAAAGCCTTATATTTATACTACTCAGATGATCACTGTTCAACGGCTAAAAAAGTAACGGTCACAAATCTTAACGTAAAACTAAAAAAGTTGACATCTTATAAAAACATTTTTCAAAAAGAAACATTTAACTGGATCAAGAGGGATTTTCCATTAATGAAACTTTGGGTCGTTACAATATTCCCCCCTTAATAAATTTCTCCCTCGAAATTTTCCTTTTCCCACACTAAAACAAATGTGGGTAACTTAGCTTCATCATATCCTCCGACTCCCAAGTTGCTTCTTCAAACTTGTGGTTTCTCCACAACACCTTGACGAGGGGCATTGTCTTATTTCGTATAACTTTTTCTCTACGATCTAAGATCTTCACTGGTTTCTCTTAATAAGAAAGATCATCTTCCAACTGTACCACCTCAGAAGAGTGTACATGTGAAGGGTCCGGTATGTACTTCCTTAAGAGGGATACATGAAAGACATCATGCACCTTGGCCATAGTAGGTGGAAGTGCTAGTCGATAGGCCACAGCCCCAACGCGATCAAGAATCTCGAAGGGGTCGATGTACCTTGGACTTAACTTCCCTTTCTTTCCAAACCTCATGACCTTCTTCCACGGAGATATGCGTAAAAACACCATGTCTCTGACTTTAAACTCAAGGTCTCGTCGACGATTATCTGCATAACTCTTCTGTCGAATTTGGGCTGCCTTGATATGCTGCTGAATGGTTTTCACCTTCTCCACCATTTCTTCGACCATTTCTGGTCCAAGCAGCTTACGTTCACCGACCTCATCCCAACATGTCGGTGTTCTACACCTTTTCCCATACAGGGCTTCATATGGTGCCATTTGGATGCTCGAGTGGAAACTATTATTATAAAAGAACTCAACCAGAGAAAGATGTTGATCCCATCCTCCTTTAAAGTCCATTGAGCACGCTCTCAACATATCCTCAAGTGTTTGGATAGTCCGCTCAGATTGGCCATCAGTTTGATGATGATAGGCCTTACTGAAGTTCAGTTCAGTATTCAGAGCATATTGAAGACTCTTCCAAAACATAGAGGTAAATCTTGTATCTCGGTCAGACACAATAGATAGTGGTACTCCATGCAACCGTACCACTTCCCAGATATATATCTGTGCCAGTTGATCCAAAGAGAAATCCTCTCAAATAGCAATGAAGTGTGCAGTCTTTGTAAGACGATCCACAACAACCCAGATTGCATTGTTGCCTTTGGATGTCCTTGGAAGTCCAGTGACGAAGTCCATGGTGATGTTCTCCCATTTCCATTCTGGTATGGGCAATAGTTGCATCATCCCCTTAGACTTCTGCCTCTCTGCCTTCACTTGATGACACACCAGGCACTTTGATGTTTATTCAGCGATCTCCTTCTTCATATTATCCCACCAAAAGTTTTCTCGGAGATCTCGATACATATTTGTGCTCCCTGGGTGAATAGAGAAATTTTAACTATGTGCATCATCCAAAAGTTCCTTCTTCAGCTCTGAACTTGATGAAACACATATTCTTTTCCCAAACTGCACAATTCCTTCTTCATTAACATTAAACTCTGAGGATCTTCCCTTTTTGATAGCTTCCACTTTTTCTTGGATTCCTGCATCATCCTTTTGAGCATCCTTTATCCTTTCCAAAAGAGATGGTTAAGCAATCATTTGTGAAAGGATTGATGATGTTCCCTTCTTTATGATTCCCACATCCATCTTCATCAAGTCTAAGAAAATTGGATCCTTCTCAATTCTCATCATTGACAGAATAGCTGGATCCTTTCTACTTAGGGCATCTCCCCCCTTGTTCGCTTTCCCAGGGTGGTAATGTATTGAACAGTCATAATCCTTGATGAGCTCTATCCATCTTCTCTGGCGCATATTAATCTCTTTCTGTGTGAATATATATTTAAGACTCTTGTGGTCAGTATATATCTCACATTTCTCTCCATAGAGATAATGCTGCCAGATTTTCAAGGAAAAGATCACCGCAGCCAACTCCAGATCATGCGTTGGATAGTTTCGCTCATGGATTTTCAACTGCCTTGAGGCATAGGATATCACTTAATCATTCTGCATCAGCACACATCCTAATCCCTTCTACGAAGCATCACTGAATACCACAAAAAGCTCCCCACTTGTGGGTAAAGTGAGCATGGGTGCAGTGATAAGCCTCTTTTTCAACTCCTTGAAGTTTTCTTCGCATTCATCACTCCAAGAAAATTTTACTCCCTTTCGAGTTAGCTTGGTAAGTGGGTTGGACAATCGTGATAAATTTCTCACAAATCGTCGATAATATCCAGCTAACCCCAAGAAGCTACGGATATCAGTTACCGATGTTGGCCTCGGTCATCCCTCAATTGCATCTGTTTTGGAGGGGTCCACAGATATCCCATTTCTTGTGATGATATGGCCCAAGAATGAGACCTCCTTTAACCAGAACTCACACTTGCTGTACTTGGAATAGAGCTTCTCCTTGTGCAAAGTCTCCAGTACAGTTCTTAAATGCTCCTCATGGTCCTCCTTGGTTTTGGAGTATATAAGAATATAATCTATAAAGACTACCACAAATTTGTCTAGGTAATCTCTAAAGACTCTATTCATCAAGTCCATGAATATTTCTAGAGCATTGGTGAGTCCGAAAGGAATTACTATGAATTCATAGTGCTCGTACCTTATATGAAAAGCAGTCTTGGGGATATCTTCCTTCTTCACCCTTACTTGATAATATCCCGACCGCAAGTCCACCTTGGAGAGGTATTGTGCTCCACGTAGCTGATCAAACAAGTCATCAATTCTTGGGAGAGGATAATTGTTCTTTATCGTGATTTTGTTAAGTTCATGATAATCGATGCAAAGCCGCATTGACCCATCCCTCTTCTTGACGAAGAGGACTGGTGCACCCCATGGTCATGCACTTGGGCGTATAAACCCTTTATCCAGATTCTCCTATAGTTGTTTCTTCAGCTCTTCGAGCACAAAAACAGCCATTCTATATGGAGTCTTGGATATTGGTAGCGCCCCAGGTATAAGTTCAATTGAGAACTCAACATCTCTTCTTGGAGGAATACCAGGAAGTTCCTCGGGAAATACTTCAGCGAATTCCCTCACAATAGGCATTTCTTCAAGGGTGGTTTCTTCCTTGGACTCAATCATCTGAGCCAGATATGCGTGCTCATACGGAAATAATATCCATGCTTGAGATGATGGAGCTAAAGGAGATTCATCTTCCTCCTGACACTTGTAAAGAATCGGGGGTCGATTCTCCATATGGAGTGTGATTTCCCTCTCCCGACAATTTATGTTGGCTCTATATAAGGAAAGCCAATCCATGCCATGAATTGCATCAAATTCCACCAGAGGGGGTATGATGAGGTTCGCCGGGAAATTCAATCCACAGATTATAATAGGGGAGGACTTATACTCATGGGATGCAATGATTGCCCCATTTTCCGTACTCACCGACATCTTTACTTCCATGATTTTTGGTGGTGCAGGGATTGTTCTACTAAACTTTTGAGATATAAAATAATGCGTAGAACCTGAATCAAAAAGTACGTTCGCTATTCTTGAATGAATAACTAGCGTACCTGTCACCACTTCGTTGTCGGGGTTCACTTCGGCAGAAGTGATGGAAAAAGTTCTTCCTTGCTGTCTTGGAGGTTGCTGGTTGCCTACGATAACACTTGGATTAGGGCACTGATTTGAAAAATGACCCGGTTCTTTGCATTTGTAGCATTGAACAACGCATTGAGGTTCGAACGGAGCATTCCTCTCCTCTGTCGTAGCCGAGGGTCCTTCTTGCTGACAGTTAACAGCTAGGTGCCCTTCTCTTCCACACTTGAAGCATTTTCTTGTCCCCCTAAGGCAATTTCCAGGGTGCTTCTTTCCACACTTTTGGCAAGTGGGGTGCTGGAACTTCTTAGCGCCGTTGGATTTATCCATCAGACCACCAGCATTGAAGTCCACCTTACGCTTCTTGTCCCCATGACACCCCTATGATTCTCCGATCTCCATTTCAACCTTGAGGGCACATCGGACAATTTCCTCATAGCTGTCGAAGTCACGGATCGCTAATTCTTTCCGCAAGCTAGGCTTCAGCCCACCAAAGAAGCGGTCAACCTTGCATTCGGGGGTAACGACAAAGCCAGAAGCGTATCGTGCAAGCCTTGTGAAGTTTTCCTCGTACGCTCCCATAGATTCTTCATATTTCTGTTTGAGGGAAAGGAAGTCCCTTTCCATCTTAAGACGGAGGGTGCGTGGAAAATATTTATCGAAAAACATCTTCCGGAATTCCTTCCATTCCAAAGCCTCGATCTCCTCCTCAGGCTTCGTATTTTTGATCAACGTCCACCATTGATCAGCTTCACCCTCCATACGATAATCCGCTAGGAGAAACTTCTCTTTTTCAGAGCATTGGAGGATGGAGAATATCTTTTCAATGGAGTTGATCCATTATTCAGTGATTGTGGGATCGGATGATCCACTAAAAGTAGGAGGCCTTTGTCTCATGAAGCTCTCGATAGCGACTTGTTCTTTCTTAGGGGGGGTTGAACGTTCCTCTTGACCAGTGTTTCTATTCAAAACTTGAGTTAGCTGAGAGAGAAGCGTGACAAAGTTCGCGATTCCCGCTCTCATTGGATTGGGCATCTCATAAGTACAATCATCACACTGATCTTCACAACGGTTGTTAGCCCGAGTTCTCTTATTACCGGCCATTGGCTGGAATAAAAGGAAAGTTAGGGGTAACAAATAAAGGGTAATCCAAAGACAAAAGTTTATGACTTATAAATAAACTTTAATCTCATTAACTCATGAGTCTATAGGATTCAATCCAGGCTTTTCATGATCTTCCTTCTAACATATATTCTTAGGGGCATTTTTCCCTTAATAAGGGTTCATACTAAGATTGTGAATTTATCAAAACATATCCCCCGGGAGTGTCGTAACCAAGAGTGCAGCAAGGCCCATTGTCATGCACCAGTTCTCGTTCGAGTCTAGCTCAAAGCGGTGTTTTTGGGTTTTACCCCTATGATACATTTGTGCCAGAGCCGCCTCTACCTGCTCGTATCCAGACAGGGATGTATTTGTTTGATAAACCACTTACTTAGTATTTACCAAAACTTAGGGATGTTTTTATTATACTTAGTCTTGTATATAAGGCTTTACTAGGGTTTCCTAATCCCAAAAATAACTAAACCTACCCTTTGATACCAACTATGACAACCCTACTTTTTAATACAACTTAAGCATGCTTTATTACATAAAACTTCACTTTATACAACAAAGAAGATCGAGAGGTTTAGTGTATTTGGGGATTAGGATCATTACATAAAAACTTTAAACTTGAAATAAAACATCTTTATTGAAAACTTCCTTTACATGACCACTACATTCCTTCGTACTTAGCATTGCATGGGATAACCTGAGGACATGCATAAGAAAAGGGTGAGCTATAAAACCCAGTAAGGTAGTACACAATGAATAACATGAGGAGTACAATACATGTTAGGCAATAGGTATATCAATAGATCATAGGATAAACATGAACATAAGGGCATGATAATCATAACATGGAAATGTGGCAACAACACTTAACATTGAATTAGCATGAGCCAAGGCTCATTGCACATGGAGCATGATTAAACCCTCATTGCACTTGAAGCACGAGTAAACCCTCGTTGCACTTGAATTATCATGAGTCAACACTCATTGCACATGACGTATCATGATACTATACTTTACCCAATGCATTGGAGCGCTATAAGGGTGCACCCTTCTTAAACATTTCATTTCATGCATAAGTGTGCCACATGGATCATAAAACATAGATTCATAAAACATAATCATTTATTCCACGATAAAGGAATGTGGAATTCATACATGAAACAATATAATCAATAAGTAAATGTGCATAAAGTTGAATACCCTTTATGGATAAATGGGCATGGTATTCACTACACAATGATATTGGCTTAGAAAATCGGTGTGATTTCGGCAGCATAACGGCGTGACATAAGAATTCATAAAAAAGGTTGATGAGAGAGAAAGGGGTTCCTCATCATATTTAAATGTAATGGACAGTAAGGAGGTCATATATATACATGTCCCAACAATTGAAAAGGAATTTAGATTCATGATACAAAAGTATTTCTTGAATATAAAAGAGGAGAAAAAGGTTTCTTTCGGAATTTCGGCATAGTAACGGGTGTACATGGGAGGCTTTTAATGAGAGAGAAAGGGTTATCCCATAATTCAAACAATAAGAGGGCAGTATGGGAGAGGTGCGAAACCATACCCCAACATTCATAATTGAAATTAAAAGGGAAATACAACTTAAAGAAAACTGAAAAAAAATGAGAAAGGAAGAAAAAAACCCTTACTTGGAAGTGTGCTTCCAAAGGCTAGATAGAGGCTTGTGAGAGGCTTCTTGGGAGCTTGGGGCACCTTGAGAGGATTCTAGAGAGAGTAGGGAAGAGGTTGGACGAACTCCAAGGGCTTTGAGTGAGGAGGAAGTGGGAGCTTGGGTGTGTTTATATAGGAAAGGTGAGAGAATTCTTTATTATTTAGGTTTGGGACCCCTTATATTAAAATAATCCAAACCACAAACCATCCCATGGTATTTGCCCATGGTTTATGGAAAAGGAAATAGGAAAACAATATTTTACAAGGGAAAGGTCCGAACGTATTAAAAAATTAGGTTTGCTTATGTGGAGGTGAGTCACACTCCCATGGAAATTAATTTAAAAAGGCAAAGTGTTGAATAAGTCTTGAGGGCTCCATTAATGCTTTGAAAAGTAAGTAAAACAAACCCAAAAAACTCATTATTTTAATGATAAAACACATATTGGTCAAACATAAGGATTATGGTATTTTATTACATCACCATTGGGTCATTATGATGTCATAAAACACATTATATATTTAAATGGTATTTAATTTTTACCCAAAAATTTGACTGTCTCAGAAAATTATGAAAAATTCACCGTTGGATAATTTTGACATCCTGATTCCAAAAATAATATTTATTTTATCTAAATAATTTCTTAAATATGTGAATTTTCACTTTTAAAATAATAACCGACATTTATAAAAAAAATCACGGGTTTTGACAGAAATGGCTTTCAAACCTTAATAAAAAATTTAATTGCTTTCATAAAATTATAAGATCATTTATATTTAATAAAAATTAATGTAATATTAATAATAATATTTTATTAAAATATTATTTAATTCAAAAATCCTTTAATTTAATAAAATATAATTCTTAATTAAATAATAACTAAAAATACCATTTGTACTTTAAAAACTAATTACAATGTATCAAAAATGACTAGAAATTATATTCATTATTATATACAGAAATAATGTACATGAACATGGTGATACTTATTTGTTACATAACCCCTTAAAATAGCCGCATAAGACCTAAGGGTAAGGTGTGCGATGGTGACAGACTCTTGGGGCGGCTCGGATAACATCGCTCGAGTGGTAATTTCAATCAACTTCCACTTTTCCCATAGACGATCACGTTCGAGCTTGACTTGATGAAGCTCAGCTTGGGCTTGGTCAAGGGAAAATCCCAAAGACACCACCTCTTTTCTGAGCTCTGACAAATGGGCTTCGTAAGGGGAAATTCTACTGGATGAGGCCATCACTTCCTTTGTCTGAGTAGAAATGGGTTCGTTAAAGCCTTATATTTATACTACTCAGATGATCACTGTTCAACGGCTAAAAAAGTAATGGTCACAAATCTTAACGTAAAACTTAAAAAGTTGACATCTTATAAAAACATTTTTCATAAAGAAACATTTAACTGGATCAAGAGGGATTTTCCATTAATGAAACATTGGGTCGTTACATTTTAGGTTTGACATGTATGCATATATATATATAAGTATATGGGATGATTTTATCTAGGGTAACCCTTTATGGGTGAATACATAGGAATCATCTGTGTTTGGGGTAGTCAAGTGCGGTGACGACCTGTGAGTTGATTCACACATGCAAGGGACTCCTACTTATAGATTAGTACTACCACCTTGGGTTTTTGGGCACCTTTTATATGATCGAGTGATAGTTGTTGATCAACCCAAATTAGATGGGTTGGTACCCCAGGATTGGTTGTTAGGCTGGGTAGGCATTTCCACTGGATTTGGTCTATTTTAGGGTAGCCAGTTGGTTATAGAATTAAAAGATTTACCATATGCCAGTAGGTGGTTCCGAACCGAGTACATCTGTGGGTTTTCTAGGGATGTTTAAGATCACCCATGGTTACTTGATTATTTTCAAGGCTTGTTTACATTTTGTTTCTCTAGTTTATTTATAGCTCGCAATTCTTATCTATTTTATTTTAGCACACCTTCGGTATCAACTGTTTTGGTTTTCGTTTTCAAATGGTAGTTGGTTTTGGAAAATGATTTGTCTTTGTTTTGGACCTTAAAATAGAGAAATGATTTTTTTTGTTTTATTACAATGTGAAAACCCCTTTTTTATATCTTTATTTCAAACTATCATTAATAGAATGCTTCGTGGAAGTAATGGTATGAATTCAATGGTGTTTTCATACTGAGAATTTTTGTGCTCACCCCTATGTTATCTTTTGTGTTTTAGGTTTCTTTAGGTCTGGATCACTCTTTATCAAACTTGGTTCTGAGTTGGGTGTTGGCCTAGAAGATCACCTGGAGGTATGTGAAGCTTATTTTCCTTCCACTACTAGTTTTATTTTTATTTTCAGTTTGTATTTATCTTTTTATCTTTTGTTCATGGTCCAAATCGTTCTCAATGGTTAAATTTTGATGTCAAACACTAGTTTTCATCTTATGGGTATCAGGAATACCCCTCAATACATGTCGCATACCATCTTGGGTAAAAGGTTCAGGTTTGACCTGGGTTGGTTCATTACAAAATGGAATTGGAGGAGGAACTTGTTATTTGAGGTGTCTGGTTGATGGAGATTAGGATTGTCAGGACTCAGGTTGTAGGTAACTGAAGGGTGTCATGAACCCTCACTCGTTCCGGACCTCGAGTCACCAGGGGTAGTCTTGGAATTGAGTCATGGTCTCGTTCTGGTTTATTTTATACTGATGGATGAAAACATAGGTAAGCCGATGTTAAATCGTGATTTCACATGGATTAGTGACCCATGTGGAGTCTGAGTACACAATTTAAGTTCCTCCAAGTTGTTGATACTTACTTAGGGCAAGGCCCACTACCATGTCACATGATTAAGCACGACTAATAGTCCCTCACTCTGATAGTTTGATGCAAGTTGAGTGTCATCTTGCTTCTGGTCAGTGTAAGTGCACTTTTGAAAATGAAAAGGGGGTTTTGAAATGATAATGATTTCTTTTAAATGCTCTTAAATTCATGAAATGGGTTTTTAACCCTAAAATATCTTGGTCTAAAAATCTGGTGTTGGCTTGGAATTACTAGGGAAATGGTTTGGGTGCAACCTCAGGTACTCATTATGAACTTTTTCACATATTAAGGAATGTATGTAAAGTTCATGTTAGTGAGTATGGATGAAAGTAGATGAAGACATGTGAAACGGTTCATGGGATTACATGGGTGTGTACATGGAATTAAAGGCTTCACCTTGTTTTTCTATAGTGATTCTAAAAGAGGAAATGATTTTGCAAATTGAATTTGGTTTGAAAAGGGGGTTTGGTATTTGGAAAGTGGCCTTGAAAGAATAGAGTTTTGAAATATAAAATGAAAAGGGGATTTTGAAAAGTGAATTTTGGGTAGTGTTTGTATTTTTTTGGTTTTTGAGCTGGTCATTTTGGCTCAGGATTTTACTTTTAATTATACTTTGATTTTATATTAGTTTTGGCTTCGTGTTTTTTATGTTGTTCAGAAAATACCACCCAAAAAGGTCTCTAGGGTTTCTGATAATTCATGCCCAGTTTTTGGTCCTTCTTGAACATTACCTATCCTTCACAGTGATCATAATCCATTAGAGGCAATAGAGTGGCATGAAAAGATCGAGCGAATCCTTAGGGTATTGGGAACTTCTGAAGCTGTCAGAGTGTGTGCCATTTTGGGTTTGTTCAATGGTCCAGCACTGGAAAAATGAGAGTTGTTCACCCCTCCATCGATACAAGTTGGGATGACATTGGATGTCTTTAAATCCAGCTTCATCCTCTAGTTTATACCTAAAAGGTGAATATGAAGAAAATGGAATAGCTCATGCATATTCAACATGTCCAATGGGTATTGAAATCATATGTTGACTATTTCAAGGAACTTGTGACCTTTTATTTGGAGTTAGCATCATAGTATTTAATGAATAATTCTCTCTTCCTCAGGGGTCCTCCTCCAGAGATCAAGAACTGGGTCCTCCCTTATAGGGACCATTGTTTTGAGAAACTTATAGATAAGGAGTTCTTAGTTGAGTTGGTCTCCAGAGAGCAGATGGTTGTAAGTCCAGCGTATCCAGTTGCTTGTGATGGTTCCCCATCTGGTAGGAAGGGTGTGCCAGATGGACATGTTTATAAAGAGTCCTCAGTAGTGGTTTTGGCTTCCAGTTCATTGTATTGTTCAATGGTGTACCATCAGTTTGGATGTTTAGAGAAGACGAAGCCATCATATCGCATCCCTCCAAAGACGTTCCATCATTGTGGGTGTTTGGGTCATCTAGAGAAGTTCTGTAGGAATCATGCAATTCCCTAACATTTAAAACAACTAAAATTCTATGTAAATAAATTTTTTGAAACTTCTATAATAATGTTATTATTTAAAATAAAATTATTAAAATTATGATTGAAATTATTATTATTGTTATTGTCATTATTCTTCTTCTTATTATTATTGTTGTTGTTATTATTGTATTATTATTATTATTTATATTATTATTATTATTATTTGGATTATTATTATCATTATTATTTATATTGTTATTATTATTTATTATTTATATTATTATTATTATAATTACATTATAATTAAATGAAAAAATAAAGCCCTAAACTGTGTCCCCCCCCTTTTGTGCTTCCTATAGCACCCAGACTTCCATGTGTCGCCCCCTCTACACTCGCCCTCTACTCCAGAAGTCGACCCCAACTTCACCTCACACCATCCTGGTCCACTCTTGATGTCTCTCTCATGCTTCTGACCTCTCCCTCATTGTTAATCAAGCCCTCTGAGTCCCCTCTTCCCAACCTCACCTCTCCCCTAGTCACTCTTCCCTCCCAGATCCCCTGCTCTCCTTTGCTCTAGCCAACGGTGCACCCGACCCCCAACATACCATCTCTCACCTCTCCTTTCTCCGGCCAGAGGTGCACCTAACCCCCAATGACCTCCCTCTCCCACTCTAGTCGGACCTCCCCACCTGGCCTCACCTTCTTTCACAGGCATTACGGTCGACATATCTAGCAGCCACTGCCACCTTCACCGATTTCCTCCAATGATTTTTATTTCAAATTTTTCGGTTTCTCCCTTCATTTTTTCCAAACCCTAATTGTGGGGTTTGATTGTGAATTTTTCTCATTATTTTATGGTGTTTGAAGGGACTGAGAGGATTATTTCTACCTTTCGCTGAAGCGGCATCCCTTTTGTATACTATTGAGGTTGGCGAATATATATCATTCCATTCTGAAGATATTAATTGGTGCTTGTGTCACTTCAATTATTATTTTTACTTGATTAAATACTTCATGGTATTTCTAATTAGTCTTTTATGGCATTTATATATTTTTAGAACTAGTGTAATATGGATCTTTAAGTGTTTCCTATTTATGTGTAATCATTCTTAAGCCCAATGTGTTTGGTCGAGTAATCAATCTTGTTTAATAAATTTTTGAATATGGTTTTCACCCTGTTGATGCACTTAGTAAATTTATTGAGGTATTTTCTCAATATTATAATTTATTTAATATACTTTTTTATGTAAATATTCAGGTATTCTGATGTTCATAGGTGTTGAATATTCCCTGTAAAAAGTAAATTGGGTTTTGATAGTGAAATTAGATGATTTGTGTGATATTTCCCCTTTGAAGTGTTATGTTAAGATGGTCATATTATTTTTTTGGATATTATGTGAAATATGGTGTTTTTTGGTGTGCATTGTAAGTTGTTTTGAAAATATTCACTTATTTTTAAAAAACTTTATTCACACCTTTTGAGATTATGTGACATTAATGGGTTAGGTGAAAAAAAAGTGTTGGTTTGAACATAAAAATGTTTTTTTGGTCTTTCATGAAATTTATAGGGTGTCATTGGATGATAGAACATCCATGGATGCACTAGGTGCTCACTTGGATGTGCATTCAAGTGAATATTACACTTTAGAACAACGCTCTTCTTGCGCCTTAGTTTCTCAAATGGTACTTATCTCGAAAAGGCATGTGTGTGAAGTGCCATGTCATTTTGGATGCATTATTTAAAACTTGGTCCATTTTGAAATTGGAACGTATTTGGTAAATATTGGTATAAAGGTCTATTGGGTACATTTCATGAGGTTTCTGAATTTATTTAGAGACTTGAAACAGTTTTATAAATGTATTTGAATATGGAGATCTTAAAGGCCTATTTGTCATTGGTAAAATGGAAATGGTGTTTAATTTTGTTTTGGTTATGTTTCGAAAATGTGTTTGGTTTGGAAAATATTAAGGCCCGTTTTTAATTTTATGCTTAAAAGTTTTGTTTGGTGTTATACAAAATAAAGTTGGTTTCTAAATAGCGTAAATGCCCGATTGGCAATTTCAAAGTGATTTATAAAGTGGTTTTGATAATCAAAAGATGTGGCGACCTTATTTGCATTTTTTATGTTTGACATGTATGCATATATATATATATATGTATATGTATATGTATATATATATAAGTATATGGGGTTCTACTATCTGTGGTAACCCTTTATGGATGAATTCATAAGAAGCATCCATGTTTGGGGTTGGCATATGTGGTGACGACCTATGAGTTGAGTCACATGTGCAAGGGTCTCCTACTTACACAGAAGTAATACCACCATGGGTTCATGTGCGTCTTTTAGATGAACAAGTGACGGTTGCTGATCAACCCTAATTAGATGGGTTGGTACCCCCTGGATTGGTTGTTAGGCCAGGCGGGCTTTACCACTGGATTTGGTCATTTTTAGGGCGGCTGGTTGGTTAAAGAAATAAGATCTTCACCATATTCCAAAAGGTGGTTCCGAACTGATTACATCCATTGGAATTCTAGGGATGTTTTGGATCACCCATGATTACTTGATATTTTTCTTTTCTTTTTTACTTTCCATTGCGCTTGTTTATTTTCTGCTCACACTGTTTACCTATTTTATTTTAGCACACCTTTGGTATCATATGTTTTGGTTTTCATTTTCAAATGGAATGTGGTTTTGGAAAATTAATTGTCTTCATGTTGGACCTTAAAATGGAGATATTATTTTTTTTTGTTTTATTAAAATGTAAAACTTCTCTTTTTATATCTGTATTTCAAACTAGAATTAATGGACTATTTTGTGGAAGGAAAGTTATAGATTATGTGGTGTTTTCCTACTAAACAATTTGGTGCTCACACCTACATTATCATTTCAGTTTCAGGTTTCTTTAGGGATGGATCGCTCTCGGAGTGAACTTGGTTCTGAGTTGGGTGGTGACCTAAAAGGTCACATGGATGTATGTGTAGCTTATTTTCTTTCCACTGTTAGTTTTATTTTTATCTTTAGTTTTTATTTATTTGTTTATCTTTTTTTTTCATGTTCCAAATTATTCCCAGTGGTTAAATTTTGATGCCCAACACTATTTTACAACATGTAGTTATCACAAATGCCCCCCGAGACAGGTCGTAGACCCGATCGGGTGATCTGTTCTGGGTCGAACCCGGTTGGTTCATGAAAACATGCATATCATAACATATATTCATATATATTTTTTGGATATTAATAAACTTCTTATCATATCAGGATTTTTATTTTATGTAACATATTATGTTATAATGTTCTAAACATAGTTGTATCTCTAAAAGGTCATAGTAGTTCCCCACTATGATGAGAACTGAGAAGAATCGATAGTTTCCATAAATATATGTTATATAGTCTTATTATATCATTTTAGGGACACAAATGATATAGGCTATCAGGGGTGGAGACTCACAGGACATTGAGTCACCTTATCATGGTTTATGGCCTTGGTAATATCTAGTGTAAGATATTATAATAATGAGACATTCCAATAGGAAATCCACATTCATATGTTTCATTGGATGTTTCTATATTCATATGTGTTTATTTATTCTATTGAGTGAAGGTGTAGTGTCACTCTTAGGATCTATACTCTTAGGAACTCCCTAGGGTTTTGATTGCTTTGGGTGGTACAATGTGGACGGCATGATCTATGGTGATGAGAGTGACGACGCAGGTTCTCTATAAGTAGAGGAATTTGGCTGTGTTGGTGGTAGGTTCATGGTTGCAATAATTACTAGGTTTTTGTTTGGGAGTCTTCAGCATGGTGGCGTTTTTTGTTATCTCAGCTAGAATCTTCGGTTGAAGGCATTGGGTTTCCTCTCGACTCAATGTTCATCTCAGCGGTGTTGAGGGTGGTTCTTGGCATAGGCAGTTTCAGATTCAATCCACCTTGGTGTCATGGATTCTATTGTGGTGGTTTTTTTCCATTTCATTTTATGGTGAGTAATGGGTGTGCTTGGCGGTTGGTTCATATTTGGTTAATTTTATTTGGGATCTGATTTGAAATATTTTGGATCTGGTCGTGGGTTAAATTATGTTGTGAGGTTTTTAGTTCTGTGATGGAAAATGTTGTATCATTAAGTTCCTTCTTAATCCAGTGATGGTATTTGGTTCAGATGCTAGGAATTCAGTCTTCGCATTTCCTTTGAGGTTCTTCAGTTCATGAATCTGAAAATCAGTCTTAGGGAAGAAGAGTATGAGGTTGAGGTAGTTTGGGTTCCTGATGTTATTTGATTATAATTTTTTCTTCTGTTTTGTTCGACATTGTCTTTGGTTTGGTCATCAACATTGGGGGGTTGTGTAGATGTGATCCATTTAGTGAATTGGCCTCTTGTTCCTATGCTTTTGCTTTAGGACTTTTCCACTCAATCTAAGGCATATCCAGGTGGTGGTCTTCATGGTGTTTTGCAATGTGAGGGAGAGCGATAAAAGGTTAACGACATCATGAATGTGATGTTCTTCAATAGTTTTTTATTATGGAATGTAAAATCATCTAAAAACTCTATAAGTAATAACTCCAGATAAGGATTCAAAGTTGGAAGTATTCACCAAAGCATGGTTGTTTGGATTTGAATGAATGAGATGGTATGGATTTTTTCCATCCGTACCAGGCCTGTGAAACCTTGGGTAGGGTAGCTGGCTGAGTGGTGACGTGATGGTGGAGGCTTTACAAAATTATGTAATTGATGGGGAGGGGCGGTTCATGTAGTATCCATATTGGATGAATTTCCATTAATATTTTTAATTGGTTTAAGTTGTTAGGGTTCATACTTAAACTTTAAAAGTGTTGTTTGAAAATATAAAAAAATTAAACTAGAGTGTGTACTGATCTTTATACATTAGGATTATTATTAATGAATATTATAAGTTGTGTAATTTGATGTATTAATGAAAATCATGATGACATATGTTCTCTTCAAGGTAGGATACGTTGGGTGCATCACGAGTAATATTGCGTTAATGAATAATGTGTGAAAGGATTTCCCCTTTCATTCTTTTACATAAGTGTATATATCACACCCTTTGATGGAAATTAAATAGCCTAAATAAATCCATGGTCATGGTGTTCTATAGGAAAGTTATATTTCCATAAATTGAAAGAAAAGGACATCAAGCACATAGGTTGATGGCACCAACATGCAGCCTACTTGATTAGAGATATCACGATAAAGGGATTATATTACATAGTAAGTGTTTGTATGAGGTATTTTTTCATTTTGACGTTAACTTCTTTCTCTATGGGTTCCTGGGTGTGTTTCTAGATTCTAACCTTAGACTTTAGGATACTTTTCCTAACTCCGCTGAGAAAGAGGCCTAGAGGGCCACACACTAAGTATATCTACAATCCCAGTCAAATAATATATTATTATTTATTATTTAACAAGTTTAATTGTTGGGATAAGTCATTAACCCTTAGACAATCCAGGATGCACTCATACATATAATTGGAAAACAAATTTTATATGATAAATTTAGAAATTTTATAAAAAATAAAAACAAATATATTTATTATTCAAACAAAGAACTAGAATCTCAAGAAGAAGAAAAATAGAAAATAAAGAAAAATAAAGAACATCAAATAAAATGTTCTTCAAATCAATGTGATCCTACATGAACAGTGATAACACCACCGAGGCCGGTCATTTTATTACTAAGAAAAATCATAAAAAGAAATATAGACTTGAAGTATAAAGAATATAACTAGATAAACTATCTAAGGAGGTTATCCATGTTGAACTAGGTGGTGGTGGTGACACCTATCATGTAGATTCAACATCTTCCACTCTAGTATGGAATCATGCACACAACCAAGAAGGATATAGATCCAATCATGATTGATAAATAATTAATCGCATACAAAGCTAAGACTCATAAACTAAAACTTTGTTATGATGAAGGGAAGTCAACATCCAGAACCTCTATTTTTTGTAGTCATCCTATAACCAAGATCGATTTGATCTCCACTGAATCTACACCAGAGTGATAATCTAGTTCCAGGAGGTAGAACAAACACGATATAGGGGAGTGAGGGTGGATATAGAACTCCTGTTATCCCTCTTCATCTTCTATATTTTCTATGTGCAGGGAAGGAAAATCACACTGGTATCTCACAATATGAACTAAATGAAAACCCATAAGACAGAAAGGATGGATCCCTTCAAATCCAAGTGTATAGCAGAGCAATGATGGCTTTCTAGGAAAACATCTGGAAATATTATCATGTTTTAGTGATTAAAGGCACATGGATGATAGAGATTTTACAGGAGTTTCACCTAACATAAGTTGTCTTAGATAGAAAGATTAGTAGAATCATTCCAGTGGCACAAAAGGAAAGGACCTAGATCGAGGTCGAGGAAAACAAGAATAATCGAGGGCACCAACAGTCGTTGGATCTCCATTGATCAATGTTTCAGATGATGAGCTATGCATCTAAGGAAAACATTAGTGTGAAAATAAAATAAAAATAGCCACATGCATAGTGGTCATGCAACTACACCCCATGCAACCATCAATCCCATAACATCAAATATGAGTAAATCATAAGAGTGGAATTAAATGAATTAAATTGAAACATACAAAGAGGCATAAACGAATAAATTTCCACCTTGAAATTAAATTAATTTAGTAATGGTGTTCTTTCAACCTACATTATAGAATTTGGACTAATATTATTAGTTTAATATTGTGTATGAACTTAGAAATGGGTAAAACCCTAGTCAAACTATCGGTCAGATTGTCCCCCATGGGTATCATAGTGACCCTCATTCTTCCGTATTATATAACATCCATAAAAAATGAATTATAATGTCAATGTGCTTTGATATACCATGGAATACAAAGTTATTAGAAAGATACAATGAAAATTTTCTATCACAATGGACCATTATACTATCAGCAGATAAAGATAACTCAGCAAGAAAACCTTTCAACCATATAGCCTCCTTGATAGATTCTTTCAAGGCTATATACTCTACATCTATAGTGGAGAGGGAAACCACTTATTTTATATTGTATTTCTAGGAAATCGGTCCTCCATATTCTAGAAACACAAAACCAGTGAGTGATTTTTGAGTGTCAATATTTGTAGCATAATCAGAGTCTACAAAACCAACAATGTCATCACTAAAATTATCATTCAAGCCATATTGAATGAAAAATTTATTAAACATTGAGACATAACTAAGGATAACTTTAAATCATGCCTGTGAGTCTTAACAGGTTTCCCCATAAACCTACTCAAATTGAAAATAGAAAATACTATATCTGGTCTAGAAAAGACCATAGTATATATAATACTTCCTATGACATTAGTATATGGAATCTTATTCATTAAATTTGTCTCATCATCATATTAAGGGTATTGTTTCAAGGATAATTTAAAATGTTTTCCTAAAGGGATATTAATAGATTTAATGTTCTCAAAGAGATACTTATTTAATACCTTCTTGACTTAATCAAACAAAGATAATTACATGGTTCGAGCCTTCTTGTCTCTAATTATGTACATACCCAAGATTTGATAAGCATATCCTAAGTCATTAATTGCAAATACAGAGTTTAATTGGTTCTTGACAAAATTTATAGCCCTAATATTTTTACAGATAAAAAGAATGTTATCAACATAGAATAAAATATAAATAGAATCATGTTTAACAATTTTATAGTATACACATGAATGAAATTCACTTACAGAAAAATGATTTTCAATCATAAAAGATCTAAACGTTTTATACCATTTCCTAGAAGACTATTTAGTCTATATAATGACTTTTAAGAAGGAAAACGTGATTAGGTTTAAACAAATTTGAAAATTCTTTGGGAGGATTCATATATATTGTTTCATCAAGGGTACTATGAAAAAAATAAGTTTTTACATCTAATTGTTCAATATGTAAATAAAACTAGGAAAAAGAATAAAGAATAATCCTTAAAGATGAATTTTTTAAAACTTGGTAGAATATCTCATTATAATCAATACTTTCACATTAAATGAAGAATTTAGAAACCATTCAATATTTGAATTTGATTTTAGTTTCTCCAATATTGTTTTCCTTCTTCTTATATATCCAATTAAAATCTATAATCTTCTGGTTATTTGGTTTGGAAACAAAAATCCAAGTGTTATTCTCAAGGATTGAATTAATATCTTATTTCATAGAACCTAACCACTTAGTGGATTATTTATAATTAAGGTATTACTTATAATTTTGAGGTTCATTATTATATAGATCCCGAGAAATATTATATGTGTAGGTAGAAATATCAGTAGGATTGATATGGGATAGAGTCATAATAACTCTTCTCTCTCTATATTAGGTGAGTTGATAATTTCTTTAATTATCTTGTTCTTCTATTTCAGGTTCATAATCTGAATTAAAACCAAATTCACCTTGAGTATAGGGAATGGAAGGAGTAGAATCAGTCATGGATTGGGATTAGACATTAGTTTCCAAAGTAATTTCAACACCTATAGGTGTTGGAAGTCTAGAGGATTCTCTATCCTTATCAGAAGACTCCATAGATTCTCTTACATTGAAATTAGAGATACTAAACTCATAAAACACTACATCTTGACTAACTATGAACTATTGATAATTTGGTTTATCTGTCCATAGACAATACCCCATAACACCCTCTCAAAAACCCACAAATATACACTTCAAATCCCTATGTGCTAGATTTTTTGTATGGATATAAGAATAAGCTACGGAACAAAAAATCCTAAGGTGTATAAGATGCAGGGTTGAACCTTTCTAGAGATCATTATATGATTTAAAGAAATTATCAGAATAGGGACAATGATTAATTAAGTTGACTGCCATATAGGAAGCCTCAACCTAGAAGAACCTAGGGAGTTTAGATTGGGATTTCATACACCTAACCCTTTCAAGGAAATTACTATTCACTATTTTTGCGAAACTATTATATTGTGGGGTTTTCACAATAGTTTAGAATCTTTTTATCACCTCAGATTCACATAATTAAATGAATTTAAAGGATAGAAATTCTAACCTGTTATAAGTTCTTAAGACTTTTTGTTTCCTACTATATTCTCTTTCTACCCCATCTACCCATTTCCTAAAAATATTAAAAGTATAAAACTTATGTTTAAGTATATAAATCTAGACATTCCTACAGTAGTCATCAATAAAGGACACAAAGTACAAACCTCCACTATGGGAGGTGACCCTAGAAGGACCCCAAATATTAGAGTGAACATGCTCAAGGGGTTCATTATCCTTGTACATTGACTTAATATAAATAACTCTCCTAGATTTTCAATATACACAATATTAACAAAGAGGAATACTATTAGGAGTGACATTACTCAAAATCCTATATTTTCTAAGTTCATCAAGACCTTTGGCACTAATGTTCCCTAAACTACTTTTCCAAAGGGTAGTTCTTTCAAGTTCTAAATTATATGAAGTATTTAACTGAATTTTATAAACCTTAATATATAACACATAAAGTCTATCATAAAGGTTTCAATTCATTATAGTGATAGATCCTCGAGACTCCCAAAGTCTGATTTAAATGTGTAGCCTTTTTGGTTAAGGGATCCTAGGGAGATGAGGTTTCTTTTTAGTTCAGGTACCCACCTAACCTCATCAAGAGTTTTAACAGTTCTACCATGAAGCTTTAATGAAATTGATCTGATTCCTATAATATTAAAACTCCTATTATTCCCTATAAACACCTCTCCAGATTTAATTTCTATCAACTCAGTGAAGAATTACCTCCTAGGACACATGTAAAATGAAAACCTAGAATCAAAGATCCATTCACTATATATGGAAATGTGAGAAACATTTAACACATGAGAATTGTCAAAATGTTTCTCAACGAATAAATAATATTCATTACTATTTTATCTATAGTAACCTTTTTTATTAGTTAAATTCCACTTAATTTTACTAGGTTGTTTACATTGAAAACACTTGATTAAATTATTCTTAGACTTGAATATTTTTTTCTTAGATCGACTCATTTCCTTCTTCCTACCCCTATACACACTTCTATTCTTGGATTCAATTATAAACCTAATTTTCAAACCCTCTTCCATTGTATTAATATTACCCTTCCTTTAAAGGTCTTTGGACAGTGAAGCATATTTAACTTCTTCGAGAGTAAGGGTGTATTTTACATACATCATAAAATCTTTAACAGAATTAAATGTATCATCAAATAAAGTTAACAATATTATGGATTGATCTTCATCATCTAGTTTAATGTCTATGTTGTCTAGATCTAACAAGTCTTTGTTAAACTCATCACTTTGTATCCTGACTATATTTCTAGGATTCATTTTTAAAGTATATAATCTCATTTTTTTGTTTTATAATCTACCAATAAGAGACTTATTCATGTAAAGATATTCAAATATATACCATATACTAGTAGTATCAGACTCATACACAACCTCTCTAAGAACTTTATCTCCTAAAGGTAAGAGTATTAAACTTTGGGATTTTCTAATGGTGTCATTAGGAATATCTATATAGGGGATAGAAGTATGTCCATTTAGAGAAAGGTTAGTGACATTATTTTTAGTGTCAACAAGGGATTCAATTAAATCATTGTGATCAAGAAGAGTAGTCATCTTAATCCACTATAAATTAAAAAAAATCACTATCAAATTTATCAATATAAAATTTTATATATCCCATAATCTTTGTTTTAGTGGGATCTCAAACCAATTGTTAGGGTAATATGTTAACCCTTAGAACATCTAGGACTCACTGATACATATAATTGGGTTACATATTTGGTATGATTAATTTAGAATTCTTATGACAAGAAAACGAAACAAATTTCTCATTCAAATCAACCACTGGAATCCCAAGAACAACAGGAACATAAAAGAGAGAATAATAAAGAAAACAATATATAACATGCTTCAAATCAACATGATCCTGAGTGTGTGGTGAGAACACCACCCAGGTTAATTGTTTTATTACTAAGATAAATCATGAAAATAAATACAGACTAAAAGTATAAAAAAGATAACTATATAAAATATTTGGGGAGGTCTCCCTTGTTGAAATAGATTGCAGTGATGAATCCCGCCATGTGGAGTCTACATCATCCACTATTGGATGTACTCAAACAAAAAACCAAGAAGGATACAATTATAATCATGAAATAAAAGGAATTAATTGCATATAGATCCAATAATCACAAAAATGAAACCTATTTACAATGAAAGGAAGTCAAGATCTAGAACCTCCTTTGGTGCATAGTTTTCCTATACCCAAGATCAAGTCGACCTCCACTAAATCTCTATCAGAGTGGTACTCTGGTTATAGGAGGTGGTACAAAAAAATGGGGTGGAGTGTGTGTGGATGGATAAGTCTCTTTATCCCTCTTCTTCTTCAAGATCCTCTTTCTGCACAGAAGGAAACTCACACTGGGAGCTCACAATGGGAACTAGAAGAAAAAACTTACATTAGAGAGGATTAATCACCTCAAATCCAAGCACACATTGGATCAATGATGGTGTGACAAAAAAATCATTAGGTGATAGTGTTATTTCTATATAATTAAAGTCGTGTGGATGACAGATATTTCATACGTAGTTCTCCTAACAGAAGGCGGTTCTGTTAGTGTGACAAATGGAATTGTTCCATTGTCACATAAAGTAAGGACTTAGATCAAGGATGAGGAAAAAAATAACTATCTTGGGTGACCAAAACCATTGGATTTCTACTAATCAATGCTCCAGATTAATAGCTACACATATAAGGAAAATAATAGTGTGAAAATAAAAGAAAAACATCCACATAAATAGTGGACATGCAGCTATACCCCCATGCAACCATCAATCCCATAACATCAAATATGATTAAATCATATTAGTGAAATTAAAGTAATTAAATTACTACATGTATAGGGAAATAAAATATGAATAAATATTATTCCCACAAATGGTTTAATAATTAATCTTGTTTTATTGATCACATATATTTTTTACCAGTTATTTGAGAGGTTATTATGGGGGTGAAATATTTAATAAATATTTATTTTATATTTATTGAATATCATATTTATTCATTTATAGGAAAATAATGTTGTGATATTCATTAATTAAATAAATATCCATTATTCAAGGACTGATAAATATTTTGAAGGAATAATGAACTGAGTTTATAGGTCAGGTGATAAAAAATATATATTGAAAATTATTTGAATAAATAATATTTAATTTTAATTTGTGATTTTAGAACATATTGTAAAAATAGTAATATCTTAATTAATATTTTTACTGGGTTAAATTGGGATTAAATAAATATTAACAGAAAAATTTTCAATTATTTATTTCTAACTTTAGTGGTATATAAACCCAATTATATTATTTTTAAAAAGATACAATTCATTTGTTTTGTTGTGAGCAATGAATATAGAGAATACACTCAAAGCCCTAGAGTGCTCCCTCATCCAAGAACAATCCCAATAATAGATAGTTATATTCCTTCACCTTTTATTCTAGAGTCTAGAGAGATCAAGTATAATACTTTGGAATCAATTATTGGGGCGATCAAAGTTGAACGAAGAAAGTGGTAGGATCTACTATGGTAGCACCAAGAGATTCATATGATGATGTTATGAGATTTTTAGAACATTCATGGATCACCACTAGAGGGATGTCAAAAAAATCCTTAATGGGAACCCTAAGGATGATTTCTATATGACTCAACTAGAAGTTTTTGTGACTCCAGGTGATGCAAAAAAAATCAATTTGTAGAGATCCATTTATGGATTGAAACAAGAATCCAGATCATGGAACATTTGATTCGACGAATCTATTAAATAATTTGGTTTCATTAAAAATGAATGTGATTCATGTGTTTACAAGTGGTTTTGTGGAAATTAATTCATTATCCTAGTATTATATGTTGATGAAATATTACTTATTGGAAATGATTTATTTTTCTTACAGCATGTTAAGGAATGGTTAAAAAAGTGTTTCTCCATGAAGGAGTTAGTTAAAGCAGCCTATATTTTAGGGATCAAGATCATTCATGATAGATCCAATTGGCTTCTTGGACTAAGTAAAAGAACATACATTGGCCAAATGCTAAAGAGATTTAGTATGGAATAATTTTAGAGGGGATTGGTTCCAATTCCACATGGTATACATCTTTCAAATAAAATGTTTATTTAGAAAGAACATGGGAAAGAGATAATGAGTAATATCCTATATGATTCATCAATATGATTAATCATGTAAGTCATGATATATAATAGACTTTATGTCGCCTATGCATTTAGAAAGGGAGAAAAATATCTAGATTATCTAGGAGAACTACATTGGACAACTGTTAGGGTTGTACTCAAGTATCTTAGAATAACTAAAGATATGTTCCTAGTGTATAAAGGATATAAGGATCTGGTCATCAGGTGTTATACTGATGATAGTTTTTAAACAGATTAAAATGAGTTGATGTCAAAGTTAGGATATGTTTTATGTTTCAACGGAGGAGCCATGAGCTGGAAGAGTTGAAAGCATCCAGTTATCACTGATTCTATTGTGCATTCCAAGTATATATTAGATTCAAATGTATCCAAGGAATCAGTTTGGATAAAAAACTTTGACTAGGAGATTGATGTGGTACCTAGCAGTAAAGATCCTATCACATTATATTATGATAATTGTACAGCAGTGACTCTTGAAAAAGAGAAAATGTGACACCAATAGGCAAAACAAAAACTACAGAAGTATCACCTCTTGTGGTATTTTTATAATATGGGTGAATTTTTAGTTATAAAAGTTACCATAGAAGAAAACATGGTAGACACCTTGACTAAATTCTTATCTTAGTAGAAGCATGAGTTTCATGTGAGAGCTAGTGGACTGAAGGTTGTTAGCGGTAGGATTTAATATAAGTGAATGTTTTTTGGATTCGGTGCCCTAGAACCAACTTTTGTGTACTTTATGATAACATGTATTCATATTTTTGAATATTAATAAAATTTGTATCACATCATGATTATTTTTATGTGCATTATTGTATGTGATAATGTCTTAAGATTTGTTTTCCCACTAAAAGGTTATAGTAGTTCCCTGCTATGATGGTAATTGAGAAGTGCCACAATAGAATTCTTAAATATATGTTCTATAACCAAATGATATAATTTGAGGGACACAAATGAAAAAGATATCAGGGGTGGGGACTCATAATACTTTGAGGCACATTCTCATGGTGTACACCCTTGGTAATATCTAGTGTAGGATATTATGAGAACGAGACAAACTAGTAGGAAATACACATTCATTTGTGTCATTGGATATTTATATATACGGATGTGTGTATTGATCCTTATAAATTAAGATTATTATTAATGAATATTATTTGTTTCTTAATTTGATGTATTGACAAAAATTGCGATGACATATGTTCATAGCGAGGTAAGATATGTTGGGTTCATCATGAGTAATATTAAATTAATGAATAATGAAAGAAAAGATTTATCCCTTCCATTCTTTAATGGAAGTTGATATCTTAGGACTTTTTGTGGAAATGATATAGTCTAAATAATTCCATGGCCATTTTGTTTTATAGGAAAGTTTGATTTCTGGAAATTCAAATAAAGAGACATCAAACACATAGGGTGATGGAACTATTATATAACCTTCTTGATTAGATATATTATGATAAATAGATTATATTACATATTAAGAATCTGTATGAGGTATTATATCGTTATTGCATCAACTTATTTCTATATGGGCTCCTTGTCATGTTTTTAGAAGCTAACTTTTTATTTTAGTCTTTTTTAGCTACTGCTATTGATAAAGTGTCCAACACGGTCACACACTAAGTGTATTCATAATTTTAGTAAAATAATATATTATTATTTATTGTTTAACAAGTTGAATAAATATTATTCTCACACATGGTTTAATAATTATTCATTTTTGGTCGATCCTATATATCCTGTCACCAGTTATTTGAGAGAATATTATGTGGGAGAAATATTTAATAAATAATTCTTTCTATTTAGTGAATATAATATTTATTTATTTAGTGGTGGATAATAAAGTTATATTTATTTACTAAATTAAGAGTCATTATTAAAGGCCTGATAAATATTTTGGATGAATGGTGGACCGATTTTATAGGTTTGGTGAGAAATAATATATACTAAATATTATTTGAATAAATAGTATTTAATTTTTATTCATAAGTTCAGCACATGTGAAGAAAATAATAACATTTTTATTATCATTGAAATGGGGTTATATAAAGATTAAATAAAAATTAAAGGGAATTTGTGTAATTATTTATTTCTAACCCAAGCGGTATAAAAACCCAATTATATTATTTTTCAAATGATTCAATTTATTTTTTTCTGTGCACAATGAATCTGAAGAATACTCTCCAAGAATGCTCTCAATAATAGTGGGCAGTCTTCCTCCACCTTCCACTCTTGAGTCTAAAGAGATCAAGGAGAATCATCTGGATGCAATTCTCATGGAGATCAAAGGTAAATAAATAAAGTGACATGATCTTCTGTGCTAGTATCTGAAGATTACTACAACGACATATGGAGATTTTTTGAACATGTATGGATAACCGCTAGAGGAAATATTCTCTTGATTCTTACAATGTAATGATGGTACAATTCAAATCTTTTGTTGGATCCATCAATTAATAAAAAAATCATAAAAAGGTAATTCTTTAATTTCTTAAATTAATTATATATAATATGTGATGATATTGCGCATTGGTTCCAGTTTTTTATCCATTTTTTATATTCTTTGATTAAATTCCATTTATAACAGTATTTACCATTGTTTAAATCTCAGATTGATCATTGATGATGAAAAAAATTAAAGTTGGTCACGACCCATCACACGCTTCCACTACACCTGAAACCAACATTTAGAGGGGGTTATTTTTTCAATTATTGGTGGTTATAAACCCCTCCAAATGTATTAGAGGCAGTTATGAGGAACAACCACTAAATTGACCACATACATTCATTAGAAAAAATTATTTCCAAGAACTGGTAAGAAAAAAATTAGAGTTGGTTATGTTAGTTAAGGCTTTAATACAATTTAAATATTTCTATAATGAAAGTATTTGAAACCACTACTAAAAGAAATTATATATTAAAAAATACCCCACCCCTGCAAACCTTGCTCCCATGCTTTCCCCATTTCCCTAAGTCCCTTATGCGTACACTAAAGTTACCACCTACTCCCATTAGGGGAAAATATGTGCAAGAACTGGTAAGAAAAAAAATAATGGTGGTTATATTAGTGATAGTTTTAATCCCATTTAAATTTTTTACAATGTATGTATTTAAACCCATGGATAAAATAAATTATATATTAAAAAATAAAATAAAAATCTCTAACCCCTGCAAAACTTTCTCCCATGCTCAACCCAATTCTACAAGTCCCATATATAGACACTAAAGTGACCACCTACCCATATTAGTATTGATTATGCACAAGCACTAAGACAAAAAAAATAGTGGTGGTTATGTTAGCAAAAATTTTAAAACCTTTTAAATATTTTTTTAATAAAAGTATTCAAAAACACTGTTAAAAGAAATTATATATTAAAAAAATATGACACCCCTGAAAACCTTGATCCCACGCTCACCCTAGTCCCCCAATGCCCCTATGTAGACATAAGCCCACTCCCTGTGCATATGTGAGCCCCCCACTATTACCTCTCTCATAATTGTGCATGCATGATCCTGCCACCCTCCTTTTCCCTACCCTACTCATGCACTGCCTACCACGTTGAAGTGTGAAATTTTTCCCAACCCAAGCAGTGAGACAAAAAAAAATTAGTGGTGCTTGTGTTAGCGGTAGTTTTAATCCTTTTTAAATATTTTTATAATGAAAGTATTTGAAACTACTACTAAAAGAAATTATATATTTGAAAAAATAAAAATAAACCCCCACCCCTACAAACCATTCTCCTACACTTTCCCCAATACCCCAAGGTCGCTATGTGGATACTAAAGTGACCACCTACTCCCATTAGTAGTGATTATGCACAAGCACTGAGACAAAAATAATATTTGTGGATATGTTAATAACGGTTTTAATCCCTTTTAAATATTGTTATAATGAAAGTATATAAAACTAAATCTAAAAGAAGTTAAATATTAAAAAAATAAGAATAAAAAATCCACCACCCCTATAAACCTTTCTCCCGCACTCACCCTCAGTTCCCCAATTCCCCAATATAGACACTATCTTGATCCTTGTGCACACATGATCCCACCACTATTCTCTCCCTCATAATTTTTCATGCATGATCCCACCACTCGCCTTTTCACACACCTTTCTGATGTGCTACCTTCCACGTTGACGCATGAAATACTTCCAAACCCAATAATTGAGAAAAAAATTAGTGGCGGCTATGTTAGTGAGAGTTTTATTCCATTTTAAATATTTTTAAAATGAAAGTATTTGTTAAAATCACTGAAAGAAATTATATATTAAAAAAATAAAAAAAATTCCTCCACCCTTGAAAACCTTGCTCCTGCACTTTCCCTAGTTCACCATAGTTCCCCAAAGCCCCTATGTAGGAACTAAAGGGAATTTATACTCCCATTAGTGGAAAATATGTCCAAAAACTATATCAAAAAAGTATTCGTGGTTATATTAGTATAAATTTTAATCCATTTTAAGTAATTTTATAATGAAATTATTTCAAACCACCACTAAAAGAAAATATATATTAAAAAAATAAAAATAAAAAATCCCCCACAATTTAAAACCTTTCTCTCATGCTCTCCCCAATTCCCCAATCCCTTATAAGTATAAAAGCCTACTCCCTACAAACATATGATCCCTTCATTGTTCCCTAATAAAGAATTATGCGTGCACAATGTAATGACCCAAGAAACTGTGTCTTGAGTAATGACAAGTTTATATTACAATGTCATCCATTAATCAAACAAACATTCATCCTATAAAATAATAATAATAAAAAAATATAGAAAACGCATCAAAATGAATGAAAGGCCCTTTTATTCAAATGAGGAACATCTTGGTGACTACAACTCACACTGATCAAACAAGAAGCTTAGCTAACCGAAGATTCCAATTAAAAACCCGATTAAAATTATAGGGAGACTGCTTAAAACCACAAGAACCCCAAGAAGGTGGTAAGGGTATTTGTCATCCATTAAAATAAACATAAGGATGGTTGAATCCACCATAGCCGTACTAAGCACCAAAGTAATAACTCGAACCATCTCCTTTTTTTCTCCTTCAGTCACCTTGAGTGTGGGATACCCCGAGACCAGGATTTTTATAGAACACCTATCTGATCGTTGGACCCTAACGGCTATAAATATAACAGTTGGCTTCCCCATGATCCGCTTATCCTCTAATGTTATAATTTTCAATTAGACCGTTGAAGCTAAGAGTTGTTTACCCCTAAAGGTTCAAAAAGATTATTTATGTTATTTAATATAACGTTTTATTAAACAAGAACAATGATAATAATATAACTAATTCATTGTTGGATTTCCTAAGATTTGAATCATATGAGAATGTTATTTTCTTATATATATATAATGAAAATAGTGAGAATTAATATTATTATTATTTTCCACTATTTATAATACACGCTTTTAACATGAGCAAGTAAGAATTTATTTCTTGAATGAATATATTGAACCAGATGGGATTTTACTTGGTCTAAGAAAATATGTATACAAACTATTGAGTTATATATGTTGTGTCAAACTTTAAATTAAATGTATTATATTTATCTCTAAATTAAATATAAGTTATAATAATAATGAAAATGTTTATAATTTGATCTTTTCATTAACAGTTTTCAGACAATGTCAAATTATGATTTACGTATGTGTTTTATAATGTTAATATTTAGATTAATGCACTCTTATTTGTGAATTTGAAAATAATTATTAATGTGTTATGTTAAATGTTTAATTGTATTAATAACATTAATATAAATCTTTAATTAAGGAAATTAATATAATTAGTCAATAAAGGAAAATAAAAATATGTTTTGATAGGGGTGAATTAATTAATATACTTATGTTTTAAATGACCATTGACCCTTCTTAAAATAATAAAAGTAATTAATAATTGAGGGTTAATAATAATAATGTTCATTTAATAAGGATAATAAAAAATAAAAGTATTGATGTTTAAAAAAAATAAAAGAAAAGAAAATGCAGGGGGAGACCCGCGTTTTTTTTAAAACACTGCTCCCCGCTTGCAGCCGTCCGATCCGGAGCATTTGATCACAGTCGTCCGATCCTTTTAATGTCAGACCACTTATGAGTCGTTCGATCCACTCCTGTATTATCTCGGTCGTCCCCCATTTTTCCGGTTTTCTTCTCCCCCACGTCTTCTTCTTTGTCATGCACGCCTACCAGTAGGGTGAGGCTCCGTTTTTCTTCCATAGGCCGGCGAGTGGACCCAGCTGCTCTATCTTTCCACAGATTTGGCACCGCTCCTTCATTAGCTGGCCTTGGATACCTTCTCCATGTCTCCACACAAAGGGAGTTCTCTGTTTTTTTTAAACCACTGTTTCCACCAAAGGCAAGAAGGGTTTGCACCGAGTTCCTTGGATCTCCGACCACCGGTCCGGCCTCGCCTGCTTCGTCTTCTTCTCCTCTTCAACCGTAGGTAAGGGGACAGTTATTTCTTCATGTTTTTTTCTTTTAGCTTCGGTATATATATATAAATGTTTATATATATATAAATATATATATATACACCCGGTGTATACCCGGATGTAAGGCCTTGAGATTCCCTCTTCCTGCATGGAGAACCAAATAAGGGTAAGGGAACTCGTGGATCTGGTTTTGTTTCGGTTCGGGTATTTCCATATACCTATATACACCATGTGAATATATACATGTTTATATTCATATATATAAGATGATATATGCAAGTATACACATTTCTTTTACATATATACAACCCTTGTTTTACTCTTCCAAATGAAAATGGAGCTTTCGGGTAATTCTATAAACACGTAAGATTATACAAGTACAAGGATCACATAGACGTATATGTACATGTGATTATATAGATGTATATGTAAATCTATGTTCCATCATAAAGGATGATCTTGATTACTCGTTTTAAAATTTATCGCAATATAACATGATGATTTATTAAAATTATTTTTACCCATAAAGATTATTATTTCAAGAATAATACAAAAAATTATTTAAATACATGTTTATGTATATGATGGAGTTTAAGGATAAAGTTTTACATAAGAATAGTTCTTCCAACTGAAAATTTCATTTTTCAGCGTTTTGACAATTCATGCCTTTTTTTTGGAAAGGTGTGGCGTGAACCCCTTAAGCATTTACATGTGGCCTGGTGAATGTGTATTAATAAGTTCAGTTTTCCAAAACCGTATTTAAATTAATAGTTATCAGGACTTAGTTTTTATTTTTGACATATGTAAGTTTATAATAATTTTAATGAATGCTAATCCGATATGTATGTCGCACCAGTGGACTGGTTTAACCTGTAAGGTTATGTACCCTCGATGTAATTTATACTTTTAAAGAATGAGTTTCGGCATGTTTTAAAAAGGTGAACTATGAATTTATGGGTTTTACCTAATGGAAATGAAGTAATTTTACATGATAATACATTATTTTTAGTGTTCTAATTATTATTGCATGTACAAGAGTATGTTGATTTAGTTTATTTACATCATTGTTTAATTTGAATCCAAAAGTCTAGTCCTTTTTACATTTACGACATGATCCACTGCAAGTTATGAAAATGTATGTAAAAAGGGGGCTTGATTAAGAATGTATGAACAAAACCCTATGAATGAAAGACCATGTCAAGATATGTGAGGGATGTATTGGACTTAAATGTTTATGGACAGGTGTGCCCGGAATTATACAGTGCTCCAATGCATTGGGTAAAGGTTGAGTCTCATGAGACGTTATGTGTGACGGTCTTGGCGGTTAGCCTTGGCTTGTTCTACTATAGAAACGGGATGAGAGGTTAGCTTTGACCTGTTTTAATTATGTTTTATGGTCTTGACGCAAGGTCTGGAAAAAGTCCGTCATTATACATTCCCTCTACATGTGATGATAAATGGTCAACCAGAGGTTAGTCCAACTAACAGGACATCCCCTTGTTGAAAATTACCTTGACAATGAGAATGAAATTATGAAATAAGAACTGTAACACAAGTGATATGTTGTTGTAAGAACCTTATGTGCCAATGTATCTTGGTATGAATGTCTTCCCTTCTTACAATAAATATTTTAGAACTGAAGTAACTTTGGTTGTAAGTTATGCATCATCTATTCTTCACATGCTTGCACTCTCTGATTTAAGTCTTCTTTAAAGCTTCATTTAAGTATGTACTTCTTCACTGTGCAAGTGTTTTTCAAAAATGTAGGATTTACATGTTTTAAGAAAAGATAATGCTTTTTAGTGAAGTTTTTTATTATCTTCAAGATGACTTCTTTGAGAAATAGTTTTCTTAAAATGTTTTAAAACCCCTTACTCGGCATATTTTCTCACCCTACGATTTTGTTTTAAAAATTTTCAGGCATGGATTTGTACTAATGATGTTTTTCAGAACCAGGTGGTTTCCCAGAATCCTGAGCCTCACGATCTTCTATAGTATGGGACATGATGTATTATTGTAACTAATTGTAAAAAAAATTAGTACATCATGCCCCATGGGCACCCGGGGGTCGGAGTCCCTATAGTTGGTATCATAGGATGGGTTCAGGAAACTCTGGAAAACCAGGTGGTATGAATATATTGCTATGATTGACTAATTAGATATGTTATAACTTTCAGATGGCTGATGAAAATGTACCTAACGATCTACTGTCACTTCCCACTGAGGCTCTAGAGAACATTATATCTCTAGCTAGCCGTGAGAACTTTCTAAATTATGCACGAATTTGCATGTCATGTAAGCACTTGTATGACGTGTCAAAGTTTCCTAGGGTGCTTAGTATACACCAGGGGTTGGGAATGAACTATCTCCTAATGATGAAAACCCAATTCCCCTCTTATGCACGTCGGGTAAAGTACCACGAATGACTCTTCCAAGTGTTCACGACTGGCGAAGAATTTGGAAAGATGCTTGATAACCCCTTTCAAGAAGCTACTGCTGCCGGAGACCTCCGAGCGGCTTACCTGTGCCAGATTTTGCACTATGGATTCTGGGGCCAGTTGATGGACTTTGGGGTGTTGGAAGATGATTCCACCCGATTATCTCTTAGGTAAGAGGTGTATACTGATGTTTCCCAACTCCATACCCCTCATGATAAACTCTAGAGGCATCATAGATGTTCCCATGAGTTTAACCTCGTTTATTTAGCTTGTGTGTGGTTTGAAGAGTTAGGGGGTTTTGCCACTCTTTGTGGGGTATGTTTGGTAAACTCAGGCTTTGATATGTAAACTTTTGTGTCAATGGAAGTTTCATGTTTTCTTTCCTACCTCTACCTTATCAGTGTTGTTAAAAGTTTCCTTTCAAATGTTATTTTCAGATGGTTGGTCAAATGAACATCTCATCACTACCCGATGAGTTAGTAGAGGTTATTATGATTAGGACATGCATGGTGGATTATCCATCTTTTCTCCACCTACGAGGGTCTTTCCAACGTCTGCTCGATTTAGAAAACAGTCCTGAGATTCTTCATTCGTGTTAGGAGGATGACCATGTTTTTCATCTCATCGCCACTGCTCAACTTCCCTACTATAGGCGAAGGGGAAGGTACTACGAAGGCCTCTTCAAGTGTTTTACTTTGGCGCAAAACTTTTTCTCCAGAGCTTGCTTCCTCATAGCTTTACAGGATGGCCACCTTAATGCAACCTTTATAATCCAGGTCTTAAATTTCAATCTCCTCAATCGCAACATTTCCCTCGATTACCTCAAGCGTGATGTAGTCTGGAGATTTATCAGGGAATTTGTCTTCTCGGACGTTTTCGAGCTTTTCACCGCACGAGCCTCCCTTTGGAAGCTGGTGTGCAATACGCACGAGCAAGAGTTCAAGACATACTGCTCAAAGTGCATTTGGGCTAGGTAAATGGAAGAACTATGTACCAACTTTGGTATTCTGTTAACCGAGCCAGATCTCCTCTTTCGGTAATGTTGTACATCTGGGGTTTCTTTTTTTCTTCTTATGAATAGAATTGTGAGGAAGCAATTCTTTGAAGGGGGAAATAATGTAATGACCCAAGAAACTGTGTCTTGAGTAATGACAAGTTTATATTACAATGTCATCAATTAATCGAACAAACAATCATCTTATAAAATAATAATAATAATAAAATACAGAAAACGCATCAAAATGAATGAAAGTCCCTTTTATTCAAATGAGGAACATCTTGGTGACTACAACTCACACTGATCAAACAAGAATCTTAGCTCACCTAAGATTCCAATTAAAACCCCGATTAAAATTATAGGGAGACCGCTTAAAACCACAAGAACCCCGAGAAGGCGGTAAGGGTCTTTGGCATCCATCAAAATAAACATAAGTATGGTCGAAGCCACTGCAGCCATACTGAGCACCAAAGAAATAACTCGAACCATCACCTTTTATTTCAATTTCAGGCGCCTTGAGTGTGGGATACCCCAAGACCGGGATTTTTATAGAACACATATCCAACCATTGGACCCTAACGGCTATAAATATAACCGTTGGCTTCCCCATGATCCACTTATCCTATAATGTTTTAATTTTCAATTGGACCATTGAAGCTAAGAGTTGTTTACCCCCGAAAGGTTCAAAAAGATTATTTATGTTATTTAATTTAATATTTTATTAAACAACAACAATGATAATAATATAACTAATTCATTATTGGATTTACCAAGATGTGAATCATATGAGAATTCTATTTTCTTATAAATATATACAATGCAAATAATGAGAATTAATATTATTATTATTTTACACTATTTATAATACATGTTTTTAACAGGAGCAAGTAAGTATTTATTTCTTGAATAAATATATTGAACCTGATGGTTTTTTACTTGGTCTAAGAAAATATGTATGCAAACTCTTGAGTTATATATGTTGCATCAAACATTAAATTAAATGTATTATATTTATCTCTAAATTAAATATAAGTAGTAATAATAATGAAAATGTTTATAATTTGATCTTTTTATTAACAGTTTTGAGACGATGTCAAATTATGATTTACGTATGTGTTTCATAATGTTAATATTTAGATTAATGCACTCTTATTTGTGAATTTGAAAATAATTATTAATGTGTTATGTTAAATGTTTAATTGTATTAATAACATTAATATAAATCTTTAATTAAGGAAATTAAGATAATTAGTCAGTAAAGATAAATAAAAATATGTTTTGATAGGGTTGAATTAATTAATATACTTATTTATTAAATAACCATTGACCCTTCTTAAAATAATAAAAGTAATTAATAATTGAGGGTTAATAATAATAAAGTTCATTTAATAAGGATAATAAAAAAATAAAAGAATTGATGTTTAAAAAAAAGAAAAGAAAATGCAGGGTGGGAGACCCGTGTTTTTTTTTAAAACACCGCTCCCCGCTTGCAGCCATCCGATCCGGAGCATTTGATCGTGGTCGTCCGATCTTTTTAATGTTGCACCGCTTATGAGCCATTCAATCGACTCTTGTATGATCTTGGTCGTCCCCCATTTTTCCATTTTTCTTCTCCCCCGCGTCTTCTTCTTCATCGCACACGCATACCAGTAGGGTGAGGCTCTTTTTTTTCTATAGGTCGGTGAGTGGACCCAACTACTCCATATTTCCACAGAGTCGGCATCGCTCCTTCATTATTCAGCCTCGGATACCCGCTCCACGTCTCCATGCAAGGAGATGTCACGACCCGTCCTCGGGGCCCGTGCCGTGACTACCCCAAGCCCGCCTTCCATAGGCCAGGGGCTGGCGACTAGCACCAAGGCGTAAAATCCCAGTAAACAGGGAAGGCATTGCCTTTATAAGTAACAACCACACAGAGTCAGCAAGCGGAAAGTAAAGTGCAGAAAGGTAAAGGGGCCGGAAATACAAGCCCAACTGTAAAGTACAACTGAAAAGTGAAGTACAGCAACTGAAGAAAAGACGGCGGCCTCGTGTCGTCCACTGGCAATCCCACCTGAAGGGTGGGTACAGATAGCCTCCAAGCTCCTCGGGCCCCACGTCCGCTCTGAGCACGTCCCGTCCAGTGGTCCACCTCCAGGTACCGTCCTGCTCCACGCCCCAACCGCGATCAGCGCTGTCCGTCGTCTGCAACCAACACCACGAAGTGCGGGCATAGCCCGTGCAGGGGTGAGTACAACTACTCAGTAAGGACCCCGAGACCCCCGAAGGTCTCCCGAAATCCACAAAGGATATAGCACAAAAGAAAGATGCAATCACGAAGTAACATCTGACTCGACTTAGGTATATGCCCATACATATACCTAAGTCCCCAATTCTAGCTCTGCTCACGAGCTCAAGAACAACTCAATCCACAAAGGAAAGCAAGACTCAAATCCACAAGGAGAGTAAACAGTAAATCCACAAGGATAGTTCAACACAATCCACAAAGGAGAGTAACATAAGATTCAGCTCAACCAGGTATACTTTTTCAGATGACGTCAAAGATGATCACTGATCCATCTAAGTCGTCGGACCCACGAAGGATCGATAGGTACTAACCCCCGCAGTAGACCCACACAGGATCGGGCTCACACAGAACCTGTAGGCAGTGGCTCACACAGAACCGGTAGGCAGTGGCTCACACAGAACCGGTAGTAGGACCCACAAAGGATCGGGCACTGATCCGCGTAGGATCGCTGAGTGCAGTAGTCGACGCAGTCCACTGAGGATCTCTGCACAGTCGTCGCCGCAGTCCACGAAGGATCTCTGCTCTGCCGTCGTCGCAGTCCACGGAGGATCTCTGCTCTGCCGTCGTCGCAGTCCACGGAGGATCTCTGCTCTGCCGTCGTCGCAGTCCACGGAGGATCTCTGCTCTGCCGTCGTCGCAGTCCACGGAGGATCTCTGCTCTGTCGTCGAGGTCACAGCCAGCGCTAGGGTTCCCGCACGTAGCGAGCTCGTTTAGGAGGGTCCGCTCCACGAGCCGAGGGGCTGATACATCAACTGACACGTAGTCCGAAGTTGATGTATCCAAAAGTTCCGTATCGACAACAGGATCTCAACGCGACAGACGGCGCGTCAATCGGACGCCCGGTCTGAGAGTTATTGGCATTTTCGTCCCAGGGGCCCGGTTGGTTTTTAGGGCAAAACCAACCCGACCGTACTCCGCCTGTATCCGATCCTCGGGCGGAGTATGCCAAAAGTTCCGTCTCACTTAGAGGAAACTACCACAGCTGACGGTACGTCGATCGGACGTCCGTAGCTCAAGTTATGAGCGTTTCCGCTCCGAGGGCCCGGTTGGCTTCGTGTACGAACCAACCCGGCCGAACCCAAAGTCTTCCGAAACCTTGAGTATAATATACCGAAACGACCGTCTCGATCCAAGGATCGCGTAGCCGCTGACGGTTCGTCAATCGGAGGTCCCAGGCCCAAGATATGGGCGAAAGACCGTAGAGGGCCCGAAACGGGGGTACTGGGCCCGGGGCGACCCGGCCCGAACCCCCCCTGGGGTCGGCCGAACCGGGTCGGCCCGAACCGGGTCGGCCCGACCCGGCCCGAACCGGCTCGGCCGGGTCCGGTCCGGCCTGGGCGCGGCCCGGCCGACCGGACCGGCTCGGCTTCGGCCGAGCGGCCGAAGCGCTGCCGCCGCGGGTCAAACCCGCGGCTTTGGAGAAAACGCGGCCCGCGCGGGCCGCGTGCTGGAAGGCCGGACCGCGGACGCGGTCCGGCGGCTCGCCGCCGCCGCGGCTCGGCCGCGGCGGACTCCTCCGGCGGCGCGCCGGGCGCCGCCGCCTCCTTCCGCGGGCCGCCGGAGATGCTCCGGTGGCCCGATTTGCCTCCCGTCTGCGCCGTTGTTCCTCCCGGGATGCGTCCTCCACTGCGGAATCAACATATGGCCCTTGCGTCGCGCTTTTGCCGTCGCTCGCCAAATCCGCACACAAAGGAAGATCGACGGAGGGTTGCCGGGTCTTGTTCGTTAGACCCGCACCCTCCGCGTTAGTCATAAACAACGGGAGAAACAGGAAAGAAACCAATCAACAATTTTAAATAAATTAAAATTGTTTCGTGATCGGGTTCTATATTTCAAAAGAATAAACACGGGATTTTAAAAAGAATTCCAACATCCCTTACCTTATCGTCGTCGTCGGATGAGGGGTCGTCGCGGAATTGCTCGTCGCGGAAGATGGAGATCGCCGCGTCGTCGCGGAATCGCTCGTCGCGTCGCCAATCTCCGGATCAAGATCAACGGATTTAATTAGTTTAAATCCGTTGATATTGAAATTAAAAAGGGAGAAGAAAAGATCCGATTCTCACCTTTGTTGCCGAACGAGGATCGGCCGCGGAAGAAAGACGTCGCCGAAGCACGTCGCGGGTAGATCTCGTCGACGTCGCAGATCTTGGTGTGCGTCGTCGAATTCCGTTTGCCGGAGTTCTTCGCGTTCTTCGCGTTCTTCGCGTTCTTCGCGTTCTTCGCGTTCTTCGCGGAGAGGGTGGAGGAACGAAGATTCTTTCAAATCCTTTCCAAGGATTTTTGGGTTGGTCTTATTTTATAAACATGCCAACACGAAACCGGTTAAGAAACGATCCATCAATTCGTTGAATTAATTCAACGAAAGAAACGACCCATTTAATTCACGAAGAAACAGTCCATTTAATTCACGAAATAAACCGCCCAATTAAATGGTCTGTTAAGAATTAAAGAAAACGCGTCGGTTGACTTTTCAGTTACTTTGACGGGTTTTCGCGGGTGCGTTACTTAGCGAAAAAAAACGGCGGGGCTCGTGCGGGTCCCACCGCACAAATATCCTATCAAGGGGTAGGATATTTCTGGATAGCATCCTATCCAGTTCAACTCAGTTCAAGCCGCCATTAAGTGACTTCAAGTGGCTTCCAAGCAGCTTAAGTGAAATAAAATAAAGTTGTCGCACAAACTTTATTTTATTTCTGACTTAAAGCCGTAAAATTTAAAAACCACGTCTGAGCAAACGCAACTCCGGAAGAGGCGTTTCTAAGCAAATACCGGCGCTGCGATTTCATCGGTGCCCTCAGAATTCGATTCCGGGCACCGGTTCAAAAGATAGAAAAACCCGCTCGTCCGTTCACTGAACGTACCCGAGCCAAACTTCGGAAATTGATTCCGGGCACACCGGGCCTCGGAATCAGGTGCCGTCTGAAGCTGCGCTCTTGTAAAATTCCAAAGAAAATTAAGAAAAAAATTTCCTTGAAATTTGCGGGTCTTTACATTACTCCCACCTCAGGGCTTTACGTCCCCGTAAAGATACATCAAAAACTAGGGGAACAAATGGGGGTACTGAGCACGCATCTGAGCCTCCCGCTCCCAAGTGCTCTCCTGGAGGTTCCCGTGCTGCCATCTGACGCGCACAAGAGGAATCGACCGCCCACGTAGGACCCGCTCCTGTCGATCCTCGATCTCCACTGGAACCTCCGCAAAAGTCGCCCCATCGTCCACGTCCAGCTCCCCAAAGTCGATGATGTGCGTCGGGTCGTGCACGTATCTCCTCAGCTGAGACACGTGGAAGACGTCGTGCACCCGGTGCAACTGAGGTGGTAGAGCCAGGCGATAAGCCACCTCTCCTATCCTGCTGAGGACCTGGAAAGGCCCGATGAAGCGGGGAGACAGCTTGCCGCCTCGGCCAAATCTCCGTAAACCACGTCGAGGTGAGACACGCAAAAAGACGTGGTCGCCATCCTCGAACTCTAGTGGCCTCCGCCTCCTGTCAGCATATGACTTCTGCCGGCTCTGAGCTGTCCTCATCCTCTCCTGGATGATTTGGACCTTCTCTGTCGTGGCTCGGACCATCTCTGGTCCCACGAGTGCTGACTCCCCAGGGTCTGTCCAGCACAACGGTGATCTGCAGGGTCTGCCGTACAACGCCTCGTATGGTGCCATCCCGATGGTGGAGTGGTAGCTGTTGTTGTACGCAAACTCCACCAAGGGTAGGTGGTCCTCCCAGCTGCGACCAAAGTCGAGAACACATGCACGGAGCATGTCCTCGAGTGTCTGTATGGTCCTCTCCGTCTTTCCATCCGTCTGAGGGTGGAAGGCTGTGCTCAGATGGAGCCGCGTCCCGAACGCCTCCTGCAACCCCTTCCAAAGCCTGGAAGTGAAACGAGCATCTCGATCGGAGACGATAGACGATGGCACACCGTGAAGCCGTACGATCTCCTGGACGTAAAGACGTCCCAAGCTCTCTACTGAGCCCTGCTCTCTGATGGGTAAGAAGTGTGCCGACTTGGTGAGTCGGTCGACAATCACCCAAATGGAGTCGTGACCTCTGGAAGTACGTGGAAGTCCAGTCACGAAGTCCATAGATATGCCGTCCCACTTCCACTCCGGGACCTCCAAGGGCTGTACCAAGCCTGCTGGTACCTGGTGCTCTGCCTTCACCTGCTGGCAGGTGAGGCATCGTGAAACGAACTCTGCCACAGCTTTCTTCATGCCCGGCCACCAGTGCTGTCGTCTGAGATCCTGGTACATCTTCGCCACTCCGGGATGTACCGCCAAGGGAGAAGTGTGAAACTCTCTCAGCACCTCCTCTCGTAAAGCGACTGGTACGAAGGTACGTCCTCTGAAAAGGATGTCGTGCTCTGCTCCAAGGGAGAAACCATCAGGCGCCTGACCTGAGGATATCAGTGCACGCCTGGTCTCACAGTCAGCGTCCCCACGCTGAGCCTCTCTGACCCGCTGTAGAAGTGGAGGAGAGACTGTGAGAGACTGAAGAAAGGCTGTTCCGTCTCTATCCACGAAGGATATCTGCAAGGAGGCTAGCTGCTCCGTCGCCTCCTCAAGCAGCTGAATGCCCGTCCTCCTGCTGAGGGCATCGGCTACCACGTTCCCCTTCCCAGGAGTATAGACTATCTCAAAGTCATAGTCCTGGAGGAACTCAAGCCATCTCCGCTGTCTCAGGTTCAGGTCCTTCTGAGAGAAGATATACCTAAGACTCTGGTGGTCAGAAAAGACTGTGAAGCGCTCGCCCATCAGATAGTGCCGCCAAGTCTTCAGAGCGAAGACCACTGCTGCTAACTCCAGGTCATGAGTGGCGTAGTTCTGCTCATGCGGCCTCAACTGACGTGATCCGTAGGCGATCACGGCCCGCTCCTGCATCAGGACGCACCCGAGTCCAGTCCCTGATGCGTCGCAGTAAACTACGTACCCAACTCCCTCCTCAGGCAACCTCAAGATAGGTGCGCTGGTCAATCTCTGTCTCAGCTCCTGGAAGCTCTGCTGACATCTGTCTGACCACACGAAGGGTTTCCCCTTCTTCGTCAAGGCTGAGAGTGGTGCCGCAACTCTGGAGAAGTTCGGCACAAATCTCCGATAGTATCCGGCTAGGCCCAAGAAGCTCCGCACCTCTGTCACGCTCCTGGGTGGCTCCCAAGCTAGCACTGCCTCGATCTTCGCGGGATCCACTGCAACTCCCGCCTCAGAAATGACGTGCCCCAAGAAATGGACCTCACGTAACCAGAACTGGCATTTTGAGAGCTTGCCATAAAGCTGGTGCTCTCGGAGTGTGTCTAGCACAACTCGCAGGTGGTAGGCATGCTCCTCCTCAGTCGTCGAGTATACCAAAATGTCGTCAATGAAGACAACGACAAATCGGTCGAGGTATGGCTGGAAGATCCTGTTCATGAGGCTCATGAACACTGCTGGAGCATTGGTTACGCCGAACGGCATAACCAAGAACTCATAATGGCCATACCGACACCTGAAGGCCGTCTTCTGCACGTCCTCGTCTCGAACTCTGAGCTGATGATAGCCTGACCGGAGGTCTATCTTCGAGAACCACCGCGCTCCCTTGAGCTGATCGAAGAGGTCATCAATCCGTGGCAGCGGATACTTGTTCCTCACTGTCACCTGGTTCAGGCGACGATAGTCGACACAAAGTCGCAAGCTCCCGTCCGCCTTCTTGGCGAACAAAATCGGGGAAGCCCAGGGTGAAACACTGGGTCGGATAAACCCCTTGCTCTGCAAGTCCTCCAACTGTACCCGCAGCTCTCGAAGCTCGGCGGGGGCCATCCGATATGCTGGAGTAGATATCGGGGCTGTCCCGGGGTACAAGTCGATGTAAAAGTCTACCTCTCTACGAGGAGGTAGCCCTGGAACGTCGTCGGGAAAGACGTCCACGTACTGGTCCACCACTGCAGGAAAAGCCGGACTCCGCACGTCCACTGCTCCTAGGATGAGGCTAGCCAACTGATGTGAGATGGGCTGCACTCTCCTCCGCGGAAGTCCATCCTGTGCTGCAAAGGTTCCCTTCTCGCCGGTGAAGGTAAACCTGCTCCCGTCGGTACGAACACATCGTACCTTGCGCCTAAAACAGTCGATCTGGGCATGAACCGTGGATAGCCAATCCATGCCCAAGATGACGTCGTAAGGCCTCGACGCCGCTACAAGGAGATCCCAGCCGAAGCTCTCGCCTCCTAGAGTAAGCTCACACTGCCGGCACCAGTGCGTAATCGTCGAGTCTGCTCCCGTAGGAGTCTCTAGCCGTAAGGATCGAGCCAACGGCTCAGTCGGAATCTCCGAGCTCCGAACAAGGGCAGAGGCTATGAAAGAGTGACTCGCTCCTGTGTCTATAAGTACTGCAGCAAGGGTGGAATAGACACAGATCGTACCTCGAATCATCTCTGGCATGTCGGGGTCGTAGGCCTCCACTGCCTGGAGCTGGGCCTGTCCCTGCCCGCCGGCTCCCTGTGGTCGAAGTGGCCCTCCTGGTGGTGGTGGGGGTAGAGCCTGGAAGCGTCGCCCACCACCCGCTGCTCGGCCAGCTCCTCTGCCTCGTCCGCCTCCTCCCTGCGGACCGCCACGGTCGACCCTCTGCCTCTGCCTGGGTGGCCCCTCCACCGTCTGCTGCTCCTCTGGTCGGCGAGTCGGGCAGTCACGAGCCATGTGACCCTGCCCGCCGCAAGAGTAGCACAGCCTGCCTCTCGAAAGGCTGGCACTCCGCTGTGTGCCTCGTACTGCTGAGCCGGTGTCCTGAGGCCGTCTGCGTGGGGGTCTGGTCTGTCTGGACCCGTGAGTCATCCGTCGGCTACCTGCTGCCGAAGACTCAGCTACCTGCCGCCCTGCGCTAGGTCTCGCCGCTGAAGAAGGCTCTGCCAGGAAGCTCTCGATCAGGAGGGCTCGCTCCAGCACTCCTGCCTGGGTCGGAATGCTGAGGGAGATCAGCGACGCCCGAATCTCCTGTCGCAAGCCCTGCTCGAAGGTCCGGGCCCGGAAGAAGGGGTCCCGTACCATGTCGGTCGAGTAGCGAGATAGGTCCGTGAACCTCGCCGCATACTGAGCGACCGTCATGCTGCCCTGGCGCAGCTGGAGAAGCTCCTGGATGCGCACCGCTCGGAGGGTGGCCGGGACGAACTCAGAGCGGAAGAGGCTCTCGAAGTCCGTCCAGAGCAGGGATGCCTCATCGTGAACCTGGAGCATCAGGCTCCACCATCGTCCTGCCGCCGCCTGCAGGAGGCTCGCTGCGAGGATCACCATGAGATCCGCTGGTGTCCTCACTAGCCTGAAGATCCGTACCACCGCCTCTAGCCAGTCCTCGGCGGCCTGGGGGTCCGCCTCACCGCGAAACCTGGGCGGTCGCTGGCTCTGAAACTCGTGCAGTGCCCTGAGGCGACGTGCATCGTCGGCGTCTGGTACTGGAAGCATCGGTGGCTCGGCGGGTAAGGCTACCGCCGGTGCCACTGCTGGCAAAGGGCCCTGCACCGAGGCCTCGTCGCTCGGTGGGCTGCCGTCGCGCCCTACACTCGGAACCCTAGCTGGCAGTCGTCGCGGGGCCATCCTGAAAAGGAGAACAAGAGCACCACAGTCAGAACAGTATACCTGGTGAGCTGGCACAAGTAATCACAAGGAAAACTTGAGACTTTCATAAAGCAGATCAGTATACCCGGTGAGCTGACATAAGCAATCACAAAGAAAACTTGAAACGTACACGCAATCAATGTTTTCATGCATTAAGTCGGAAATCAGGAGTCAGGGTCCTGGTGTACGGATACGTCGGCCGCCGCACCAACACTGGGCTCCCTGAACTGATAACCACACTCAATACACTAAACACTATTGCTTCACATAGAAAGAAAGGACGATCAGAGTCTGCGGTAGAACCGACCGCCTCTGATACCAATTTGTCACGACCCGTCCTCGGGGCCCGTGCCGTGACTACCCCAAGCCCGCCTTCCATAGGCCAGGGGCTGGCGACTAGCACCAAGGCGTAAAATCCCAGTAAACAGGGAAGGCATTGCCTTTATAAGTAACAACCACACAGAGTCAGCAAGCGGAAAGTAAAGTGCAGAAAGGTAAAGGGGCCGGAAATACAAGCCCAACTGTAAAGTACAACTGAAAAGTGAAGTACAGCAACTGAAGAAAAGACGGCGGCCTCGTGTCGTCCACTGGCAATCCCACCTGAAGGGTGGGTACAGATAGCCTCCAAGCTCCTCGGGCCCCACGTCCGCTCTGAGCACGTCCCGTCCAGTGGTCCACCTCCAGGTACCGTCCTTCTCCACGCCCCAACCGCGATCAGCGCTGTCCGTCGTCTGCAACCAACACCACGAAGTGCGGGCATAGCCCGTGCAGGGGTGAGTACAACTACTCAGTAAGGACCCCGAGACCCCCGAAGGTCTCCCGAAATCCACAAAGGATATAGCACAAAAGAAAGATGCAATCACGAAGTAACATCTGACTCGACTTAGGTATATGCCCATACATATACCTAAGTCCCCAATTCTAGCTCTGCTCACGAGCTCAAGAACAACTCAATCCACAAAGGAAAGCAAGACTCAAATCCACAAGGAGAGTAAACAGTAAATCCACAAGGATAGTTCAACACAATCCACAAAGGAGAGTAACATAAGATTCAGCTCAACCAGGTATACTTTTTCAGATGACGTCAAAGATGATCACTGATCCATCTAAGTCGTCGGACCCACGAAGGATCGATAGGTACTAACCCCCGCAGTAGACCCACACAGGATCGGGCTCACACAGAACCTGTAGGCAGTGGCTCACACAGAACCGGTAGGCAGTGGCTCACACAGAACCGGTAGTAGGACCCACAAAGGATCGGGCACTGATCCGCGTAGGATCGCTGAGTGCAGTAGTCGACGCAGTCCACTGAGGATCTCTGCACAGTCGTCGCCGCAGTCCACGAAGGATCTCTGCTCTGCCGTCGTCGCAGTCCACGGAGGATCTCTGCTCTGCCGTCGTCGCAGTCCACGGAGGATCTCTGCTCTGCCGTCGTCGCAGTCCACGGAGGATCTCTGCTCTGCCGTCGTCGCAGTCCACGGAGGATCTCTGCTCTGTCGTCGAGGTCACAGCCAGCGCTAGGGTTCCCGCACGTAGCGAGCTCGTTTAGGAGGGTCCGCTCCACGAGCCGAGGGGCTGATACATCAACTGACACGTAGTCCGAAGTTGATGTATCCAAAAGTTCCGTATCGACAACAGGATCTCAACGCGACAGACGGCGCGTCAATCGGACGCCCGGTCTGAGAGTTATTGGCATTTTCGTCCCAGGGGCCCGGTTGGTTTTTAGGGCAAAACCAACCCGACCGTACTCCGCCTGTATCCGATCCTCGGGCGGAGTATGCCAAAAGTTCCGTCTCACTTAGAGGAAACTACCACAGCTGACGGTACGTCGATCGGACGTCCGTAGCTCAAGTTATGAGCGTTTCCGCTCCGAGGGCCCGGTTGGCTTCGTGTACGAACCAACCCGGCCGAACCCAAAGTCTTCCGAAACCTTGAGTATAATATACCGAAACGACCGTCTCGATCCAAGGATCGCGTAGCCGCTGACGGTTCGTCAATCGGAGGTCCCAGGCCCAAGATATGGGCGAAAGACCGTAGAGGGCCCGAAACGGGGGTACTGGGCCCGGGGCGACCCGGCCCGAACCCCCCCTGGGGTCGGCCGAACCGGGTCGGCCCGAACCGGGTCGGCCCGACCCGGCCCGAACCGGCTCGGCCGGGTCCGGTCCGGCCTGGGCGCGGCCCGGCCGACCGGACCGGCTCGGCTTCGGCCGAGCGGCCGAAGCGCTGCCGCCGCGGGTCAAACCCGCGGCTTTGGAGAAAACGCGGCCCGCGCGGGCCGCGTGCTGGAAGGCCGGACCGCGGACGCGGTCCGGCGGCTCGCCGCCGCCGCGGCTCGGCCGCGGCGGACTCCTCCGGCGGCGCGCCGGGCGCCGCCGCCTCCTTCCGCGGGCCGCCGGAGATGCTCCGGTGGCCCGATTTGCCTCCCGTCTGCGCCGTTGTTCCTCCCGGGATGCGTCCTCCACTGCGGAATCAACATATGGCCCTTGCGTCGCGCTTTTGCCGTCGCTCGCCAAATCCGCACACAAAGGAAGATCGACGGAGGGTTGCCGGGTCTTGTTCGTTAGACCCGCACCCTCCGCGTTAGTCATAAACAACGGGAGAAACAGGAAAGAAACCAATCAACAATTTTAAATAAATTAAAATTGTTTCGTGATCGGGTTCTATATTTCAAAAGAATAAACACGGGATTTTAAAAAGAATTCCAACATCCCTTACCTTATCGTCGTCGTCGGATGAGGGGTCGTCGCGGAATTGCTCGTCGCGGAAGATGGAGATCGCCGCGTCGTCGCGGAATCGCTCGTCGCGTCGCCAATCTCCGGATCAAGATCAACGGATTTAATTAGTTTAAATCCGTTGATATTGAAATTAAAAAGGGAGAAGAAAAGATCCGATTCTCACCTTTGTTGCCGAACGAGGATCGGCCGCGGAAGAAAGACGTCGCCGAAGCACGTCGCGGGTAGATCTCGTCGACGTCGCAGATCTTGGTGTGCGTCGTCGAATTCCGTTTGCCGGAGTTCTTCGCGTTCTTCGCGTTCTTCGCGTTCTTCACGTTCTTCGCGTTCTTCGCGGAGAGGGTGGAGGAACGAAGATTCTTTCAAATCCTTTCCAAGGATTTTTGGGTTGGTCTTATTTTATAAACATGCCAACACGAAACCGGTTAAGAAACGATCCATCAATTCGTTGAATTAATTCAACGAAAGAAACGACCCATTTAATTCACGAAGAAACAGTCCATTTAATTCACGAAATAAACCGCCCAATTAAATGGTCTGTTAAGAATTAAAGAAAACGCGTCGGTTGACTTTTCAGTTACTTTGACGGGTTTTCGCGGGTGCGTTACTTAGCAAAAAAAAACGGCGGGGCTCGTGCGGGTCCCACCGCACAAATATCCTATCAAGGGGTAGGATATTTCTGGATAGCATCCTATCCAGTTCAACTCAGTTCAAGCCGCCATTAAGTGACTTCAAGTGGCTTCCAAGCAGCTTAAGTGAAATAAAATAAAGTTGTCGCACAAACTTTATTTTATTTCTGACTTAAAGCCGTAAAATTTAAAAACCACGTCTGAGCAAACGCAACTCCGGAAGAGGCGTTTCTAAGCAAATACCGGCGCTGCGATTTCATCGGTGCCCTCAGAATTCGATTCCGGGCACCGGTTCAAAAGATAGAAAAACCCGCTCGTCCGTTCACTGAACGTACCCGAGCCAAACTTCGGAAATTGATTCCGGGCACACCGGGCCTCGGAATCAGGTGCCGTCTGAAGCTGCGCTCTTGTAAAATTCCAAAGAAAATTAAGAAAAAAATTTCCTTGAAATTTGCGGGTCTTTACAGGAGAGTTCTCTGTTTTTTTTTTAAACCTCGATTTACACCAAAGGAAAGAAGGGTTTGCACCGAGTTCCTTGGATCTCCGACCATCAGTCCGGCCTTGCCTGGTTCGTCTTCTTCTCCTCTTCAACCGTAGGTAAGGGGACAAGTCTTTCTTAGTTTCTTTTATTTTAGCTTTGGTATATATATATATATATATATATATATATGTTTATATATATATAACTATATGTATATACACCCGGTGTATACCCGGATGTAAGGCCTTGAGAATCCCTCTTCCTGCATGGAGAACCAAATAAGGGTAAGGGGACTGGTGGATCTGGTTTTGTTTCGGTTCGGGTATTTCCATATACCTATATACCCCATGTGCATATATACACATTTATATACATATATATAAGATGATATATGCAAGTATACACATTTCTTTTACATATATATAACCCTTGCTTTACTCTGCCATATGAAAATGGAGATTTTGGGTAATTTTATAAACATGTAAGATTATACAAGTACATGGAGCACATAGATGTATATGTATACGTGTTTATATAGATTTATATGTACATCTATGTGCGAGCATAAAGGACGATATTGATTACTCGTTTTAAAATTTATCTCAATATAACATGATGATTTATTAAAATTATTTTTACCCATAAAGATTATTATTTCAAGAATAATACAAAAAATTATTTAAATACATGTTTATGTATATGATGGAGTTTAAGGATAAAGTTTGATATAATAATAGTTATTCCAACTGAAAATTTCATTTATCAGCGTTTTGACAATTCATGCATTTTTTGTGGAAAGGTGTGGCGTGAACCCCTTAAGCATTTACATGTGGCCTGGTGAATGTGTATTTATAAGTTCAGTTTTCCAAAACCCTGTTTCAATTAATATTTATCATGACTTAGTTTGTATTTTTGACATATTTAAGTTTCTAATAATTTTAATGAATGCTAAGAGGATATGTCTGTTGCACCAGTGGACTGGTTTAACATGCAAGGTTATGTACCCTCGATGTAATTTATACTTTTAAAGAATGAGTTTCGGCATATTTTAAAGAGGTGAACTATGAATTTATGGGTTTTACTTAATGGAAATGATGTAATTTTACATTATAATCCATTATTTTCAGTGTTCTAATTATTATTACATGTATAAGAGTATGTTGATTTAGTTTATTTACATCACTGTTTAATCTGAAGCCAAAAGTCTAGTCCTTTTTACATTTACGACATGATTCACTACAAGTTATGAATATGTATGTAAAAAGGGGGTTTGATTAAGAATGTATGAATGAAACCCTATGAATGAAAGACCATGTCAAGATATGTGAGAGATGTATTAGACTTAAATGATTATGGATGGGTGCACCTGGAACTATACAGCGCTCCAATGCATTGGGTAAAGGTTGAGTCTCATGAGACGTTATGTGTGATGGTCTTGGAAGTTAGCCATGGCTTGTGCTACTATGGAAATGGGATGGGCGGTTAGCCTTGACCCATATTAAGTATGTTTTATGGTCTTGACGCAAGGTCTTGACAAAGTCCAGCATTATACATTCCCTCTTCATGTGATGATAAATGGTCTACCAAGGGTTATTCCAACTAACAGGACATCCCCTAGTTGAAAATTCCCTTGACTATGAGAATAAAATTATGAAATAAGAACTGTAACACAAGTAGTATGTTGTTGTAAGAACATTATGTGCCAATGTATCAAGGTATGAATTTCTTCCCTACTTACACTCAATCTTTTGGAACTGAAGTAACTTTGGTTTTAAGTAATGCATCATCTATTCTTCACATGCTTGTGCTCTCTGATTTATGTCTTCTTTAAAGCTTTATTTAAGTATGTACTACTTCACTGTGCAAGTGGTTTTCAAAAATGTAGGATTTACATGTTTTAAGAAAAGATAATGCTTTGTTTTAGTGAAGTGTTTTATTATCTTCAAGATAACTACTTTGAGAAAGAGTTTTCTTAAAACGTTTTAAAACCCCTTATTGGGCATATTTTCTCACCCTACGTTTTTGTTTTAAAAATATTCAGGCATGGATTTGTACTAATGAAGTTTTTCAAAAGCAGTTGGTTTCCCAGAATCCTAATCCTCACAATCTTCTGTATTATGGGACATGATTTATTATTGGAACTAATTATAACAAATTTTTAGTACATCATGCCCCATGGGCACCCGGGGTTCGGGTCCCTAAACACAAGCCTGTCACTTCCCTTTTCTCCTGCCTTTCTAATGTGTTGTCTGTCACGTTGAAGTGTGAATGTTTTCCCAAACCAAGCATTAATTCAAAAAAATAGTGGTTACTATGTTAGCAACATTTTTATTCCACTTTAAATATTTTTATAATATAAGTATTTATAACCACCTCTAAAAGAAATTATAAAATAAAAAAATCCCCCAACCCAGCAAACCTTCTTCCCCCGCACACCCCAGTTCCCCAAGGCCCCTTTGTAGACACAAGCATGCTCCCTACCCACATGAGATCCCTCAATTGTTCCTTCCCTCAGAATTGTGCATGCATGATCCCTCCATCCACCTTTTCCCCCACCTTCTTCATGCACTGCCTTCTACACTGATGCATGAAATTTTTCCAAAACCAAGCACCGAGATTAAAAAATTAGTGTTTGTTATTTTAGTAGAAGTTTTAATTCCTTTTAAATATTTTTTAATGAAAGTATTTGAAACCAATACTAAAATAAATTATATGTTAAAAAATAAAATTAAAAAATCCCTACCCTTACAAAACTTGGTCCCCAGCTTGCCCCAATTCTCCAAGGCCCCTATGCAAATGAAAACACGCTCCATGCACACATAAAATTACACTATTTTTTTCCTCCCTCGAAATTGTGCATGAATAATACCACTGCCAGAATTTTCTCTCACATTTATCATGCACTACCTTCCATGTTGACATGTGAAAGTTTTCCCAACTCAAGGTTTAGATCTCTAAACCACTTGAAAACTAACCACCCATCTCACCAACTCACATGAAACCATTTAATGTATAATATACATATGTTTATATGTGTTCATATATATTTATAATTTTTTATTTCACCAATTAAATACATAATATATAGAAATATATATATATAAACATGGGAAACACTTATTAAATGGAGGATCTCTCCATAATGGATTTATTTCCCAATTAATATCTCTTATTCCTAAGATTGAAAATTCTAGAGACATCAAAAAAAATTCGCCTATCACTCTTTTCAATGATGTTCGTAAAATAATAACAACTATCCTGGAAAATAGACTTGCTCGCATATCTAACAAGATCATATCTTAGATTTAATTTAGCTCTGTTCATGGAAGAAACATCCAGGATTGTTTTATTTCTACCTTAGAATTTTTAAATATTCTTATGAAATCGAAGAGGGGAGACAATATTTCTCTTGAAATTGATATCAAGAAATCTTTTGACATGATGGATTGGGGTTTTATCTACAAGGTTCTTACACTCTTTGGATTCAATGAAAACTTTATTGGTTGGATCAAGGCTCTTTTTGGGTCATCTTGTATACCCATTCTGATCAATGGATCCCTGAAGGGATACTTCAAGTGTAAAAGTGTAGTGAGGTAAGGTTATCCCCTCTCAACCATCATTTTTTCTATTGTTGGAGACTATCTCAGCCGAATTTATCTCTGTATGGTGAGAAATGGTGAATTGAAACAAATCAGAGCGACATGAGGTACCTCATCACCATATCATCTTTTTTCTGATTATATTATTATATTCACTGATAGGGATAAGAGGAACATCAAGAACATTATGGAGGCCCTCTTGCATTATGGACGTGTCTTTGGGAAGGAATTCAGCTAGGGGAAGTCCTTTATTTATTTTGGTAAGAACATTTTATCTTCTAGAAAGAAGATCATGATTAATAACCTTAGAATCAGGGAGGGTGCATTTCCTTTTACTTACCTTAGAGTCCCAATGCTCTAGGGTGAACCATGTTCTTTACACTTCATCAATATCCTTATCTAGGAATGAAGAAATTTATCCCCGTGGAAAGGAAAATCTCTTTCAATGGTTGTAAGATCTTTTCTTATTAAACAAGTCATCATTTCAAAGATTTTCTACTATTTTATGGTCTACTCATGGACTCCCTCTATTATTTAATCAATATATTCCATGATGATAAATTTCATTTAGAGTGGAAGTATCCTAGAGATAATGATTATCAAAGTACCATAGAAGTAATGTTGTTTAACTTAGCTCTTGGGGGATTCAGTATTAAAAATATTACTCTCTTCAATAATTCCCTCCAATATAAATTTATTTGGGAACTTATTATTTATAACTCATAAGATCGGGATATCCATAGACTCAGATTTTTTCATAAATTGAAAGCGGGATACTCTTCCTATATGGACTCCTTAGTTTGGACTGGATCGAAGGATGTTTTCAATAAAATCTTCCAGAATTCTCACTGGTGGGTCTCTGCTACTTCATCTTTGAGATTTTGGACTGACAATGGGATAGGAAGTCCTATTATGGACAAGATTGACACAAGATATCATAGTATTGATCAAATTATTTCTACCAAATATCAAATGAACATTTTTCACACCCTTCCACTTGAGATCCAACAAATCATTTCAGGCTTCAATTTTTCACAGTAGGATGATATTCAAATTTGGGAACCGACTCTTGATGGGAAGCTCAATTCAAAGTATTTTTATAAGAACCTCATTTAAGGCCCTCATAAATGTATTGGGGACTTTAATAAAAGATGTATCATATCCTATAGATTTTCACTTCTTTGGATAATTCACTACAAAAAAATACCTATTGAGATTAATCTCTAGAAGATGGGATTTCTCTTTTCCCCAAATGTGTACTTTGTAATCATCACCATGAATATGTGGATAACCTCTTCCTATACTATCAAACAGCTTCAACTCTATGTAAAATCAAATTTGATACCGTTGAGGTTCAACCACTGAATGAAACTAAAATCAGTGACTTTTTACAAGCAATTATCAACATATCGGAGTCAAAGTAGATATCTATCTTATTACAGGAAGCCTATGTAGAACTGGTTCATGTTATATAGAGAGGACACTACAAGTTCTATCACGATCAAACCCACTTCAGTGTAAAATATGTTGTTGTGGAAATCATGTTGGAAATTCAACATTCCAACTCAAATCACTCTTATCCCGACAACAATTTGGTGTGGGAATTTTTGGTAATTAAGAACCTGAAGGTTTATGGAAGATTTATTCCTCCTCACAACATGCTTGAGGTTTTATGGACACCTCCTATTGGTAGCTGGATCAAATGTAATAGAGAAGGGGCCTCAAAAGGGAACCTAGGACCAGCAGGATTTTTGTTAATTTTTAGAGACTCGGATGGGGAGTTCATTGACTCTCAATATGTACCTTGTGTATTCGCTTTAACCTTAAATGTAGAGATGAAGGTACTTAAAAATTCTTTTGATTTTTCTCATCAAAATAATATGAACAATATTTGGTTTGCTTGTGACTCCACAACTAATGTTTATGCCATCAAGAGGTGGAAAGTCTATATTTCTTGGAAGTTGGTCGCAAAATGGTACAAATTCCTTGACCAATTCTCAATAATGAATTACATCATTACACCTGTCTATCCTGAAGGAATCAATCTTGAAAATGCACTTTCAAACAAAGGAGTAAATGAGGAGTCTTGTGTTTATTCCTGCAACATTCCAAATGATATATTTCATTTTATTCAAAAGTATAAATGTAGGCTCTCTAATTTCAGACTAATATAATCTTTCTTTATTTTTAACTCAAGATCCGTAGTGATCATATTTTAAAAAAATAATTCAATATTATAAAAATATCATTATAAAAAAAATTATTATACAAATATATTATTCAAATAAGTGAGATAAAGATAAATGAGGCAATCGAGAACCTCAAGAAAAGGTGTTTTGTGAGACAGATCTTGGTCCAAATCATCGGGGAAAAGGATAAAAAAGAAGATATAGTTTGAAATAAGCCTTTGTAGGATTAAAAAATTTTGTATATAGGATGCATAATGATAACATGATATTGCGAGATCTAAATGGTTATCCAAGATACCACTAAAGTTTGAAAAGGAACATGGTAACTGGGTTGATGATGAACCTCCTCAGACAAATGATGAGGATGAATAGACTGCTTTCACTATAATAAAAATGGTTATTTATGATTAGATAATTGTAACAGGAACCCTAACTATCGCAAATAGTTCTATAGATTGAGTTATTTGCGACGGATATTGACTTTGGTCACAATGTGATGGGAAATCCTTGTCCATCTAAAATACCTTTGGTGCAATTGCACGGGAGTATTATTACTTGTGTTTAATAGTGATAGACATGTTTATCCATCACAAAAATCATTCACAATTTTTTTTGGGATTAATTTACTTATCTATCATAAAAAAATTTCATGAAAACTTTTTCGATGAGCTAAATTCCATTTTTATTAGCCTACCGCAAAAAAATATTTATATTAAATTCATGCAAACCTTTCTTCACCTCCCCCATTTCTTTATCTAACCTGCACAACCATCCTGATGAAAACTCCTCCAACAATCCCATCAAGAAATCATTCATCATAACTAATTTCTTATAGATATAGGCTTAAATATCTTAGATATGAATTCCTATTTTCTCTTCCTTCATTCATTTTTCAATTTTCCTTTAAATATTGAAAAAATTAGTTTGGTCAAATCCTAGGTCAATATATTCACCCAATTTTTATGTTTTATTTCATATTTAGGGTTATTGTAAGTTTATTATTCTCTATTTTGATGTCCAATGGCTTCATACAAGTCAATTTCAATTGATTTGAGGTATTTTCCTCATTATTTGACCATTAGATTGAATAGTTTTTTATGTTTGGTATTTTGTCTTACTGTATGTTTATTATTTTATATTATTATTAAAAATATAATAATTATGTAAATTATTTATAGGGATGCATGATATTGATGGAGTTTATATAAATAATTTTAATTAGTCAATTATATTGCATAGTTATGGTGACATAATTTTTGATGAATTATGATAAGTCTTGGATTGTGACTGTGATGATAAACCATGCTTTATTGTTATATTATGATTTGTTTTAATTTATTTAAAACATGTAAATATCGTTTTGTAAAAGTTTGGATAAATATATATTAATATATGAACATAAATATATAAATTTTTAAAAAAAACATGTAAGGTTTTTGATATATATATATATGTGTGTGTGTGTGTGTGTGTGTGTCTGTGGGTGTGTGAATATATGTATGAATGTATGGATATATAGTTTTGATATGTATATGTGTTTACAAAAATGTATAAAAATATATTTGATGTATATATATTTAATTAAAAAATCATGTAATATATATATAGCTTATGAAATAAATGGAAAATTAGTGTTTTATAAAAATGATGAGAAAATCAATTTAAAGAAAATGTTCGAACAAAAAAAATTATAATATTTTTTTATAAAAAAATTTATAGATATTATTTTAATAGAAAAAAACAATATATAATAAAAAAATGTACCTATAATGACTACTATTTAATAAATGATCTATTTAGCCATGGAAAAAATTTCTGAAGATTCATAAATGGTTTGAGCATTTTTTTTAATGTATAATCGTTGTTAGGATTCATTAAAATGAAAAAAAAATGTAATAATAATAATAAATATGTTTTGAAGAATTTTATTTATAATTAATTAATAATTAGTATTAAATAATTACTTGTAAAAAATATAAAAAATGAAAATAATTTTAAAAAGTTCATAATAATTAATAAAAATGGAGTAATAATTAAAAAATAGTATTAATTATTATATTATTTTAATAATTAATATAAAATTAATAAATATTAGTAATAATTTGTAAATATTAGTAAATTGTGATAATTTGTAAAAAAATATAATATTTTTAAATTATTAAAAAAAATACCCTCACATACAGTGTTACTAAACAACCGATGCACAAAAATGATATGTCGCACCTAAGTAAACCTCGCATCCCCAACCTAACGGTGGTCTCATATTTCTAATATGATACACTATTATGGAGATACTTCAATTTTTTGTAAAAAATATAATAAAAATATTAAATGAATTATCATCGTGTGTGATGTTATGAAACTCCTGACTTGCACAAATGTTATGTCACATCTAGGGTAAACCCCACATCCTGTACCTAAAGTAAATATTTGATTTATAATATGATTAATTGTTCGTGATATACTTAAATTTTATATAAAAATTTATAATAAAAATATTAAATGAATTACCCTCATGTAAGATGTTACTAAACACCAAAAACACACAAATTTTATGTCTCACCTAGTGTAAACCCTGCATCCCAAACCTAATGTTGGTATATAATTTCTCATATGATACAAAGTTTGAAAGATACTTAAATTTTTTGTAAAAAATTATAATAAAAATATTAAATGAATTACACTCATGTGAAATGTAACCAAACACCCGATGTACACAAATGTAATATCACACCTTGGGTAAAGCCTATTTCTCATACCCAATGGTGGTATCATATTTCCAATATGAGACAGCATTCGAGATATATTACATTATTTTATGAAAAATCATGAATATGATCTAATATATTATATATTTTTATTCTATCTACATTGAGCCTCTACTGGCCTTGAAATCCAGTGCTAATTCCGCACCTCACACCGACCATATTCCATAGAATATTGTAAGGTGTTAAAATATAATAATAATTTTCAATTGGATAAAATGAGTAATAATTATTCTTATTTGTAATGTTTTTTAGATAACAATAGACCTGGGGAGTACACAATGGTTTCTATTATGTGATCGTGATTGGATAAATCATCATAAAAATCCCAAGGAATTTGGTATAAATCTCGTCTACATTGAGAGCGTCAAAACATTTATATCATTTTCATCATAAAATTAGGAATTTTTATGAGAATGAATAATTAAATATCTCTGTAATAAATGTGATCATAGGAGATTCAAAAAAATTTACAATATTGGATTTCATCTACATTGTTTTTGTTTTTGTAAAGATTGTATTTTTTGTTTCAACATGGTGAATATAATTCAGTAGAAAATAAAAAAAATTTGGTTCCAGATCCATCATTTTATAATTTTGTACATGAAGAGCCTGACATGTCTATTTAGGAAACAAAAATTCATAATGATATTCCAAATCCTAAATCATGACCTTCTCAATTTTAAAATTTGTTGAAATTTGCTGAGGAGGCCTTATATATGGGACGCCAAATGAGAAAAATTGAGTTGGTTAAAAATTTAATGGATATTAAATTATATTTTAGAATGTCAAATAGTTTCATAAATTAGATATTATCTTTTTTTAATTCATTGTTTCCTTATGAAAATACATTACCTGTAAGTTTCTATGAAATTAAGAGGCGATTCCATAATTTGAGTCATAATTATCAGAAGATTTATGCATGTTGAAATGACTGCATATTATATTATGGTAATTATGAATCATTACATAATTTTTTAACATATGGAAAATGGAGTTATAAATAGAAACAATAAGAAAAACATAAATTTCCTGTGAAACATTTGAGTTATTTTTCGATTACACTCTATTTATAGTATTTATTTATGCCTCATAACACAGCTGCATTGATGACATGGAATAAATCAAATATTTCCACAGGTAAAAGAATACACCATAAATGGGATGGTGATTTATGGATAAAATTCGATCATATGCATCCTATTTTTTCTTCAGATCCATGTATTACATGGTTGTCTCTTTCTACTGATGGGTTCTTCCCATTTGGAACTTATGGAAGTCAATATTCTTATTAGTCTATTTTCATTACTCCGTACAAATTAACTCCTTGTATGTTGATGAAGGGACCATATATATATTTGGATCAATTAATTATAGGATATATGATGAAGAATATTGGTATTTATTTGATTCCATAAATTGATGAGTTAATATCATTATGTAACAATAGTTTAACTACATTTAATATAGTTGCATATAAGAATTTTACACTAAAGGTTGAATTAATTTGGATGATCAATGACTTTTCAATGTGTGGTATATTATCTGGATGGAGTACACATCGTGAAAAATAATTTTTGTACTGCATCGCTAAGATAAAAGTGTTTATACTTTGCAAGGAGAGAAATACTAGTTATTTTTATTATCATCGAAGATTTATTCCTATAGATCTCCCTTTTAGGAAGAATATATAAAAAAATTAAAAAGGTATAATTTAAAGATATGAACCACTAGTAGTGATCTCAGGTATTTAGGTAAAATATATCATCTCTGTATTACCTCATTCTTTTTATATACCAACTATAAATGAATAAAAAAATTAATTTTGGGAGAGATCATAATTGGATAAACAAAAGTATTTTTTGGGATCTACAATATCATTTTGATTTTTGGGTTCATCACATGTTAGCTGTAATGAATATTAAGAGTAATTTTTTGATAGAATATTTTATACCATTTTGGATACACCCATTAAGACCAAAAATAATGTAAAGGCATGTTTAGATCTTTCCTCGACTTATAGATGTCCTGATGTTGAATTATTTCAAGATGAATGATATCAGAAATTAATGAATCCAAAAGTAGTATACACATTTTCTAAAGGAATTAATTTATTATTATATCAATGAATTATATATTTGAGGTTAAAAAATTGTTATGATTATAATTTTTATCATTGTGTCATAAATGGACCTATTATCATGTTAAAAAGACATGATTGACCTGTCATAATGGAAAGATTGTTGCCTATTAGTCTTATAGGGATGTTAAATTCTTCAGTATGGGACATTTTTACCAAAATATCATATTTATCATGATATATTTGTGTGGAAACATTGTATTATGATGCATTTAGTATGCTACAAAATGATATTGTTTTAATTAAATATAAAATAGATAAAATATTCCCGTCTATTTTCTTTGAATCAATGAAACATTTATTACTGTATTTTTTATGAATATAAATGTGCAGGGTTAATAAAATTATAATTTATGTACTCATTTGAGAAATGTATTCAAAAATTAAAGAATAAAGTATGCAAAAAAGAATCAGTTGAAGGGTCAATTACATAATCATACTTTTAGGAGGAAATTTCAAATTTCTACTCTTATTATTTTCGATTGAAATATCCTTCAAAACATAACAAAATGGATTGAAATGAGAAAATTTTTAATGATTTCATAGACCAATAGTTGTCAATTTTTAATCATCCTAAGGTTGGGTTCTATGGTTATCATGAACAACGGATTTTGGATTAAGAACTACACAAATCATATACACCTATTCTGATGAATTGTAAAAAAATGACTAGATTTGTGCAATATGTACTAAATTTTATATTTTTTTAAAAAAAATTATATTCAATGAATTTATTTTCATTCTTTACTTTGTAGACAATATGATGACCATATCAAAAAAAATTATACAAATTACCTATTCTACTTTTGAAGAATGTTTTCAACAGAATTTTTCATATTGGTTTCAAAGATTGCTAAGTTATGTTTCTTTTTTATGGAACATTAAATCAATTTTGAAGTTATATCTATTACTAATAATTTTTAATTTTATTAGGAAACATAACATGAAATTAAAATTGATAGTCTATTATGTGTGCTCAAAAACCCTCCATTGAAATTCATAAAATCTTATAATGGGTATGTGATTAATGGATTTTGATCCCATACACACATATATGGTGAATCAAAGTAATTAATGAATAGTGGTGTTTGTTTGAAAGGATATTATCCTATACAAAGTGAAGGTTAATTTTATATTATTTTGGATGAAATAACTTATATATTCTATCTATGACTAAATTATGTAATAATGTCTAAATGTCATAGGTTTGATACAAATAGAGGGTTATGAGTTCATCAATGATATAAAGTCATTGATATTAAACATAAAAGTCTTATTTCATTAATTGAACCATTTATGTTGGCAAATCAAGCACATCAAGTTTCTTATGAAAATTACAATGATGTTTCAAGAGATTTTAATGATTGGTGGTGTGAAATAAAAATAAAATCTTTTGACAATCAATTTATTGAAAATAAAAATGGTTCTGTGGAAGTGTGACATAAGGATAATTTTCCAGAAACAACCCCAAATATATCTCTTAATCGATGAGATATAAATATCTATGTTGAAACCCCCATTTAAGGGATGATGATTTTGATAATGTTGATGAACTAATAAGGGATGATGAAACTGAATGTTGTATAGAATTTGATGATGTTGAATATGAGGATGAAGACATTTTCCTCGATGAATATAAAGAATAAGTTGATGATTGATGTATTATATTCAGGTTTTTATTAGTTTTTTATATTTGATATTTTTATTAACAATTATTTCAGGTAATATTATTTATTTCAAATGGTTGGACCCGATGATCTATTTTGTTCTTTCATTGATGCCAATAATTATTAGCTTTTTATATTTTATATCTTTGTTAATAAATATTTATAGGTAATAGTATTATATTTTTCATGGTATTTATTAGTTTTTTATATTTGATATTTATATTAACAAATATTTATAGGTTATATTAATATTTTTTGGTATTTATTTACAAGTAATTATTATATACTAGTATTTATTAGTTTTTTTTACTTTATATATGCATTAACCATTATTTACATAAATATTTATTATATTATGGTATTTATTAGTTTTTTATACTTAATATATGTGTTAACAATTTCTTAGAGGTAATATTATTTGTTTCAGATGGATGGATATGCTCTCGAAATTCTATTTCATTCTCCTATTGATGTTATAATTCCTAATAATGAGACTGATTCATTTCATCCACTAGATATTGGGCCTATTAGAAGTGGGTATGGTCTTTCTCAATTGATATTTTCAGACCCTATTCTAGAGGGATTCTCATCTCTTGATTTTTATCATCATTGATGGGGGAATGTTCAATTATTTAAGGTATTTATTTTATATTATTTTTTTATATTAATTTTGGTAATAGTGTTCTGATTATTTTTTTTTTTTGCATATTTTTTTTGAATTTAGAAATTTGGTATGGTGGTGTGATTCTAGAAAATTATTTTTTTGATCCATGAGTGTCATGGGATCAGGTTCCCATTGTTTTTCCTCAACAGATGTTTCACAATTAGATTGTATGTTATTAAATAATATATTTTATTTTAAATTTATTTAATTACTGACATGATTTTTTAACTATCATGCAAAATTTATTATCACTGATTGCTGATATCATAGGATCTCATATCTGAGAGGAATGGGATATTTGTACACATGAATTTTTTTCATTACTTTTTACATCACCTTAGAAAGAGATCCATGAATAGAGCTTATATTACTATTTTAGACCATTCTTGCATCTCCCATCAACCTAACTATATCTTGGATTAGGTATGGGATGTATTGTGCTTCTACTGTATAGGAGTGACTTTTAGGAATAGTTCATCATCTAAAAGTTCTAACCAATAGAGGAAAGAGGTCACACATAGGGTCTAGGTTCATAAATTTAGTATACACCCATGAAATATGGTAAGTAATATTATTTATTAATGTATATATACATTAAATATAATTTTTTTATATTATAAAGGTCTCTAATAACACATTTATTATAGATTTCCAAGTTTTTAGGAATATGTACACTGATCACCATACATGGTAGCTTTTCATTGACAGATAGCACTAGATTCTGGTTAGTATTTTTTAAAAAAATTTATTGATATTAATTTTATTGTTATTATGATTTCTAATTATATTCAATGTAAACATATGAGGATATGACTTCTCATTCATGATAGAGTCATGTCGAGAGGGAAGTAGATGCCATTGGTGAATCAGGTTTCAATGAAGTGGCTTGGATATAGGTGACTTTACATGGTGTCAAGAAAGGTTGGGTAATTGGTATTGATTCTAGAACGACACCTATGAGTTATTATTGTACTTCTTCAATGTCATCATTCAGATTGAAGGGAGTTCATGGAGAGACTTCATCATCCACTGCACAGAATTAGGAGAGGTTGAGAGCATAGGATTTGATGATTCAATGGATGTCGAGAGTGAGAGAGAGGAGGTGCATGAGCAGCATTTTCTGATATATGAATAGATGTTGAATTATATGCAATGACTTTCATGCAGTGCTGGTATAGAGTTTCCTCCCCCTGACCATTTGAATGATCCTCCTCCACCACACCATACCAGTTGACACTCTATGATTTTTTATGTATGTTTTGTATTTTGGGGTGATAAACATACTCTGTATGAAATAATGTATTAATGTTATGTTTGTTTTTTTATTTTTAAATATTTATAATTTTCTAAAAACAAATTGTAATTATTTTTTTTATTTTTTTAATATTATCAATTGAGATGGATATAGGTAACCTTTGTAATTGTTTCTTTAAATGTCTTATATATTTTTGATGGACTTGGGAACCATCATAAATAATTCAATTTTGATAGACCCATCACAAATGTTTATTTTTAAAAAGGTGTGGGAAGTATTTTTGATAGACATATTATTTGTCACAAATAAATTTTATTTGCAATGGACCATCATAAAAAATAATAATTGTGATGTTTTTTTTTTGTGATAATTCATTAGCAACACACACTCATTGTGAAATATTATAAGCGGTGGGACTCTATTGCTAATACACTATTGAAAAAACTCCAAATTCCAACAGTGTTTGGAACTAGAATTCTAGAATGATATTGACCAAAAACTATGATAAGAATATGGGTTTTTAAAATCTTGTAGGCACAAATGAAAATATAAGACAATGGCTTCTCCAACTTTTAAGGGTTATTTACTAGGCCCATCAGGCTGTAAGGAATAGGAAAACAAGGATGATGAGTCTACCCTATGTAAGTTACTTAGGCGTGTTGTAAATTCCAACACCATAGCATCACTTAATACTTGTGAGGATGGGAACTCTAGTTTTGGACATCTTGACTCAAATCTAGATAACTCCCTTTTGGGGTAGGATTATGGCCATACTATGAATCTTTTTAATAATTCAAAGGAATCCGATTCAAAATCTGATCAGGAAGAGAACTCTAGGGGAATAACAAATCCAATGATGATGGGGTGGATGAAACTGATATTTCGTGTATCTTTAATTGTTCTTGGAAATTTGCGGAGACTAAGTGATGGGGCAGACATCCTAGGGGTCAAGTCTGTGGACAGGGTCAGATTAATTTGGGGGGCTCATCACAATGAGATCCACTATTGTCATGATAAGGTTTTTAAAGAACCCAATTTCTGATTTTTTTTCTCATTATGGTTCATGAATTTTAATGATGAAGGCAACCTTGTTTTGTTTGACACCACCCATTATGTTATCTTTTTTGGTTTTTTTAAAAAGGGGCTCTATCCGCAGCTCGTATTTATACAAAGAAAAATATACAAATATATATATATTATATTTACATATATAAAATTAAATAAATATAAGTATATATATTATATAAATAAAAATATATATATTATACAAATATATATATTTATATGTATACAATTAAAAAAATACAAATATATATATTATAAAAATACAAATATATATTATATTATACAAATATATATTATAAAAATATATTATACAAATATATAATTTTTATATTATAAAAATATATTATACAAATTCAAATATATATAATTTTATATATTACATATATTATATATTATATATTATATATTTATATGTATACATTTAATAAAATATAAGCATATATATTATACAAATACAAAAATATATTATACCAATATATAGATATATACTACATAAATCTGAAATAGTATGATCCATGGATTTGAAAACCAAATCCATGTACCCAAAAAAATTTATTAAGAACACACACACAACACAAAAAAATAGGATTATATATTATGCACACACACACATATATATTATACAAAAAATACATATTATTAAAATATATATAGATATATACTATACCAATACAAATATAATATATAAAACAAATATATTTTATATAAATATATAATAAAATTACAAATACAACTATATGTTATGTTATATATATATATATATAATATAACAATATAAATATTTATATATTTATTTATTATATATTTATATGTATAAAATTTAAAATATTAATATATACATATATTATTCAAAAAATATAAATATTATATAAATAGGTGGATATATACTATATAAATACAAATATATTATATAATATAGATATATATTATAAAAATAAAAAAATGTGTGTGTGTCTATTATTTATTTATATATTATTTTTTTAAATATTATTTAATTTTATGTATATATTTAACAAATAAAATTATATTATATATATAGATATTATGAAATATATAATATAATATATATTTAATATAATTATACATATCATTAAAGTTTTTTTCAAAATGAAAAAAATTAGAGGGTGCTTAAATCTACATCAAATGGATTAGATTAATAGAAAATTTAAGCCCGCTCTAATTTTTTTATAAATCAAGTATATTTTAGTGGTGGTTCTCCCAAACTCATCATTAAATTAATATTTAATGGTGGTTTTGGGAGAAATTCCACTAAGATATACCCAATTTATTTAAAATAAATAAATAAAATTAGTGAGGGTTGAAAACCAGTACTAATCTAAGATATTGAGAGAGTTACAAACACTCTCTAATAATTTTAAAAAAAATTATAAAAAACTCATTATATTTCAGAAAAAGTTGTGCTAGAACCACTACTAAATAAAAAATTAGTTCCAGTTTTGGCATAATCCCCACAAATTTATATAGAAGTTTAATTTATATGGGGTTGTGTAAACCTTCCCTCTAAATAACTACATTTAATCTTGTGTTTTTTGTATTATTTTTTTATTGGAAACAAAAAATTAAGATCATAGGATATGGAATCCGTAACATCTCATTACCTTATTTTATTCATTTTTTACTCTTGTTATGGTTCCCCTTTGGCTGGGTCTTGTCTTAGGTTGTTTCTGGTAAAATTTGGAAACTTTTTGAGACTTTATGGGTAGTGCATAATTTTCACACAGTTTTCCCAAACCATGCACCCCCTAGTGTAAACCGTGCACTCCAAATAGTAGGGGATTCAGGGTTTGTGAAAGTTTAGCTAAATCATTTTCCCAATTAGGGGAACCTGTACACCCCAAATAGTGGGTCTACATGGTTAAGGCGCGTTATTTTTTAAACCATGTGTCCCCCTCTAACAAACCATGTACACGATCTTTTAACCTCATGAAAATTTAATTAAAAATTACACGACCCCCATTTTAACCCCAAATTGGCCCCACTTGAATTAAATCATTTTCCATGGTCTTAAAATCTTTTAAGAAGTGGGTTTTAATCCTTAAACCCTTTCCCTTGGTATATCGAAGCACGGTTGATCTCGTTTGATCTCCTTTGGGTAAGTGGATCTTCTCTCATGTGTTTTCTTTCAATCATATCTTCTCTCCAAGTTAAAGGTTAATAAATCATGTTGTTATAGATATATATAATAACCTTTTTATGGATCCTAATTATAGTTCTATTTCCTTGAAATCCTTAGCATTCATTCTTTATTGGCATTCCCCGCCATGGGTGGTGTTTTTTTTTTAGCACCAACAAAAGGTAGGTGGTTACATAATGATTTACCCTTCAATTGAAAACTTGAACTTATTGATTTAATTAAAATTAGTTTTTAAATGATTTAAAATCCATATTTTAAATGATTGATGTTATATTTTGATATTGACATTGAATTTATAAAATCCCCCAAATTTCAATGGGATTGAAAGAGATGGGAGAATTTGAGAAAAATAATGGCTTGATTTTAAAATTGATTTGATGAAATTGATTTTATATTGACCATTGAGAAAATGGATTAAATTGAAATATGAATTGAATTTATATGAATTTGATGAAAACCATGATTTGGTTCTGGAAATGGAAAATTCATGTTGAAATTAATATTGGGAAATTGTATTTTGAACTTATTTAAAATGAATTATTTTCCCAAGATTGAATGAATGAATGATTTATTTATTAAATCACATGGTAGCATGGGTAGTTAGTTGGTTATTGGGATACGTATCCTAAGATTTGAGACCAATCAATGGATTGATGATGAAAATGCTAACTAATCTATTATCAACATGATTTCCCATAATGGGCTCCCTTAATGGGGTTTAGTTTGATTGATTTTAATTGGATCCCCTAATAGGGTGTTGACATGAGTTCACACACATATACTTTGAACCATGATCATTGATGAGTAGTGTGAGGATCCAATAGCTAGAAACTAACATACCACTTGGTATTTGACCACAGTTCTTTATTTATATTATTTTATTATACATTCCATTGATTATAGAACTATTTTATTCACATCATATGATTTATATAAATGTTTTATACAAAATAGTCATTTAGTGTTTTTTTTCAAAAAATCTAAATGATTTTTAATGCCTTGGTTTATTGAAAATGAAATATTATTTTGTTCAATTGTTATAGAAATGGTTATGGGACAATTGGTGAGACCCTAGTTGGTTGTTTAGCTCACACACTACTTTTTTCCATTATGATCTTGTATATTATCTTATTACAGGTTGATAAAAGGTAATATTCCACTTGGATGTGGAATATGTTCTTGATATTTGGTATCTAGAGTCATGGTGGTGACTAATTGGGATGTTATCCACTTGTTGAATGAGTTTTTTGAGCATTATCTTTGAAATTGTTGAGTACTTTTATAATGTTCTATTTTGGGTTTTGTTTACCTATTTGTTTACGGTACTTTTTCCTTATAGAGTGTTGAGAGTACCAACCTCTATCTTTATCTTTCACTATTTTTGGGTAAAAATAATTCCATCTTTATTCTTATATATTTCCAAGTGCCAGTCACTAACCCATGGGGATTAGGAACATGCTTCGGGCCATGTCAGATCCATATCGGGTCTCTGGGTACCAGGGTATCCGGGCTGGTTTTTGAAAAAAACTTAAAAGAGTTTATAAGGTTTTTCATCTTTCTCAGGTTTTAGTATGAAATTTGGTATGTCCTAATAGATAGTAGGTAGGATTTTGGGGAATTTTGAGGGAGTTCTGAGTCAGTTCCTAGTCAGTTCTCATCATAAGGAGCCCTAAGTCACCATGGTGTTTGACAAATCTCACTTTGAGGAATGTTTCTTACCAATTCTATTCTTTTCACTACCTTTTATTTGAGTTTTTTTAATCCCAATCCTTCATTTTGTTAATGTAATTGATATTCTTGTATCATAGATCTATATATCCTTGATCTATGTAATCTTTTTAATGCTTCTAGTATTGTTTATTGATGTTGTGTAGAATCATATCTCTGATAACATGTTTGAAAATGGCCTAAGAGGAAGCTTATGGTGAACCATAGTGATCAAATCCTCCAGTGGACCATAATTTAGTTGAGATTGTGGTACATGAAAGCCAAGCTCTAGGAAAGGCAACAACACCCATTTGTGTTCAATCTCTAGTTGTGGAACCTAAAAAGTATGAATCTCGTAATCATTGTCAATATTTTATTTTCCATAATACACCTAATTTAAAAGGCTCTAATTATTTTTAAGAGGATGCAAATAGGTTGAAGAAGATCAAGCTACTTTTTGAGTTCTTTGAAATACACAATTCGATTAAGGTAAAGTGTTCTACCTTCAAGCTGTAAGGGCCTAGCAATATATGGTGGGATTTTATGGTGATTAAAAAGAAGCATGAGGTCTTGGATTTGAAATAATTTAGAGTTATTTTCGCTGAATAGTTCAATTCAGAGTTGATGGTCTTGGATAAGTTTATGGACTTTCTCAACCTCCAGTTGGGTGATAAGACCATGGTGTAATACACCAAACATTTTTTCTGAGCTCATACTGTTTTCTCTTAAGGTTGTGACTAATTAGAAAATAAATGAAAAATATTTGAGATAGTTAATCATGCTAACATCTAATATCAATTCTTCATGTTGAATCTCACTTCTTATGATGATATACTGGATAGAACATTTATGGATGATCTTGATTTGGGTGGTAAGTCATAGTTGATGGGAGTTCCCTTTTCTCCTAGTGGTAGTTCAGTGATTTCATTTAAGGGAAAGAGAAAGTGTGATGATAAAAATGGTGGATATAGATATAAGGCATCTTAGAGACCTCCTTTAGTTCCAATAAGAGGCCCTATAACTTTCTTATAGAGTGGAAATATTTGGAATTTGGCACTGTTTTTCACTGATGCACCCAAGATCTGTAGTTTGTGTGGTTATTCAGGCTACCTATTGAAGTTCTCCCATATATATTCTACTTCATAAAGTGGAAGAGGCTCATCATCAGCTAAATGTAGGGTGGTGAAATCACATGCTTCATGATCTAAGGGGTCCTAACCACATGCATCCATAATGAAACTACTTCACATAATGGAAGAGTATCTATGAGAAAAGGATTCGATTCCAATGACAGTGATAGGTACCATCACTATAGATTAATATTTAGTGACTTATTTATTTGATATTGTTGCATCTCACTCATTTATATCAACTCATATTGTGAACTTTCTATATATTTTTATAGATATTTTATCTTATGTGATGGATATTACTACTCCCCTCAGAATAGGGATAGATTAGGGTCTTCGGTATACTTTTGTTTTTCCTTTATCATAGATTGATCTTACTTGGGATGTTATGGTTCTCTATATGAAACCTCTTTATTTCATTCTAAGGATAGATTAGATTATTGATAATAAGGCTTGAATTTACTTTTATTTTCAGTGGTCCAATTTTACTGCACTCGATAGGGTGTTTTTTGTGATTCAGGTGGAATGATATTTGAGGTCAAGTAGAGAAAACCCTAATTTTCCAAAGTTTATCTGGGTAATATTAATGTTTTCTTTCAACTTGGAGAGGGAATCTTTGATTGATGATCTCTATCCAATTTTCACAGAGTTTTCTGAAATTTTTCCTTCTAATTTCTCTAGATTTATACCAATAATAGAGGTGGATTTGTCTATTGATTTATTACCAGGTACTCAGGTAGTGACTATTCCTTCTTATCATATAGAACCAGCAGAGTTAAAAGAGTTGAAATATTAGTTGGATTATTTTCTAGATAAAGGTTGCGTATTCCCAATCATGTCACCTTGGAAGACACATATTCTCTTCATAAATAAATATTATAAAGCACTTTTAATTTATGTTGATTAGTGAAAAATCAATCGAGTCATAGAAAATAAAAAGTATCCATTGCCATGGATAGATGAATTTTTTGACGATTTGAAGGGGAAAGTGGTTATCAAAGATTTATCTTCATTATGGTTATCACTAGTTGAAAATTAAATAATATTACATTCTAAATACTACTTTTAGGACCAAATATAGTCACTTTGAGTATCTTGTTTTTCCCTTTGGCCTAAACAATGATCTTATAGTTTTTGTGGCACATGTGAATAGGATATCCCATGAGTATCTTGACTCATTTGTTGTGGCATTTGTGGATGATATATTGGTTTACTCTAAAATTGAGGAAGATCATGTGCATTATCTAAGAGTGGTTATAGAAATCTTGAGAGATCATATACTTTACAAAAATATTTCTAAGTATAATTTATGGACATGAGAAGTGAATTTCTTGGGACACGTGGTCAAGAAACGTGACATTTTCATTAATCCAAATAATTATATGGATGTCATGAAATGGGAGAAACCATAAAAAAATTGATTAATGGAGATTTTTAGTATTTTTTGGGTATTAACAAAGATTTGTTAAATATTTCTCAATGTTGGATTATCACATGATTTCTCTCACTTAGAAGGGAGAAAATTTATTTTGAAATGAAAAATGTTAGGGTTATTTCAAGGAGTTGAATTTTTTTTAATTATGTGCTAGTTTTTCGTCTTCCATATGGTGGGTAGGGATATGTTGTATTTTGGGATGCATTAGGTTCAGTTTTAGGTTGTGTTATTATATAGGTTGATCATTTGGTAGTCTATGGTTCTAGAATACTTGGTCCACATGAGAATAATTACATGAACCACAATATCAAACTCAAAATTGTGAATCATTCTGTTAAGATTTATTGGAATTAACTTTTCATTTAAAGGTTTACTTTTTTATTTCTACTAAAAAATCTTGAGTTATATCTTCTCTCAAAAATATTTGAACCAGCGATAGAGGTGTTGGGTAGAGTGTAGAGTACCTTAAGAATTTTTATTTTGATATTTCCAACACCCCAGAGAAGGGGATTGTTATTAATGAATATTTGAGTAGGAAAATTTTGAACCATACCAAGAAAGAATCATCAGAAGAGTCAAACCTGATTTAAGTTTTATGTTGTTTCATTTGGGAGTCCAGGAAGAAGAGGTTTAGGTTGTCTTGGGTAGTGTTCAATTTACCTTCTCTCTTCTCTAGATGATTCTTTAAGATCAGCTGTTGGATGATGAATTCCATAGTATAAGGGGCTCACTTTATGGTAGGGAGACTGATGATGAGTGGACACTCTCCTCTGAGGGGATCCTATGTTTCTAAAATTATTTTGTTTTTCCTTTGTCTGTGATAAGTGTGGTGATGGTGGATTGTTATAATTCCCTTTGGGCAGTGCACCTGGGTACCACAAAGATATTATATGATATGTGACAATGATTTTTGTGTCTAGTTATGATATGATACATTGTTAGTTTATTTATAATTTCTATACTTGTCAGTTGTTCAAATTTGAGCACCAAATACCATCGGGATTTCTTCAACCACTTCGGGTGCTAACATGGAAGTGGGATGAGATCTATATGGACTTTATGGTTGGGATGTCGCATACCCCTTAGGGGAAAAATGCAACATGGGTTGTGATTGATAAGATGAAAAAAATATATCCTTTTATACCCATCAAATATGAAACCAAAGTTGATAACCGAGGAAATCTCTATGTGCAGAATGTTTTCAGGTTTCATGGAGTTCCATATGCTATAGTTTTCGAAAGGGATCCCCACTTCACTCATCACTTTTGGAGAGGGCTCCTGGAGGAACTAGTATATAAAGTAATTTTGATCATGACATATCATCCATAAAATAGTTTAATGTAACACATTAATACTTTACAATAACTTCTACTTAGAATATAGTTAAATTTTTTGATAGCATATGATATACGCAAAACTGAGTTTAAACGAAACAAAATAATCTATTAAAATATTATTATTTAAACACGATCGTTACAACATAACCATTAAGGACTAACTAAATTATGAAAATTAAATGTCTTATACATGTATAAAATAAATTATATAGTTATTTATTTATTATAAATATAATAAGAATAATTTAAAAAAAGAAATGTTTTCTGAAAATTTGTATTTTTTCTAAAAGGCGGTTTAGTCGCACCTTGCGAAGATAATTTAAAATTAATTTTTACAAATTTTAGAAAATTTATTTAAAAAAATTAACTTAATATTGGAAATCATCATGTCAAAATTATATTTGGGTGAAATTTTGGGATTTTTCTAAAAAGTTTCATTTTTCAATGAATAGTGAAAAATACTAATCTTTGTTAAAAACTACCTTTACATTTAAATAATTTACAAGTCTCATATTGTTACACTTTTTTAAAATAACACTTAGTTCAATTATATTATAATTAATCCAACTTAGGTTATTTTAATCAATTATATGGTCAATTTTGATATAAAAACTCTGTATACTTTTGAATGTTTTCATTGGAAAACCTGTTTTTTTATGTATCTATGGGTTTAATTTTAAACTAAATTCATAAAATAGTGTCAACTTAATTTGGGAAAATTGATTCCACAGTTGGATTCATCATTATTTATATAATATAACTTGGTCAACTTAATTTTTGACTATAGTGAATAGTACAAATAGTAAAAATTAACTACCATGATTAAGGTGAAAATGGGTTTACCAAGGTTTAAACTAAGAATATAAGGGTTAAAAATAACTATAAACTTGTACAAAACCTATATTATAGCTATATTTTGACCTTATCACCTCTAAGGTTCGATAATGAACCATTTTGGAGCCTTGTGGCATGTGAAAAATGTGTGTACAATATATTCTTTTAAAAACTTCCTTGTGTGACCTCTCCCCCACTTACGAAAGGTCACTCACCCTAAAATAATATCACCCCAACATACATAGAGACATTATAGAGCTTATGGTCTTCCATAAATACCAACCCCAGTGTCCTTAATAGGATATCCAAATGAGGTTTCTCTAAAAGAAGGCAATTATATTAACAAAGCTCTTTCATTTTCTTTCTTCTTATTCCATCCTAAATTATGTGTTAACACTTCCAATATAATAAAAATAGTATCTCACATATATCTAGATGTTATTATTTTTATCAAATAATATTTATCCATATCTTCATCCATGAAATGGGAAACAAAATTGTTGATTGTGTGTACGATAGACTACCACCTCGCGAACCGATGTAACTCATCTTTAATCAAAAAATCTCAAGATTATGTATAATGATGGATTTAATGTATATATATAATATTTGAAATTTTATTATAATTTTTTAATTATAATATCACATGTAATTTTTTACTTTAAATTCCACTTAAAATACAATAATGTTGCTCAAGTGTATGGCGGACTACTGCCTCACGAAGCGATGTGATTTTTTTTTCACTTACACTTTACATGGAAGCTAATAAAGATATATTTAATGAATATATGTGATATATATTAAATTATAATTATTATTTTAAAGTAATATATCATACACATTCTTACCCATTAACCCATTAATAAATGATATCATTGCTCAAGCAAATGTATGGCTTACCATCTCCATGAAGTGATGCAATTCATTTTCTTTATATAATTTTCAATAATGGTTTTCAAAATGCATCTAATAAGTAAATATTATATTTATAAAATTATAATAATTATTTATATGATATATCTATATCTAATACAAAATCTCCAGAACATTCATGACAAAACATGTATGAGAAAATAATACAATTAACACCTGAAACAATGAAAATAATGAAATGATATTAAAAAAACATATGGTAAAATGTTATAAGAGGATCATATATGATATTATAAATTTGAATATGGTTATTTTATAAATTATTAAAATGGTAAAACCATTATACATTAGGTTAAATTACGTTCAACCAAAATGGAAGCGTGAGGTAAGAAATTTCATCTCAATTTCTATTTCATTGAGACATATTTGTTGATATGCAGTTATTCACTTATATATTTTTTATATACTACACATTTGATATATTTAACATGAATAACTATTTATTCATTATTTTATTATAAAAACCTATATTCCTGATGAATTTATGGTCACCATTAATTTCTTGTTTAATTTTTTAATGGGTACCTTTCTCTTGAGGTAATCACTTTATTATGATCATTATTCATTAGAAGTTAAATTTGTATTAAATATTTATATTATTTGTATTATGGATCAGATTATTTCCAAAAAAATCCATTTTTACATACTATTTTTACTTTGAAATTTATTTTATTATTTGGGGAAATATTGATAAATCTGTTGTCTTTATTCAATACAGATATTTGATGATAAAGAAAATTATTCATGAATTAAATAAATTATTCAATATATAAGGAATACTTTAGAGAAGAAGTTATGGGTGGGGTATGGTTATAGATATCCCCTAGATGCATCAATAATCTCATGCCATGAATCAGTAATCTTTTATTAAATGTATTTTTACCCATAGTTTTAGATTATCTCATGAAAGATCTTGACAGTAGAGGTATCATGATGCTTGAGATCATGACCTTAAATAATTTCAAACTTTATTCAATAATAATTTAGTTATTATTATTATACATGATATTTTTTCATTGATATTATCTTTAGATTCATTTTATTCTCAGTTTTTTATTTAAATTACATGTGTGTTCAGTTATTTACTTTTCCATGTTGATTATTCCTTATCAAATTATGGTACTCAAGTTACTGATTAAATAGAATGTGTCTTTAGTTATTTACCATACCATATTGATTATGCCTTATTTATTCATGATAGATTCCATCATACACAACCCTTACTAAGAATTTGATCTTACCCTTATCTTATTTCTTTTCCCCATGATATGGAGATGAATTCATTGAATGAGTTCCCGGATTCCAAATGTTTTCTATTACTTTTATTTTTATTTTTTATTCCCAATGTAAAAAAATGGGTTTCATGCATGTAGTTGGTTATAAAATACTAATAAACTGATCAATACTTGGTGATTTCATCCCTTTTATATTATTCCAATGTAATAAAGTAGACACCAGCTCTAAGTTACTAGAGTTAGAGTCATTAGAGTTGGTACCATAGGAAGTTCAGTAGAAAAATTGGGACATGATTAAGGAAAACATAGATTAGGGAACATAACCTTATGATATAATTTGAGGATAAGTATAAAATAACATTTTAATGTTTTGGTAATGTTGATATTATATTTTTTCATAGAAATACATCCTTGCATGTATACTATTATTGGATATAGTTCAGGCATAGATTTACCTAGGGGTAATAACTCTAAAAATGGTGCATTGTGATTAATTGAGCATTACATGGTTCATAAAAATAGACATTATTGTGCACCTGGTTTGACACTCCTGGTGGATATGATTAGTATAATAAAAAATTCATTTACAAACCATTTTGATGAATTTGAAAACAAAAACATCCCCAAAGACACTAAGTTTAAGATTGTATTATTGAAAAATGAATAATTTTTTTATTTATGTTAAGTGATACACCTGATTTATAAATATGAATTATGATTTAAGATTCATAATTTTATGAGCTAATCCATTATATTCCATTTTTTAAAAATCACACCTAGAAAATAGAAGGGTATCAATACTCACGGCCAATGTAGAGATTTCCTTAATAAGAAATATAATATAGATGGTATTATAATTGAAAAAATCATAGCTATATTAGGGTAGATTAATTAGTTTATGACAAATAATCTTTCATGAATAGAGAAAAATGTTGTTCCGTAGTGTGATTATTTTATGTTGGATCACTTCATATGAAAAAGTAACCCATCATTTAGTGGTACTACTAATCTAGTGGTTGTTGAGAAATGCATTAGGTCCCTTGAGAAGATATTTCGAGCCTTGGGAAGTGATGAAAAGGAAAAGGTCATACTATAAGTATTATATCTCAAGGATGATGGTAATAAATGTTGGTTATTGATCTGTAATAATAGGGATGAAGAAAAAATAGAATAGATGTAATGGATAGATTTTAAGGAGACATTTTTTGACAAATATTTACCTTGGGAGAAATAAACTAAAACGAAGAGAAATTCCCTTATCTTAAAGAAAAAGGAAGAAGAAAGTGTTACAGAGTATGAGTATACCTTTAAATTTGGATTGTTATGATACAGATTATATATGCAATATAGAATGAAAGATTAACCATTTATTTAAAAGTCTTAATCCAAGTATCTGAAGGAATCCAGTCTCTCAAAGTTTTTCATTATATGATGAGATTGTTTTATGTGATATAAAAATGGAGAAGAAATTTTCTAGATCCTATATGTTAAAGGGAAATAAATAAAATCATAGGTTAATTGAGTACTAAGAAAAATGGAATGCCTCAAAGAAGAATAAGAGAAGGAATTGATTTCTATATTCTAAAAACTATGGAAAGAATCATCCTAGGAAATGCTTCATGGGAAAGGGATTTTGTTTCAAGTGAATAGATAAGGGTCATTTGACTCATGAATGAAAGGGTAATAAATATATCAATGATTTACAATGATTAAAATATAAAAAAAATGGTGCATTATTCAAAAAAATGTCCTAAGGTTCAAGGGAATCTATCATAGAAGATGACAGGGGGATAAGTCCAAGCTTATTTGATCACTACAGCTAAGGTGTATGTGCCCAATGAAGTTGTGGAAGGTACTTTAATTATGGATTCAAATTTATCCAATTCATTTTTTATTATGAATATTCACACCCTTTTATATATTCCATGTTTTATAAGAAAATTTTATATTTTCCTAGAATCTTAATAAGGTAGTTATTAATCAAAACTCATAGTGGGAGTCCCACTTTAATAGAGATGTGTCAGGTAGTCCCTGTTATGACACATAAATGTCATCTTTTTTGGACTTTATAATCATATCTATGGTTTACATTGATATAATACTTGTTATGGTTGGATTTTAAAATATGATCAAAAATTTGTTACAATGAGAGGGAAATTACAATTCATGATAATGATGTTGAATTACTTATATTTATAGTGGACAATTCATCATTTTATTCATGTATCGATCCACCCCCAATTGGAATTCTGAATGAGATTATTAGGGAAGAAGAACTAAAAAATATATGGATGGAGAAAGTAGTCTTGAAATTTAGGCTATACCTATTTTATAGAAATACATTTATGTATTTCCTGAGGAATTACCTAGACATATACCAAATTATAAATTTCATTTTTCTACTGATTTAATCCCTAATATAAGACTAATATCAAATACTCCATATAGAATGACCAGTGTGGAATTAGCAGAGTTGAAGAAAAAATAAGTGAAATTATGTGATAAGAGATTTATTCTCACTAGTGTTTCACTATGATAAGCATTTCTTCCCTTCATTAATAATAAATATATACCCATGAAGCTATTTTTTGATTATAGGAAAATAAATTCCATTATGATAAAGAAAAATCATCCATTACCTCGTATTGATGACTTATTTGATCAATATCACAAATCTCATCATTTTTCAAAGATAGAACATCATTTTGGGTATCATTAATTACAAGTAAATAAGGAATACATTCTAAATATAGCATTCTGAACAAGGTATGGACACTATATGTTAACAGTAATTCCACTTGGATTAAATAATGCACCCTCTGTTTTTATGGATCTAATGAACATATTATTCAAGGAAAATCTTAATTATTTTGTTCTGGTTTTCATTGATGATATATTAGTTTATTAGAAATATCTATTAACAACATGATAATCACTTTTGGATCATTTTTATACTCTTAGAAGAAAATTGTTATATGGGATGTTTAGAAAGTGTGATTTATGGATTTAAGAATTTTTTTTCTTGTTTATATTGTCTCAAAGAAAAGAATCTCAGTTGATTCTAAAAAGACAAAGGTAGTCAAATAATATCCTACACCAATGAACATAACTATGGTGTGTGGTTTCATTAGTTTGGAATTTACTATTGGAAATTCGTTCAAAAAAATTCCCAATTTTCTAACCCGTTAACCAAGATTACACATAAAGGGGTTAAGTGCATATGGAAAAAGAAATGTGAATAATGTTTTGAGGAATTGAATAAAAGATTAGTCAATTCTTTGATTTTGACTTTATCATCAGGAAATGATGGGTTTGTGGTATATAGTGATGCATCAAAGAAAGGTTTGGGTTCTGTCCTTATGAAAAATTATAATATCATTACATATGCATCAAGGAAGTTTAAGAATCATAAAAAACTATCCAACCCATGATATTGAGTTGGTATTCATAATATTTTCTTTAAATATATGAATACATTATCTATGTGGTAAAATATTTGTAATATACATATACCGTAAGAGCCTAAAATACATCTTTTCACAATAATATCTCAAGATGGGGCAAACAAGATGGCTTGATCTACTCAAGGATTATGATTGTTCTATACAATACTACCCATGGAAGGAAAATAAGGCAACAGATGCATTAAGAAATAAGGATCATGGAGTACTGAACCAAATGAGGATTGAGAGGGATCCTATGTTCATGGAACTAGTAAAGAAAGATATAATAATTATTAAGATAAGTTAGACACCACTCCTTTTTCAAATGATTGAAAAACTAACTTTATTGTAAAAGATAAAAAGTTCTCAATATGATGAGAGAATTTTCATAATAAAATTAAAAATGTGAATGATGAGAAGTTGACACACCCTATTTATGAAGATGATGTTCTGATGTTTGAAAAGAGATTATGATTTCCTTCTAAACCTATGATAAAAAGGGAGTTCCTAGATAATTCTCAAAGTGAAGACTTCTCTATACAACCTGGTAGCACTAAGATGTATAGGGATTTGAGGGAATATTTTTATAGGATAATTGTTGACTCTACATTTTTTAAAGTGGATTTAAAATATTATGAATCATACCTTAAGCTTATTTATGTACTAAAAATACCCAAGGATAATCAAAGGGGTTTTTCGAAATCAGCCTCTACATGCACACCTGTGCATTAGAAGGCTTGTGCAGCCCACCCCCCACCCCCACCCCCTACTACATAACCCTAAATGAAAGGTCTCTCTGGCATAGATCACTTTTATTGAGCACCTATGCATGGTACATGCATGGTAACCCTCCTTTGACTAGGGTCCCCAAGTTTTATATAAATAGTAATTTAGGGAACCTTATTTGAAGGATTGAAAATTTAGAAGAATCCCCCAAGATCTGGTCACACAGTCCCTTCACTCATATCTCATAAATCTATATCGTAGCTCTACAAAACCCAATAAAAGAGTGAATTATATAGGATAAGTGAGATAGAAGTCTTTTTAGGTTCTGAAACACACCTACATGAGGACCCTTCATCCCATAAGTAAAGAACCACCTGCACAGGGCCCTTATCTCTTAGCAGGGATCTCTGCAAGACCCATCCATAGGCACCTGATTAGACCCATGGTTCCTAGTATAAATCCTCACCCAAGTGTTGTTACTTAGGTGGTCCATTTACCAAGGAATACCTAGCTCTAACAAGCCTATATCCCCTACATTAAACACTTCCAGTTCCTCTCAGGCCCTACATGAGGCACCTATGCCCCCTAAGTCAAGACCTGCACGATCCCCTCTTTGAGCCCTTTTCTAAGCCACCAATGGCAGGAATCCTCACCCTTTGGATCCCTTGTCTAAAGGTAACCAAGATAAAACCTCCACTAAATCCTTTGGAATTTCAATACCATGAAGATGGAAATACAAAAACTTTCACCAAATCCTTTGAAATTTCAATACCATGAATCATAAAATACCAATGTGTTTCCCATTTGGATTTAAATTCCTACAGTAAAAGTTTCCTTCACTTATCTTACCAGATGGTTAGGTTCCATGAGGTTCATGTGGTTCTGCATTCCCAGGGTTATGAGGACCTTGACCCTAGAGGTGATGTCAGGGGACTTCTGATCTCAGATACTATGGTTAGTACCATGTCCTACCCTTGTCTTATCTAAGACCTAGAGCCTCTGGTTCCATTTAGGGATGGAGAGGATAATTATTGTGTTTTTATTTGACATGGAATTAGATCTTCTACCTTTATAAAGAACCAATTTTTGGCCATCCACTTTGGAGTAAACCACTATCCATTCTTGTGGTAGAATTATATATTTCTCCTCTTAACCTCCTAATCTGTATCTTGGTGGTTAGTCTGACATGACTTTCTTGGATATGAATATCATAGAGGGGATGGACACCAGAGCTCTTCCCATATCTCGTCGCCCCATTCTCTTTCACCAGTGGAGGAGGAAAGGTGTGTGGTTTTTAGGATCTTCCACTTCCTCTTATTTATCACATTCAAGTATGAATCATCATTAATCATGTGGTCTTAGAGAATATCCATGATCAAGGAACCCACACATCTAGATACATATTTCGGTGGAGAACCTTCTTTTAGATCTTCCTCTTGGATTCCTTTAGATTGCTTCCCTAGGCATGATTTCTCAAGGCTATGTATCTAACCTCAGGTAAAATATGATTGTTTTGTTCCTATATCTCCCATCTATTATTGTTTCTCACACTAAACATGACTCACATGGGATTAGAGGTTAATTGTGGTCATGAAACCCACATGATTCCAACCCATTGGGAATCATTTTAAGGAATATGTCCCAAAAACAAATCTAGGGAATCATCCTCTAAAATAAGACCCAAAATCCAACCTTGGCCATTATTTTTATAAGTAATTATAAAATCAAACAAATTCTAGTGCATCCTCCTCAGGAGTAATCCCCAATGATAACCCCCATTCACAAAGGAAATCTTGGTGGGTAATCCCAGAAATATTGAACTATGAGAACTCTAATTCTATCTATAATCAGGATACATAGGATGCATGACTAAGGCCCAAGATCAATGGGCCTCATCCTTAGGTATAAGACCAAAAAATACTCTAAATCACCATGAGTCAAGATATCCCCCATGGTCCATTTCACAGGGCATCCTCATCAGAATTATTCCCCAACTTAATCCACTTAAAGGGCCACTCTCCCATGTGAGACATAACCTGAGAGGGACTTCAATAGACTTGTGTCCTCATAAGTAAACTATTTGGTCTTTTATTCCCATTCAAATGGGATACATAGAAATACTCCTTGTGTTACAAACCCAAAAGTACAACAAACCATGTGGGATTTGATTTCAGTCTTAATGGGATACATAGGAAGCCTCCCTGAGGTCCAAACCCAACACCCCAAATCATCCCTATTCTCTCTAGGACACATTCTCAATAGGTTCTAATTCAAACTGGGAATCAATGTCCCTTCCAGGTTATTTGGGCCACTTCGGAAAAAATCCCATACCAAACCTTGACTAAACACCTTCTTCTTAGACATCATTGTTGAATGATTCTAAACTACACAATTTGGTCCTTGTCACATAACCTTAAAAGGTATTATGTGCCCCAGTAAGTTTCACAAAACTATGTGGGTTCAGATTCCTCTCATAAGGATACGTAGTAATCCCATCCATGAGTATAATCCCAACATCAAAACAATGATTGTTACCTTGGATGATGACACACTCTAGAGAGTCTTGTAGTGTGGATAAAAAATCGGCATCATCATAATAGTGACCAAAGAATATAAAATCAGTACATAATAGGATGCCTTTAGAAATCATGTCCCTTATAGATATAGAACCTTTGAGTTTTTTTATTCCAAAAAAACCTGTTTAAAACCATTTAGAAATATTTATCCCAGCGTGAATGATTGCACACCACTAAACCCCCTATAATAGACCATCGATCGATGCGATTCTATCAGAAAAAAATGGTGAACCCGATGTGAATCCTTAACCAAGTTGATAGTTTCACCCATCTACTAGGACTCTTCCACTTCATATAAAAAGTCTAGACAAGATAATAAATCATTCATTTGTTTTTTCAATTAGATTCTTCTTTGAAGGGGCTTTATTTTTTGTATTTATTTTAGGCACTTGCTTTCAAAACTCCCCTAAATAGAATATTATTGTACTAGCTCTCATCTATGTATACCCCAGCTACTGTTAAGGTCAGGTATTTGTCTAAATAGATAACTCCATCACCAACACAACATCTTCAACACCAGTTTAAAACTCGTTGGTTCAGGAGTACTATCTGAACAGTACAATCCAAACCCTAGAGGCTGCCCAATAAGCCCTATATCTTGAGAAGCCCTGACAGTCATCCAGTCAGCAATGACTGATGGTCCTGATATAGATGGAACCAACATCCATCTTCAACCATTCCAGGATCCTATCCCTATAACACAATAACCAGTACCTCAATTACCTTAGGTAGGTGGATCAAGAGGCTCTATACGGCCTTTTCTAGAAAAAATATGGGTCCTTATAAAGGGATCCTTCAAGCAATAACCACCACCAATGCCATGTAATAGTGACCCCTCAAAATGTTGAGGGTGTCATCCTTGTCCATTCGGACCAAGTCACTCGGACCAGGGCTATAAGATAGCCCGCTGGGGGAAGAAACTGGTGAACAGGGAACCAGGTCACATCCCTTACCCCTCCATAGAATCTCACCGACTCAATTTGGTGGAAAATTTCAAGTGAGAACATAAACATGTCTGCTCTAACTCAGCCATCAAGTATATTATCTAGGAGGAATTTAAATAATCTCATCACTAAAATCTATAAACCAACAAGAATCATGAATATAAACCTTCCCATACTAATAAATTCTATTAGTAGACTAATTTAAAATCTCCTGAAGAATCCCACCAACCAATTTTGGAAGAAAACTACAAGAAGACGCACACAATTTCTTAAATTCACCAAGCCTGCTGACAGTTTCATCTAGAAGCCTCCAGAGAAGTCATTCAAAAAGTAAAAAATACAAATGGGGGGAAGAACCAACTCTCTACCCCCACATATGAGTACTGTCGATATCCATTGGAAATAAATATGGTAAATGAGTAGGAACATACCCCTGATATAGAAATGGAATGGAAATATATCCTCATTATGATCACTGAAGTCACTAAGCATATCCTGACAATGGTGAAAGGGAAAATGAAAATCTCTTCCCATGTCCTACAGAATTTCCATGACATTATAACGATGATAACAATAGTTAATAAGAGACAGACACACAACTCTATCCCTAAAAAATGGGTATCTCATCAGCATTTCATCCCATATCATACACACACCTCTTCTTCAATCCATGTGGTTTGTGGAACAAAATTTTTTGTGATACATGGACAACCAGATCAGGAACATACACCCATTCCAACCCTAGATCATTAGCCTATCCCAATGGCCACTCCAAGGTAAGAACAAAACCCTATCTATTAAAACCACTTCCCCCAGTCAGTGGACCTAGTTTCTCATAATAATACATCCAAGAAGAAGCCTATCCAAAGACAACTAGAAAATAGAGAGATGATATGTGATCCCAATCTACTCAATGCTAGGGTTTTTGAATCCCACAGATGCTTATATGTTGAAAATCAAGATAATTTCTTCCAATTAAATATTATGAGATAAGTATTAGTAATCTTGAAGGTCCTCCATAGACACGTCATCATGAAGGCCTACTTCATGCCCACAACCTGATCGATTGTGAGAACCCATCTCCCAATGAGAGTCACGGTAACCCTCTTCATGTCTGTAAGATCAAGGATTAAGATGGAATTACCCTTACTATAATCCACCATGGTGGTCCTCTCCATGATTATGTTCTCTATGAAAGTTCTCTCTACAATAGTGTTTCATGTCATCAAAAGGGTCCTCACCTTAGTGATGTAATGATGAGAAATCCCTCCTGTTATGAGTAACTTGAGAAAACAAGGTCGGTCATGTTTGATATATTATCATTGAAATGTGAAATTATTTATCAAATAGAATATATCCCAGGGATATGGTCATTCTTTGAACCATCCTTAGGCCATATTCCTTCCAAAATGATAGAGGAACTCCCCAATAATCTCACTTCCTATGATAAAATGGCAGGAAAGCATCCACTTTAGTTGGACCAGGTATAGGAAACTCTGAAGAAAGATGAATAAGACATTCTTAACATGAAGAAACATATAGTTAGAGATGGCATGACATTCATGTTTTGGCCTTTATCTACCCCTAAATATAGTGTTCTAGAGGTGTTTTTAGAAGATTACATGCATGAAAACCACCACAATATATGTAAAACTCCTCATAATATGAAATCAAAAGTATTACCTTACAATGAGTATCAAAGTCACATAAATGTAATAGAATGGTTTCAATGCCAAATTCACATGGAGGTAATCCTGGTTTCACGACATCCAATAATAGAGAAATTGTAAGGAGTCTATTAAATTTCATGCATCATCGTATTAATGAGATTGTGATAGTTGATCACTAATACCACAAATTGTGTTCATATCAGAGGATGATGTGCTTAGGGAGTGTTATATTTCACCATTATCCCTATCCATTAGAGCCCACCAAAAGATTTAGTGTGAAATATTATAGCTTCAAGCCAGCATTATAAAATAGAATATGTTCATAACTAAATAAATTCTTAAAAAAATCAAATCTCGACCAACTCACTTCTGACATCAGGATAAAAGAGAGTAGGAAACTGAGAAAATTTTGTGTTCGGCATTTGAGAATATCAAACAAGCCTCTTGTTTAGGATACATCTATCATCAGATAACAAAAATGTCATAAATAGATTGATGGTCATCAGAATCATATGATTTAAGTGCATATAGAATGATGAACCCATCCCATGTTTGGATAAAATTCCAAAAAAAATAGACGGGAAGATGTGGTAGTAGTATACATGAAAATTCAGGAGCAACCCCATCCCATAGGGCTGGGGGAATTTTAACCCAACCTTCTAGGTTAGTAAACGAGATTTGAAGAGTGGTGAAATTGTATAGAGAACATCCTTATCCCTTAGGGATGGGGATCTTTATCACCTAAAAAAACTCCTCCTTAGTGGAAATCAATCTTCTACTAATTAGGGTAAATGTTTTATGATGGGTCCTCCCAATTCGTTCCATTTTGTGATTTGGTACCTTTTCTAAGAACACGTATGGATAATCTTTTTGCAGATTCTCTTTGGATTACCTTTCACCAAATAGCTCATAGAGAAAAGGCCAAGGATAGGATGAGGTTGCATGGGGCATAGAAGGATATAGTCTCACAATTACACTAATATAATTACAACTGTATATTAGGAATTATTGAATGCAATTGATATCACACTTGGTGAATTTACATAACATGATGTCAATTTAGAGGAGTCAAATGAGGAAGTTTTGGTTCAAAATGTGGTCCACACAAATACAATTAAAGGAGGAATGTGTACCCAGAACCAAAATATTACCCTAAATCTAGTAATTCCCTCAAATAATCCAACATTACCTCCTTGAAAAGCATCCAATATGGAAAAGGGTAAAGGTGATATTATGCCTCACCTACCTCCTGGGGAGGTTGAGCCCCTTCTCTAGAAGAATGAATTTCTTAGTATAAGGAAGAGATGAAATAATTGAGGATATTGTTTCTATAATTACTCTAAGGCATTCTTCTTTCTAGATATACTATATAAGAAGATCCTCAACTTGCACCCCTAACTGGAGTACCTCAGCAAATAGGGTTCATCACAGCAACTGAAGTTGATCTAGAACACTTGATCCATATGGGAAACCAACCACCAATATACCTGGATTATGAATTATATTATTGGAAATTCCCTCAGTTGGGTGCACAACTAGAATACGGTTAGGCACATCCTCACAGACCTACCCCTGTGTGCTACCCATGACAGATACCAACAATACCGCTACCCATTTCTCTACTAGATGCTGCTCCTTATCAAGATCCATCCTAGCTAGACATTCCCTGAGAGATCATGAATTCTCTTGATACACTCATGTATCGATTAGAATATATGGATGAATGATGAGTTCCAATAAAATAAGAAAATAAACCTAACCCTAAATAGGTAGATCTAACCCCTCCCCCACCGAACTTTGGGAATCCAAAATTTCCCATTTTTAATGGATTGGGTGACCCAAAGTAACATTTCATGCATTTTTTCTGTCACTGTGATCCCATGATGGGGACACCTGAACAAAAGGAGGTAATAAAACTCAGGTTCTTTGTGATATCACTTTAGGTGCTAGCATTTTGTGGTACACAAGTTTTTATCCTAGATCAATTATAGGGTGGGAAGAACTCCATCAAAAGTTTCTATTCTAGTTTAGCTTGACACTATAGAAGAAAACAGTCCTTGATCTGTCAAACTGAAAATAATGGGAAAATGAAAGGGTCTCAGATTTCATTGCTCAGTGGAAATTATTGAAATACTTTTTAAACCTACTGGTCCCTTATGTAGACTTGTTTCCCATTTGTGTTGTGAGTCTTCACGATGATTTTTACATGCCACTGATTCCTAAAAAATATATAGGAGGGTTTTGGGACCTTTCTAAAATTTCTTAAAAAATGGAGGGATATATTCCAGAGACTAAGGGAAAATCCCAATAAATTCCATCAAATTAGGGAAAGATAACAAGAAAAGCAGAGACTTTCACTATTACACTTAAGAAGACTCCTTTTCCTACTCAGACTCCAAATCCCACACTATATCATGTGGCTACACCACCTGAGTGTCAGTAACAATGCATGTCTCTTCAGGTCGATCAAAAATATAATAGGTGTAAATAGTTCAAGGAGATGAAAAGCGAGGTATATTCTTTCTAAAATGGCCATGTACCTGGCCACTCCATAACGACATTGGAAAACAATGTCATAGAGTTTGAAAAGACTAGTATGCCTAGTAAAGAGGGTGATGAAGATATCCCAAGTTATTTCTCTATCGATAAAATTTTGGGGCATAGAATCTAGGAGTTTTTTGTTTTTAAAAACCTTCTACAGAATATGGTGGACTCTAAGAAATTGAAGCTAAAGAATTCACCTACTCAAATAGTGTGTGTCTCTACAACCAAGAAAGAGGAAGAAAATGAATGGTAGGAAGTTAACATCTAGGGTATGTGGAATTTTGGTTTTTGGATGGTTATAAAAATTATTAACCAAACTTATTCTATACTCTAATAATAGTTGCAGTAGCCGACTATGCCTTGAGCCGCTTCTACTACAACACTTCCAACTTAATCAGTAGTTCAGTCCTATGAAATATAGTCCTCCAAAAAGAAACATGGCTAGAAGTTTAAGAATAAAACTTAGGAATTTGTGATTATTTTAAGGCCAAATTTATCCTTGACCTTGGAAAACTTCATACTAATAGTCTCAAAATCACAGGCACCACCTCACCAAACGGTACTATAAGGATTCACCAACCAGAAGGAATATCCATCAGATGAGGAGTCGATCTTCAGTTCCATTGACATTTTCAAATTAATGGACCCCTTATCATATGATGAGCATTATTAAAAACCCGATTTCCATACACTTGATGGGGAACTAGGGGAAGAGGTATTTAGAGTCAAGGATATTGGGGAAGATGTGGTTGTGCTAGAAGTCACTACTTTAATCATTCCCATGATCAAACTTTCTACATGGACAAAACTCATGGGAGAGATCTTGAGTGAGCTCAGAAGGAGCAAGGAATCTTCCCCACACATGAAAGGTTCTATCCTAACACCATCATCCAAGAATATTGGTTAGAGGATACTCCACCACCTAATCAACCTCTAAATATTGGAAGACATGGACGACCTAATACACCAAAATTAGAAGCACCTTTGACTCCTATTTCAAGGATTGATTCATCTACATCAAGAACATCATCACCCAAAGAACCTATGAAATAAAATCCCCATGCTAGGAAGTGTAGACCTTTGGTATATAAATATGATTTCTTGAAGCAATTAGACTTGTTTCTGCCTAATTTTTCAATCTTGGATTTCCTTAGTCTATCAAACGATCTTCGGGAAGCACTCGTTGAGGCCTTGTCAAGCCCTCAAGAATTTTAGGTCGAGGTTACTGCTGCTGAAGTGTATCATGCAGAGAATGGTCCAGAAGAATTCCACCTAGTCATATCTTTCATAGATCAAGATTAGGAATCCATAATATAGGTACACATAAAACCCTTGTTTATATCTGGTAGGATAAATTACATTGATATATGATGATCCTTTATTGATAATGTCTTAGGATTCAACCTCATCCCAATCCAAACACTTTGTCAATAGGGTTTCAATGAATCTCGATTTACCCCTCTACCCTAATTTTATAGGGTTATAAAAATAATGAGAAAAATCCTATCAAGGAATTAAAACCTAGGACTCAATTAGAGGATCTCACATCTGACTTAGAATGTATGGTTTTTAGACATGATACAACCTTCAATGTTCTATTGGGAATACTTTGTCTACACCAGCACGTAGATATCCCTTCTTCATACAACTAATGCCTAAAATATTGTATAAATAGTAAAATTACAACATTTCATGGTGATAAATCCCCATTTAGATCCTATGAGTCCCAATACATTGATAGGGGATTCTGCCATAAGGGAGGGAAATAATACATGGCTGATAATGTTGCTCAGACTAAGGCCCCAAATGGTCTGGAGATGATTCCATACAATCATATCAGTGCATATTACATTCTCCCTATCAACCAAATTGATGATGTGGGTCCAAATGCGAGTACATCTTCAGAAACATTGATAATTTTAATTGTTACAACTAATCCCAACTGAGTTGAAGAAGATGTCAACCCTCTAAAATGTAATGAATTCTTGGATGAAAATATATTCATTCCATCCCCTAAGCTCTAAAAAATCCATATTCAATTGGATATGTTAGAATAATTTGTCATGTCAATGGTAGAAAATTAGGATAATCATTATCAGTCCCTCATTTCCCCTTTAGAACTCCAAGAATGCCTCAAACCAACAACCAAGACCGAAATGATTACTTCATCTTCTAGATGTAAAAAGGTAGACTCCTATCCTAACTCTGAGAAACTTTATCCATCACATACTTTCTAGGTATATTCTAAAGAGGCAGAGCATGAGTAGTATGAGGAAGAAGCAGATTCTAGGGATTCCCCTCCATCATTTGAGGATGGTGTCTCTACCATTGTTGATGAGATCAGGGAGATAAATCTAGGTACAAAAGAAGATCCAAGACCCAATATAATTAGTGAAGAAGTGAATATTGAAGAATTTGATGTCTATACTTCCTTCCTAAATCAACACCAGGATCTGTTCACATGGAATTATACATTGATTCCAATACTTGACCTCAAGGTGGCTACCCATCACTTGGGTTTTCTTGAAGACCATTAAGGACACAAGCAAATACCCAGAAGGACACACCAGACTCATGCTTCCAAAATCAATGTTGAAGTGGAAAAATAATCAAGGTAGAATTTATCCAAGAGTTATATTATTTGAAATGGATAGCTAAGAGTGTCCTGATGAAGAATAAAAATGGTAAAATTAGAGTTTTCATCAACTTCATAGATCTCAACCGACACTGTTTGAGGGATGTATGCCTATTTCCAATCACAAAACTCCTGATTGACGCAAAAACTGCTTATCAAGACCTCTCATTCATGGATAACTATTCAAAGTATAAAAAAATTAGTATGGCCCCTGAAGATGAATAAGACTCCGCCTTTAAATCCCCCTAGGGGATATTTTTTCTATTAGGTAATTCCCTTTGGATTGAAGAACACTGGTTCCACATATCAACGTTCCATAAATCACATATTCAAAACCTTCCTGGGAAAGTTTGTCGAATATTAAGTCTATGATTTAGTCATAAAGTACCAATAACTTCATGACCACCTACCTGACTTGGGTACTTATATTAAATAAGCTATGATAACATAGACTAAAGATGAAACCCTTAAAATGTTACTTCGTGGTAACCTCATGGAAGTTTCTTACCTTCATTGTATTCCATCACATCATAGAATTTGACCTCAAGAAAAAATAATCTGTACTTAGAATTTCACCTCCTCAAAACCTTAAAGATTTTAGAGGACTTAAAGGATACTTGTCCTACATCCAATGCTTTATAACCAACCTTTTAGGAAATGTCTTTCCCTTCACCAGACTAATGAATAAGAGGGTCACATATCAATGGACCGGTGACTACTAGGAATAATTTTACACCCTAAAGTAATACCTATTGATTCCACATGTATTAATGCCACCCATTTAGGGAAAGACACTCATCCTATATGTGACAGCCCTAGAGAGATCACTTGGAAACTTCCTTGTGAAAAATAATTATGTTCGAAATGAAAAATAAACTTTATTATATCATTTGAGCCATGGTTTACATTGAGATTCATTATTTAGATATCATGAATAGGTTTTAGGCATTAATATTTATGGTCCAAAAACCGAGGTACTACCTATAACACCATGAAGTACAATTGGTATCTTGTAATAATCCTCTCAAATATATAATTATCCATCCTATATTGACAGGATTTATTACAAAATGGGAATTTATCCTACAGTAGTTCGATATAAAACTCGTGCATTAGAAAGAAGTGAAAGGTCAGACCTTGGAATATTTCCTTACAGAACACCTGCCTTTAGAAATAAAATCATTAAATATTGAACTGCCTGATGAAGAAATATCTTTTGTTCATGATGGCCCCCAAAAGTGGGAAATTTGTTTTCACAGTTCCTCCAGAAGCCTAAAGGGGAATATAATGAAATACCATAAACTCAACAAAGTCTAGTTAGGGTTCATGATCATTTCCCCTATAAAGAAAGTTTTACCTTACTCTTTATTATTATAAGGATTTCCTAACAATTATGAAAAATATAAGGCCCTCATTGTAGGTCAAGAATTGGAAATTCAAATACCAATGGACCACTTGGATGTGAGAGGTGATTCATAGTTGGTAATCAACAGATCAACAGGGATTACACTATCAGAAAAGAAGATCCAATCCCCCTACTTAACTATGTACAAGGGTTAATGGTAGAGTTCCCCTAAAATCCAACATTGAATCATGTCCTACAATCATAGAACACCCAAGAAGATGAAATGGAGAATACAATTATAGATCTGGAAGATCCAACCCATGAAAAAATATTCATCAACATTTCTCATTGTCGATTGGTCTCGCCTTTTGTTCAATTCATAATTGAGGAGATTGAAGAAGTCATCCTTATCCCTCATCCGTATGGTCCTACCATGGGATTGATGATATCTATCATGGAATACCTCTATAATGGAGTAGTTCCATCAAACAGAACTATGAAGGAGAAAATTTAGTAGTGAGTAATCAATTTCACTCAATATGATGGATCGAATCACTAGAAAGTCCTCTATAAACAAGGATTTGATGGAGTCCTTCTAAGATGTATCGACAGAGAAGAGACTAAGACTATTATAAAAGAAGTACATTTAGGACTCTATGGTTCCCACCAATTAGGGTACATTCTTTCTGATAAAATATGAGGAAATGGATACTTTTGGCTTTCAATGACACAGGATTCACCACGAAATTTCATTCCTTCCAAGTGTATGCCAAATTCATCCATAAACCACCAGATTTTCTACATATATCCAAATACTAATTTCCATTTTCTATATGAGGAATTGATTTTGTGGGGTTATACCCCCCAACTATAGACAAGAAGTTCAAATACATCTTAACTACTACAGATTTCTTCTTCAAATGGGATGAGGAAATACCCCTAAATGAAGTTAGGGCCAAAATGATTTTCATACTTTTAAAATTCAACATCATCATCAGATTTGGTGTCCCTTATACAATACTGACATACAATGTTACCAATTTCTATTCAGATGTAGTGGAACAGTTATTCCATGAGTATAATATCAAGTCCATCCATTAATCTCGCTATCATGTAGTGACTAATGGATAGATGGAGGCCATCAATAGGACCCTGTAAAACATACTCCATAAGATGGTAGATAAAGATAAGAAGTCTTGTCCTAATAATATCTTTCATTCTTTATGGGATTACTAGACTATGACTCGTATCACCACACAGGTGACCCCGTACTCACTGGTATATGGAACAGAAGTAGTACTACCCATTGAGGTCTAGTTTCCTTTGCTAAGTGTTTCCATCTATGACCAGTTATCCATGGATGAGAAATCCCTAAAATTACTAGATGAATTGGAGTGACTCGATGAGAAAATATTTCACACATTGAAACACCTATAAGTCTATCAAAATCGCATAGCACAAGCCTTTAACAAGAAGGTATTCCTCTATTCATTAATCTAAGGAGAACTAGTATTGGTCCTCAAGACTCTAATGATACCAAGAAATAAGCCTTCGAAACTTGAACCAAAGTGCTAGGGACCTTAATACATACACAAGGTTCACTCCAATGGATCTTATTCTCTGATCTCAATGTATAGAGATCCCATTATGACCCCAACCAATACAAGGTTCCTAAAGAAATATTTCAGGTAATCACATGATCTACGTAAAAGATACAACATGTTACACTACATAGTTGGTCTTTATCACATGACCTTAAATGGAATGACATCATGTCTACACCGCATAATATTAAACTACATGACATCATCATCCTTGTCACATGATGATAAACTACATGACATATGGTCCTAGTTGTATGACCTTAAATTGGAATACACTATTCATACCCACCACATGACATTAAACTGCATGGTTAATATCCCTTTAAGTCATCATTTAGACACCCCCAAAGTACCATGACATGAGACACTCCTCATAGTTCCCTTAAATATAGGACTCTATCTCAGGTGTAAGTCCCAACCACATCATTTCTACTCCATAGTGTCACTTTGGACCCCTTAATAGGAACAATTACAAACATTATCATATCCTTACTGCATAAAATAAAACTACACATCCAATAACCTCACAATGCAATAATAAACTTTACAATACTTTTGAGAACTATGTGTGGTTTAATTCTCATTTCAATGAGATACGTAGTGACACATGGACCTCCCATCCAGGGTACAACCATGATAAAGGAAAATAAATCCCCCTTCTTTTTTCCCAGTGTTTGAATTAGATCAACACAAGGAACTTTTCCAGAACATATGGCTTGATTCTCATTATAATGAGAGGTGTGGTGATGCCTAGACATCTTGTATTAGACCCAACCACCATTCTCCAAAATAATAAACCCCATTTACCCATATCAAATCATGATTAAAGTGGGAAAAAATTTCAAGTCCTGCGTGAGAATTTATTCTCCTTCCAATGATATATGTAGTGACACTTATATCTTTAATCCTAGGCCTAGCCACAACAAAATACGAGAAAATTCCCTCTCCCTATGTATGGGTCAGACTTGCATAGATAATTATTATTTTTTATGAAATACTTATGGATTGATTCTCATTCTAATGAATTACATAGTGAAATATGGATCTCTAGTCTTGGGTCTGTCCACAATCAAAAAAAATCCCCCACTCTCTATGTATAGATCATACTTTCATAGGTGACCTTCAAAGAACCAGATGTATATTGATTCTTTCTTAAAAAATATACATAGTGATGCTTGAGAACTATCCACTGATCCAGCCACAATATCCCTTTTCACATCAAGAAGCCAACATCCTTGTAGTATGATGTTAAACTATATGCTTCTTCAAGAACTATGTGTGGCTTGATTCTTATTTCAATGAGATACATAGTGATGTTTAGATCGTAAATCTGATGCCCATATATAGAACAATATAGGAAATTCACCTCTCTCCCCTTTATGATTTAGATATACATGAGAGGGTTCAATATGGGTTCTCACCAAATGAATCAATCCATATTCAAACCCCCCCATTTCCTCTACATGTGAAATCAATTAGTGTAGGGGATCTTTATTTTAGAACTATGTGTGGAGGGATTCTTGCTCTGCCAAGATACTAAGTGAAGCTTAGGTCCCATGCCTTAGCCCATCTAAAAAATCCCCTTGTTCTTCATGTTGAGACACATTCATCCTTACCGAACAATGTTAAACTGCATGACTTTAAACTATATGGTACCTCGAGAACTATATATGGTTTGATTCTCATTTCAATGAGATATGTAGTGATGCCTAGAAATTTTTGTCTAGTACTAGATACAGTGTAAAAAAAGTACCCTATATCTTATATAGAAACAAAGATATATGCAGGATCTCTTGATTTGGTTACCCTCATTAGGGGGTCCATTGAGGAAATAGAGATGTCCCCCTCTTACATATGAGTCAGATCTATGCAAGGGACTCTACACTTCATGGGAAATATCAGTTCAAATGCCTTATTTGTGCTCACATATATCCCTTCCACACATCATAATCCAAATCATGGACTCTTTTGGATCTTCATAATCTTTATATAGCTTCTGATTATAGAATTTCTAATACATGAGTACTTATTTGTTTAACTGTGTTGTAACATGCCCAAGTTGGCCTTGCGTAAAGTAGCCCACAAAATGGGTTTTTCAACCAAATGATTCCACTATTTACAATACTATAACATTCCCCCATTTTATCTATATAAAACAACACAAAAAACGGGTTTTTTAAATGGTGGTAACTTTGTTGTTGGGAGAAGTCTCTTATGTCCTTGTAAGATTTTATGGCATTATATTGAAACCTGTGATTCAAATTCATTCTGAGGTCATCCATTACATACTTTTTCAATATCCTTTTTCTCAATCTAAAATCCCTCAAGTCCATGGTTTACAATTTCCTACCTCATGTATGAAGTATACAGGAATGATCTTGGTTTGGTAGGACACATATCACATGTATTTTCCATGATGTTATGGTTCTATGTGTATGACCTAAAACTATAGGCACCATATTTCCCGTGTTTGGGTCATACCTATGTGGGGAACCTTTTCCCCCAACTCTTGGGTAATTTTGACTTGAAATTATCCTCCCTTATTTTGGTACATCCTTCTGCAAACCAAAATTTATGATTGGGGAAATATGAATCTTTATAACCTTCCATATACCATTTGAAATAGAATGTTGGAATTCCTGAGAACTTCTTTTTCCGACTATACTATAACACACCCAAGATGGATTTTCATAAAGTAGAACACAAATGGGGTATTCAGACAAAGGATGACACTAATGACTATGCAGTAATACACCCTAGTTGGATTTTCATAAAGAAGACCACAAAACATGTTTTTCAACCAGTGGTAACTTCAACCCCAGGTTAGACATCCTCTATCTCCATAGGTCCTTTCTCTATACCACTTTTTTGGATCTGAAAATCCCTATATTACAGCTTACAACATTTAATTATTCATACTTGAATATGAAAAAACATTCTTGAAGATTTTATCTAGGATGGAAGATTCATTAAACTTTAATTCAAAGATAAAGACCATAAATTATATCCCCTATAATTTCCTTTCTGTGTTAATTTAAAGTTCATAGCATAATCTTCTTTCTACATGACTTTAAACTGCATAGAATAATGTCCTTACTACATGAGTTTAAACTAAATATCATAATTTCATTACTGTACATATTTAAACTGCATAGCATAAAGTCTATTTTGTATGCCCTTAAAATTCATAACACAACATCCTCACTGTAAGATCTTAAACTACACAATCAACTTCCTGGTCACATGACATTAAAATACAAGTTACTGCAACCCTTTCCATAGTGGGACCTCCCCTCTAATATCCTTCATCTAAAAAAATATACCCCTCTATGATTAGTCTCCAAAAGAGTCTAATATTAATTGTTTTTAATATAATATTCATGTTATTTATTAATCATAGACACCATTATTAGTTCATTTTACACTTTGAACATTATTTCACATTATGATTGTAATTCCTTCTTCAAATGCAATATTACATGGTACCTACTGGAATGTATCATAAAACACATAATGGTATTGATTTTATGTTTATATTTTATTTTTAGGTCTCCCATGATATATGGAACAATTCATTCTTTTGGAGCACTTGGAGATTCAATTTGGAAGACCACCAAAGTGGGCTTTGAACCAACCACATTCTAAGAGAATTGATTTGGACAGAAGCCCAATAAAAGAACTGTATAGTATAGTATTCTATCCCAATGATTGTGATAATTTAAATGAAGATAGAGGATATTATGTGTAACATTTCATTTAACATTTTACCAAGCTAATTCAGATTTTTTAATGGTGTTCTAGGTGGCCCAAGTTGATGATTAAATTCTGGGCCACATTCTAAGGTCCTGAAAACAGTCCACCATTTAAATCATATCTTGCGAATCGTGCATTTTTTTGGGATGAAATTTTACCGGACCATAGAAGACATTTGGGGATACATTTTATACTTTTATGTCACACTCCACTTCGACCATATAAAAGGTAATTTCGGCGCTTCTGTTCGGTGGATGCAAGCTGGCTCCCACTTCACGACAAGAGTTCAAAAGTCTCCTCTACATTAAATTTCCACCCACTTTGGCCTCCCAAAATTAATTAAAGAGACTTGGGGAGTGGTGGCTCGACCCAAGGCTTCTTTTTTGACTATTTAATGTAGTAGTGGTGGATGATTTAGGGATATTGGGTGATTTGTTTCATTGTAATGTTATGTTGTCAATTTGATGTTGTAATTGTTCTTCATTATCATGTAAGTTATTTGAATTACATTATTTATTTATAAAAGTTCTTAATTTTCTCTTTTTATTTTATTCTTCTTTTCACATTGATACTGTTCCCCAAGGTTTGATCTTATTCACACCAACACTTGTGAATTTATTCACACAACGGTGGAGTCATCGTTTCATTGTTTTATTTTTATTCTTCAATTCGGCCCCTATGAGTCTTCTTTCCGCTTACTTTGAGATCATAGAATCAATGGAGGTCTAAAACCTTATGGGTTGGTCCTAGGGAGTTTCATGGGGCAGATTGGATGTTATTTTATGATCTAAAATTCTGTAATCATTTAATTAATTTAAGATTTCAATTTGATGATTATTTTATTCTTCATCTTCACCAACTTTAAAAATGACACATTTCGAGTGCTAATACAATCCAATTCCTTGGAGTGATCATTAAACTGATCCTATAAGTGCATTAGTTATTAGAATTGGAATTTTGTAATGATTATATTGGTGAATGATGTTGAGAAATTATATCATTTTGTGGATACATCTTGAATTAGTGAACTGAAACGTTATAAGAAAATAAATACATCCAATCTAACCCTAGTAACAACTTAGGATCAACTCATCTCCATTAATTGTTTTAGACTAATTAATTGTATGTTTTTTATTTATTTTTTCTTTAAATTAAATATCTAGTTTCAAATAAAATCAATCCAAATAGTTGGCCACTCCATAGCCAAATCTCTCCAAATTCAGAGTGTCTCTAGGTTTCTTCTTCAGTCCCTGTGGATTTGACCCCTACCTGTACTACAACGACCGCATACCTATAGGTTAAATTTGGGAAAAACCAAATTTTGGCATCGTTTATTGGGACCCAATTAAGTCACCTTAGATACTCAATTTCTTTTCGCACCCCAAATTCTCCTTTTTCACCTTTATTTCTCTTCTCTCTTCCCTTTTCTGTTTTTTTGTGTCCTAAAAATCTAAAATCCAAATCGCTCTCTAATACAATGGATTATCTTCAGCAATACCCCAACATAGAACCAAGTTGTAATAAAATTTAAAATCAATTTTGGGAATCAAAAAACTTAAGTAATTACTTTGATCAACCCTTGAATGTTTACCCCGCACCCGATGAGATGTACAATCAATGGGATAATGAATGTTTAAATGATCAATTTCCCACCCTCTCAAGGATGATTGAAGAGTCCAATATTAGTGAAGCCCATAATGTTCCCTATCCCATCCTATCTGTTCCTTAATCATTTCTTCAACAATTGTGTAATCAAATGGAGAAAATGAATTCTGAGGTTTCATCTTTGAGGTTAGAACTACAAAACTTTAAAACATGTGAATAACTCACATTAGAATTTGGGAATTCAGAGTTAGATAATGAATTGAATTGGTCAGGTAATGTTGTAATTAATGCTAAAGAGTGTTTAAATCAGGAGGAAATTGATTTTTTGAATTCAAAAGATAATAAATTGACATCATGGATTGAGTTTCCTAAACATGGCTCTATTAGTGAATTTTTAGGACCACCGATCACTGAACATTATAAGAAATACAAAACATTGATCTCATACCCACTCCTAGAATTCAAATGTACACTTTTGGGGATGAATCATATTTTTTTAAGGAACCTATTCATTCTAAAAAATTTGTAGAATAAACTAATTTTGATTCAAATTTCCAATCTTCTTTAAGAAAATTCAATCAATACAAACTCAAAATCATTGTCCTTCCTTCCCCACTCGAGCATCCCATAATTTGTGTTAAGAAAGAGCTCGGGGTTTTCATTCATTCATCTCATGAAACCCAAAAAGGGGGGTTGATATTTGATTTATTAGGAAATACTATAGAAGAAAAAAGATCAACCATTTCTGATATTCCTTGGATTTCCCCATTCATTTTAGAAAATAGGATTGTTCACGAATTAAATTCAAAATCTTCTTACCAACCACAAGGGATACACATTCTAAATCATGTTGAAGTGGAGAAATATGAGGTAATTAGAATTTTTAAAGTTTTAATTGGATAATTTTTGGGGTTCAAGTTGAGCTAAAGACGTTAAATTGAGCACTGCACAGGAGGCAACCTGTGGTTTTCAAGTTTCCAATCATTTTTTTTAATCACCTTTATATTTAAAATTAGATTAGTGGATCATTTTGATATAATTTTATTCTACCATAGACAGTTGACCTTTTCTTCTTTTATGATTATGGATGGGTATGAAAGGGGAGCACTATATTCATCTGTGTCACACAGTGTGATCCCTGAGTAATACCTTACCCAAAAATTTAAAACAAGACAATGTATCATTAGTTTGATTTAAAAAAACAGGGAAAACCATAAAAATGATGATATGTGGAATTAAATAAATCATTGTGTTGTTTGTTTTTTCTGGTTTGTTCTTCTTTGTATGGTTCAAGGACTATTTTGGGTGATACATGTTCAATCAAGGAGGTTCCTACATCCCCTAGGAGATCAAAGGAGTAATCTGGAGCATTATTAACTTCAACTTAAAAAACCAGGTGAATTTATTCCATGTTTATCAGTTTCAATCACCTCTTTGAACTCCTCTCCTACCCCCCTTCTAACTTTTCTTTTCTTTAAACACTAGAGATAATGTTATTCTATGTTAGGGAAAGATAAAATAAAAATTTTGATCTTGTGTGAAAAAAAATGTGTGGAAGGAAAAATTTCATTAACCTTGAACATGATAACACACATTCCAATCTCTGAAATTGGATATAAAATAATTTTTCATGCCTTGATTTTGATTTTAATGAAATTTTAGGTTCATGTTCATAGATTTTGGAAAGTTCAGTTGTAAAATGTGATTTTTCACCGTTATATTTTCATCCATTTAATAAAAAACACAATGCACTTCCTCTAGATTGTGGGGTTTTAGTTTGAGTTCTTGGGGTCCCATAATAAATGGCATAGGTTTGGTGATCATTTTAATTTTAACATGACTATTCAAAAAAATCAATTGTGCGTAGAGTAATGAATTGACCTAATGTGTGGCTTTCGGCACTTGGGGATCATGACTCCATAGTTGTCTGGCCCGGATTTGGGAATTTTATCTCTATTTGTGGTAATTTGAATTTGATTTTTGATTTATTTAACTTGAGATGATTCCAAATTATGTGATCTTCACTTGGTTCCCTAAGGTCTTTGAGCCTGGAAGTTATCGGCAAAGTCTTGCTACATGGGTTGACTTGATTGAGTTCAATTTCAATTACCATAGAAAAATTGAAAAAAAACCAAAAATAAAATAAAAAATAAAAAAATGATTACTCATCTTATTATTAAAATTTGATTTCTCCTAGCTCTTCCATATTTTCTCCCTCGAATGAAAATTAACCCCCATGTCTATTGTGACGCACAACACTTCATCATACTTAATTGAATTGGGATGAAATATGGCGATGAATTAGAACAAAGGAATGAGCTTGGGATTGAGATATGCCTATGGACATAGCTTTTTTTAAATGATTTTGATGGGTTTCATAATTGTTTGGTATGAGATCTTTGGGTAAAAAATGTGTATTAAAATGTTTTTGGGAAAGGGAATTGAAATTTCATATTTTTGAGATATATTTTACTCGAGACTAGAAAAACTCAAGTTGGGGGTGTGGTTATCCTCTAAAAGAGGCTAATATTCATTGGTTATAATATAATATTCATGTGATTTATTAATCATAGACACCATTATAAGTTCATTTTACACTTTGAACATTATTTCACATTATGATTGTAATTCATTCTTAAAATGAAATATTACATGATACCTTCTTAAACATATCATAAAACACATAATGGTCCTGATTTTATTTTTATATTTTATTCTTAGGTCTCCCATGATATAAGGAACAATTCATTATTTTTGAGCACTTGGAGATTCAATTTGGAAGACCACTAAAGTGGGCTTTGAACCAACCACATTCTAGGCAAAGTGATTTAAATAGAATCCCAATAAAAGAACTATATAGGACAGGATTCAGGCCCAATGATTCTGAAAATTTAAATTAAGATAGAGGAGATTATTTGTAACATTTCATTTAAAAGTGTCCCAAGATAATTCAGATTTTTTAATGGTGTTACAGGTGGCCCAAGTTGATGATTAAATTCTGCTCCAGATTCTGAGGCCCAAAAAAATAATCCACCATTTAAATCATATCTTGCGAACCACGCATTTTTTTGGGCTAAAATTTTACAAGATTTTAGAATACATCTGGGGATACATTTTATCCTTCTCTAGACCACTCCACTTCGGCCTTCTAGAAGGTGATTTCGGCACTTCTTTTCGTTGGATGCAAGCTGGCTCCCACTACAAGGCAAGAGTTGAAAAGTCTCCTCTACATTAAATTTCCACCCACTTTGGCCTCCCACAATTAATTAAAGAGACTTGGGGAGTGGTGTCTAGACTCAAGGCTTCATTTTATCCAATCTAAGGTAGTAGTGGTGGAGGATTTAGGGATCTTGGGTGATTTTTTTCATTGTAATGTTATGTTGTCAATTTGATGTTGTAATCGTTCTTCATTCTCATGTAAGTTGTTTGAATTACATTAGTTCTTTATAAAAGTTCTTAATTTCCTCTTTTTTTATTATTATTTTCACATTGATACCATTTCCCCGTGTTTTGATCTTATTCACACCAACACTTGTGAATTTATTCACACAATGGTGGAGTGATTGTTTCATTGTTTAATTTTTCTTCTTCAATTCCACCCCTATGAGTCTGCTTTCCACTTCATTTGAGATCACAGAATCAGTAGAGGGATAAACACTTATGGTTTGGTCCTAGTTAGTTTCATGAGGAATATTTGATGTTATTTTATGATCTAAAATTCTGTAATAATTTAATTAATTTAATATTTCTATTTGATGATTATTTTCTTCTTCATCTTCTCCAACTTTAACAATGACACATTTTGAGTGCTAGTACAATCCAATTCCTTGGAGTGATCATTAAATTTATCTTCTAAGTGAATTGGTGATTAGCCATGTAATTTTGTAAGGATTAAATTGGTGAATGATGTTGAGAAATTACATCATTTTGTGGATACGTCTTGAATTAGTGAACTGAAACATTATAAGAAAATAAATACATCCAATCTAACCCCAGTAACAACTTAGGATCAACTCATCTCCATTAATTGTTTTAGACTAAGTAATTGTATGTTTTTTATTTATTTTTTCTTTAAATCAAATCACTAGTTTCAAATCAAATCAATCCAAATATTTGGCCACTCCATAGCCAAATATCTCCAAATTTAAAGTGTCTCTAGGTTTCTTCTTCGGTCTTTGTGGATTCGAACCCTACCTGTACTACAACGACTGCATACCTGTAGGATAAATTTGGGAGAAACCACTCTACATGAAAACTAATTTTTTTAGGAGAGTTTTCTCATTACAAGCTAGTGACAACACAGATTTTATCTTCATTCTTAGACATTTCCCCTTAGAAATACCACCCATTTTGGACTTGATAAATCCAAATCTCCATAAACTCTCTTCATCTATTAGTAATATAATTTAAATATTCTTGAGAACTCATTCATATGACTATTTTATAATATTCCCTAGTTATATTTTCAAAACATATCCCATAAAATGGATTTTTTATCTGGAGGATGCTACTGTTGGCTTTGTTGTAAAACACCCCAGTTGGATTTGTATAAAGTAGCCCACAAAATGGGTTTCTCAACCAATGGTAACATTGTCATTTATAGAGACATCCTCTATTCTTGAATATTGTTTTATATTTGGAAACCACAAAATCATGGCTCAAGATTCCCCATCAGTTATCTGAAGAATGTCATAACATTTTCGTCCCACAAGCCCTATTTGGGTTATCATTTAAAAACCCCTTTGGTCAATGTTGTTTGACCTAAAATACCAGTCTCATTAGTATAGATTTCATAACATTAATCTACCCATAAAATAATAAACAATACTATCCAAATTGAAAATCCAAAAAGGTCACTTTGGAAAAAAATTGAGTGTCTTCTCACTAGACCTACATTTCATGTGGTTTAGGCAGAAAAATTAAGCAATAAAAAAATAGGCACAAAACTTGTTAGGATGAAAACTTACAAAGGGAATCCTAGTAAAAATCCCTGTCTCACCCAGCTAAGTCATTTTCATATTGGAATTAGGAAAAATATACAGGTGATGAGATAAAAGACACAAAGTTTTTAGGGTTTTCTATATGACCCTAGAAAACAAATCTTTTCCCCCTATGCACCATAGATTTGGAAAAATTAGATCTCTCCCTCATCATGTTCATTGTAATCATGAAACGATGGATTTAAATTGATTGAGTCATTTTTCAGTGTTTTATTATGAGCATGGTAAGAATGGAAATGAAAAAATAAGTGAACGAGAACAAAAATCGTTTTCATTTATGTTTTGATGGGATAGGGAATTTACACATGTTGGAACCTCTCTATCAAATTTAACAGTTTATCCTCAACATAGGATTTGAAAAGTTGAAATGTACCTGGAACAATTTCTATAGCTTTCTGTTGCTCAACCATTTGAGAAATAGTAGTCTCCTCGTCTTTATGGAGCTTCTCCTACACTGAACCAACAATGTATCTTTGTTTTTGCCAAAGCACCTACCAAGGATCAGTGGAGTTATACTACCTCTTTCTTTTCGACATTTAATTCCACTTCGAGTAGAATTATTTAGAGATACTTATCATCAAGGTAATCTTGGTACTTCACCACCTTCTTGGAGTGGCTAACCTAATCTTTGGTTATGACATCTCTAAGTTACTAAAATTGGTCTGCTAGTTGTTCCTCGTCTTTCCACAATATTTACTCCTCCATTTTCTATATGATCATCTTCACCACATTATGGATCTCTCAGTACATAAATATGCTATACCCCAATATATAAATCTTGAATGGGAGGTGGTGATGCCATGAAAATATTTCTTCAAGAGGTGTCTCTTAAATTATCTTTCATATGTTCTACCAAACTAAAAGGTAAGTATCATATATCTATATATCAAACTTAGAGTCGCTTTAAGAGGGATAGACATAATCTAGAACCAGGGTACGCAACAATCCTCCTTGTTCTATTCCTTCCAAAATAGCCTTAGATCCACCCTTCGATGTTTGTGGGACTAGAATGGAAGCTCCCATATCATGCCTAGTCACTAAAACTAATGGCATTGGATAACAGGTGACACTTATCATTAACACCAAAAGGTAAACAAGTAGAGATGCTAGTGAAGTGACCAAAAAATTTGATGACACTAACCAGTATTTGGGTCGATTGTTGAGATTGATTCCTACTCAGTGTCCCCAGCCTCAACTCTCAGAGTGGGAACCTCCTGATAGGGAGTATCCTCTTGCGTTTACTCTGTAGCCAAGATCAGAGGATCTCGAGGATCTACCACTTCAGGATTCTCCACTACCACATCTAGGATTAGTGGCTATTGATAATCTCCCACTTTAGGATTCTCATTTATCACTCCCTCAGAAATAGAAGTAGGGATAACTTGTATGCCTTGTTCTTGAAGTTCCATTGAGATGTTCTCTACAAAAAAAGTTTCACATGTCAAACTTTTATGTGAAGCATTAGTTGAAAGAAAAATCAATTTTGTTTGGAAAATAAAGGATAATAAAACTCATGTCCATCTAATTCCTTTCAAAAATCCCTGAACTCCTTGAGGGAACCTATAATATCAATTTATAGACTAATTAGATAAATCATTTCATGATATATGTCACAAATCCTAAAAAAATCCTCACCAATAGGGGAATCTGAGGCGCATTACTCGGGACACAAATTAGATCTATCATGAATCCCCTCTATTGACTACTCAGCAAGAGAAACACCGTCAGCCCCCAAAGATTCAGGGTCAACATAAACACATTCATTGGACCATATGAGATCCCTATTATCCCCTTAAGGGGTTATAATGGTATTAACATTGACTATTGTAAGTTCTTTGGTGTGGGTAATGGATCTGAAATATCAGGAGGAGAGAAAAGTTAGAATAAGTGCATGACACCTGAGGGAGTGTGTCTGACATTACAATGGCCCTATCCCCACTCTATAGGAATGGGGGAAAATGAGGCCAAATCTCTAGAAGCTTCATCCATCAGAATAACATATTCATCATCTGGGACCCATGCCTCCCTTGGGGAATCCTCCTCTATCCATGAAGGATTTTTGCCAGACCCCTTAAGAGAGGAAAGTGATGAAGATTCTACAAGATAAAATCATTTTTAGAAATAATATATAAATAAATTCATGATATAAAGTGAAAATATAAAGACCTACTATGTCTCATGCACTGGTCCCACTTTAATTCCCTCTTTCGCTTCATCTCTTGAGATGGCAATGAATCCACCACAGTCCTCTTAGAAGCAGAGACTTGAGGTGACGATCGAGGGGTTCCAACCACCATCTCTTCCATCATTTTCCTCCATCTTTTGGATAATTATAGGGATTAAAGGGCCTCATCCACCATCTCTATAGGAATTCCCATGGTCCTATACCTTGGTGACTCAAGTGTCTCTATTGCTTCTCCTTTTTTAACTGGTACTTTTTATTATTCTTCTTCCAAGAACTGAGAAATAAAATCTTCTCAAGATTAATAATTATGGTTGAAAGAGAGGAAAAGGAAAAGTGGGAAAATAGAAATACATTAGTAGGGTTGATTTAGAAGTACCATTCATCCTTGAGATGAATGATTAACCCCTTAAACACTCCCAAGTCTAACATGTTATACACTTGCTTTATGGATGGGGTCTCATGATCTATTGCATATATTAAAGCCTCAAACTCCTAAAGATACCTCATCACCTATGATAAATTGTTGTCATGGTAGATATTAGAGGGTGATATAATATCTCCCTACTCTAGGATTTTCATGCTAACCATGTTCACCTTATTTTATATCTAACATTAAGATTTATTATCTCCCAAACTTGGATCGCTACTGGTCACACATAATTTGGCTATAATGTGATTGGATGTGAGGAAGACCGGACATCCCTTAATTTATAATCCTTTTATAGCCTCTTTCATTTCATAGAAGAATTAGGGGATGGAGTAAGAGCCTCTTCCTGATGATGATGATTGGACTGCCTTATTGTGGGAGGTGTGGTATTCTCAACCCTAGCATTCACCGTGGTCTTTGTTTGAAAATTCTTTAAAGGTTCTGGACCTTCCACATCATCATCTTCAGTTCAATATTTTTTACCATGAATACCACAACCAACAGTTTTCATGCCCATAAAATGGATAATGGCCTTCTCTAATACCCCCTAAGGGTATGAAGAGATCCATACCTTGGCATACCTAGCCTCAAGACCAATTTTCGTGTCTGATGGAGGTAGAATGATTGAAATTTGTGATAACTCCATGGCCACTAGGATCCAAATCTATTAGTCTACAATAAATAATTCTAAATCCTAACATTATATGGAGATAAATGCTTGACTATTTAAGACAATTAAACTAGAGAGAAAATCAATATAGAGCATAATCCTCGTAGATGATCTCACTGTCAATGTGAGCTGCCATTATGTTGTCTCGAAGTGCTATCATGTACAACCTCAGCTCATAATTTTGTTCCTTACCATCAGTGATAAATGTCCCTTTTGGTGAGTTATTTTGAAACAAAATGTTGAATTATCTAGACACATTTATCATCCTCATCACCTCATCGTGCTCCAGGTTCAGAGGCCAGATTCTAGATAAAGCTTGAAGGAATGGTTGGAATCAGCTACTAGAGATTTTAACTGGGTTCAACACAGTATATGAATTTAAGTGTGCTATTATAAACACCCATAACACTTGAAATAGCCTTTGAATTATAAATGATCCCTTATCATTGTATTTATTTAGAAAAAATGGTAAATTCTTTCCAGTGCAGGGGAAACCAACTGTATGTACTCCCCCTATGCTAGTATGGTCGCTATAATAGAATCCCCTAGAATCACACTACCATTGGACTTACAGACCAAAAGCAGATAAATTCTTAGAAACATAGTAAGAAATCTAGTTAGGAGAGTCTTTTCATAAACCTTTGGGTTTACCTTATAACCCTAGTGGGTGTATTTTCCTTTATACTATGTAGGCCAAAATGTGCTAGGAGAACCCTGATTCTCTATAGTGGGACATACTATGGGGCTCTTGCAAGGGGGATCTTCTCCTACTGGATCTAGAAAATCGTTCATCCATATCACAACATGGATTTCACCCCTAGGGAGAGGGTCTTTATGTTTCAATTTATTTTCCATCTTGAAATTTTTTTGGGAAAACGATGGTGTCCTTTCAGTACCATCCCATGTTGTCTTTAGTGGGATGAACTCTTCATAAATTTCCCCAAGAATGGGTGCACCAAAGATTCTATATACATCCCTCAAGTAGATTTCAAATTCACCATGCATCAAGTGAAAATAATTTGCATACAGACTCCATCATCTTAGCAATTCAGTGATGATATCTATGTTCTTGTAGACATAGGTTTGTCTTGTCCTCATAGCTTCATATATATTGACATATTGTAGCTATTTGTTGAATTATATGTAAGTCCAGTGCACCGAGTATGCATGTATCCACTTAGGTATGACTCCCCCTCTAGAATGAAAACCCCATTCCTCCTTCCAACCATGCATCTGATCTTTCTATGAGGTGTGGAAGCTTGATTCATAAAAATGAGGCCTCAATTATTTTATTTATAGAATCAGATATGGAGTGAAGCTACTATGATTCATGATAAAACTAATGGAATCCATTCCTAACTTAATATAAGAACACTTGAATGAAATTTTGGCATACGGGTATTTGATATGCTTCATGAACCAGGACACCAGGAAGTAACTCTGAACCACAGGGATAAAGGAGTCCCTCATAATTCTATGATCATAAAATGGTAGGTAGTAACTTTTTGGGTACTTATAATGGTATTATTCCCAACTCTTCACTAGATCTGGAAGAGTAGACTCAACCACATTGTAGTACTCTATCCCAATAACTTTGATCATCTTGGAGGAATGTGCAACAGCTTGTTCAGCAGAAGTCATTAGGTCTTCCATTGAGAACCTATAAGAAGGAACCAAGTTACCCCATTATGTTGAAATATTAACCTAGAAAGGTTAAAATTCAAACTTAGAGGAATTCAAAAAATTTACAAAGGAAGGAACTCCCACAACCCCTTTGACCAGGTTCCTCATGCAACCCCTTCATCTAAGTTCCATGCGCAGCACCTTCACTGAAGTGGTTGTACCTTTGGAAAATTTTCAAGAGACCTTCATGAAAATGGAAGCATGACAGAGTTGAGAAAAACACCTTCGTAGTGAGAGAACAAAACCAAAAACATGGAATTCAAGGAAAATGAAAAAGGGACAAGTGGTATTTATAGAAACTTATAGTATTCACTAAGGATTTTTTCACCTGGTATGTGTCGAGGACCTTCACACGGACCTATGACATATCCCTTTACTGAATCCCTACAAAATTTACAAAAACACCCTTTATAATATTTTCCCCATTCTACCTCAGGACTAGAGCCTCCACTATTGATCGGATCTAGCTCTGAGGGGAGGGGGCTTTGTTGACACTCCATTTTTTCAATTGGAGTGAAAATATTATGAAGTGTATCTTATGCATGTTAAAGTACTAATAATATGCAATGAGAATAAAATGGATTTTCCCACATCAGTATGTGCATGCACACCTGCACATCAGAAGGCTATCGCAGTCCCCCACCCCCCTACGCAGCACTGAATGGAAGGTCACCCCTACACAGATCACCTAAATTGAGAACTTTCACATGATACCTACACGGTCAACCTCCTATAACTAGGGTCCCCTTGTTTCCAATAAATAGAACCCTAGGGAACTTCATTTTCAAGACTAAAAAATCAGAAGAATCCCCCAATATCTTATCACACAACCCCTTCACCCAGCTCTCTGAAAATCCATCTAGTAGCTCTTCAAATCCCAAGTGAAGTGATAATTAAAGGGGATAAGTGAGATCAAAGTACCTTTAGGGTCCGAAACACAAGACACATGCCTGAGGACCCTTCTTTTATTAAGTAAATAACCACTTGTGTGAGGCCCCTCTCCCATACGAGGGACTTGTGTGATACCCATCCAAGGACACTTGAGGAGACTCTTGGTGTTTAGGTTAATTTATCTACAATGTTTTTCTACCCAAGTGATACATTTCCCATGGAATACCTAACTCGTGTAGGACTATACCCCCTATGTGAAGCACATCTATTTCTTCCCAGGCCCTGTGTGAGGAACCTATTACCCCATAAGATAGTAGTTGCATGATCCCCTCTTTGAGCCATCTTCCAAGCCACCAATGGTAGGAACCATCTCTATATGGTCCCCTTTTCTGAAGGGGACCAAGTTGAAACCTCCATAGAAGCCTCTAAACATAAAATACTATGAATAGGGACACATCAGCATGTTTCCCATTTGGATTTTAATTTCTAAGATCAAAGTTTTCCCAAACATTTTATACTATATGGTTAGGGTATTTTGGGTGCATGTGGTTTTACATTCCCATAGTCATGAAGACCCTGATCCTAGAGGTGGTGCTTGGGAACTCCCAGTCTCAGATACTAGGGTTTGGACCATGTCTTACCCTTTTTATCTCTAAGACATAGATCCTCCAGTTCCAGGAAGTGAGGGAGAGGATAACTCTTGAATTTCCATTTGACATGGAATTATATCCTCCTCCCATACTACAAACCCAATTTTAGTTCATCCACCTTAGAGTAATTTCCAAGCCTTTCTTGTAAGAGGATTCAATCTTTCTCATATTCACCTCTTGGTTTATATTTGTGTGGTTAGTCCAACATGACTATCCTGGATACAAATATCTAAGAGGTTATGGGTACCAGATCTCTTCCCAACTCTTGTTTCCACATCCTCTTCCACCAATAGAGGAGGATAAGTGTGTTGTTTTATAGATATTTAGCATCCCATTGTTTCTCACATTAAATCATGACACATAACAACTCATGTGGGATAAAATTCTAACCAAAATCATGAAACCCACATGGTCATATGCATGTTTTAGCAGAGAACCTTTTTTTTATTCCTCTCACCATCCTTTAGAGTGCCACCCAAGGCGTGAGTCCTCAAGGCCATGTATCCTAACTCTTGGAAAATCATATTGTGTGGTTTCCAAAATATTTCATCTCTATTTTTTTTGATATGGCCTCTCCAAAGAATGCATCCCATGTGTTCAAGGTTTTGGAATTCCATCCGATAGTTACTTCCTCCACCCACCGCCCTTCGGTGGTGTCGGTTCAGGCTACCTTTGATCCGGGCTCTAGGTCTCTGGTGGTTGTGTCCTCCCCACTAGGGGTCCCCAGGCCCCTCTCCTCATCAGCGACGCCTCATTTTTTCCTTAAAGGAGGATCTATGTGGAGATACCTCAAGCATTTCTATTCCTTGTATTTAGCATATCGATCTGTTTTCCCATTCGGTGTTGAGAGAAGACTCGCACGTGTCACTGGTCATCCCTGTTTCAGCATTCATTGTTGCTTTGGTTAGTTTTAAATGGATTATCATGCTGTATTTTGGTGTAGTTAAAACTCCCCTTTTGGATTTCAAGTATTTTTTGGACTCCTGGGGTTTAAAAGCGGTGTCTCACATCTTGGTGTTTCACCAGAGTTCATTCTGTCTGGTCCTCTCCTCTAAAGCAGATTTCATTCAATCTTGGTGAAAATTCCCTCGATTGATGGGTTGATGGTGCTTCAATATTTTGCGATGGTCTGTGGAAGTGCATAGGGGGGAAGAAATATCGCAGGCTGTTGGTTAGATCAGCTTACAAGGTCTCCCTCTTCCCTTCCAGAATGGCACTTTCCTCAAGTCCATTGGTGATTCTTTGGGGGGTTTTCTCTGTGTAGATGAGCACACTCATCACGGGAAGGAAAATATGTTGTATGAAATCTATATTGATCTTTATCTCTCTATTATGATCTCATAGAAGATTTCTATGAAGGTGCAGGACTTCGCAGATTGGTCTCAGGACATTGTTTACCTAGTGTTTCCTAAGTTCTTCTCATCTTGTCTTATTTAGGGCCATTCAGAACAAAACTTTAGGAAACATCACCAAGGTGGCCCTCACCACTGATCCAGTGTCTCTAATACTAGATCTCCATCCATTCAGTCACATGAGGGGTCCTGTACAACCTCAATTCAACCTACATCCTTAGATTCCTCCCTTTCTCCTATCACCCCATCCATGCCCTCTCCCGCATTCCTAGAACCTAGCTCTCCTCCCTTTGGCTCAGGGGATTTTCCTCATTTGTAGTCTATTTCTCCCTCCCTTGGCTTAGATGTGCTCTCATGTTTGGCTCTAGTTTCCCCCAATCCAAGTGGCATGTGGTTGGGTTCTATGGTGTCTCTCGAGTGGTCATGGGCTTCTTATTATATGTTTCTCATAGGGGCATTTCTTTAATTCTTCATGATTTCTTCCTCAAGTCCCCTAGCCACTTCTTTCTTACCCATTCCCATTCCAACTCCGGCCTCAAGTTCCTGATCTGAGCGGTTGGCCAAGGATGATGGGGTTCAGGGGGGCGGCCTTCTATCATTAGAATATCCCCAAAGGCCCAAGAGGTTTCCATGCAGTGTTCTCCAGGACTATAGTGATCAGCCTCTCATGAAGTTAGGTTTCATGTCTCCTAGTGCTCATCCTTCTGTCATAGTTCCTTATGATGTTTGGGAATCTGTGGAACCGGGTCCCTAGTCCCGGTCATCCCAAAGTTATGTGAGTTGTAAATCTTCTAAGTTCTCATCTAGGTCCCATCCCCAATCCTCAAATACCTCCAACATGATTCCAGGAGCATGTACAGGGTGGATGAAAAAGAATATGTTGGATAGGTAATTCCCTACATTCCTCTTAGAAGAGACCATGGTGCTCGAGGCTAAAGTCGGGCCTCCCTCATTGCAATTATTCTAATTATCATCTAGAACACCTAAGGAGTTGGGGAATGGGTGAAAATAGATTTCATATCCTCAGAATCTAAAATACACAAATCCAAAATGGAAGTGATCCTCCAACACAAGAAGGCCCCTACTAAGATTTTTGAGATTACTCGTAAAGTGAAAATGCATGCATCCATGCATGCAGACCCTATCAACAAACATATATGGATTTTCTAGCATAAGGAAGTTATAGTTGATACGGTCCTTGTGGGTGACCATCATATCACTATGAAAATTTCAATTGGTGGGGACTCTTTTTTTGTCTCCTTTATTTACGGAAGTTGCAATGCACAAAGAAGGGAATTTATGTGGTTCAAGTTGAATGCGTTCAATATTGGGTATTAGCCCTAGGTGGTGGGAGGGTATTTTAATGTTGTTTGACTCCCAGATGAAAAGAAGGGTTTTGGGGATTTTCTGAAAAGTTCTAGCATTTCCTTATCTCAGTTCATGGCTGAAAAATGGATGGTGGACTTGGGCTATTCAAGAGACCCCTTCACTTGGTGTAATAACTGCAAGGGTGTAAATTGAAGCTAGAGCGACTCGATCATTGCATCACCAACGCCCACGCTATCTCCATGTTTCCAAATGAAAAGGTGACCCACTTGACCCATAGTATCTTTGATCACTCCCTACTCTTGTTATCCCTGTGAAGGAGGGAGGTCTCACAGGAAAGGTTCCACTTCTCTATCCAGTGGTTGAGTCTCCTTGGCAATCACTGGCTGGTTAGGAACATTTGGGTGGAACCATCTCAGGGCCACTCCTATTTGATTATTCATTCCAAGTTACAGTATCTCAAGAAGGAACTCCAAACCTAGCCTCAGTCCCTCCCCCCTGGATCAAGAGTTGGATGCACTCAAACTTGAATTCAATTGGCTCAAGGCTAGCCTTGAGGCAAACTAGGATGACTCAGTCTTTGGAGCACTTATTGAGAAAAGGAACAACCTGGCGGTTATGGTTCTCTTGTAGGAGTGAAATTAAAGGGAAATCTCACGGATCAAATGGATCAAGGATAGAGAAAAGAATACAACATTTTTCGTGCATTCATTCGGGAGAGGAGGTGTGTTATCAAACCAAACCTATCTATGGAGGATGGAACTTTCACAGATGATAGAGAGGTGGTAGGGGGTTGGATCTCTCTCATTTTAAGGATCTTATTTCTGGTTCATCTATGACCATGGTTCAGGGGTACCCCTCCAGGGAAGCCTCATTATGGGAGGGGATTCAAAGAATTGTGTCTATCCAGGACAATGATCTGCTGGAAGGTATTCCCGTGGGGGAGTAGATTCATGAGTCCATGTTGAATTTGAATCCAAAGAGTATAGTAGGCCCTGATGGGTTCCTTGTTTCCTTTTACAGGGGCTCTTGGGAGGTTGTGAGGAGTAATATCATCCATGACATCCTAGATTTCTTCCATGGGGGGGGGCTTCCTCAGATCGCCTTAGCAACGACTCCATGCTTCTTCCAAAGATCAAAGATCTTTCCTCCCTCCACCACTATCATCCTATAAGAATGTGTAATTTCCCTTACAAAATCTTCTCGAGTTTCCTTAATAGGTGTTTGTCCAGATTTCTTCCTAGTTAAATTTTCATGGAGCAACATGGATTTGTGAAGGAATGTTCCATTTAGTTGTACATGAGAAAGGTGTATGATAGGATGGAGTGGGGATTTATCAACAGGGTCCTTTCAATGATGGGTTTTTCTTCTTGGGATTCCGACCTCATCTTCGGATGTATTAGCTCGTCATGGCTGGATGTATCATTCATGGGGCATACTCAGAGCTTTAATAAGGTCATATAAAGACTAAATAAAGGTGACCCATTGTATCTGAGTATATTTATTCTCATGCAGGATACTCTCAGTAGGCTGATCAAAAAGGGTATTTATGATGGGGTAATCCTGCCTTTTCGTAGGAAGTTTAGGCTCCATTCCACATCACATTGATGTTTTCCAAGGATACGATTATCTTCATGAATGCGAAGAAGAGATCTGTCCATGGAATTAATAAAATCTTAGAGTAATATTGTTATTGGAGTGTCCAAATCTTCAGTAGGGAGAAGAGAAACTTCTATGGTTTTGAATCATGAAATGAAAGCACAGTGCGTGATCTAGGTATCAGTTTGAACATGCAACATGGAGTCTTTCCCATGGAGTATCTCACCTCTCCAATTTTTCTAGGCAGACTCTGTAATATGGACTTCTACAAAGTGGTGACCAAAATAATGGGTTGAATTATTAATTGGAAAAATTACTTTCTATCCTTTGGCGGTCGTATCTCTCTTGTCAATATCATTCATTCAACAATCCCAGTGCATGATCTTGCTTCCTATATTGTGTTGAAGGGTGTCATAAGGTCCATTAATAGTCTCCTCACACTTTTTATCTAGGATTCTCAATCTGAGGGGAAGAGACATTGGGTTTCATGGAGGAAGTTGGCAAGGCCTATTCATGAGGAATCGATTAGTGTTAAAAGTTTGGTGATCACAATTCAGTCCATGCATGCGAGGCTCACCTGGGAAATTATCTAGGAGTGTACCCTATGGGGGAAGATTATATACCAAAATCACTAGACCAATTATGCTTCCCCTTCATAAAATGGGTCATCCTTATGGTCCCCTATGTGTAGCATCATCTTGAACATCCTTCCACAGTCTCAATGGATCATTGGTCAAGGAAACGTCCTCTATTGGTTTCATAACTGGCCGGGAAGCATGCTTGCCTATCCCGGGTGTCCTGCTCCCACGATCTTCTTCAAGGAATCAATCTAGCATCCACCCTTTTTTAGATTAGTTCTGAATCCATATTAGTAGGAAATGTTTGACTCCATTATCATTACCTCAGAGTAGGATAGGTGTGTTTTCACTCCCTCTATCTCAGGGAAATTTAACTCAAAATATTGTTAAAGGATGATCGACTATCAAGGACAATATAATAGATGGAATGAGACAACCTGGTACAAAAAAATCCTTCTAAACTCAACTTTCTCTCTTGTAGAATTCATAACAATGTCATGTCATCTGATTTCAATGTCAAATGACTCAACATTTTCATGGATTCCTGTTTATAATGCTGTCTAGAAAAAATAAAAGAGATCATGAGCCATATTTTCTTTTAAGGGGATTAGTATCTCATGGTTTGGAGAACCTTTGGGGTGTTTACAGATTACTCACCACAAGATGCCCGCATTGATGTGTTCTTAGAGCACTGGTTTCCGGGGTCTGAGGGTTCAGAGGTGGGAAAAATAGCATGTTCCTTAATCTTTATTGTGGGATATTTGTGCTTATGGAAATACAGGAATCGATCTAGGTTTGAGGTGTTTACTTCCACTGGTTGGTCCATAGTTGGAATATCTTAGTTCATGCAGGTTGATCTGGTTTTCCATTCTAATAACCAGAAAGAGGCTCCATCTATTCATTTGTTGTGTGTCCCTGTGGCTGTGGTTCATCACATAACCTCCAGGGGCGTTGGATTTGATGGGTTACTCCTAAGGTCATCATAAATCTCAACACAGATGGTACTTGTATCCTAGGGGACATATGAGGAGGTGGGGTGGTTTGTGATTCTTGGGAAAGTGTTTTCTTGGTGTTCACAGCTCACTTCGGGAGTGGCAGTTCTGTCCGGGCTGACGCCAGAGCTGTTCTCTTGGGTTTTTCCATCTGCAAGAAATGGGACATTCATATTTCCCAGGTGGAGACAGATTATATGATTATCTATGATTCATTTCTTGGTAAAGGCTCCATTCTTTGGTTAATCTCTTACATCATTAGGAAAATCAAGTCCCTTCTGAGCAACAACAATATAGTCTCCCTCACTTGGCGGGAGGGGAACAAAGTGGCAGACTAATTGACCTCCCTAGAAGCTCTTGGTACCCTATTTAGTTTACTTTATGACTCTTTCTTACTTAAACCTGATGAGGTGAACTTTATTCAGTCTGATTCCCTTGTTCTGCATTACTTTCGGCCTCCATAGGTCTTGGTTTATTTCTTTCCATGTAGCTCTGCTTGCCTAATAATAAAAATTATAATGTTTATGATGATCACCTATTGTTTCTCACACATAACATAAATCATATGGGATTAAAGGTAAATGGTTATCATGACACCCACATGATTATAAAACAATTGGAATCCTTTTCAGGATAAGATCTGAAAACCAATCCATAGCATCCTCCTCAGGAATAAGCCCCAAAATCCAATCTTGTGAATCCTTTTCAGAAGTAAGCCCCAAACTAAACCAGTTCCTATGAATCCTCCTTAGGTGTAATCCCCAACCATAACCCCCATTCAAAAATTTAACCTTATTCTGTAATCCCTGAAATATTAAACTATGATAACTCTTATTCATACTATAATTATTATACATAGGATGCCTACCTAAGGCCTGAGATTAATGGGACTCCTCCTTAGGTATAATCCCCAAACAACACTCCAAATCACCATGATTTGAGACATCCTTCATGGTCCCTTTCACATGGAATCCTCTTTAAGAGTAAGAACCAACTTAATACTCTCAAAGGTCCATAATCCCCTATGAAAAATAGCCTATGCGGGCCTTTAATAGACAGGGGTCATCATAGCAAAACTTTGTGGTCTTTGATTCTAGTCCAAATGGGATATATAGAAAGCCTCCCTAAGGTAAAAACCCAAAACTCCAACTGAACTATGTGGGATTTTATTCCTGTATTTATGGGATATGTAGAAACCCTCCTGAGGTCCAAACCCAACACCCTAAATCAACCCTATTCTCTTTGGGCCACATTCCCAGTAGGGTCTAATTCAACCTGGGAATCCATAACCCTTCTAGTTTCCCTAGGCCTCTTTGGCATAAGTCCCATACAAAAATTTGACTATCCACCTTTTTCCTAGATATCCCTACAATGTGGTGTTAACCTACATGTTTTAGTCCTTGATGTTCCTCATTAAGTGGTATTGAACTATGTGGGTTTTGATTCCTTTCACAAGGATATATAGGAATCCCATCCATGGGAATGATCACAACATCAAAATAACTCCCATATCCGTGAATGATGACACGCTCTAGAGTACCACCTTTGTGGATAGAAAACCAACATCATCATAATAGCAACCAAATAATCTCAAATCAATACATAAGAGGATTCCATTTATGGAGAGCCTCAAATACATACATATATATCTATTGATGGAGAACCTAATATATATAAAGATGAATCTATGATCCATACATATTGATAACTGATTGTTAATTTAGGGTTGACCCACATCATACTTGGTAATTAATAAAGTATTTATGAAAATATATTAAATCTATAATAGAGTCCCATAGTAGGAAAAAAATTCCCCCCAAAAGGGTGTGATGAGCCCGACCTCCCATCCTCTTGACCAATGTGTGTTCTTAAGCATTATTGGAATAACTCCCCAATGATAACCTACCTTTGGAAATTAGTTACATAAAGGATATAGAATTTTTGGGTGTTTCTAGTTCCAAAAATAAACTCATTGGAAACCATTTGGAAATAGTGGGCTTGATGTGAACAATTGCACACCATTCAAAGCCCTGAAATTGACCTTTGGGCGACAGGATTCTATCAAAAACAATAACATGAAGCGATAAATTTCTAACTATGTACCGAAATGTTGGTTTTTAAGTAAGTAAAAGTTGTGATACAACAATATATAGTATATAACCTATTTTTGTTCTGATATAGAAATGGATTGACATTACTATGTCCTTTTTCACATGACTACTAAAGACTCATAAAAAGAATGATGCAATGTGGATTATTGTTTATTTACTAACCAAATATTCACATTTCTTATTTATAAGAGAATATTTTGCACTTTATTACCTCAAAAGTATCTATATTTATCAAGTTTTAAGACTTGATGGTGCACCTATTTTGACTGTGACTAATTTTGATCACTGTTTTATATCAAAATTCTATAAGAGACTTTAGAAGGCTGTTAATATTAAGCTTCATATGAGCATTTCCTACCATCCTAAAATTTATGGACAATCCAAAAGGACTATTCAAACATTATAAAACATGTTGAGATCATGCTCACTTGACTTTCAAGGTATTTGGGGTTAGTATTTACTTTTAGTAGATATTTCCTATAAAAATAGTTCCTATTCAAATTTTCAAATAGAACTATATAAAGCATTATATGGAAAGAAATATCATACTCCATCTTATTGGAATGAAGTTAGTGAAAGGAAAATTATATGACCAAAACATAATGAAGATAAAATAGAAAAGGTAAATTCTATTTAAGCTCATATAAAAGAAGTTCAATGTAGGTAAAATAGTTATATTGACAATCGAGGGAAGTATTTGGAATACCAACTAGGAGATCATGTTTTCTTGAGAGTATCTACATGGAAGGGTATCATAAGGTTTGGTAAGAAGGTAAATATGATCCAGAGGTACATTGGACCCTTTGAAATTATGGAAAGGATTGGAGTTGTGGATTATCATTTGGAAATTCCACAAATCCTCTCTAATATACTTGATATGTTACATATATCATTATTAAGGAAGTAAATTCCAAACCCAATGCATGTGATCACTTTTGAAGAGATAGAATTAGAACATGATCAACCTTACTATGAAGAACCCATATAGATTATTGATACTATAGATCATGAATTTAGGAATCATATGACTCAACTAGTTAAGGAACTTTTTAGAAAACAAGAAATGGAGAAAGCAATGTGGGAACTAGATGATGTTATGAAGAAGAACTACCCCATTTTGTTTAGAAGGTAACATCCATAAAATTTTGAGGAAGAAATTTTTGTAGGATGGTATAATGTAACACCCCATGACTTTATAATATATTCTTTTTAGAATAAATTTAATTTCTTTGATAGCTTGTGATATACGCAACATCGAGTTTAAACAAAACGCAATACTCAATAACAATAAAATTATTTAAAGATGAAAATTATATCCTAGCCATTAAGGAATAACTAAATTATGAAAATTATATAAATAAATTAAACTATTACATATTTATTATAAAGAAAATAATAATCATGTTAAAGAAAATGAATTTTTTTCTAAAAAATAGTATCTTTTCTAAAAGGCGGTATAGTGTCACTTTGCGCAAATAATGTAAAATTATTTTTTAACAATTTTATAAGATTTATTTTACAACATGAAATTAATTTTTTAAATCATAATATAAAAATTATCTTAGGGTGGATTTGTTGGGTCTTTTCTGATAAGTTTTATTTTTTGATGAATAGTGAAAAAATACTATTTTTTGTTAAAAAATGCCTTTTCATTTAAAGCATTTACAAGTCACTTTTTATTAAAAAAAATGATTTAAAAGAAAAATTAGTTAAATTATATTATAATTAATCCAATTTAGGTTATTTTAATCAATTATATGATCAATTTGTATATAAAACATTTTATACTTTTGAATGTTTTCTTCAGAAAAACTGTTTTTTCGACACGTCTACGGGTTTAATTTTAAATAGAATTATGTCACTTATGTGAATTTAATTTGGTAAAATAGATTCCGTGTTTGAAATAATAATAATTTATATTAAAAAATAAAGAAAAATTAATTTTTTACTATAACAAATAGTGAAAATAATAAAAATTAATTACCATGGTTAAGGTGAAAACTGGTTTATCGGGAATTAAACTAAAAATATAAGGGTTACAAATGACCTAAAATTTGTTAAAATACCATTTTGTGAACCTATTTTGACATTATAACCTATAAGGTTCGATAATGAACCATTTTGGTTCCTTTTATCTAGTTAAAAATATGGGTACACCTTATTCATTTCAAATATTCCATATGTGTCCTCCCCCTACATATTAAAGGACACTCACTCCCTTCACTTATTCACACATATCAAGACTTTTTTTGTTGAAATTAAACTAAAATAATATCTCAAAAACATTCTTATACACATTTTATATCTTCTTTACTTCTAAAAAACCCAACCCTAGTTTTCTTAAGAGTAGATCCAAAGGAGTTTTCTTTTGGAGAAGGTAATTATCTTAACGAAGCACTTTCATTTTCTTTATTTTTTTCCATCTTCAATTATATATTAAAACTTAAAATAAAATAAAAAATATTAAATCACGTATACTGGTATAATATTATGTTTATTTAATAATATTTATCCATCTCATCCTCCATAAAATTTGAAACAAAATCATCGATCGTCTGTACGGAGGACTACTGCCTCACAAACCGATGCAACTCATGTTCCATCAAAATATCTCATGATTGTATATAATTTTTAATTTAATGTATATATATAATATTTATTATATTATTATACTCATGTAATTATAACCTCACATATACCTTATTACTTTCCATTCGTTTTAAAATATAATAATTCCGCTACTCTATACGGCGGACTACCACCTCACGAAGTGATGTGATTCGTTTTTTTTACTTATGATTTATATGGAAGGTAATAAAGATAAATTTAATGATTATATTTTATATATGTTAAGTGATGTTTATTATATAAAATTAATATATCACCCACTTCCTTAGCCTTTCTCCCATTAACAGATGATATCGTCGCTCGCGCATACATACAACTTACTGTCTTCGCAAAGTGATCTGATTAATTTTTTATATCCAATTTTAATGAATGTTTTTAAAATATTATATAATGAGTATATATGATATTTATAAAATTATTATAATTTTTTATATTATGGATATATATCCGATTCAAAATAATCTGAACTTTCATGGAAAACACACATGAGAAAACATGGCAATGAACACCCGAAACAGTGAAAATAATGAAATAATATTTAAAAAAAGTGGTAAAATGATATAATAGGATCATATATGATAATATAAATATGAATATGGTTTTGGTATAAATTAATAACACAATTAAAACCATTATATAGAAGTTTAAATTATATTCATCAAAAAGGAAGTGCGGGGTAAGTGATTTTGTCTCAATTTATATTTCATTGAGACATATTTGTTCATATGAAAAAATTCACTTTTATGTGGTGTATATACTAATATTTTATATATTTAACATGAATAACTATTGATATATGATTTTATTATAAAAACCTACAAACTATTTAATCAATGGTCACCTCTCATTTCTTATTTAATTTTGTGATTGTTAACTTTCTCTTTAGATAATCAATTTACTATGATCATTTATCATTGGAAATTATATTTACCTTAAATATCCATATTATTTATATCATGGATATTATTATTTCTAAAATCGTATACCATTTATAAATATAGTGTTCACTTTTAATTATATTTGATTATCTGTGGAAATATTGATAAATTTGTATTCTTTACTCAATACAAATATTTAGTGATAAGGCACATTACTCATGAATTAAATTAATTATTCAATATTTAAGGATTTATTTGGAAATGTAGTGATGGGTGGGGCCTAGTTATAGATATTCCATCGATGCATCAGTTTTATCATGTGTTAAATCAATAAGATAGAATTAAATGAGTTTTTAAACAAATTTATAAAATGCAATATGAAGGGTCTTGACATTAGAGGTATAATGATGCCATAGATTATGAAATCCAATAAATAAGCATTTAATTCATTAAGAATATAGTTTTTATTGTTATAAATGAGCTTTTTTATTTGATATTATCTCTATATTCATTTAATTATTAGTTTTTTAATTAAATGGAATGTGTATTCAGTTATTTACCTTTCCATATTGATTATTCCTTACATAATCATGATAGTCAAGTTAATGATTAAATAAAAAGTGTGTTAAATTATTCACCTTTCCATATTGATTATGAATTATTGATTCATGATATCTTCTTTTGTTTGTAACTCTTACCGATCATTTTATCTCACCCTTATCTTGTTTCTTTTCCAAGGGATATGAAGATGAATTCATTGAATGTGTTTAATGATTCCGAATGTTTTCCATTAATATTTTTTTTTATTACCAATGTAAAATGATTATCATGTATGTATTTGTTTCAATAATACTACTAAACTAACCTATCCTTGGTAATGTGATCCATTTTACCTTATGATAATGTAATAAATTAGACACTAACTTTAGTTTACTAGAGTCAATGTTTTTACATGGATAGATATAATTTAATATATAGATTCTTGATGACATGTTAAGTTCTTGAATTATTGACTTTGGCGGAGCTTGGGATATCCATTTGGTACTGGTTATATTTTCTTATAATAATAGTTACCAATTTTAAATTTAGATGGATTTTTTTTAGGCCTTTTATAGAAGGCCATGTAAATCTAAGTTTTTTTTGTCAAAAATTAATGAAGATTCCATGGTTAGACAAATTTAGGTCTAATAGAATATAGTGAATATTCAATTGATTCATACAAGAATTGTTACAGAATAGATATGATATAATTCCTATGTTGACCATCATCGATGAGCATTTAATTTTCTGTTGGTGACAAGGTTTTATTGAGAGTTTCACCATAGTTGGGTCACTAGAGATTTGGGAAATTGGGAAAATTTACATCGAGGTTTATGGTCCCTTTAATGATTTTTTAGTAGATGGGGAAAGTGTATTTCATTTAGTACTTCTACTGCATTTTACTTTGATCCACGATATTTTTTATGTATCAAAGCTCATGAGGTATCTATATGACCCTTCACATGTTCTGAGAATAGATTATCTTAATGTTGAGCTTGATTTATCCATGACTGATCATCCTATTAGTATTGTTTATTTTCGGAAAAGGGTACTTCTTTAAAGGATAATACATTAGGTATGTTTTATATGGAAGCATGGTTCTCATTCTCAAGAGATGTGGGATTTTGAGGCATTGATGAGAAAGCAGTGGCCTCATCTCTATGTTATGGATCTTTCTTGACAGGATTTCTAGGGAAAAAAGTTTTTTTTTAGAGGTTTAAAAATGTTGTTACCATATTTAAGGTATCTTTTGAATCTTGTTATTATTCCCCTTTGGTTTTTTATTATCTCATGGTGTTTCAGGTAAAATTTAGAAAAATTTTGACACTTTATGGGCAGTGCGTGATTGGCGCATGATTTTTCAAAATAGTGAACCCCCTAGTGAAAACCATACACCCTAAAAAGTAGGGGATTCATGGTTGGTAAAAAGTTTTCTAAACTATGTTACAACCTAGAGGAAACTGTGAATCCTAGAGAGTGGGGGTGCATGATTAAGGTGCGTGGTTTTTTTAACCATGTGGTCCCCTTAATCAAATTTTGTTCATGGGATATTAAGCCCTTGAGAATTTAATTAAAAATCCCAGGACCCCACGATTTTACCCCAAATTGACCCCCACTCAGCCTAAATCATTTTTCTTGGTCTTGAAGGCTCTCAATAAGTGGTTTTGTCTCCTCAAACCCCTTATCTTGGTGGATTAAAGAATGATTGATCTCGTTTGATCTCATTTAGGTTAGTGGGTCTTCTCTCATGTGTTTTCTTTTGATCTTCTATTCTATTCACCTTATAGATTTATAGATCATAAAGTTATTGATGGATCTGATCTCTATTTTGATGGATATTTATTATAGGCTTTTTTCCTTAATCTCCTTTGACTTTATTCTTTATTGGTGTTCCCCAATACATGTGTTTTGTTATTATGAGTGATGATAAAATGTAGGTGGTTCTATAAATATTTACCCTTCAATTGAAACCTTGAACTGCTTTGTTAAATTTAAACATGTTTTTAAATGATTTAATAAATTTAATTCTAAATGATTGATGTTGTATTTTGATATTTTCAGGGAAATTGTGAAAACCCCCCAATATCAACGTGATTAAAATTATTGGGTGGATTTGAGAAAAATGATATATTGATTTGAATTTTTTTGATTAAATTTATTTGACATTGATCCTTGATAAAATGAATTAAATTGGACGATGATTTTAAAGGATATTAATTTGATGAAAACCATGATTAGGTTTTGGAAATAGAAAAGGCATGTTGAAAACTAAGATTTGACAAGTTTATTTGGAACTGATTTGAAATGGATGATTTTCCCCAGATTTAATGAAATAATGATAGATTGATTAAAGAACATGGAATATTGGGTAGTTTTTGTGTGTTTGGGACAAGCATTCTAGGATATGAACTCTATAAATGGATTGATGATTACAATGATAAATAAACAAATATTTTACTGATTCCCTATAATATTATCCCCTAATGGGTGTAGTTTTATTTCCTATAATGGGATCCCCAAATGGGTTATTAACATGAGTGTGCACACATATACTTTGAGCCATGATCACTGATGAGTAGTGTCAGGATCCTATAGCTATAAGATAAATTATTGTAGGTCATTTGACCATGGTTATTAATTTACTAGATTTGATTATAAATGTTATTGATTATATAACTATTTTATTCATTCCTAATTATTTAAAAAAATGTTTTATATAAAATTTTCATTCAATAATTTTTTGAGATATCTTCTATTGGTTTTTTTGATATCATGTTTTGTTCAAAAATATGTAAATGATTTGACATGCCTTTTTTGTTTAAATTTAAATCATATTTGGTTTAATTATTATTGAATTGGTTTTGGAAAAATTTATGAGACACTAATGGGTTGTTTAGATCACACACGAAATTTTCATTTAGGAATTTGTACATTATCTTATTCTATGTCTGAGAAAAGGGAAAGTGCCACATGGAGGTGGTAGATGTTCCTGATCTTTGGAACTTGGATTCATGAAGGTGACAAGTGGAGTTGTTATCCACTTGTTTTATGAGTTGTTTTGAGTTTTAACTTGGATTTTTTGAGTACTTTATTGACGTACTATTTTTAGTTTTGTTTAATTATTTTGTATTTTACTTTATACTTGTGGAGTGTTGAGCATACGGCATTATATATATATCTTCTGTTTTTTATGGGAAAAATCATTCCTTCTTTATTCTTGTATGGTTCTAGATTACAGTCTCCAACCTGTGGGGGTCAGGAACACCCTTCAGGACATGTCATAGCTAGCTCGGTTAATAGGGTACCAGGGTATCTAGGTTGGTTTTGAAACATCCCAAGTAAGTAATGAATTATAGATATAGTTATCTATGTATATTTATGAATTATATAGTGTTTTAGAGGCTTAAAATGTGAATAAATCCAACCTAAATCATGAAATACTCTAATATTTTCAAAAGATTGTTTTACCGCCTTTTGATGGCGAACCATTTTTAAATCTATCTTTTGACAATTTTATAAGCTATATTTGTCAAAATAAACTTATTCTTTATGATTGGGACATTGAAATTTACTTTGGATAAATTTATGGTATTTTTCTGATAATGTTCTTTTTTTAATGAATAGTGAAAAATGTTGTATTTTAATTCAAAACCTCTTTTTAATCTAATTTATTTATATGATTAGATTATATTTTGAATTGGTTTTAAAGTGAAATTAGAATATATTTTTACCATTTAATCCAATAGTGTTCGTTGGAATTAATTTCACTTTAACATTGGACTTAAACTAGTGTCAATCTTTTGATATATATTGTTTCATAAAAACACACTATTTGTTCTGGCAGCGGGAATTAATTATTAAATTAATTATTGTAACTTATATGTTTTGAATTTTTTAAAATAGACATCATTTTTGAATTCAGAATATCAAATATAGCTTAGGGTGAAGTTTTTGTATTTTTCTGAAAAACTTCAATTTTTGATGAATAGTGAAACCACTAAGTGGTACTTAAAAAACTGATTTTTCGTTTAAATGAAATTTTACCACCTCTGTGTTTTGAATTTCAAAAATCTGACATACATGGTTGTCATTAAAAATTAAAATTTGGTTCAATGGGATTAAAATAATTTTTTGGTGAATAGTAACTTTTAAGTTTTTAATCGCGATTAGAGGTAATTAGTGTAGTTTAAGGTAAAAATAATGTTTTAATAATATGAAATGAACTTGACACATGTACTACCCTTATTTTTTGTGTCATGGACGACCAATAAAACCCATGGGTCTATTTTTGGGACCCCATGGAGCCACTTGGGTAAGATAATGACATTAATTCCTTTTATTTAAAGTAAAAGTAAAAATGACACAAACATGTATTGTTTTACTAAAACAATTTTTACATGGGGTTATACAAGTCATATTTTTTACTATAAATATTAATTGGAAAGCTAAAAATATTTAATACATAATAGTATTTTTTTTATAATTTTTAGACATTAAATTAATTAAATTAATTATGACATCATGATGATACAGCGATTACCTCATTATTTAACGATTTAAATAAAATGAAAAGATAATGTAAAATCTAGGACCTACACTTGTAAAAAACTTATTGGATGGGTATATTTAGAACCCTTATCACCTTATCCTTGAATTATATCAATGTGGGGCATTTTAAATCCGAAACTCATTCTAATATAAAGTAACATTTCCTTACTTTCCAAGAGTGCCCCTCCTCTCCTCTTATAAAAGGCCCCCACCTCTACCTCCTTACCCACACTTCTCAAGCCATTGTTTCGGCCAATACCTACTCATTTTGTCTCTATACATCCCTCACCTCACCCTGGAATCCTTACCTTAGGCAGGAAGCTCTTAAAGAAACCCTTTTGGTTCAAACCAAAGAAAGTTACCCGATTAAAAGGTAAAGTCTTCTCTAATGCTCTTTTGTTTTATTTTTCTTCTCCAACCCCCTAAACTCTTTTTATTAATTTAGTTTGTAACAACACCAGTATCTTCCATATACTAGGATGTTGTTATAAGAAGTATTCGAGCTACACTTACACACACCTTCATCTAATGGTTAAAGAGTATACTGTTTCCGTGGATGGCGAATTTCTGCCTCACGAAACGATGATTGTTCAACATTATTCTAACACATTCAAAGGTGGCCATTAATATGACACTATATTTATATATGATATATAATTTGTTTATTTTTTCCTTAATCTTCTATATTTTTTCATTTTTCACTTACCTTTATGGTTTCCATTATGGGTAAACGTGATATCTTCATTTAAGGAAGTGCGGACTGTCGCCCCCTCAAAGTGATTTGATTCGTTAATTCCATATGTGGGACGTATACAGGATGGAGTTAATGATATTATACTGGAATTATAATATATCTTTATTTCATTATTATTTCATTCCATTAAATACGAAATAGAAATGAAAGTAGCGTTCATGCGTACGTACGGCTTACCGTCTCCATGAACGGTGCATTTCATTTCTTACCTCTAAATGTTATGTAATATTATAAATGTAAAGAGTTTATTTTCAACTCAAGTACCAATGAACGACATAACGACCATTATTAACGTAAATAATTACCTAGTGTTTATGACATGGTAATAAGTGATATAAAATGAATAATGGACTTGAAAAAGGTTCTCAAGTAAGTATAAATTAACTCAAGTTCATTATTCAGGAGGATAAAGAATGATCAAGTCAAGTTGGACCCGAGGTAAGGGACATCGTCTCAATCTCCTTTCATTGAGGCATATTTTGTTTTATACACAACTTTCTTTTATACGGTGTATAAACCACTTTTACTTTTACGTTTATCCAAAAGGAATCTTTTTATATGAAGTGTTTTACTAAACGACAAAAGGGAATGTTTTTGCCGTACGTATACGGCGACAACGACTTCTCTGCCGTCATGACCATTATTTGAGTTTTGGCTTCCATTACAAGCCATACCTTTTATTTAAATGAAAAATAAATACCATGTTTTACTTTTCTTTTATTTTTGTATTGAAAATGGTTTTCATATTGTTTTTATTATATCAATGTGATGTATTGATATCTTGTGATGGAAATGTGGAAATGTTATGTTTCCTTTATGCTTGTTTTATGTCATACGATTATGTTATGGTTCTTGGGCATTGTTATGAAGACATGTGGTTCTGTGATAAAATAAAGGCGGGTGATCCCGATATAGCTCTCCAATGCATTGGGTAACGCGAAGGGGTTAAACGTTAAGGTTTCTCCGAAGAGATTTAGGGAATATATTGTGATGGGTATTCCAAACGTAACCAAGAGGGTTACTCCCTACGTAAGAATGTTATGAATGCTTCAATTTACCTTTATGTCTTATGATTTCTATGATTTATTCCTAATTTGATGAGGTATGTTAAAGTGATTATGTTTTATGGGTAAAGTATGATTTCATTCTTATGTATATATGAATTCATGTTTCCTTTCCATATTTTTATAACCCTTACTGAGCTTTTTATGCTCATCCCAAGTTTTTTAAATGCTCTTCACAGGTCAAGGTAACGGTACATGATATGATGATAGTATCAAGGAAGTGTCAAGAAAGAATCCATGTTTTATTTTAAATATTTTTCCATTGATGGGAATAATGAATACTATCTTTTATGTAACCACTTTGTTTAAATTTGGAAGGTAATGAAAGTTTTATGATCTAATTCTCTAAAACTCTAAACCTGAAAAGATCCCCAATCTGTAATCTTATAATAACTCAAGATTAAGTAATGTTTAAGGCTGGGGCCTTATAGTTGGTATCAGAGTTCGGTTTAGATAAATTTAGGAGTTATAATTCTATTTATTGATTATCCAAAAATATTTTTTTTGGTCAAATTTAAATGATATAGCATTTTAATATTACCATGTTTCTTCATCTAAGAGATGTTTGTTAAGAATGGTTTTTCATAGAGGAAACAGAACAGCTTTTCTGGGAAGACATACAGAGGGAAATGACCTTTCAAATCAGTATCTTGAGATGGTCAGAATTAGAACTAAACAGTTTGTTGCAGTGATGGCTTAGTTGACTCAGGTGAAAATGTTGTTTGTTTTTATTGATGATATTTTGGTGTTTTCAAAAAGTAAATAGGAGCATGAAAGTCATTTAAGGGTTATTTTTCAAACCTTAAAAGAAAAGAAATTGTATGGGAAATTCAGTAAGTGTGAGTTTTGGTTGCATAAAATTTCTTTCCTTGGTCACATTGTTTCCAAATATGGAATAACTGTTGAACCTGTAAAAACAAAGGTTATTGAAGAATGGCCAAGACCCAAAAATGTAACTGAGATCCGTAGTTTTCTTCGTTTGGAAGGTTACTACCGAAGGTTTGTTGAAAATTTTTCACGGTTATCTAGTCCAATGACTAAGCTAACTTGGAAGGGTGTTAAGTTTATCTCGACAAAAGAATGTGATGATTGTTTTCAGGAATTGAAAAGAATATTGGTGAATGCTCCAGTTTTGGCACTTCCTTCCAGGAATGGTGAGTTTGTTATATATAGTGATGCTTCTTTGAAAGGACTTGGTTGTGTCCTAATGCAGAATGATCAGGTAATTGCTTATGCATCACGTTAGTTGAAAACTCATGAGGTAAATTATCCCACACATGGTTTGGAATTAGCTACTGTTGTTTTTGCTCTAAAAATTTGGAGGCATCATTTATATGCAGTAAAGTGTGAAATATATGCCGATCACAAAAGTTTAAAGTATATATTCACTCAGAAATAATTGAACATGAGACGGAGGAGATGGATAGAACTAATCAAGGATTATGATTGTACAATTCATTACCATTCGGGAAAAGAAAATAAAGTGGCTGATGCTTTGAGTCGAAAAATTAATTATTCATTAACAATGTTGCATTTGGAATGTGATCCTTTGGTTAAGGATTTTATGAACTTTGGCATAGAAGTTGTTGGTGCAGGATGTCCTTCTGTTTTGTTTCAGGTATCAGTGAAATCTTCTCTATCAGACAGAATCAAGCAAGCATAGAAGCAATACAGTGAGTTGCAAGAAAATGTAGAGCTGGTTCAGAAGGGAAAGTTTCCTGAATTCAACATTGATAATGATTGTGTTTTGATATTTGGGAAGAGATTTTGTGTGCCTTGTGATTCACATTTGAAGAGAGAGTTGTTATGTGAAGCTCATAGTTCTCTGTTTTCAGTTCATCTAGGAAGTACTAAGATGTATAGAGATCTTCAGGAGTATTACTGGTGGGATGGAATGAAAAGGGATGTTGCTGATTTTATTGTGAAGTGTTTGACTTGTCAACTGGTAAAATCAAAGCGGCAGTTACCGAAAGGGATGCTTCAGCCTTTACCAGTGCCAGAGTGGAAGTGGGATAATATATCCATGGACTTCGTTGTGGGATTACCGAAGACACCTTGAGGTAATAATGCAATCTGGGTTATTGTTGAGCGCTTGACTAATTCTGCTCATTTCCTTTCTATACGAGATACTTTTTCCTGAGATCAATTGTCTCATTTGTATCTTAAAGAGATAGTCAGGTTACATGGATTTCCCCTCTCTATTGTATCTGATCTTGATCCCAGGTTTACTTATAACTTTTGGAAAGGCCTTCAGAAGTCGTTGGGTATTGAATTAAATTTTAGTACAGCTTTTCATCCTCAATCAGATGGCAGTCAGAATGAAAAATTCAGACTTTGGAGGATATGTTGCGTGCTTTTTCGATGGATTATCAGTGAATTTTGGACCAACATCTTTCTTTGGTTGAATTTTCATATAATAACAGTTTTCATTCCAGTATACAGATGGCACCATTTGAGGTGTTATATGGGAAGCGGTGTCGAACTCCAGATTTATGGGATGAAGTGGGTGAAAGGAAGTTGATGGGGCTAGAATTGGTAGAAGAGTTGGCAGAAAAAGTTCAGCTGATACAGAGACACATGAGAACAGCTCAGAGCAGGTAGAAGAGTTATGCGGATAACCGGAGGAAGGATCTATCTTTCGAGGTAGGTGATCATGTTTTTCTCAAATTTTCACCATGGAAAAGTGTGATGCGATTTGGTAAGAAAGGAAAGTTGAGTCCAAGGTTCATTGGACCAAATGAAATTCTGGAGAGAGTTGGATCAGTTTCATACCGAGTGGATTTACCTCTGAGTTTATCTCAGGTACATATGGTTTTCCATGTTTTGATGTTGAGAATGTATATGTCAGATCCATCTCATGTTTTGAGCCCAGAGGTAGTTCAGTTGGAAGAGAATATCTCTTATGAAGAACACACAGTCCAGATTCTTGACCGAAGGGAGCAAGTTTTGTGAAATAAGGTAATTCACGAGGTAAAGGTTTTGTGGAAAAACCATATGGTTGAAGAGGCAATGTGGGAATCTGAAAATGCTATGAGGGATAAATACCCCCACTTTTTCGATAAGTAAATAAATTGCGGGGATGCAATTTTCTAAAGGGGGGAAGGATGTAACATCCCAAGTAAGTAATGAATAATATATATAGTTATCTATGTCTATTTATGAATTATATAGTGTTTTAGAGGCTTAAAATGAGAATAAATCCAACCTAAAGCATGAAATACTCTAATATTTTCAAAAGATTATTTTACCGCCTTTTGATGCCGAACCATTTTTAAATCTATCTTTTGAAAATTTTAAAAGCTATATTTTTCAAAATAAACTTATTCTTTATGATTGGGACATTGAAATTTACTTTGGATAATTTTCTGGTATTTTTCTGATAATGTTCTTTTTTTCAATGAATAGTGAAAAATGTTGTATTTTAATTCAAAACCTCTTTTTAATCTAATTTATTTATATGATTAGATTATCTTTTGAATTGGTTTTAAAGTAAAATTAGAATATATTTTTACCATTTAATCCAATATTGGTCGTTGGAATTAATTTCACTTTAACATTGGACTTAAACTAGTGTCAATCTTTTGATATATATTGTTTCATAAAAACACACTATTTGTTCTGGCAGCGGGAATTAATTATTAAATTAATTATTGTAACTTATATGTTTTGAATTTTTTAAAATAGACATCATTTTTGAATTCAGAATATCAAATATATCTTAGGGTGAAGTTTTGGTATTTTTCTGAAAAACTTCAATTTTTTGATGAATAGTGAAACCACTAAGTGGTACTTAAAAACTGATTTTTCGTTTAAATAAAATTTTACCACCTCTGTGTTTTGAATTTCAAAAATCTGACATACATGGTTGTCATTAGAAAGTAAAATTTGGTTCAATGGGATTAAAATAATTTTTTGTTGAATAGTAACTTTTAAGTTTTTAATCGCGATTAGAGGTAATTAGTGTAGTTTAAGGTAAAAATAATGTTTTAATAATATGAAATGAACTTGACACATGTCCTACCCTTATTGGTTGTGTCATGGCCGACCACGACAACCCATGGGTTGATTTTTGGGACCCCATGGAGCCACTTGGGTAAGATAATGACATTAATGCCTTTTATTTAAAGTAAAAGTAAAAATGACACAAACATGTATTGTTTTACTAAAACAATTTTTACATGGGGTTATACAAGTCAGATTTTTTACTATAATTATTAATTGGAAATATAAAAAGATTTACTACATCATAGTATTTTTTTTATAATTTTTAGACATTAAATAAATTAAATTAATTATGACATCATGATGATGCAGCGATTACCTCATTATTTAACGATTTAAATAAAATGAAAAGATAATGTAAAATCTAAGGCCTACACTTGTCAAAAACATATTGTATGGATATATTTCGAACCCTTATCACCTTATCCTCAAATTATATCAATGTGGGACCTTTTAAATCCGAAACTCATTCTAAAATAAAGTAACATTTCCTTACTTTCCAAGAGTGCCCCTCCTCTCCTCTTAAAAAAGGCCTCCACCTCTACCTCCTTACCCACACTTCTCAAGCCATTGGTTCGGCCACTCCCTTCTCATTTTTTCTCTCCACATCCCTCACCTCACCCTAGAAGCCTTACCTTAGTCACTAAGCTCTTAAAGAAACCCTTTTGGTTCAAACCATAGGGAGTTACCCGATTAAAAGGTAAAGTCTTCTCTAATGCTCTTTTGTTTTATTTTGATTCTACAACCCTCTAAACTCTTTTTATTAATTTATTTTGTAACAACACCAGTATCTTCCATATACTAGTATGTTTTTATAACAAGGATTCGAGCTACACTTACACACACCTTCATCTAATGGTTAAAGAGCATATTGTTTCCGTGGATGGCGAATTTCTACCTCACGAAACGATGATTGTTCAACATTATTATAACACCTTCAAAGGTCGCCATTTATATGACACTATATTTATATATGATATATAATATGTTTATTTTTTCCTTAAGATTCTTTATTTTTCATTTTTCACTTACCTTTATGGTTTCCATTGTGGGTAAACGCGATATCTTCATTTAAGGAAGTGCGGACTACCGCCCCCTCAAAGGGATTTGATTCATTAATGCCATATGTGGGACATATAAAGGATGGAGTTAATGATATTATACTGGAATTATAATATATCTTTATGTCATTATGATTTCATTCCATTAAGTACGAAATAGAAATGAAAGTAGCGTTCATGCGTACGTACGTCTTACCGTCTCCATGAACGGTGCATTTCATTTCTTACCTCTAAATGTTATGTAATATTATAAATGCATGTATATACTAGATATATATTATATCTACATCATGAATATAATTTTGGATATAATGGATATTTTACCACATGGACAACTCGTAATTATAAAGAGTTTATTTTTGACTCAAGTACCAATGAATGACATAACGACCATTATTAACTTAAATAATTACCTAGTGTTCATGACATGGTAATAAGTGATATAAAAGGAATAATGAACTTGAAAAAGGTTCTCAAGAAAGTAGAAATTAACTCAAGTTTATTATTCAGGAGGATAAAGAACGATCAAGTCAAGTCAGACCCGAGGTAAGGGACATCGTCTCAATCTCCTTTCATTGAGGCATATTTTGTTTTATACACAACTTTCTTTTATATGGTGTATAAACCCCTTTGACTTTTACGTTTATCCAAAAGGAATATTTTTTTATACGAATCGTTTTACTAAATGAAAAAAGGGAATGTTTTTGTCGTATGTATGCGGAAACAACGACTTCTCCACCGCCGTGACCATTATTTGAGTTTTGGCTTCCTATACAAGCCATACCTTTTTTTAAATGAAAAAAAAATACCATGTTTTACTTTTCTTTTATTTTGGTATTGAAAATGGTTTTCATATTGTTTTTATTATATCAATGTGTTTTATTGATATCTTGTGATAGAAATATGGAAATGTTATGTTTCCTTTATGCTTGTTTTATGTGATACTATTATGTTATGGTTCTTGGGAATTGTTATGAAGACGGATGGTTCCATGATAAACTAAGGTCGGGTGAGCCCGATATAGCTCTCCAATTCATTGGGTAACGTGAAGGGGTTAAACGTTAAGGTTTCTCCGAAGAGATTTAGGGATAATACTGTGATGGGTATTCCAAACGTAACCAAGAGGGTTACTCCCTACGTAAGAATGTTATGAATGCCTCAAGTTACCTTTATGTCTTATGATTTCTAGGATTTATTCATGATTTGATGAGGTATGTTAAATTTCTTATGTTTTATGGGTAAATTATGATTTCATTCTTATGTATATATGAATTCATGTTTCCTTTCCATATTTTTATAACCCTTACTGAGTTTTTTATGCTCATCCCAAGTTTTTGAAATCTTTTTCATAGGTCAAGGGAATGGTACATGATATGATGATAGTGTCAAGGAAGTGTCAAGAAAGAATCCATGTTTTATTTTAAAAATTTTTCCGTTGATGGGAAAAATGAATACTATCTTTTGTGTAACCACTTTGTTTAAATGTGGAATGTAATGCAAGTTTTATGATCTAATTCTCTAAAACTCTAAACCTGAAAAGATACCCATTGTGTAATCTTGTAATAACTCAATATTAAGTAATGCTTAAGGCTGGGGCCTTATAGGTTTGTGACAAAATCTTATAATGTGGACCAATCATACATTATGATCAACCAAGGTAGTGGCACCCAGCATCCTTCAATAGTACCCTACAATTTAAGTGGGTAGAGGTATAATTATTCCCTATTATTCTATTTTATTATAAAATATGGTTGGAATAGGGAATATATCTCATGAATAACTTGAAATGGAAGTCCATGCTCTAGCTTACTGTCAACTCAATGGGAGTCTTAATGGATTCGAGTTGTCCTAGTCACACCTGATATCATTTCCAACATAGTATTTTCCTCATTGGGGCCAAGCCCTGACATTATGTAATCACTATTTTTAGCCAATTCTCTTATAATATAATAAATTATTTTTAATATATATTAATTTTAAGGTGAAATTGATGTTATATGATATGATTGTGTGTGTGTCTGTGTTTTTATAGAATAGTATACTATTGTGAAGATCAGTTGAGTAAGGAATTTATCATCACTAAATTTTATCACTAGTGTCAATTTTAAGAATTAAATAATGTTATTAAATATTATTTAACATGTGTATGGCATAATAATGATTATCATTCCCCATTTCCCAACTCAAAACTTTGTATGGTCATCCATTCATTTATCCCAACATTTGGTATTCCAAGTGTCGGGTTTTACCTATAAGAGAGGGATTGATCTTGTCTGATGATTAAAATATCATATACCCTATATATATATATATGTGTGTCACAATGTCAAAGGAATAAAATATTGTCCTAATATATTTCTAATTACTTATTTTATACTTATTTTACATTATTTATTTTAGTTCATCATTGACATCATAATTGTTCATTTAATATTTCATCAATGATACACTTCACCAATGATCAATCATATATTTTTGCTTTCAAAATTATTCACATTTTCAATCAGTTTTCAATCTATTTTAAAACACATTATCATCACAATAAAATTCCCCACGTTGTTCATCATGAAGACAACACCTCCATCACACTAATTAACGTAAAAAAATCTTACATGAAGTAGCAGTCTTATTTTCCATGTTATATATTATTATATTTATTTTCAACCCTCTTGAAAACATTGAAAAACATTTGAAACATTTTTTTAATATTTTTTATGGTAAAAATATCGATCTTCTAAAGATTAGTCATGACTCACAATTTCCAATTTCCACTATATTCCATAAAGTGAAAGAGATTGGATATTATCAAATTAGTGCTTATAATTAGTGTGGTTTATGTCATGAAAATAACCATTCATTAAATGAAAAACAATAAATGACACCACAGGAAGTGCTTGAATGATGAATATTGTGTACCCATCATATGTTTAATTGTTGAATTTAATTTTTCTAATCTTGTCATAAACCATGAAATTTTCCATTTCCTATTTCTTTGAACACCCTGTAGGTTTCAATATTTATTGTGATATATAAATTTTTATGATTTATATGATACTTATTGTTTTTCTTTTTAATAAGTATGTAATTTTTTTGTTTATTTTCCCATTTATTTTTTATTATCAATTATCTGAGTGAAATTAAGTTTTCATAATAACAATATAAATATATTTTATTTATATTCATCCCCTTATGTGGATGAAAGCACTACATTGAATATTCATCATATTTTCTTTAAGACACCATAAAACACAGTCAAATAAATTTATTCTATTACCTAATATGAATGATAATATTTATCAAAAAATTATATTTCCTTCCTCGAGGTGAATGAAAATATACCTGATTTTATTTTAAATTAATTTTAGGTAAATATGATATTTTATGATGCTCATTGTGCCCTTTTTTTATGAGGAAAAATAAAAACAATTGTGAAAACCCTATCATGTATCGGTTTCCATAAGGAATAGTGGATGATATAATATAAAATATTTGATGGGATACTCCACCTATTACCAATTAGTTTTAATATGGAACTCCAAAATGGATTATATAGCTTGAAAGGTATAGTCTAGAGGAATTGGATCCCAAATTATGGTACAAGGAGTTTTTGGATTTCTATCTTGACTATATGGAAATGAAATAAGAGATTAAAATTTTTAATATGAATGATTTTTCATTGTAGAAAATAAAGATAAAAGTGGTGGTGTAGAATGATAATTTTCTACAATTGATTGATCTAAAACACTGATGGAGATTTGGACTTGTAAAATAACTGAAAAATATAATTTATATAGTTTTATATGTACATTATATGAATTTTTTAATAACTATGAAATATTGAAGTAAGATTTGAGATCTAGAAAATGTATCTTCTTAGGATACACTGATGGTGTGAAAGGGTTTTGTTTATGGGATCCCACTTCCAACAAACTTATCATCAGTAGATATATATTTTTTATAGAATATAAGGATCACATAATGATTTATGGATATGTGGAGAAAGATAATATAGAAACTATAACAATTGGTGTGCTATATCATGATGATCAAGCATCAGTTTAGTCTGGACCATGATGATCAAATCAGAAGAAAGGAGAAGTAATTTGGAACTCAAATTTTTTTACTTATAGAAATATTGTATAATTCACATTGATTGGGTATGGAGAGCTATATTATTGTGTAGAGGCAACCCAGATTCCATAAAAAACTTCATGGATGGAGGTAATGTAGGAGGAACTTTAAACCCTGCACAAAAAAAGACTTAAGATCTTATTCCATTACGTCCTGGAAAGGACATTAGAAAAAAATGGGTATTTAAGATCAAGTGATATGGAAATAACCAAGTGAAATAATTTCATGTGAGATTGGTTTTCAAAGGATATGATCATAAATTAGGAATTTTTTCAATAAAATATTACCCCCTATTATTAGACTAATTAATTTTCAAGTAGTTCAGGTGATGCTTTCTACATATAGTTTACACCTAGAGTATAAAGATATAAATAAATATTTTCTCCATGGTGATCTTGATAAATATTTTTTTATAATTCAGCAATAATTTTTTATAGAAGAAGGTAAATAGAACATGGTTTGTATGTTGAAAAAATCTTTTTACAGTCTTAATAAGGAACTGAGGTATTGATATAGGAGATTTAATTTATATATCATGAGACATGGATACTGAAAAATTCAATCAGATCCTTGTGAATATTTCAAGGGTTTATATGGTAATTATTTTATAATTATTATATTTTATATATATGACATGTTAGTTATAGGACCCAATAATGATTAGGTCTAAGAGATGATGGAATAGTTGGATATGGAGTTTGATATGAAAGAATAGATATTATTAACAAGATTATTGGGATAAATAATTATCAAGGCATAAGAAATAGTAAGAATTATCAATCATGGAATAATTAAATGATTGGAATCTTGAATTTTTTTAATATTCATGAGTGTAATTCAACCTCTATATCTCTTTTTATTGATGTCAATTTATCCTATATAACGGGTCTTATTACTGAGGTAGAGAGGATGTAGATGAATCTATTATGATGTGCATAAACAATAGAGAGTCTAATGCTCACTATGGTTTGTATTATACTAGATATTTCAATTATAGTGGGAGTAGTAAGTAAGTACATGGAGAATCTAGGACAGGAGCATTGAAACATAGTGAATAGGATCCTGAGATACATCAACGAGGCCTCATATGTTGTATTATGTTATGGAGGATCATATTTTACTATTAGAAGCTATGTTGATTCAAAAGACTATAGAAAATAATCAGTTTATAAGAAGACATGGTCCTTCTAGGTTAAGGCTATAAATGGGGATATGACCCTAGAGATATCAAAAATAAACCTCTGGTAATAGCTATGAGATTGAGGAAACTATACACCAATGTAACATGATTGGGTACTTCCCAATAAATAATGGCCTCAATATTTAATGGATAAAATACCACTCCCTACTGAGACACCACATTCCCAAGGAATTTCACCTCCCGTGTCTAAAATTTACACTTTGAAATATTCCCATAAAGTTGATGGTTTAGAAGGATGTGTAAAAAACCCTATGTCACACAACATGATCCTAATTTGAAATCAAGTATATGAGTATGTTAAAAATGAACACTACCATGAACTAATCTTGTAACTCAAAAAACTGTTAATTCATGATTCTCATGAAAATAGTTAGGGCGTTCATGACACTAAATGACGTAACTACAAACACAAAGTTCCCATAATAACAACTAAAAGTAGTCATCAGGATATCTTCCTTCTTCACCCTCATCTAGTGATATACATACTAAAAATAAATATTTTAAAACTAGTATTACTCCTTCAGTTGAACAGAAAAATCATCAAACCTTGTAAGAGGGTAAAAATTCTTTACCATCACCTCATTCAATAACTGGTATTCTATACACAATTATAAACAACCTATTACCTTCTTAGGGAAAAATATAGGAGCAAACCTTATAGAAATACTATTCTTGATAAATCCCTTTAACATCATACCATAAACTTGAATCCTTACCTCCCATGTCTCAAAAGGTGTCATCTGATTAAGAATCATTTAAATCGAAGAAGAACCAAGTTGTTACTCTATAATGAACTCCATGTCACATCGAGGGGGTAGTTTCCCAACCTTATAAAAAACATTTGGGAACTCTACCACAACTCTAGTAAATTCCACCACAAGTATCCACATTGAATCTATTGACAAATTTGTTGACTGAGACAATAATGAATCAGAACTCCTATGACCCAACCTATACTCTTTCTCACCAACGAACACCACACGTTGACCCTCTCCATCAGAAAAAAAAAACTACCCCCCAAAATAAATAAATAATGGTATAATAAAATACAACCATTAAAATGATAAGGATGAAATCATAAGGTTGTATCTGAAGAAAAAAACAAATCCCTAGATGAATAATGTTACCTCATCATCATCAGACATCCTAGACACACATTAAGAAAACTCATAAGACCTCTAATTATTGTAGTCAACACCAAGGGAACTAGAATCCTCACCACCTAATATCCTAAGGAATGGACCAAGGTGGGTAAAAAAAGGAGTGTGGTACTACATAATCAATAAATTCATAATAAAAGGTAAATTATAAATAGATGGTACCTTGGATGATCTCTAGTCTATTTGGTGTGGATTATCCATAGCATAAATTTTTCCTTATCTAGATCCTCTGCCACACTTTTGATGACCACCTCCATGAATGTGCTTAACCCTATGTCCCTAAGGGTGGGGAATATCGCGTGGATGACCTATACCAACCCCATATCCTCAGGGAGTATCATAATCCTGATACCCCTTCTAATGATATAGATTACAAGGACACTATTGTTACTCAGACTTACAAAGAATCTAACCACCACTATTGTATTACATTCCATAATTGGTATGGAAATAGATTCAATATTTACTATGAAATAAACATGTAAAACACACTATCATAGAGCTCTAAATAGGTACACATAATCTACTAGACCTAGAGTAATTGGAGGAAGAAAACTGTTGAGGCTAACTCCCAACTGGTAGAAACATTGACTACCCTGACACCTATGATCCACCACTAATAGCTCTACTCCATGATGAAACATGTTGATCCCCTATTGAGATGTCCCTAGCGGAGAAAGAATCATCCCACTCACCTTATGATTCTTAATAACCTAAAATTATATACACAATGTAAACGGGGTGATTGTATATCAAATAACGAGGTGTAACGCCTCTTTGAAGCACCAATCCCTTGACTCCACATATCAAAAAAGGTAAGAGGAAAAGTAATGGAGGTTTTAAAACTTTATCTCAAGATCCTACACACACAATATCCATTTATTGATGGAGAGTAGCTATAGAATATTCACCAACCTCATCATTGATGATAACATTGTGTGAAAAATTCTTTTGTAAATTATTCTATAGAACATATTCCTTTGGCTTCTTATGTTAAAATATCCACCACTACTACACTACTTCTCACATTTAACTAAACACCAATGAAACTCGACACTCATCCTTAGTTAGAATCAAACTAAAGGTGATATCAATACCCTATATCTATTTCTATATTTCTTGACCAAAGACACTCCCCTCATAGTTAACTAAACCCTGAAGCTGAAACTCAACTGATGTCTTCCTCTTAGCCTCATACTACTCAACCAGATTAACCATCCTATGGTCTACCAGGTTAGCCTGTGAAACAATAATAACCTAAACCATGAATGGATGAGGAAAAATATGAATCTCTTTAAATAGAAGTAAAATATTATAATCTTGGTAAAATAAAATTATCTTAACCAATTTAATTTAATATAGTTTCATTTAATTTCCCCAAAATCACCCCATTTCAAAGATAAGATCAATCAAACATGATAAATATACTTCTCCTAGGTATATACTCTACAAGAACAACTATATTACATGGTCATTTAATAAACTTAGGGTCCTTATGTATGGACATAGGGGGACCTAAAATCCCATATCATAGTTGGTCGACCTGACCTATGTCACAGACCAAGCTCAACTGGCACCATTTCCCAACCAACCTAGGAAATCCTCACCAGTTCCAATATCTAGTATCCACCTAAATCTTAGCCAAAATCATTTATAACAATAAATAATGATCCACCCCCCCCCCATGGGGAACCCCTCCTAAGCCTATAGTAAAGACAATCATGACCCCCCCCCCCCCCAAACCCGCCTCCAACAGACACCAGGTTGGTCCCTAGCACCAAGGGTATAAAACATAAAAATGGGAGCTAATAGCCTTATATATCCAATATATATAAATAAACTACCAATCAATTCCATAATATAAATAAACCAATATCCATAGTAATCACATAATTATTGAATATATAAAAACAATAAAATTCACCTAATAAAATACTAAAGAAAAGTTCTTGGACAATGATTTCACATAACATCTCAATCTCCAAGATAGTACTATTAAGATCGGTCACCAAAGTCACCCTAGAAACCTAAAAAGTAGTTTATATATACAAGGGTGATCAGAACTTGTAAACTTCGTAGGATCATACTCAAGACCTCTCATTAAAATGTGGAAGAAGTACACTAATACTAAAGTGAACAAGTAGAAGAACCAATAAGAACTAACACAAGGTCAACAATCACTCAGCCTCATCAAGGCACACTCAACCGATATTCCATCCATGTATAATAAGATAATATCATTAATATAATAAAAATAGTACATGGAAGTCACTTTCACACTTATATTTTATATCATGGCCCACCATCAAACATCTTGGGCCCAATCCCTCCAACATTCATGTGGGTCAGGTCACATCCATACCTACCCCAACCTCGTATAGTGTTTAATATATCAAGAAAGAATTATTATATCCATACCATAACCACAATCCATATCCACATAATCATCCTCATAATTCAATATCTAATACCACATATCACATCTCATCCATGCATCACATGTCCAGTAAAGTAGGATATCAGGAACATGAAGGACATCAACCTCATTCCCTCCTATCATGCACGAACCCCATTATACCTCATCACATCATCAACATAAATAATCCATTTTACTATACCCATAAGGGAGAATGGGAAATAGGGGGTAGTCTTCCATCTTTTCTCATCAACATGAATTTTTTGGGAAACACCTAGAACCCAAAACATCTGGGAGTTGGTAAGGTTATTCGACTCGAGTGAGGTGCATATGGAAAACACATAAAATACATCATATATACATAACCATACACAATACCAAACTGGTGATTTCGCACAAAAATATAACCATCACCACCCACTAATATTACTACACTATCATCTCCACACACTGCCAAAACTGTAAATTATCACACAAAAACTAACCCATATTCCCATATAAAATAGCTACACAAATCATTCATAATTACCCATTTAATCATAACATTGAACGATTTCCATATTTTAAATTCACCAAATAATTTATATTCATTAATTTATTCAATTCCATATCTAATGAAAAGCCATTCTTACCTATTTTATACATTATTTCCATCCATTTATTTCTCATTTAATGCATTCTCATTTCTATCACAATCCATCGTTCATTTAAGTCTATCCACACCCATTTCTATGTTTATCATTAATGACCCCATTTTATATTACCAAAAAAATACAAAAAACCCCACAATAATCAACTATGCCATTGTCCCGAAATAAACTCCATAATCCCTTTTTCTAACTATGGGAATTAAACCATAAACTTTCTTCTCTTACCACACTAATATTCTATCCAACATAAAATATCCACTATAAAACCATCCAAAAATGAATTTTATATCAATCATCACAACCCCACTTCCCAACACACCTCACACCTAAATTTTTCTATAGAAGTCACTATATAAAATTCACCATATTAAGCACTCAATCACATGAATAATAGAAATAAATTCATCATCACATAAGATTATATTTTAGCATTGATATTTATGTACACTTATCCATAAAAACATTCTTTCATGTCAATTCCCCATTTCCACACAACTGATTCATTATCTTCTTTAAGTATTAACCATTTATAAAGGGTGAACCAAATAAATAAATCATAGAAAAAATAAAAAATATGTAGCAACAATAGATATTTTTATGAATAACAGTGAGTAAGTATCAAAAACATAATAAATATGAAAATAATCAGGTAAATATATGTAAATCTCCCCATTATCTTCAATTTCATTAGTCTTGGTTTATTCTATTTGTTAATATAATTCTAATTTATTCACCCACTGAAATCAAAATAATGAAACTCTGACAACTTACACATAAGAGAAGAGAGTTCTAAAACCCCTGCCTTAATATGAATCTTTGAGGAATCACTAAAAAAGAATAGGAGAATATGGAACCTGAAAATGTTAACATCAATGGAAACCACATGAGAACCTATACACATCAAACCACCAATAAACCATGAAAAAAAATGTCATGTTCCAAAGAAACCTCAGTAAACAACCTTTCGAATGAAAGAGGACAAAGTGTAAGAGAAGTATAGGGGAGGACAGTGTCTCAAATCAAAGAAGCTTAATACTATCAAACTAAGAGTTTTGAATCCTCAATAAGGATGACTAAATGGCACTAAGAGGGTATATGGTTGGATAGGATTTTATAGAAGGAAATGAAATTCAAACCAAGGGAGGTTTGACCCCCTATTTATAGATAAAATCCAACATTCCTTCACCATAATATAAAGGCATTATAAAGGTTCATAATGTCCCCTGGTCAAAGTAGATCCATTTTTCTAGCCTTTTAAAATGGGTATATCCTTAGAACTTTGTGCACTTTCCAAAATCATTCTAAAATCCTTTGAACATCCCCATGGTGGGAACCATGGAATGAAATACACAATTTTATCCCTTTAGACACCCACCACTGCTGGTCACCATGAAATAGAGGAAATTCCCTCAATATATCAGCTTTCCATGTCCAAGATCATTGCATGGAGGGACCATCCTCATTGTTTCCATAACCCCTCACACAACTCAACTCCACCTCAACACACCACCATTCTCATCAAGTTAAGTGAGTTTTTCAACCAAATTTCCAATGGGGAAATGGTCAAGGCATCACGCTCATCACCATTACCACTAATATGGCATAGTGACTTTCAACCATCTCACCAAAAACACCCAAAAACCATAGTGGCACGAATCCCTCCACTATGGGCATGGAGCACTTCCTAATTTTGGAAAGGTGACTTACCTAATAAATGTGTCATTTACCACAGACATTTCAGACCCCAAGATTCACCAAGAACCAAAATAGTAGATCACCATGGATAAAACTCTAAATCTTCAGGCTATGATCATAGATCTTAAACATCACTCACAATTACCACCACCATGCCTACCAACATGTAATGGTGAATACTTATATGTCGTAAACTCTAATGTTCACCCCCAGAGCACCTCTAAAATCCCTCTCAACACATCCAAAGCCCATAGAACACAAAGGGAAGAATTTTATGAAACCAAACCCTTATTGATCCTGATATATTTTATACATGAAATGATTATTTAATTTATACAAGATAAATTATAATGAAAAAAATCGATACATGTATAAATGAGGAACAATTCATTGAAAAAAATTTATAAATCCATTAGAGGGAGAATGATGAATTTATTTAATGGATGTATACCCACTAAATTATCACTTATAATATAATTATTCATTCTTATTTTTTTATTATGAATGTCCCATATATGAATATTTTTCATGGGATAACTATTATTAAGGTAAATTATTTATATCATAACCAAATATATTGGAAGTAAATTTTTGATTTTTATATTAAGTTTTGATTATAAAATATACATATGGTTTCACCCACCTAACATGTGAAACAATTTAAATATTATATGAAAGATAAATATACTAAATGTTCATGTGTATTATTATTTACTGGTGAGTATACATTGCATGAGATACACACTTATTAAAATAAATATTAATTATCACATACCAAATATAAAATGGTCTAGTGTAACCATTGATAGGATGATCATAGCACTTAAATGAATAATTCGGTTTTAATGTTTTGAGAATAAATAGTCTAATTATACACCCCAGAAGTGTGGTTTAACTAGTTATATAAAATAATTTTTAACATGAGTGGAAATTAATTAATATATTTTCCCTTGAATAGGAAAATTAAAATTTTGACAACAATATTTTATTTTAGATATTTTCCCTAAAGTGAAACCGCTGCTAGATAAATTATGAGATCTCATTAAATGTTATTATTTATATATTTGAATTTTTGAGTTCTTTCAAAACTCATTGATGAAAATGAATTTTGAGAGATGTTTACATCAAAATAATTGAAAAAAATAATCATTAAATCAATATTTTCTATATTCAACATATGAATCTTTGGATTGGTTGTCTAAATTACTAATATTTTTAAATATGTATGATCTTATTATAAGATATATTTGTCTCTATTAATTTTTTTGTTTATATATATTTATATTATATCCTATTAATGTTGTAATTGTTTATAAATATGGTAAAATTGATTACAAAATCAATATATGAATCTTTGAAGGGTTCAAAATTCCAGAATAATATTCAAAATTACGAAAGTTTCACCCAATTTGATAAATTAATACACTAGGTGAACTAAATAATATATTTTTTTTTTGAATCCATTGATGAAAAATATAAAATAAATTTTATCATCCAATGTTTTTTATAAATAAATATATTTAATCATAATATTATCAATATGTTCTAGATAATATAAAAACTTTTGAAGAGTTTTTAAAAGAAATAATGTATTTAATGATCAAATTATAAGGAATGTACTTGTATTTTAAAATTAATCATCTAAAAGATAAAATCATAAAATTTGGAAAGATTTTACATATTCCTAAAAATATCCTTAATGAATAATTAAATATCATTATTTAAAAAAAGATATATTTTTTACATGAGGAAACAAAGAACAACTTATTTTTCCCATAAAGATTAAATATAAAAGGTGGATTTTATTTATCCTCAATGGATATAAATGTCCATGTGTATATATACCTTAAAAATAATATTAAGTTATATTATAATTGTAACATACCCATCTGGGTTCTCCCCCACGTGACTAAGATAGGTTGCCACATGACCTCAGGTGTGCCTTCCTATATTCCAGAGGATGTTGACTAGAAATGTGGGTCTGATGGATATATAAGGGAGACTATACCCTCTGGTATAGAATGATAATAACAAAAGAGATAAGACAAACATATCAAATCATAAAACCCAAGTAGATAAATAGGAAAATGCTATATAATCCAATATAATTAAACCATTAAATGATATGTAGAACATCATAATAATGTAATATTATAAGTCATATAATAAAATAACTAAAAAGACATAATCAAAATAAATAATACCAACACTAATCCTAAATCCCATGTTCATTCTGATATATATGCTCCATTACTAGTAAGAAATAAATCAATAAAGTATAGGTCTCATTTCCCTTATCCATACCTATATCCATGAAGTTTTCCAAGGTACCAAACTATTCCTGAATAGGGTGTGAGTAAAACTCAGTAGGCCGACACCCACAATGTCTTATCATATCCAGTATCAAAATTAGTTCATGGAACAATATGACATAAAAGAAAAAATTAATATAAATCAAAGTAAACACTAAAATAAACCTATTGGACCTCATGTTCTAGGTTGAAACTTGGGGTTATCCATACCTTCTTTGAAAAAATTCCAAATGTATTTATCCATGAACTCCAGAGAAAAATAACCGAGAAGGATCTCCATATCCTTCCTCCCAATCAATCCCTCATTCCTCATGTGTAACCATTCATTACACCCAATGAAACCACAAAACTAAAAATCTCTCCCACATTACCAAGTAATCATAAACCTCAACCTCAGGCACCAAGTAATCATGAACCTCACCCTTAGGCCTCATGCAACTAGTATCTCACCCTCTGGCATTAAGCATTTACACATCTCACCCACATGCCTCGTATATCCTTGTATCTCACCCTTAGGTCTCAAGAAATCAAGCATCGTGCCATTAAGCACAAAGAAATGAATAAATATTAGCCTTATACATTGATCTAACATGAATATCTCCCTTATTAACCAATAAAGAGTCAAATTATACACAATCATCAAACATGATAAAAAAATACCATAATTCAAATTCATTAAATAATGCCAATTTCTGATTATCTGTCCATTTATCCGGTTACATGTCAAGTTATATTTTCACATCCAATTTTTTTAATTTTACAATTTACACATAAATCATACTATAACCTTTGTAAATCACCAAAACCTACCATAGGGATCTAGGTTCTCAATTCTTAACCAAGGTTAAGGGTCAGCTCACCACTCGGGCGACCACAAGTCCAAGTATCAATCACTAATAGACCTAATGAGTTATGTGGGATGTCTAGACATGAGAATTATGAAAGTTCCAATTAATAGAGGTCGTTCACATGAAGTTTCAGTGAGATCGCATATTTTTCACATATTAGAGAAATAAATCAAACCTTGGGGAGTTGTTTTAGACCACCAACCTCAAAATTTGATAAGAAGGAATCTAAGATGAAACACTAGATCAATGAACCACATCATGATCCCCTGTGGATAGTTATTTACACGCATCATCAAGGATGAAAGAAGAGGATCCAAATAGAAGATAAGAGGAAAACACCAAATCTGATAAAAACCCAATGATTTAAGATTTTAAAATCAAAGAATGGATCAACAGATCAAATATTATCATTGTAAAAGCCAAAGGAACCTTATAGAACCCTTAAAATTTATAAATTCTCAATTAGGATTGAATAAGGGATAATTATAACATAAAAAGGGATTTAAAGGGGTAGAAATATTATTTTCCCCCTCTTAACCCAAACCTCTAGTGAATCCACCAGCTAGTTTCTGGCTACCATCGGCTAGCCGGTGGTGGCAAGTAAGGAGCCTAAACTATTAGGAACCCTAATAGCGAGTCAGTGGGTCTCACTAGTTGGAAAGTAGTGTAATGACCTAAATATTTTATCAATAAAATTTCCATTATAGTTATGTCACCTATTATAAGTTACATAAAATGACAGAAAACATATTACAAACAATATATAAAAATAATAAATTAAATAAAAGGTATTTATAGAAATTATGAAACTTAAACCAATGAAATAGTAACGTGACCATTGGAATAGAAATATGAACTTTAAGAATAGTAAACTGACCAATAGAATATTAAATGAACCGATGAAAGTATAAATAAATCTTAGGTGTCTTATGAATTAAAATATGATATATTTATAACATGGAATATGTAAATAATTGTTTTAATAATGATAAATTAAGTATTGATATTTTTGTAAAAAAAATTAAGTACAATTTTATAATTAATATAATGATATAAAAGAAAAATTATTTCTATAAAATAGATTCATAAATCAATATTTTTTTCTTATTATTATAATTTAATTAATTTTTCAAAGTGTTATACAATTAGTTATAATTTTAAAATCGACATTTATCGAATAAATGGTGATTTTAAATTAAAATTGAATTTATCATATATATATAAATATTTTCATAAAATGAAGTCCATTTTTGAATTCTACATGTTGAAAATGGATAGGGTGAAAGTTTGTTATTTTTCTAAAATAGTTGAATTTTTGGTGAATAGTAAAATATGGTAATTTATGGTATAAGTTAAATACATGAATTATTGAGTAATGGAAGATGTATGGATGATATAATCACATTTTTTTGAACTCACATTCACTAAATACTATAATTAGTAACAAGAATCAACACTATTCATTATATTGTTCCAAATAATAAAAAAATGGATAAAATAATCAAAAACACTCCTCTCCTCACAGTATAAATACCACCCCTTAACACCTCTTCTTCTTAAAACTAAAAAGCCTTGACTATTGTCCAAATTATGCTCAATAATATTCCAAAGTATCTCCTCCATGTACATTACCTTTTTCTCAATAGAATACCAAACTCAAGTGCCTCAAAAAGGTTCTCAAGGAAAATGAATTCAAGGGGTAAAATCCTCTTTCATTTTCATTTATTCTTTTTCTTTTTCTTTTCTTTTCTAATCCTCTCCTCACTTAAAATTATCAAATTGATATTATAAATATAAAATCTTTTATATACTATAATTTTATTATGTTAATTGAAGAACCCATCATCAGTTCTTTTATCATCACCTTTTGTTCTAAAAATAAAAACATTATCCATGATGAGTTGATTTATCATATTCAAGGATGACGAGTTTTCAACATCCATTACCGCCATAAAGGATAGTTATAAAACCATTTTTATGTTTAAACACGAAAATAATATATTTATTATAGCTTATTTAATTTTATTTAACTAGTATATATACATAATATTAATTAATAAAACAAAACTAGTTTGTGATGATCAAAAAAACACCAAAATAATCTAAATGGTTATCATTAACTTTTATCTAATGAATAATAATAACATATTAAAAAATTTATATATATAAGACTATTTAATATTATCTATGTTCATTAATAACTTATAATTTAAATTCTATAAAACTATTCTCATTTTACATGATTTTTCATACACGTATACAAGTGAACTGATCATGAAAACCAAGGAAACGAACACTCCCAAATGATGAAATTGTATCTTATAACTCATAAAAAAGGACATGAATGAACTTAATAAAATTATAATAAATAAAATAAATATATAAAATGTTATGAAATAATTATTTAATTGATTTAATTTGAATATCCTTGAAACTAAGTTCAAGTTCGGAACACTTTCATGCATAAGGTAATAGATTATCTCTAAACCCACATTTTTTCTTTGGGATATTCTTTCTATATATTTAACAAAATTTAATTCTTAATTATTATTATTTAATACTCATACATTATGTTTTTATGTTCCAAACAAATTTAACTATCACAATTCTTCTTTAGTTTATGTGGAAATACATGTTTTATAAGGTTCCCTTCTCAATTCATCCTGATAAGCTTGCCTGATTAATGGGAACTTCCTAGTTTCTCATCTATTTTCAAGTATGCTCAATAATATATTTTAACCCACCAATATTTTTATATTGAAAAAATATCTACATTAATTTCTAGTTTTATGAAAACAATTGTACATTTTATTACCTTAAAGGATCTTTAATATTTTCCTTAAACCGCACTAAAATGCCTCATTTCTAAAGTTTTTTAAACACTATTTTTATATGTTTTCACTTTATCATGATATATTCCTATTTTACCTTATTAATTTCCATGTATTTTTTAAATCCATTCTTTTAAGGATACCATCAGGATACACACTTTGCTTATGCCTTATGATATGATTATGATACCCATTTCTTTCCACGGATAACCCTTATGTTTATGTTTGATTCTTAATGTGGAACACATATTCATAAATATGTTATGATGGGAATTCCTAGATAGTGATACAATGCATTGGTTAATGTTTATTCTCATGAGACGTCATGATGGAATAGGAGAAAAATTTATTCCTTTATAGGACTTGGTCTTCCATGTGTAATGGTTTTGGTGGTTAGCCTTGACTCATGCTCCTCCATGTGCAATGGTCTTGGAGGTTAGACTTGAATAATGATCCCCCATGTGAAATGGTCCTGTTAGTTAGCCTTGAATTATGCTTATGTCATGTTATATTTTTTTTCATATTTCTATGATTCCATGATTACATGATCCCATGTTCTATATATTAGGCTTCCATATGTTTAGTCATGTTTCATGCCTTTTTATGTCATCGTGCCATGCCTTCTTACCCATGCTTGGTGATTTTTTCATATGACTATTCACTTACTGGGATTTTTAGCTCATCCCTTTTTTCATGTTATCCTATACAGATTTAAGGGCTCAAAGGAAGTCAGTATCTCATTATGAAGACTAAATAAAAGGTGTTTTATGCTATTTAATTATATACCAGATCTTCCAAATACACTAGACTTTATGATCATTGGCTTGTAATTGATGGTCAGTTATTATTAAAATCATGTAATAATATGTGTAAAAGGATAGGTCCTCTATATATGGTATTAGAGGATGTTTCAGTTATTTTTAGAGATTAGGACTAGAGCACTTTAGTATAAACACTAGGGATAATTCTACCACCATGGATAACTTAGATTAAAACATAGAGAATCATGAGATATGATATGATTTTAATTTAAAATTGTATCATTAAATGTTCAAATATAACTTTTTAGGAATATTATTAATGAAAATATGATATATTTATATCATGGAAAAAGTAAATAAATGTTTTAAAATGAAAAATTAAGTATAGATATTTTTATGACATATAAATGTTTAATTAAAATTTTATAATTAATATATTGTTTTAAAAGAAATTTTATTTTTTATAAAATATATTAATAAATTAATATTTATTTCTCTTATGATTATAAGATAATTTTATGAGACCTTAATTAATTTTTCAAAGTGTTATAAAATCAGTTATAATTTTAAAATCGGTATTTTTCTAATAAATGATGATTTTAATTAAAAATTAATTTTCTCATATTTATAAAATTATTTTCAAAAAATTTATTCCATTTTTTAATTTTACATGTTAAAAAATGGTTAGGAATAATTTTTGGTATTTTTCAAAAATAGTATTTTTTTTAATAGTCAAATATTGTATTTTACTGTATAAGCTAAATACATGATTTATTGAGTCATGGATAATGTATGGATGATTTAATAACCTTTGTTTCAAAAAAAAAGGAACTATTTATTGTATATTATTATAATAATCAATACTATTCACATTCTAGATCCAAAATAATAAAGAAATGTATAAAATAATCAAAAACACTCCTCTCCTCCAACTATAAATATCACCCCTAACCACCTCTTCTCCTCAAACCTAAAAACCCATAAAGCTTGTTCAAATTATGACCAATACTCTTCCCAAGCCTCTGACCCACATAAAATATCCTTTTTTCTCAATAAAATTCCAAACTCAAGTGACTTAAGGAGGTTCTCAAAGAAAAGGAATTCAAGAGGTAAAATCCTCTTTCGTTTTCATTTATTCTCTTTATTTTTATTTTATTTTCTTATCTTATCCTCACCTCCACTTATCCAAGTTACATTATAACTATATTATATTTTATATAATATACCTTTATTGTGTTAATGGAATAACCCATCATCAATTATCTTCCCCATTTCTATTGTTCGAAAAATGAAAACACCATTCGTGATGTGTTAATTTATCGCATTCAAGGACGATGAGTTTTCAATTTCTATTACCACCTTCAAGGCTGGTCATAAAACCATTTATATAGTCAAAAATTATTATTATATATATATATTAAATTTTATTTAATATTTTTTAACTAACATATATACATAATATTAACTAATAAAACAAAACTAGTTCGTGATGATCAAAAAACACCAAAATAATCTAAATAATTATCATTAATGTTTTATCTAATGAATCATCCTCACATATAGAAAAAAATTATATATAATAACATTTAATATTCTTTAAGTTCATTAATAACATATAATTTCAATTTTTTACAACTATTCTCATTTTATATGATTTTCTATACACGTATACAAGTGAACCAATCATGAAAACTGAGGAAACAAACACTCTCGAATGATGAAATTATATCCTATAACTTATGAAATAGGCCATGAATGAACTTGATAAAACTATAATAAATAAAATACATGTATAAAAGGTTATTAATTAATTAATTAGTGCATTTAATTTTGTTATCCAAGATGTTAAGTTCAGGTGTATAACACTTTCAGACAAAAGATAAGAGATTCTCTCTGAACCCTTATTTTTCATTCAGGTTATGATTTCTCTCTATTTACCCAAATTTAATTCCAAATTTTTATTATTTAATCCTCCTAAATTCTGTTTTTATGTCCCAAAAAATTTACCTATCTCAATTCTTATTTTTGGATAGTGAAATACATGTTTTATATGGCTCCCTTCACAATTCATCTTGATAAGCTAGTCTGATTAAAGGGAAATTCCCAGTTTCTTGCCCATTTTTAGGTACACAACATAATCTATTTTAACACAACAATATTTTCATAAAAACAATTTTTTTATCATGAAAAACTGTAACGACCCAAAATTTCATTAATGGAAATCCCTGTTGATCTAATTAAATCTCTCTTTATATAAAATGTTTATATAAAATGTCAACTTCTTTGATTTTATGTTAAGAACTGTGATCATTGCTTTTATAGTCGTTGAACAGTGATCACATGATTAGTATAAATATAGGGCTTTAACAAACCCAATTTACTCAGACAAAGGAATTGATGGCCTCATCCAGTAGATTTTCTCCATACGAAGCCCATTTGTCGGAGCTCGGAAGAGAGGTGGCGTCTTTGGGCTTCGCTCTTGACCAAGCCCAAGCTGAGCTTCATCATGTCAAGCTTGAACATGACCATCTACGGGAAAAGTGGAATTTGATAGAAATTACCACTCGACCGATGTTATCTGAGCCACCCCAAGAGTCTGTCACCATCACACACCTTACCCTTAGGTCTTATGCGATTGTTTTAAGGGTTTATGTAACAAATCGCTAGTACTATGTTCATGTACATTTTTTTTTTATATAATAATGTATATACTTTCTTGTCATTATTGATACATTGTAAATAGTTTTTAAAGTGAAAATAGTGTTTTTAGTTATTATTTAATTAAGAATTCGATTTTATTAAATTAATGGATTTTTGAATTAAATAATATTTTAATAAAATATTATTATTATTATTATTATTAAATTAATTTTATTATATATAAATGATCATATAATTTTATGAATGCAATTGTAATTTTTATTAAGGTTTGAAATCCATTTTTGTCAAAACCCGTGAATTTTCGATAAATGTCGGTTTTTATTTTAAAAGTGAAAATTAACATATTTAGAAAATTATTTAGATAAAATAAATGTTATTTCTGGAATTAGGATGTCGAAATTATCCAACAGTGAATTTTTCATAATTTTCTGAGGCAGTCAAATTTTTGGGTAAAAATTAAATACCGTTTAAATATATAATGTGTTATATGACATCATAATGACCCAATAGTGATGTAATAAAATAATATAATATTTATTTTAGTCCAATATATATTTTTTCATTAAAATAATGTGATTTTGGGTTTTTTTGACTTGCTTTTACAAAGAATTAATGGACCCCTCAAGACTTATTAAACATCTTGTCATTTTAAATTATTTTCCATGGGAGTGTAACTCACCTCCACATAAGCAACCCCATTATTTTAAGAAGTTCGTACTTTGTCCTTATAAAATATTTTTTTCCTCTTCCCTTTGACAAAAACCATGGGCAAAAACCATGGGATGGTTTTTGGTTTGGATTAATTTAATATAAGGGGTCCCAAACCAAAATAATAAAGAATTACCTCACCTTTCCTATATAAACCCACCCAAGCTCCCACTTCCTCCTCACTCAAAGCCTTTTTAGTTCGTACAACCACTACCCTACTCTCTCTATAATCATCCCAAGGTTCCCCAAGCTCCCAACAAGCCTCTCTCAAGCCTCTCTCTAGCCTTTGGAAGCACACTTCCAAGTAAGGGTTTTTTTCTTCCTTTCTCATTTTTGTCTAATTTTCTTTAAGTTGTTTTTCCCTTTTAATTTCAATTATGAATGTTGGGGTATGGCTTCTCACCTCTCTCATATTTACCTCTTTATGTTTTAATGATGGGAGACCCCTTTCTCTCTCATTAAATGCCTCCCATGTACACCTGTTACTATGCCGAAATTCTGAAAGGAACTGCTCTCTCCTCTTTTACATTCAAGAAATACTTTTGTATCATGAATATAAATTCCATTAAAATTGTTGGGACATGTATCAATATGACCTCATTACTGTCCATTACATGTAAATATGATGATGAACCCCTTTATCTCTCATCAACCATTTTTATTAATTCTTATGTCACGTCGTTACGCTGCTGAAATCGCACCGATTTTATAAGCCAATGTCATTGTGTAGTGAATACCATGCCCATTTCTCCATAAAGGGTATTCACCTTTATGCACATTTACATATTGATTATAAAGTTTCATGTATTAATTCCACATTCCTTTATCATGGAATAAATTGTTATGTTTTTTGAATCCATGTTTTATGATCCATGTGGCACACTTATGCATGAAATGAAATGTTTAAGAAGGGTGCGCCCTTATAGTGCTCCAATGAATTGGGTAAAGTATAGTATCATGATACGTCATGTGCAGTGAGTGTTGACTCATGCTAATTCAAGTGCAATGTGGGTTTACTCGTGCTTCATGTGAAAATGTGGATTTACTCATGCTCTATGTGCAATGGGCCTTGGCTCATGCTAATTCCATGTTAAGTGTTGTTGCCACATTTCCATGTTATGATTGTCATTCTTTATCATGCCTTTATGTTCATGTTTCTCTTGTGCTCTATTGATATGCCTATTGTCTAACATGTATTTTACTCCTCGTGTATTCCATGTTTATTCCCTTACTGGGCTTTATAGCTCACCCCTTTTCTTATGCATGTCCCCAGGTTATCCCATGCAATGATAAGTACAAGGTAATGTAGTGGTCATGTAAAGGAAGTTTTCAATAAAGATATGGTACTTCATGTTTTAAGTTGTTATGTAATGATCCTAAGCCCCAAATACACTAGACCTCTCGATCATCCATGTTGTATCAAGTGAATGGTTTATGTAATAAATCAGGTTTAAGTTTGTAATAAAAGTAGGGTTGTCATAAAAACTATATATGTTCATTTCTAATTTTATACAAACAGTTGTAACTCTGCCAACTTTAAAGGCTATTTAATATTTTCCTTACTTGCACTAAAATTTCGCATTTTTAATGTTCTTTAAACATAGTTTTTATATTTTTTTCACTTAATTTGGACATAATTTATCATTAACTATACCTATATTACCTTATTAATATCCATTTATGTTTTAAATCCATTTTTTCAGGGATACCATCATGATACACGCTTTGGTTATTCCTTATGATAAGATTATGATACCCATTTCATTCCATGGGTAACCCTTATGTTTATTTTTGATTCTATATGTGGAACACATATTCATGAACATGTTATAATGGGTGCTCTCATATAGTGCTCCAATTCATTGGGTAATGTTTATTCTCATGAGACGTCGCGTTGGGATAGGGAGTAAAACCGATTCCTTTATGGGACTTGGTCCACCATGTGCAATGGTCTTGGCAGTTATCCTTGACTCATGATCCTCCATGTGAAATGGTCGTGAAGGTTATCTATAAGAACTCGAATCTTCTCTTCAAGTACAAATATTGTTTTCGGTAGTTTTTTAGGAAAAGTGTAGTTTTTGGAAATTTAAGGAGAACATACCCTGTATTTATAAGTACACACCGTGTACCCGGTTGTCCTGGGTGACTGTGTACTGGCCATGTAATGGCTGAGTACATGCACATGTGGTGTGACCTGGATACCACCTAAAGTGGGGCTTAGTAAATTAATATACACACCGTGTACTTTTAAAAGATATTTCATGTACTTTTCTTTTTAATTGTTAAATAGAAATGGGGTTGCATCTTATTGGTAGAAATTTATTCTTCTAGGTATGTCTCATCCAGGAGCAGTTGAAGCCAAAAAAATCTTATCTGAGCCCCTGAATCTCCATCCATTATCTGATTTGACTATTTTCAATTGTGTTAGAATCGCCACAGTATGCTCTTCCTTCTTATAGATCCCTATTTCATGATTCATCTTCTTTCGTGAGATATCCTTGGTTGAATGTTTTATAAATTTTTGTAGATCCACGGCATTATAGGGTGATTAAAGGCTTGAGGTTCATGTATATCATCTGTACAATTCTGAGGTAGGTGGTTTGTTCCTTTATGTAGTTATTCTTTGAATATTATGTGCAAAAGTTCCCAATACCCTATAATGGGGTATTGTGTGTTTAGGGATTTTAACCCCGTTAATTCTTGTTATGTCTTGTTTTCTAGAGTAAAGGTATTTGATTGTGAATAGGGTTATATTTTCATGATATAGATGTGTTTATCCATGCCTGTTTTTACTAACCGTTTGGTTTAGCTTTTCATGTTAGGCAACTTTGTTTTCCATGCCTAGTGTTGTTAGGATGGAGTGACTTTTATCTGACATATTGTGATATGTTGTAGACTATTTATCCAAGTAGTTCATGTGGTTTAATTTGGCTACCATATATTTTTTTTGCACGATTGACTTACACAGGGATGTGGGAATCTGGTGTAGTAGACCATAGGGGGAATGGACGCTGAGGGCTTCCCCAGAGTGTTTGTTTACTTTTTATGTTGTGAGACAATAATGGTAATGGACTTTGTGCTCCCTCAAAGTGTCTTTAGTTTCCTCGATATGAGAACATAGGGGGAATTGGACATTGAGTTCTTCCTCAGAGAGTCTATAGTTACCGATACAATACCACATGGAGAATTGACAGTGAGTGCTTCCTTGGAGAGTCTTCGATAAAGCTGAACGAGAGGTGTTAGGCTGTGAGTACTTCCTAGAGGGTTTCTTGTGATTGTTTTGGTTGAACTAGATGGGTTAGGCTATGAGTAATACCCAGAGGGTTACTTTAATTTTGATTAGTTACTTACTTTATGAATGAAAATGAATTCAATAGAAACCATAGGATTGTTTACTTTTGAGTACTTCCTTGTTTACTACTTTATTTTGTTCATTTCCTGCCATATATATTCAGTGACTATTAGGCATAGATCTTTGGGTGGTTTCCTACTAGGATTCATATCACACCCTATTTGGGTTATGCTTTTGGGCCCAAAAATATTATATTATTGCAAGTATTGATAAGGGAAAGAGGACTTCTACTTTAGGTACTTGATTGTTGTGGAGTTGGGGAGCATGGGACCAAGCTGAGGCTTGCGATGCTGTGGAGCTGTTTAGTTGCTTTTCTTTTGTACTTTTTTTTAGTATTGTATTCTAGTATTGTGACTTGTTTGGATGTTTTCCTAGACATATGTATCATGCATCATTTATATATGTGCTTCAGTTGTTTATTTCTTTCAGTCTTCCATTGTTTACTTATTTCTTGTTATTACTGCTTCCACTATTGTTATCTATTTATTTCCACTACTTTACTCTACCAATAAGGGAATATTTTCCCCACTATCACATGCAAGGCCCTCACTTTTATTCATTAGCCTCTGGAATTTAGGGAAATGTGATTGAGTCCATGTGACCAACTAAGTATGGGGCACCTCTGGGCGGCACCCGGAACCGGGACATAATAAAGTGGTATCAAAGGGATTATTTTCTTCTTGAATTACTATTTGGATCCTAGAGCCAAGGATATGATGGAATAGGTAGTTGTTAATAAGTTTTTCCTGGGATTAGCTAACCTATGTACAGGGAAAAGAGGATTTACCTCGATTATTGCAATTTTTTCTGGTTTTGCAATTTTTCAGTTGATGTGATTTCACCATTGGGTGATTCACATGTTTTGTGTTGTTATCATTTATATCATTGAGGTTCTATTACTATTGTTACCCGATGAGATGAGGGTATTCCATATCATGCATCATATAGGAACTTACTATAAATCACATTCCGTGCATTCTTATCATGCCATTTAAGGTGCATTACCGATTTCATGTTATTATGATAGATGTTTTGATAGATATACATGTTTTTATGATAGATTCCTTGATAGAATACCTACTATTTGATAGGGTATTGTTTTGTAAGGTTTTTTTTTGGAATGAACACCAAACTTTGGTTCTTAAGGTGTTATGGTCCCTTATGGATTGGAATTTGGTGGATCATTTCATTTCTATGCTTTTATGTGACATGTATAAGATTCCAAACTTTGATTCGCGGGGAGTATGGGCCCTCAAAGATCAGAATTTGGAACTTTAATGTTTGTTTCAGTGCTTTTTTGGGTTCCATAGTAGTTTCTGAGGCTTACTATCTAGAAAACCCCAGAATAAATGGTGTGTATTGCCGAATACATGCCATGTTTCCTTCAGTTTGGGAAGGAACTGTTTTTTTTAAGTACATGTCGTGTACTGTATGTACACGCCGTGTAATCTATGATCGTGTCACTATCTGTGTGGTAAGAGACACAAGTTTGGGAAATCATTGAGGGGACACATTGTGTACCAGATGTACATGATGTGTTGTAGAGACCATGTGTCCTGAAATTTGACTAATGACATGGGTGGATGATGGGTTGCTAGTACACACCGTGTCTGGAACAAACACACCGTGTAGAGTCAGTCGTGTAACCGGTTGTGTGACTAACAAAAAAGGTCGGTGAAGTTCTTCTAGTACATGACATTTCTGTAATAAACACACCTTTTAGTCTCGTTCTAGGATAACTATGTGGGTTAGTCATGTAGAAGGACTCGGGTAGGGAAACATGATTCAAGTACACATTGTTTCTAGGAAGAACATGTTATGTGTATGGGGTGTTACACGACCAGGGTTTGCAGGAGTACATGCCCATGTGAAAGCTTAAGGGAATATGCCATATAGGGGTTATACATGACATGTATCCATGTTTTAAAAAATTTAAATGCTTTCCTTCTCCTGTTCCCTTCTTACACTTTTAAGATTCATTCCTTGATAATATTGATCTAAGGTGTGTGTTTGACCTTTCATAGTCATGCCATCGAGACGTCATACGGTTTTACGAAAGTTACAGGGTAGTTATCAGACATTGGATATAGCTGATCAAGGACTACAAGAAGATCCTCCTATAGTGTTAGTCTTGGCACCAACCATTATTCTAGATACAGGTGTTGATGCATAGTTCTGAGAGGGCTTCATGAGGTTCTTGCAGAACTTCCAAGGAGTATAGCATCCTACCCATTCTATGGTAGAGCTGACATGGGTTTTCCAGCAGCATCATCCTCCCACCTTCATAGGGGATGGAAGACCTTAGGCTTAAAAGTCATGGTTAGAATCCATGTTGTTGATTTTGATCATCTGGAGACATCTCCAAAGAGGAGGGTGAAGCTCTCTACGTATATACTTCGGGAATCCACCAAGAGATGGTGGGATGTGATCTCACAGGTGGGACACCAGCAGGTTATGGATTGGGATGAGATCTAGTGTACCTTATATGACTACTTTTACCCAAATACTTTGAGGGCTAACCGATCCTGAGAGTTCATGAGTATTGAGTAGGGTACTCTTTCAGTTATGGAGTATTTTTATCACTTCACAGTGATGTAGTGCTTTACACCCATTCGAGGAGATGATGAGTTATTTCTAGTAAGGAAGTTTGAGGATTTTCTCAGGCATGAAATCCAATCTCAATTGAACATATTCAGGTTGACCTTTATCACTTCTATACTCAACCAAGCACTGATCATGGAGTGCAATCCGAGGGATTCTGGAGTTGTGGGCTAGGTCAGTTCAACATTCGGAGTTGGTACCCCTCAGACTGATAGTAATAAGTTCCATAGGGAGTATACACGTGGATATCTTAGTAGGAAGGATACTTCTTCTGGTAGCTAGGAGGTGTGATACTAGTGTGGGAAGAGTCGGAATACGAGGCCACATTTCCCGAGAGACCCAGTGGATTTCCGATCTTGCAGAAATATGGGTTATCTTCAGTGTTTTGGTCATTTTTTCTCACCAGCAGTTGGTGACAGCGGTTCTCCAAGGACTCCTTTTTTAGAAGAAGCACCACCAGTTTCTCATCAGTAAGAAAACTAGAGTTCTTCCAGTTGTGCAGGACGAGGTGGAGGTCGTGGTCGTGGCAGCCAGTCAGTAGGCTTTCAGCGACAGTAGGGTGGATCAGCTCTGGGTGGTCAGGCAGGGTCACAGGGCCATGGTATAGGATAGAATTTTTTCATTGAAGCAGACCTAGAAGGATCAGGATCCCAAACTTTCTATTGTTTGAGGTATGATTCTAATTTCCTCAGTTCTAAATTTTTTTCTTTTTGATACAGGGGCTTCCCATAGTTTCATATTTTTTTCCATTGTAGAGATCCTTGGGCTCTGTATCTTTCTACTGATATCTTGATGCTAGACACTCTATTTGGAACTAGAATATCTAGTGTACGTTAGTTAATGGAGTACCCTCTTAAGGTTGGTGGGCGTCACTTCTCTTGGAAACATTATGTCTTAGAGATGACTGGTTATGATTTCATTATAGAAATGGACTGGTTAGTTCCCTTCCTAGTAGTTATCGATTACTATCACCGTAGGGTGAGTTTCATGTCACTAGAGGGAAGATTCTTTTTATATAACAGTGAATGGGATGTACAAGCGAGTATAAAGGACCCGAGTATCATGGGTTAGGAGAAGTTACAGCCCAGATTACAAGTCTATATCTGGATGACCAGGGGACTTCACAGTTGGACTTTTCTCCAGTGGTTGATTGTTTTAGGGATGTCTTTCAAGAGTACATTTTAGGTTCACCTCTGGAGCAATAGGTAGAATTTTATATTGAGATTGTGTTAGGAGTGGCACCGGTGTCCATTTTTCCTAATAGGATAGCTACATCAGAGTTACAGGAGCTCAAGAGGTAGTTAGAGGAGTTACAGGATAAGGGTTTCATCTGACCCAGTACATCTCCTTGGGGTTTATCTATCCTGTTTGCTAAAAATTTAGATGATACCCACTGACTTTATGTGGATTATCTGAAGTTGAACCATTTGATGGTTAAGAACTGATATCTCGTGTCAAGGATTGATGGTCTCTTTGATTAGCTTCGAGGATCCCAGATGTTCTAGATGATTAAATTGAGATCTAGTTACCATCAGTTGTTCATTAGACCATGAAATATACCTATTATAGCCTTTAGAAGTAGGTATGGTCTATACAAGTATGTGGTTATATCGTTCGGTCTCACGAATGCGCCTGCTATTTTTATGGCACTAATGAATCGAGTGTTCCATCCATACTTGGATTATTTCATGGTAGTATTCATGGACGATATCTTGGTGTGCTCTCGCACTCGACACGACTATGACACACATCTTGAGATTGTTTTTAGTACACTGAGAGAGCATCAGTTATATGATAATCTCTCAAAATTCTACTTCTGGATGGTCCAAATTCACTTCATGGGTCATGTTATCTCAAATACAGAAGTGTCAGCAGACCCAGAGAAAGTGAGAGGAGCAGTTTCCTGGGATCATTCGAAGAACGTATTTGATAAAAAAAGTTTTCTAGGGATGGATGGTCACAACAAAAATTTCATATAGGACTTATCACACTTAGAAGTGCCACTGATGGGCCTGACTAAGAAGGGTATGAAGTACTTGTGGTCAGATTCTTGTGAGTAGGCTTTTTAGGAGCTGAAAGGGAGGTTGACTTCAGCACTGATACTATTTTTTCTAGAGTTGGGAAATAGTTATAAAGTTTACTATGATGCATTATGTATCGGGCTGGGAGTAGTTCTTATACAGGGAGAAGGAGTCGTTGCGTATGGGTCTTGCCAGTTTAGGCCACATGAGAAGAATTACCCGACACATGATCTCAAGTTGGATGTAGTTTTTCATGTTTTACGTTGTTGGAGACATTATCTTCTGGGATATCATTTATTGGTTTTCACCAACCATAAAAGTATCAATTATATATTCACTTATAATGATATGAATCTAATATAGTGAAGGTGGGTTTATTACTTTCAGTATTTTGACTTTGAGCTTACCCACATGCCTGGGAAAGGCAACATATGGCTGATGTGTTGATCAGGAGGATGCAGATGCAGGAAGTTTTGGAGGCCAGTAGGGTGTGGTAGCTTATGGATCTATTCTCTAGGATGTATTTGGATGTGCACAACACACAGGGGCAAAGGTTTCTTTCTTCTATATTTGTTACCTCTACTCTACTTGATCGAGTGCGAATGAGGCAGCTATCATTTTATGAAGGCCTAGTTCTATAGGAGAGTGTGTCAGGAGAGGACCCTATTCCTAGATGGATAGTAAGTGAGTATGATATATTGTGCTTTCATGGATGCATATGGGTGTCAGCAGACATACGCGAGGAGATGATGTGGGATTTTCATTCCTCGGTTTGTGTAGTTCATCCTGGTGTCACCAAGATGTATCGTGATCTACACCGTCAATATTGGTGGCTAGGTATGAATAGATATGTTACTGGGTTTTTCATGAGGTATTCCACCTATAAAAAGTTGAAGGCTGAGCATTAGCGATCAGTAGGGATTTTGCAACAGTTACCCATTCCCGAGTGGAAGTGTAATGATGTCGTTATGGACTTTGTGACAGGTCTTCCAAGGTTTCCTTGAGGGAATGATGAAGTTTGGGTTGTCATTGACAAACTCACAAAGGTTGCTCACTTCTTTTCGATAAAGGATACCTTCAATGTCGATGATCTGGGAAGGTTGTACATCTGATAGATTGTATATCTACATGGGGTTCCACTCTCCATCATTTCAGACAGGGATGCATGTTTTACTTCTCAGGTCTGGTAGGGATTAAAGAGGTCTTTGGGTACACAGGTACTACTGAATACAGCTTACCACCCCCAGACAAATGGTCAGTTTGAGCGTACGATCTAGGTGTTTTAGGACATTTTATTAGTATGTTTCCTAGATTTTGGCTATTTTTGGGAGAATCATATACCGATTGTACAATAATAGTTTTCAAGCAACTATTCTGATGGAACCTTGTGAGGCTTTGTACGGTAGGACATTCCGATCACCACTATGTTGGCTAGAGGTAAGAGAGGCGGTTATGCTGGGACCTTATCTTGTTTAGGAGACCACAGAGAATGTGGGGTTGATTTGGAAGAGGATGGCTACTGCACAGTCACAACAGAAGTATTATGTTGATTTACATAATGACCTATGGATTTCAAGGTCGGAGCTCAGGTTTTCCTATGTGTCACACCGAGGTTGGGACATAGGAGTATTAAGAGATAGGTCAAGATTTCACCGAGATATGTTGGGTCATTTGAGGTATTTGAGAGATTCAGGCCAGTTGCCTATTGGTTGTAGTTACCTCAGAGGTATTGGGCTATGCATGACGTCTTTCATATTTCTCAGCTACAACATTACTTCTTATACCCGTATCATGTTTTTCAACCCAAGGAGGTTGAGTTGGGGGTGGACGTATCATTTTAGGAGAATCCTATCCAGATTTTCGATCACAGTGCAAAGGTCCTCCATGGCTAGTCTGTTCCCCTGGTATTGGTGTTATAATAACATGGTTAAGTACAGGACGAGACTTGGGAGCGGGAGGTCGATGTAAGATCATAGTGGCCGGTTCTGTTTGCGGATTCTTCCTCTACGCCACCTTTCTAGGGAAATTTAGGGATGAATTTCATTAAGGGGGGAATTTTTTAAGAAGCTAGATCTTCTTTTCACTTGTGATTCTTGTTTCTAGTTGTTTTTTAGGAAAAGAGGAGTTTTTGGAAATTTCAAGAATAAACTTCATGTAATCATTACTACACATCGTGTACCCAGTTACCATGAGTGACCATGTATTGGTCGTGTAATGGATGAGTACATGGCTGTGTGGGGTGACAAGGAGACCGCCTAAATCAAGGCCCAGAAAAGGCATATACACACCATGTACTTTTAAAAGACATGTTGTGTAGTTTTCTTTTTAATTTTTAAATCGGACCAGGGTCGCATCTTATTGGAATAAATGTCTTCTTCTAGTTCTATCTCATCCAGGAGAAACCTAAGCCAATGAATCTTCTCCGAGCCTCCGACTAGTCATCTGTTCTCTGATTTTACCATCGTCAATTGTGTTGTAATCACCACGGTAAGCTCTTCCTTCTTCTAGATCATCATTTCTGGATTCCTCTTCTTTCATGAGATAACCTTGATTGAATGTTTTAGAGGTTTTTGTAAATATACGGTGTTCTAGTTTGATTCAAGGCCTGAGGTTCATGTATATCATTCTTACAATGCCAAGGTAGGTGGTTTGTGCCTTTCCATAGTTAGTATTTGAATATTATGTGAAAAAAGTGCCCAATACCCTAGAATAGTGTATTGCGTGTTTAGGGATTTTAACCCTGTTAATGTCTGCTATGTATTGTTTTTTTGAGTAGAGGTATTTGACTATGAATAGGGTTATTTTTCCATGCTATGGATGTGTTTTCTCATGATTGTTTTTTATTGACCGTTTGGTCTAGCTTTGCCTATTAGGCTGCTTTGTTTTCCATGACTAGTGTTTTTAGGATGGAGTGACTTTTATCTGACATGTTGTGATATGTTGTAGTCTGTTTAGCCAAATAGTTCTTGAGTTTTACTTTGGCTACCATATATCGTTTGTTCCTTATTGACTTACACAGGGTTGTGGGAACCTGTTGTAGTATACTATAGGGGGAATTGACACTGAGGGCTTCCCCAGAGTGTCTGTTTAATTTTTACGTTGCGGGACCATAGGGGGGATGGACTTTGTGCTCCCTCGGAGTGTCTATAGATTCCTAGATATGATGCCACAGGAGGAATTGGATGTTGAGTGCTTCATCATAGTGTCTATAGTTACTAATATGAGACCAAAGGGGGAATTGATGGTGGGTGCTTCCTCAGAGAGTCTTTGCTAAAGTTGAACCAGAGGGGTTACACTGTGAGTACTTCCCAGTGGGTTTCTTGTGATTGTTTGGGTTGAACCAGGGGGGTTAGGCTGTGAGTACTACCCAGAGGGTTACTTGTATTTTGATTATCTTCATACTAGATGAATGAAAATTAATTCAATTGAAACTATAGGATTTTTTACTTTTGAGTACTTCCTTGTTTACTGCTTCATTTTTTTTATTGTCTTCCATATAAATTCAGTGACTGTTAGGAATGGATATTTGGGTGGTTGCCTACTGGGATTAATCTCATACCCTATTTGGGACATGCTTTTCGGCCAAAATAGATTATATTGCATCATTTATAGATAAGGGAAAGCACCCTTCTACTTCAGGTACTTGATTGTTGTGGAGCTGGGGAGCGTGGGACCAAGCTGAGTCTTGCGATGCTATAAAGCTATTTAGTTGCTTTTCTTTTGTAATTTTTTTTAGTACTATATTCCATCATTGTGACTTGTTTGGATATTTTCCTAGACATATGTATCATGTATAATTTATATATGTGCTTCAGTTTTTTATTTCTTTTAGCCTTTCACTGTTTACTTATTGCTTGTTATTACTGCTTCCGCTATTATTATCTATTTATTTACACTTCTTTACTTGTCCAATGAGGTCATAGTTTCTCCACTATCACACCCAAGGCCCTTGCTAATAGTCATCAACCTCTGTCATTTGGAGAAATGCGCTTGAGGCCATGTGACCAACCGGGTATGGGGAACCTCTAGGCGGCACCCAGAATCAAGACGTTACATTATCCTTGACTCATGAACCTCCATGTTCAATGGTCTTGGAAGTTATCCTTGAATCATGCTTATGTCATGTTGTATGTTTTTGCCACATTTTTATGATCCCATTATTACATGATCCCGTGTTCTATATGTTATGCTTCCATATGTTTATTCATGTTCCATTCCCTTTTATGTCATTATGTTATGTCTTCTAACCCATTTACTATGATTTATTCATATGATTATTCCCTTACTAGGATGTTTATCTCATATATTTATTCATGTATTCCCCAATTTATCCAATGCAGATGTAAGGGCTCAAAGGGATTTAGGAGCCCATTATGAATATTAAATAAAATACTTTTTTATATGTTTTAATTATCTACATAATCTTCCAAAGATACTAGACTTTATGATAATTGGCTAGTAATTGATGGTTAGTTATGATTAAAATCATGTAATAATATGTTTAAAAGGCTAGGGAAACTATAGGTAGGCTTCTTGTATCTTCACCAAGCTGTTGGACATCCCAACAGCTAGTTTTTAGACTACACTGTCTAGCTAATGGAACTAAAATATCTCTAGTATTGAATTCCACCTCTATCCTTCCACTAGATTGGTTCCTCCAAGCCCCTTAACACCTCATTAACACCAATTTAAGTTAAGAATGGGGATCATTTATAGAATTTAAACTAGTTCAAAAAATATAAATAAAGAACATATATAGGTAAAAGATAGGGTCTTAAAACCACCACACCATATAATAGATCATCCCCAAGTTATGATCCCATGAATCCTTGAGAGGTATTGATGAATAAATCAAGCTAATACACCCATATATTTGACTCCCTCTCCTAGGTATCTTCATAAACATGACCATGCTTCCCCTACACTCACACCAAAGGTATAGTATTTCCATGGAGAATATTCTCACTAAAATATAATATACAGATTAGATGCTCGTCAAAGGATTCATTAAATCAATCTCAAAATCATTATAATTAAATATGTGAGAAGGATCGAGGAGATATCTCCATAGATGTGATATATTAAACACATCGCATATGTAATTTCATCACAATGGGAGAGACAATTAGTAATACATACTTATAATCCTCTCCACTATCTCTAATAACTCAAAAAACCTAGGAAATAACTTTCTTTATTTTTGAATATGATGATCAACCATCCTCAGATACACTCGAAGAAAAACCTGGCAGCCAACCTCAAACTCTATAGGTCATCTTTGATGGCCAACATAGGATTTTTTTCTAATCTACATAACATAAAACTTCTTTTGGGTCAACTGAACATGTTTAGATGTATCCTATATAAGACTTGGTCCTATGAATGTCACTTCACCCACCTCCAACCAACACAATGAAGAATGAAATGGCCTATCATATGATGCCTCAAAAGGATCCATCTGGATCGACTCTTGGTCAGTATTATAGTAAGAGAACTCTATAAGAGTCGTGTGTTTCTCCCATGAACAACCAAAATCTAGCACACAATATCTCAACATGTCCTCTAGGATCATAATAGTCATCTTGGATTTTCCATCATTCTAAGGATGATAGGATATACTCAAAGACATCTACAAACCCTATGCCTTCTACAATCCATGTCAGAAGAATGAAGTAAAATAGGGATCATGATTTGAAATTATACTCTGTAGCACTCCGTACATTCACAATATATCCTTCACATACTAGCTATATCTCTTTTTATGTCTGACTAACAATATTGTCTATAATGATCTTGAAATAACTTTATTAAACTGGGATATACGACCCACTTAGAATCATGAAAATATACCATCATATCCTTGTGAATATCAACAGAAACCAAGACATTTCCATGAATGAAAAGAACATCATCCTCATAATGGTCTAACCAGATGGTGGCTCCCATCATTTACATTCTCCCTAAGAGGAAAACATTCTGGATCCACCAATTACCTCATATTGATCTTGTCAATAAGATAGAGGAAAATAGAATTTGAGTTTAGTTTTACTCACTCATTGAGCTCCAAGATATCCAAATTCATCTTAAAAAAGAGTTCCATAAACCACTATTAATCACTAGACACCTGCACCACCTAATTTTATGTCTTTATGCTTAAGTTATTAGCAAAAACATTTCCCTTCTCAGGTGTGTATTACAACTCAATGTAAAAGACTAAAATTACCCCACAAACCTTCTCAATAAATGGTTTATATACCTATATGTAAATATATACTTTGGGATCCTATGATCTGTAAACACCATGAACCTTTCTATGATAAAGTAATCCCACCAATATCTCAAAGCTTTAACCACAATGGCTAATTCTAGATCATGAGTGGGGTAATTCCATTCATGCGGTCTCAACTGCCTGGAGACATAGGCAACCAAATGCCTAATTATAGATCATGAGTGGGGTAATTACACTCATTCCATCTCAAATTCTTAGAGATGTAGGCGACCAAATTTTTATCCTGCATAATAACTACTCCCATACCAATCCTAGATGCATTACTGTACATGGTGTACTCCTTGCTTAGTTTGGGTAAGGTCAGGATCAGAGCTTACATCATAATACTCTTTATCTACTAGAAATTTTCCTAACATCTATTGTTACATTAAACCATAATCCCTTCCTTTTCAAATTAGATATCAGTAAAACCATCTAATAGAAATACTAAATAAACCCATGATAGTATACTTCTAGACTGATAAATTTATGAATGTCAAAAAAACCATGGGTTTCTCCCAAGAAACCACCACAGGTGCCTTTTCTAGATCCATGGATATTACTACCTTAGATATGATATGACTTAGAAAGTGGAACTATTTAATTTATAAGTAAAACTTTGATAGTTTTTCATAAATATGATGCTCTCTCAGTGTACTTAAGATAATTTCTATATTTCATTTCATGATCCTCCTTGGATTTAGAATATATCCATATTTCCACAATAAAGACAACAAAAAATATAAGGCACCAGCCTTAAACATTACATAATCTTGAATTAAGTTAATAATTCACATTGAGGATCTTTTCAGGTTTATAGATTTAGAAAATTAAGTCATAACATATACATAACAACTTGAATATTACATGTAGACACTTCTACTCAGAATCCATTTTTTCATAAAATAAAAACTCTATAAAAAAAGAGTCATGTCTAGTTCCATGTTTTAGATTGCATGACTTTTCCATGATCCCATCCTTGACCTTATTTCACATTTATGTCTTGTGAAAAACATTTCAAAAACTTGGGATGAGAATAAAAATCTTATTAAGGTATACACAAAGAAGGAAAACTGTTAGTTTTTTAAAACAAAAAGTAAACCATGAATACCTTATCATAAGTAATAATTTTCACCTTTATAAACTAGTAAATAATATTCACTGAATAAAAGATCATTGATTACCCGTTTTTAACCAAAATATTAGCATAAAACCCATAGTTATAACACATATCATATATATTTATCTTGGGACATAAACTTACTTAAATGGAATAAACATATGGTTGACTTCCACACATATCACTTAATAGAATAGCCATACGGCCGACTTCTATACCCAATGCATTGGAGGTTATAATGTAACCACCCATCCTGGTTTATCATGGCACCACCTGTAATTTGGTTTATCACGTAACCACCCGTCAAATTTCCAGGTACCATTATAAAATCATAACACATAAAATATGGAAAACATAAACATTTCACTAATAATATTTCATTTTCAATCAAAAGAAATGATTTGAAGATATTGAAATAAAAAATTCATTTCAAAAACAATTTTCAAAACCAAAACACCCAAAAATAGAATAAAATATTTCTTTTCCATTTAAAAAAACATTAAGGCTTATAGAGGAAGCCAAGTAATGATTACGGCGGCAGAGAGGTCATTGTCACTGCAAATGTTAAAAACAATCCTTTTGTCATTTAGTAAATCGCTTCATAGAAAAAAATATTCCCTTTGAATGAAATAAAAATTAAAAGGTGTTTATACACCGTATAAAAGAAAGTCATGTATAAAGCAAAATATTCCTCAACAAAAGGAGATAGAGACAAAGTCTCTTACCTTGTGTCTAACTTGACTTGTTTGTTCTTTAATCTTCTTTAAATTGGGTATCTCCCTTTGGTTTGAAACAAAAGGTTTAATTGAAGTGCCTTCTGCCTAAGGAAAGGCTTCTAGGAGAAATATAGGGATATAGAGAGCTTAATTGGAAATAATTTGGATGATTCAAGGGGATTTAGAGGTGTGAGGAAAGGGTTAGAAGTGAGGGCTTTTTATAAGGGGGAGGAGGGGCTCTTTAGAAAAGTTTGAAAATATTGTTTTATTATATAATGATTTTCGGTTTCTAAAGATCCAAAACTCATTAAAATTGAAGTTAAGATGACTAATGTTCGAAATAAAATCATGTAACAAGAATTGGATAGGTTTTGGATATTGTTTTAATTTTTATAATCTTATTTATTTAAAGCATTCATTAATGAGGTAAACATTGCATCATTATTGTGTCATAAATAATTTTATTTATTTTATGTCTAAAAATTATAAAAAAAATACCATGAAGTAGGATATATTTTTATATTTAGAATGAATATTTATAGTTGAAGATATAACTTACAAATCCCCATGTAAAAATTTATTTACTAAAAGATATATGTTTGTGCCATTTTTTGTCTTTACTTTAAATTAATTAGCATAGTGTCATTATCACTCACAGGTGGCTCTATGGGGTCCCAAAATCGACCCAAGGATGCCCATGGTCAGAAATGTATCAACCAATAGGATTAGGACAAATTTTAGGGTAATTTAATTTTATTATAATATTATTTTTTACCCTTATTTACCAGATTTACCATTTAACCATGCTAAATAAAATATTTACTCAAATAAATATTTAAAATGTCTAAAAATAAAAGTTACCTATTTACACAATTTTGAAATCCTGATTCCAAATATGGAATCAATTTTTCCAAATTCAAAATACAAATGTGGCATAAATTAATTTAAAATTAATTCCCGTTGTCAAAACAAAATGTGTGTTTTTAAGAAATAATAACTATCAAAATATTTATACTTGTTTATGTCCAATTTCAAAGTGAAATTACTCCCAATGACCAAAATTGGATTAAATGGTAAAAAAATAATCTAATTACACTTTAAAACTAATTAAAAATATAATATAACCATATATAAAATTATATTAAAAGGCTGTTTTGAATTAAAATACAGTGTTTTTCATTATTCCTTAAAAATGAACTTTATCAGAAAAATACCAAAAATTTTCCCAAAGTAAATTTTGATGTCCCATTTATAAATAAGAATTATATTTTGTCAAATAGAACATATAAAAGTGAAAAAAACTATATTTAAAAATGGTTCGCCATCAAAGGTGGTAAATCGACCTTTTAAAGAATATTAGAGTATTTATGCTTAAAATTAGATTAATTCACATTTTAAGCCTCTGAATTTTATCAGATAAATGTAAAAACATTTAGAAAAAATGTATAATCATATTGTAGTTAGTTTTGTTCATTCCCATCCTTACAACGTCTAGGCATTAACTACAATTTAAAATAATAATATTATATTATTAGTGTGCAATGTAAGATTTCAAAGAAACTCGTTGTTGCTTATCAATTACACCATCGAACATAGCATCCCTTTTAAAGTAAAATTGAAATTTAATTCAAAAATATTATTAAATATTAAATGCATTATTCTTTATTTACCGAGGATGTTACATCCTTCCCCCATTTTGGAAATTGCGTCCTTGCAATTTTTATTCACTTATCAAATAAATTGGGGTATTTATCCCTCATAGAATTTTCATATTTCCATGTTGCCTCTTCAATTATATGGTTTTTACACAAAACCTTTACCTGATAAATTACCTTATTCTGCAAAACTTTCTCTCTTCGGTCAAGAATCTAGACCGGTTGTTCCACATAAGAGAGATTCTCTTCCAACTGAACTACCTCTAGAATCAAAACTTCAGATGGATCTGACCTATACTTCCTCAACATTGAAACATGAAAAAGATTGTGTACCTGGTATAAACTTGGAGGTAAAGTTACTCTTTAGAAAACTGATCCAACTTTCTCCAGGATTTCATAGGGTCCAATGAACCTCAGACTCATCTTTCCCTTCTTACCAAAATGCATTACACTTTTCCATGGAGAAACTTTGAGAAATACATGATAACCTTCCTCAAAAGACAGATCCTTCCTATGGTTGTTCGCATAACTTTTTTGCCTGCTGTATGCTATTCTCATGTTGTTCTGAAACAACTAAACTTTTTCTACCATCTCTTCTACCAATTTTGGTCCCATCCACACCCTTTCACCTACTTCATCCCAAAAAGCTAGAGTTCGACACTGCTTCCCATATAATACCTCAAATGGATCCAACTGTATACTTGAATGAAATATATTATTATAAGAAAATTCAACCAAATAAATATGTTGGTCCCAAGTTCCCTAGTAATCCATTGAACAAGCGCTTAACATATCTTCCAAAGTCTGAATTGTTAATTCTAACTTCCCATTTTATTGTGGATGAAAATTTGTACTAAAATTTAATTGAGTACCCAACAACTTATGAAGGTATTTACAAAAGTTAGAAGTGAATCTAAGATCACAATTAAATACAATGGAGATAGTAACACCATGAAACCTAACTATCTCTTTAACATACAACTGAGATAGTTGATCTAAACACAAATTATCTCAAATAGTAATGGAATGGGAAGATTTAGTTAATCGACCAACAGTAACTCAGATTTCATTGTCACCTCGGGAAGTCTTTGGTAATCCCACAATGAAATCCATGGACACATTTTCCCATTTCCACTCTGGCACTGATAAAGACTAAAGCATCACTTTTGGTAACTTCCTCTCTGCTCTAACCTGCTGACAAGTCAAAAACTTCATAGTAAAATCATTAATATCTCTTTTCATTCCATCCCACCAGTAATACTCCTAAAGATCATTGTACATCTTAGTACTGCTAGGATGAACTGAAAATAGAGAACTATGAGCTTTACATAATAACTCTTTCTTCAACTGTGAATCACAATGCACACATAATCTCTTCCCAAACCTCAAAATACAATCACTATCAGTGTTAAATTAAGACAACATACCCTTCTAGAAAAACTCTACCTTTTTCTGTAACTCATTATCTTCTTTTTGCTCTTTCTTTATTCTATCTGATAGAGATGATTTAACTAAAACCTGAAACAAAACAAAGTAATTTCTTTCACCAAAAACTTCTATGCCAAAGTTCATCAAATCAAAAACCATAGTATCTTGTTCCAAATGTAGCATGGTTAATGTAGCATTACTTTTTCGACTCAAAGAATGAGCCGCTTTATTTGCCTTTCTCGGATGGTAAAGGATCATGCAATCATAATCCTTGATTAATTCTAACCATCTCCTTTGTCTCATTTTTAATTATTTCTGAGTGAAAATATGATTCAAATTTTTTTTATCAGTATATATTTCACACTTTACTCTATAAAAATAATTCCTCCAAATTTTTAGATCAAAAACAATAGTAGCTAATTCCAAATCATGTGTTGGGTAATTTAACTCATGAGGTTTCAACTGACATGAAGCATAATCAATTACCTAATCATTCTACATAAAAACACAACCAAGTACTTTCAAAGAAGTATCACTGTAGATAACAAACTCGCCATTTCTGGAAGGTAATTCCAAAATAGGATCATTCACCAATCTTCTTTACAATTCTTGATACTACATCATTAAATGGCCTAACATCTACTGAAGTAGTTGCAAAGTATTTCACCACCCCTTTCTGCTTGTATTATGGATGATTTCGCTCATTTGAGTTCTTCATTGGACACTCATTTTCATAATAACCCATTTCATTGCACTTAAAACATATTACCATTGGATTTTCATTGCTTGATTGATCATTTTCCTTACAGTTATGAGCAATATGAACAGACTTACCACATCGGAAGCACTTTCCAGACTTTGATAAACATTCTTGAGGATGATTTTTACCACACTTCCCAGAAGATGGATATTTAATTTTCTTACCTCCAGGCTTCTTTAATGAATTATTTCCCTTTGTCTACCAACTGGACCACTTCTTTTGTTTACTCTCTTGGAACACCTAATCATTAAAAAAACTCCATTTCTACCTTCTCAGCACATCTAACAAGTTTCTCATAGCTTTTTAATTATCAGGGGTCTAATTCTCTTCGATATCGCGGCTTCAGTCCTGAGTAAAATCGATTTATCTTACTATCAAGATATTGGATGAAATTTGAAGCATACCTTTCCAGTAGAGTGAATTTGGATTCACAAGCAGCCATTGAGTCATCCTCCTGACTTAATTCCTATAATTTTTTTCCCATCCTAAGATGAACCACCTTAGGAAAATATTTCTCAAGAAACATACCTTTGAATTCATCCCAATCAAGAGAATCAATCTCCTCACTATCCCTGATATTTTTCACCATAGAACACCATTGATCAGCTTCACCTTCAAAATGGTAAATATCGAGACTAAAATTTTGATGTTATTAACACCCCATGACATCAAAAATCTTTTCTAGTGATTTAATTCACCCTTCATCTAGCATAGGGTCAAATTATTCTCTGAATGATGGGGGACGTTGACTCATGAAATGCTCCACTACTGACATGTTCCTCTGTGTTTGATCTAGATAATCACATGCATGAACACCACCACCATTTATAGCCTAGTTCAACTATGCTATCACTACTACAAACTATTCAATTACGATTCCGACCATATTAAGTTGCTGATTTGTAAGTTTATTCTCCTCTGTATGCCTTCCCAACATAGCTGCCATGTTTCCTCAGTGGAAAACCATTGTGAATAGAAAAATATCTTAGGTGAAGTAACATGGTAATCTGTAAATACTTTATCATTTCAATCTTACCATAAAATAATTTATAGACATTAATTTAACAATATTCTAACTCCTAAAGTTGTCTAAATTAGCCTTTGATACAAACTACAAGGCCCTGGCCTTAAATATTACATAATGTTAAATTAATTTAGTAATTCACATTTAGTATCTTTTCAGGTTTAGAGATTTATAGAATTAGGTCATAACATATAAATAACAACTTGAATATTACATGTAGAGGCTTCTACTCAAAATCCATTTTTTTCATAAAATAAAAACTCTTTTAAAAAAGATTCATGTCTACTTATATGTTTTAGACAGTATGACTTTTCCTTGATCTCATCCTTGACCCTATTCCACTTAATATCCTGTGAAAAACATTTCAAAAATTTCAGATGAATATAAAAGCTCAGTAAGGGATACACAAAGAAGGAAAACTGTTATTTTTTCAAAACAACAAGTAAACCATGAATACCTTATCATAAGTAATAATTTTCTCCTTTATGAAGTAGTAAATACTCTTCACTGAATAAAAGATCATTCCTTACCCATTTGTAACCAAATTATTACCATAAAACCTATAGAAAGAACACATAACATATATAGGTAACTTGGGACATAAATGTACTTAAATGGAATAACAATGTGGTCGACTACCACACAAGTCACTAAATGGAATAGCCATACGACTGACTTCCATACCCAATGAATTGGAGGTTATAATGTAACTACCTATTCTAGTTTATCACAGCACCACCCATCATTTGGTTTATCACGTAACCACCCATCAAATTTACAAGTACCTTTATAAAATCATAACACATAAAATATGGAAAAATATAAACATTTCACTAATAAAATTTCATTTTCAATCAAAAGAAATCATTTCAAGATATTAAAATAATCAATCCATTTCAAAAACCATTTTCAATACCAAAACACCCAAAAATAGAATAAGGTATTTCTTTTCCTTTTAAAAAAAACATTAAGGCTTACAGACAAATCCAACTAATGATTATGGTGGCGGAGAGGTCATTGTCACCGAAAATGATAAAAACATTCTATTTGTCGTTTAGTAAAACACTTCATAGAAAAAAAAATATTCCCTTTGAATGAAATGAAAATTCAAAGGTGTTTATACACCGTATAAAATAAAGTCGTGTATAAATCAAAAAATGCCTCAATGAAAGGAGATTGAGATGAAGTCTCTTACCTCATGTCTGACTTGACTTGTTCATTCTTTAATCTCCTTTAAATTGGGTATCTCCCTTTGGTTTGAACCAGAAGGATTACATGAAGTGCCTTCTGTCTAAGTTATGGCTTCTAGAAGGAATATAGGAATGTAGGGAGATTAATTAGAAAAAATTTGGAGGAGCCAAGGGGCTTGAGAGGTGTAAGGAATGGGTTAGAAGTAAGGTATTTTTATAAGGGGGAGGAGGGGATCTTTAGGAAACTTTGAAAATATTATTTTATTATATAATGATTTTTGGTTTCTAAAGATCAAAAACTCATTAATGTCGAAGATAAGATGGCTCATGTTCGAAATAAAATCATCCAATAAGAATTAGATAGGTTTTGGATATTTTTTTAATTTTTATAATCTTATTTATTTAAATCATTCATTAATAAGGTAAACACTACATCATTATTGTGTCATAAATAATTTTATTTATTTGATGTTTAAAAATTATAAAAAAAATACCATGATGTAGGAAATATTTTTATATTTTGAATTAATTTTTATAGTAGAAGAGATAACTTATATAACCCCATGTAAAAATTAATTTACTAAAAGATATATGTTTATGCAATTTTTGTCTTTACTTAAAATTAATTAACATAAAGTGTCATTATCACTTCCAAGTGGCTCTATGGGGTCCCAAAATCGACCCAAGGATGCCCATGGTCAGACATGTATCAACCAATAGGATTAGGACATATGTTAGGGTAATTTAATTTTATTATAATATTATTTTTTACCATTATTTACTAGATTTACCCTTTAACCATGGTAAATTAAATATTTACTGAAGTAAATATTTAAAATGTCTAAAGATAAATGTTACCTATGTACACAATTCATACCTCCTAATTCCAAATATGGAATACATTTTTCTAAATTCAAGACACAAAAGTGGCATGTAAGGACCTGGATTTTTTCATGTAATTTTTTTTAATTATATGAGAATTTTAAGAGTACACAAAGATTGATGGTGCATGATTCTGAGGCCCAAAGTGCCCGGAATGAATTTATGAACTTTTTTCGAGTAGGTTCAGTAAATGTGTGAGCGGTATTTTTTAACTTTTGAACTGGTGCTTGAAATTGAAATCCAAGGACACCGTTGAACTCTTTGAACCAATATTCGCTTAAGGAGACCTTCACCTTGACTGCAATAGGTCGAGAGTGAAAGTTATTTTTCAGACTTTTTTTGGGAGTGTTAAAAGAATGAAAATAAAATAAAACATCTTTATTTTATTTTTCTTGTTGAAACATCCATTCGAGTTATAGAGGAGGGGACCACCCGAGTTTAAAACCTTCTTTTTGAATTTTAGTGGTGGGGACCACCCGAACCCATATTTAATGTGGGGAAATTACTTGGAATACTCCCATTCAATTGTGCCAACATGAATTCAATTTATTGTGTCATTTAATTGTACCAACGTAATTCAATTTAATGTTCCATTTAATTGTTCCAATATAACCAAATTAATTGTGCCAACCTTAATTAATTTGATAAACCTATTTTAATATATGTTGGCACCTCATTTCCTAGTTAGAAATTGTTGGAAACGGAGAGTTGGGAGAACCTTGGAGAATCAGGATGAACTCTCTCCAATGAAGAACCATCCCCCAAGGAAGAACGAGGAACTGACCCCGAGCTTGGATCGGAAGCGTCTTGCAGAAGCGACAAACGCCGACGATCTTCATCGACTACATCTTTCTTCCTCACACCACCTCCAACGAACAATTGAGGTAGGAGTTTTTACACGTTGAATTTATTCTATTGAATCTTCATGTCCTAAATTTATGATGACGATGGCCAAAAAACTTTTCCATCATCCCGAACATTAACCTTTCTTCTCTTTATTTTATTTCTTCGCTCGTTCTTCAACCCCCTAATTTTATTGGTGCTTGAAATATAGAATTTTTTTGAGCATGATATATGGACACAAATCCCTCAACATAAGGATCATGAATATGAAATTGTATAATTTTTCAGGTTTAGAATGAAGCCACAGTGAATCGTAAAATAAGGCAACAACCAGCACCCGGCCGGCCATGAGGAAGGAAGGGTGGTGCGCGTCTGTGCCGCCAGTTGAAGAGGAGGTCACGGCACGTCGACCTTATCGGGGCAGGATGGCAGCTAGCAAATGGTCGGCCACATGGTGGAGTGGCAACACATGTTCATGCCGGTAGTGGAGCAGGAGGCTGCGGTCGCTTGGCCGCAGCGGAGGCGGACGGGGGCCGGCACCTAGCCGGCCGCAAGTGGATAGCAGCATCGTCATGCCGCTAGAAGGAAGATCGGTCGGCCATTCCGGCCGACCGAGGTGCATCGTGCAGGACCGCTAAGTGGTTTTGCATGCCAGCCAGTCCGCACCGCAGGTCGCACCACAGGCCGCACCGTGAGGCCACATCGCGGGCCACATTGTGGGCCGCACCGCAAGGCCCCACCATGAGGCCGCACCGGGAGGCCACACCATCAGGTCACACCATGAGGCCGCACCACGATCCGCATTGTGAGCCACCTAGCAGGCCCCGCTAATGGGTCGCGCCCTTCACAGGTCAGGCCGGACCGCCCCCTACGTGGGTCGGGCTGGACCAAAGCCCAGCAATCTGGACCCGTTGAGGTCCAGGACATCCAGGCTAGACCCGAACAAGGTCGGGTCGACCCGAACAGGGTCGGTCCAAGCGGGTCGGACCGGACTCGGGCCCATCTGGGCCCACTATTACCTTTTTTTCCATAACTTAAGAACCGAGCGTCCGTTTGAAGAACTGTCTATGGCACCAGAATCCTTGGATCAAGATGTTACTTTTGATATACCCCACTTGAGTTTTGGATAATGTTGGAGTACGGCTGGGTTGGATTGGGCCCTCGGAGCAGAAACGCTAATAACTTACAGATTCGGAGTCCGATTGACACGCCGTCTATTTTTTTGGGTCCCTTTTGATGTGATAGAACTTTGGGTTACTTTTTTGTAGAATTTAGGGGAAATTGAGGTGTGAACTATGGCTTGGGGAGCGGTTCTCCAAAGTGCAATACCTACGGAACCCTGTGACTGGATGAGACATGACGACTACTGACCGTTTTGACTCTGAGTGACTCGATTGTCCCAGTGGGGACTGCCTTCATGTCATGCGTAAAACCCATAGTGGGGAGCACCTTTGTGTGATGTGGAAGACCCATGGTACTCAATAGGAGGAGTATCTCAGTAGGCCATGACAGGGAGTGCCTCTATGTGACGCGGCAGACCCATGGTGGGGAGTGCCTCTGTGTGACGTGGTAGACCCACGATACTCGAAAGGAGGAGTACCTCAGTGGTCTAAGGTTAGTGGGAAGTGTCTCTGTGTGACTAACTAGAGAATCCTGTGGAAGGCTATCAGCTTCCATAGAAATCCTATGTGGGTCAACTTCATAATTCTGTTTCTCAAAGTTATATACCTGGTGTGAGCCGAGTCTTTATCTTTGTGATATTCTTTACTTCGTGGAACAGTTGGGCTTTGGTCTTTTTATTTGGGCCTCGTGCTTTCTCATGACTGAGATGGGTTTACTCGACAACTTAGGTATATGTATGGGCATATACCTAAGTAGGGTTGTTAGTTGTTTTCAAGTTTTGAGTTTTATCCTCTGTGGTTTTTGTGAGACCTTCAAGGGTCTTAGGGTCCCTACTGAGTATCCTATACTCACCCATACACGGACTATGCCCGCACATTATTGTGTTTTGTGCAGATGACGGATAGTGCTGACTGAGGACGAGGGTATTAGGACTGGAGGTAGCTCAAAGGTGGACCATAGACGAGGCGTACCGCAGAGACAACCATTGAATAGTTGTACCTACCCTTCAGGTAGGAGTCCTCAGCGGGTGTTCATAGGAGTTGTACTCAATTTTACTTGTACTTTCTAGTTTTTCTTGTACTTTATAGTTGGGCTTGTATTCTGGACCCTTTTACTTTCTATACATACCCTTTTTACTACATAGTTTTACTTTGTGCTTGTATCCTGCTTTGTGCTTAGTTTTGTGAGTTACAGGTTATAAAGGAAATGTCTTCCCGTTTTTAGGGAATACGCCTTTCGGTGCTAGTTTTCAGCACCTGACCTATGCAAGGTGGGCTTGGGGTAGTCACGGCAAGGGCCCTGAGGGACGGGTCATGAAAAATTGGTGTCATAGAAGTTCGGTTCTACCAATGAACAAGAACTCTGATCTTTTCTAAGTGGCAATAGTGTTAAGTGTTATGGGTGAGGTTTTCAGTTCAAGGAGTCTAGTGTTGTTGCGGTGGTTGATGTATCTATACACCAGGACCCTGAATTCTAATTTCCAAATCAGTGCATAAAAACACTGATTGCATTTGTTTTTGAAAAGTTTGTGATCTCTTTGAGTTAGCTCACTAGGTATAAACTTAATGATCATGGAATACCTATTTATTTTCAGGATTCCTCCACATAGACATCCATCCAAGATTCCAGTTAGAGTACATAATGATATCCCACCAAGAAACGAGGCTTCGGTGCAGGGCCCCCTTATGGCAGTTGTACCACCGGGTGGTATACCAGCAACACCACTACTCATTAGGCAGACGATGCCCCCAGCCCCAGCAGTAGAGGGTACATGCTGCTTGAGCGCGTTTCATGAGTTTCAGCACTAGATTCCATCAAGGTACTGGGGCGAGAAAGATCCACAAGCGGCTGAGGATTGGCTGGAAGCTGTGGTTAGAGTCTTTCGACTGGTAGAGACACCGGCTGATCTCATGGTGATCCTTGTCGCCAGCCTTATTCAGGTAGCAGTGGGAAGATGGTGGAGCTTGATGCTCCAGGTTCATTATGAGGTCACTCTCATCTGGGAAGACTTTGAGATCCTTTTCAGGGTAGAGTTTGTCGCAACGACCCTACTCTCATTGTGTATACAGGAGCTTCTCCACTTGCCTCAGGGTAGCATGATTGTGGCTCAGTATTTAGCGTGGTTCACTGACCTCTCACAGTACTCCACTAACATGGTGTGGGACCCTTTCTTCAGGGCCCGGACCTTCTATCAGGGGATCATATGGGATATTAGATCTTTGATGGTGTCTCTCAGCATCCCGACGCAGGCGGGGGTGTTAGAGCGAGCACTTTTAGTGGAGAGTTTCCTTGCTGAGCAGTTCTCGACAGTGAGACCCACCACCAAATGACACGTAGAAGAGTCATCGGCAACTAGAAGAAGATAGATGATGCAGAGCTCCAAGAGGACCAAACCTATAAGCGGGCGACCGTGGGATACAGGGTCGGTGGTGCGAGGCTCTTGAGGTAGATCAGGATAGGCGAGATACACACAGTGTTACACGTGCGGCAGGCAGGTTCACATGGCTCGCAGCTGCCCGACCCACTGTACCAACGACCGACAGACAATCAAGGGACCACCGAGGTAGAGACATAGGTTCAATCGAGGAGTTCCGTAGGATTGATGCGGATATGGTAGAGGAGATGGCCATGCAGAAGGCGGTGGGCGACGTTTTGAGGTTCTACCACCACCACCGCCAGGTGGTTCACCCTGACCACAGGGAGCAGGAGGACAGGGATGAGCTCAGCTCCAGGAATCTAAGGCCTATGACCACGGTGCTCTGGAGATGATTAGAGGTATGATTTTTGTCTACTCCACCATAGCTTCAGTACTTATAGACATAGGTTCTAGTCACTCATTTATTTCCACAGCCCTTGTTTGGAGCTCGGAGATTCCTAAGGAGTTGTTGTCTCAATCCTTACGATTATAGACTTCTATGATAGCAGATTATATAATTACGCACTGGTGCTGTAAGTGTGAGCTTACTCTAGGAGGTGAGATCTTTGGCTGGGATCTCTTAATAGTGGCGTCATGGCCTTACGACGTCATCTTTGGTATGGACTGGTTATCCATGGTCCATGCTTAGATTGACTGTATTAGATGGAAAGTGTGGTATGTTTTCATGGATGGGACCAGGTTTTCCTTCACCGACAAGAAGAGAACCTTTTCAGAGTAGGATGGACTTACCCGGAGGAGGGTGCAGCCAATCACACATTAGTTGGTTAGCCTTACCCTTGGAGTGGTTGATGTTGAGACTCTAAGTTATCCTGTAGTGGTGGACCAATATGCTGATGTCTTCCCTGATGATGTTTTGGGTATACCGCCTCATAGAGAGGTGGACTTTTACATCGACTTATACCCTAGGACAACACCTATATCAACCCCAGCATATCGGATTGCTCCCATGGAGCTTCGGGAGCTGCGAGTATTTCTGGAGGACTTACGATCAAGGGGTTCATTAGGACCAGTGTTTCCCCTTGGGCAGCCCCGATTTTGTTCACCAAGAAGGAGGATGGGAGTTTGAGACTCTGTGTGTACTATCGGCACCTGAACCAGGTGACCATGAAGAACAAGTACCCACTTCTGAGGATTGATGGTCTCTCTGATTAGTTGAAGAGATCACGATGGTTTTTGAAGATAGACCTCAGATCTGGCTATCACCAGCTCAGGTTACGAGATGGGGATGTGCAGAAGACAGCCTTTAGATGTTGGTATGGCCATTGTGAGTTTTTGGTTATGCTTTTTGGCATGACCAATGCCCCAGTAGTGTTCATGGGACTCATGAACAGGATCTTCCAGCCATACCTCAATCGCTTTGTGGTAGTCTTCATCGACGACATCCTAATATACTCAGCGACAGAGGAGGGTCATGCCTATAATTTTCAGATAGTTCTGGACACACTCCGAGAGCACCATCTTTATGGTAATCTCTCGAAGTTCCAATTTTGGATACGAGAGGTCCACTTTCTGGGACATGTTATCTTGGAGGCTAGATTTGTGGTGGATCCAGCGAATATTGAGGTTATACTAGCTTGGGAGCCACCAAGGAGAGTGATGGAGGTGCATAGTTTTTTGGGTTTGTACGGTTACTACCAGAGGTTTGTGCCTAACATTTCCAGAGTTGAGGCACCCTTATCAACTTTGATGAAGAAGGGGAAACCCTTCGTGTGGTCAGAGAGATGTCAGCGAAGTTTCCAAGAGCTGAGGTAGAGATTGATGAGTGCCCCCATCTTGAGGATACTGGAGGAAGGTGTTGGGTACATATTCTACTATGAAGCGTCAGGTACTGGGCTTGAATGTTTCCTGATGCAAGAGCGAGCAGTGATTGCGTATGATTCTCGAAAGCTAAGATAGCATGAGAAGAACTACGCTACCCATGACTTGGAGTTGGCAGCAGTACTCTTCGCCTTGAAAATGTGGCGACATTACTTGATGGGTAAATGTTTTATAGTCTACTCTGATCACAAGAGTCTCAGGTATATCTTCTCTCAGAAGGACTTGAACCAGATATAGTAGTGTCGGGTTGAGTTCCTCCAGGAATATGACTTCAAGATAGTATATACTCCTAGGAAAGGGAATGCAGTAGCAGAAGCACTTAGCAGGAGATCTGGTATACAGTTCTGAGTGAGGTGATCGATCAGCTAGCCTTTTGTGGATATCCTATGTAGATCGATATGGGCCAACTTATCTTCAGTCTCTGATAGTCAATGCCCCACTCCTTCAGCGAGTCAGGGAGGTGCATCTTGGGGAAGCAGACTACGAGGCTCGATGTGCTTAGATATCCACAGGATAGACACCTGATGGATTTTCTGAAGGTGGGGAGAACGTCATCCTCTTCAAAGGGCGTACTATGGTACCAATGTCACTTAGGGAGAAAGTTTTTAGGGAGTTCCATATGTCCCCTCTAGCGGTACATCCAGGAGTGACGAAGATGCACTAGGACCTCTGGCGTCAGCACTGGTGGCTGAGAATGAAGAAGGCAGTGGCAGAGTTTGTCTCTCAGTGCCTCACATGTCAGTAAGTGAAGGCAGTGCATTAGGTTCCAAAAGGCTTAGTTTATCCATTAAGGGTTCCAGAGTGGAAGTGGGATGAAATTTCCATCGACTTCATGACGGGAATTCCATGAACGTACAGGATTCATGATTTTATTTGGGTGATCATTGACAGACTCACCAAGTTGGCCCACTTCCTACCTATCAGAGAGTAGGGATCAGTAGAGATCTTCGGATGCCTCTATGTGTAGAAGATTTTACGGCTTCATGGAGTTCTATCTATGATAGTCTCTAATATTGATGCACGCTTTATTTCTCGGCTATGGAAGAGGTTGCAGGAGGTGTTTGGGACACGGCTTCAGTTGAGCACCGCCTTCCACCCTTAGACGGATGGTCAGATAGAGTGGACCATACAGACCCTTGAGGACATGCTATGTGCTTGCATCCTTGATTTTGGCTGTAGCTAGGAGGATCACTTACCTTTGCTGGAGTTCGCGTACAACAACAGCTATCACTCCACTATCAGTATGGAACCATTTGAGGCATTGTACAGACAACCTTACAGATCACCATTGTACTGGACTGATCTAGGGGAGATAGCACTCGTGGTACCAGAGATGGTACAGGCTTCCACAGAGAAGGTACAGATCATCCAAGAGCAGATGAAGACTGCACAGATCAGGAAAAAATCTTATGCTAACAGGAGACGGAGACCTCTGGAGTTCGAGGATGGTAACTATGTCTTTTGACAGGTCTCACCTCGATGAGGTTTGTGGAGATTTGTCTAGGGTGGAAATTTATCTCTGAGGTTCATCAGACCCTTCTAGGTCCACAGTAGATTTGGAGAGGTTTCATACCGTTTAGCTCTTATACCTCAGTTACACTGGGTGCATGACATTTTCTACATATCCCTGCTAAGGAGATATGTGCATGACCCTTCACACATCATTGACTAGGGCGAGCTGCACATCGATGATGGGGCGACATTTACGGAGGTTCCAATAGAGATTGAGGATCTATAGGAGCGGGTCTTTCATGGGCGTTCGATACCTCTAGTTTTCATTCGCTGGTATCACGGGAAACTTCAAGAGATCACATGGTTGTGGGAGGCTCAAATACATGCTCAGTACCCCCACTTGTTTCCCTAGATTATATTGTGGCTTTTAGGGATTAAAATCCCTGATGTGGGGAGAATGTAAAGACCCCTATTTTTCCATGTAATTTTTTTTAATTATATGGGAATTTTACGAGTCCGCAAAAATGGACGGTGTATGATTACGAGACCTAGAGTGCCCCGAATGAATTTTTGAACTTTTTTTGAGTATGTTCAGTAAACGTGTGAGAGAGTTTTTGTAACCTTTGAACAGGTTCTCATAATTGAAAACTGAGGACATCGTTGAACTTGCAGGGTCGGTATTCACTTAAGGATACCTTTACCTTGACCGTAGTAGGTCGAGATTGAAAGTTAATTTTCATACTTTTTGTGGGTCTGTTAAAAGAATGAAAATAAAATAAAACATATTTATTTTATTTTTCATGTTGAAACCTCCATTTGAGTTACAGAGGTGGGGACCACCCGAGTTTGAAACCTCCTTTTTGAATTTTAGTGGTGGGGACCACCCGAACCCTTATTTAATGTGGGGAAATTCCTTGGAATCCTCCCATTCAGTTATTCCAACGTGAGTTCAATTTAATGTGTCATTCAATTATGCCAACGTAATTCAATTTAATGTGCCATTTAATTGTGTCAACTTTAATGTTCCAACATAACCAAATCAATTGTGCCAACCTTAATTAATTTGATAAAACTATTTTAATATATGTTGGATCCTCATTTCCTGGTTGGAAATCATTATCAAATGAGAGTTGGGAGAACCTTGGAGAACCAGGAAGAACTTTCTCCAATGAAGAAGCACCCCCCCAATAATGAACAAGGAACCGACCTCGAGCTCGGATCGGAACCGTCTTGCAAAAGCGATGAATGCTGATGTTCTTCATCGACTACGTGTTTCTTCCCCACGCCACATCCAACAAATAATTGAGGTAGGGGTTTTTACAAGTTTAATCTATTATATTGAATCTTCATATCCTAAATTCATGATGACTATGGCTAAATGAACGTGGCCATCATCCCACACATTAACATTTATTCTCTTCCTTTTATTTCTTTGTGAGTTCTTCAACACCCTAATTTTTATTGGTGATGGAAATACGGATTTTTACAGAGCGTGATATATAGACGTGAAGCCCTCGACACAAGGATCATGAATATGTGATCGTATAATTTTTTGGGATTGCAATGAAGCCATAGTGTCTCGTGGAAGAAGGCGATGGTCAGCACCCGGCTGGCCATGAGGAAGGAAGGGTGGCGCCTGTCCGCACTGCCGGTTGAAGAGGAGGTCATGGCCCATCGGCCGCGGTGGGGCAGGAAGGTAGCTGGAAATCGGATGGCTTCATGGCAGAGCGGCGGCACACGTCTGCACCTCCTATGGATCCGGAGGCTGCAGCCACTTCGCCGTAGCAGAGGCAGAAGACAACTGGCACCCGGCTGGCCGCAGGTGAACAGCGGCATCGTCTCGTCATTGTAAGGAATACCGGCCAACCCTTCTGGCCGGTCGAGGTGCATCATGTGGGACTGCCAAGATGCCCCACGAGCCAGCCAGGCTGCACCGCAGGCCGCACCACAAGGCCACACTATGGGAAGCACCACGACGCCGCACCGTGAGTCGCACCGCGAGCCGCCCAGCAGGCCGCGTTAACGGGTCGTACCCTTCGCGGACTGGGCCAGGCCACCCCCTACGCGAACTGGGCCAGGCCCACTGAGGTCCAGGCCATCCGGGCTAGACCTGGACTGGGTAGGGTTCACCAGAACTGAGTCAGGCTGGCCCAGGCTGGGTCGGGCCAGGTCGGATCGGGCCGAGGCCCATCTGGGCCCACTATTATCTTTTTGGCCATAACTTGAGAATCGGGCATCCATTTGACGAACCGTCTATGGAACCAGAATCGTTGGATCGATATGGTCCTTTTGATATACTCCACTTGAGTTTTTGATAAGGTTGAAGTACGATAGGGTTGGATCAGACCCCAAATCCAATCGGGCCCTCAAAGCAGAAACGCTAATTACTTACAGACCAGACATCTGATTGATGTGCCATCTGTTGTGTTGGGTCCCTTTTGATGTGATGGACCTTTGGGTTACTTTTTCATGGAAAATTGGGGTGTTTGAGTTATGACCTATGGCTTGTTGAGCGGTTATCCCAAGCACGATACGTACGGAACCCTGTGACTGGCTGAGACTTGACGACTGCTGACCGTTTCAACTCAGAGTGACTCAACTGGCCCTGTAGGGAGTGCCTTTGTGTGACGCGACAGACCCACGATGGAGAGATCTTTTGTGTGACGTGGCAAACCCGTGGTACTCGACAGGAGGTGTACCTCAGTAGGCCACGAGGGGAAGCACCTATGTGTGATGCGGCAGACCTACGGTGGGGAGTGCCTCTATGTGATGTGATAGACCCATGGTACTCGATAGGAGGAGTATCTTAGTAGTCCAAAGTTAGTGGGAATCACCTCTGTGTGAGGCGCAATGCCCATTGTTGTCGATAGAGGAGGAGTTCTCTAGAAACTGAGATGTTTGGAATGTTACTTGTTACTATAACTAGAGAATCATGTGGCTGGCTATCAGCTTCCATAGCAATACTATGTGGGTCAGCTTCATAATTCTATTTCTTAGAGTTATGTACCTAGTGTTAGCTGAGTATTTATCTTTGTGATATTCTTTCCTTTGTGGAATAGTTGGTATTTGGGCCTTTTATTTGGGCCTCGTGTTTCCTCGTGATTGAGATGGGTTTACTCAACAACTTAAGTATATGTATAGGAATATACCTAAGTAGGGTTTTCAGTTGTTTTCATGTTTTGAGGTATATCCTATATGGTTTTTGTGAGACCATAGAGGGTCTCGGGGTCCCTACTGAGTATTGTTATACTCACCCCTACACGAGCTACGCTCGCACCTTGTTGTGTTTGGTGTAGACGACGGATAGCGCAGACTGAGGATGAGGGTACAGGACTGGAGGTAGCTCGGAGGTGGACCATAGACGAGGCATACCGCAGAGATGATCGTTCGAGAGTTGTACATACCCTTCAAGTAGGAGTATTTGGAGGGAGTTTACAGGATTTGTACTCAGTTTTACTTGTACTTTCCAGTTTTTCTTGTACTTTACAGTTGGAATTGTATTATGTTCCCTTTTACTTTCTGTACACACCCTGTTTAATACATAGTTTTACTTTGTGCTTGTATCCTGCTTTGTGCTTAGTTGTGTGAGTTACAGGTTATAAATGCAATGTCTTCCCGTTTTTAGGGAATACGCCTTTCGGTTCTAGTCGCCAGCCCTTGGCCTATAGAAGGTGTTATTGGGGTATTCATGGAACGGGCCCTGAGGGATGGGTCATGACATGGCAGAAATTAATTTAAAATTAATTCTTTTTGTCAAAACAAAAAGCGTGTTTTTAAGAAATAATAACTATCAAAAGATTGATACTTTTTTATGTTCAATTTAAAAGTGAAATTACTTTCAATGACCAACATTAGGTTAAATGGTAAAAACATAATCTAATTGCACTTTAAAACTAATTAAGAAGATAATATAACCATATAAATAAATTAGATTAAAAGGCAGTTTTGAATTAAAATAGGGTATTTTTCACTATTCATTAAAAAATGAACTTTATCAGAAAAATACCAAAAATTTACCCAAAGTAAATTTTGATCTCTCAATTATAAATAAGAATACTATTTTTTCAAATATAACATATAAAAGTGAAAAAAAACTATATTTAAAAATTGTTCTCCATCAAAAGGTGGTAAATCGACCTTTTAAAGAATATTCGAGTATTTATGATTAAAATTAGATTCATTCAAATTTTAAGCCTCTGACTTTTATTGGATAAATATAAAAACATTTTAAAAGCATGTATAATAATATTATAGTTAGTTCTGTTCATTCCCACCATTACAAAGGCTAGGCATTAACTACCATTTAAAATAATAATATTATATTATTAGTGTGCAACGTAAGATTTCAAAGAAACTCGTTGTTGCATATCATGTACGTCATCGAACATGGAATCCCTTTTAAAGTAAAATTAATATTTAATTAAAAAATATTAATAAATATGAAATGTTCTATTCTTTATTTACCTGGGATGTTACAACAAACTATTCCATATATGGGTGGAAGATGTGGTTCATCGAATCCATGAATAGCATGGGTTCATTGATCAATCCAAAAGGCATAAACATAAATTTACACAAACTATACCAACTGCACAATGCTAAACAAGGTACATCATACCACCTCACACTTAACTGATGGTACCCTGATCTCAAGTCAATCTTAGCGAATATATGAGCAACTCTCAATTATTCAAAGATATTATCGATGCATGGAAGAGGATACCTATTCTTTACCATCATCTAATTCATCTTCCTATAATAAACACAAAGTTAAAATTTCCCATCCACTTTCTTAGAGAAGATCAATGAAGATCCCAAATGTGACCCACTAGGTCAGATAAAACCTCTACTCTCCAAGTCCTCTCTTTGAGATTTCAACTATCGAAGCTCTGTTGGTTGCATCCTATAGGGAGGTATCAAAATAGGCTCATCTCATAACACTAAATCAATAGTAAACTCTATCTCCCACTATTATAGAAATCCAAAAAAATCATCAAGTAAGTCATTTTAATATTGATATATTAATGGAGGAAAGTATCCTTATTATAGTTCCCCGTAATCTAGCATAAGGTTGTCTACCTATGATTTAAACCCCTAAAGTCTAGATTTCACTTGTTCTGCCTAACCTACTAGATGTCCCATTCACTATAGTGGATGTAAAATTCTCCCTCAAGTGGAAACAAGGGAAAAATACCATTGAATAAATCATATGGTCCAGATATAGAACCATCTAGTCTATCCTCAAGATCATTTTGAACCCCTTAATCTCAAGCATGAACAGATCCCATAAAAAGAGGTAGTGACCATTCTCAAGAGGAAACTCCATGTAGATCTGAATGCCTTCTGACCACACCCCTTGTCACGACCCGTCCTCGGGGCCCGTGCCGTGACTACCCCAAGCCCGCCTTCCATAGGCCAGGGGCTGGCAACTAGCACCAAGGCGTAAATCCCAGTAAAAAGGGAAGGCATTGCCTTCGAAAAGTAAACAAGCACCACAGAGTAAGCAAGCGGAAAAGTAAACACTAAGTAAAAACTGTACAAGCTGTGCTGAAAGTAAAAGGGGCCGGAAATACAAGCCCAACTGTAAAGTACAACTGAAAGGGAAAAACAGCAACTAAAAAGGAAATGTCGCAGCATTGAGCCGTCCTCTAAAGGTCTCCCCTGAAGGGTGGGTACAGATAGCCTCCACAGCTCCTCGGTCCAGCCATCCGCTCCGAGTACGTCCCGCCCAGTGGTCCACCTCCAGGTACTGTCCTGCTCCGCAAGCCTCCACCACGATCAGCGATGTCCGTCGTCTGCAACCAACAAAATGTAGTGCGGGCATAGCCCGTGAAGGGGTGAGTATAAGCTACTCAGTAGGGACCCCTATACCCCTGAAGGTCTCCCGAAATCCACAAAGGATAAACCAAAAAGGAAAGATACAATCACGAAGTAACATCTGACACGGCTTAGGTATATGCCCATTCATATACCTAAGTCATCAATTCCCGTTCGGCTCCAACGTCCGAGCCCAAGCACAACCCAGTCCACACAGGAAAGCAAACGTAAATCCACACAAGACAGCACAACACAATCCACAAAGGAGAGAAAAACGTAAATCCACACAGGATAGCACAACACAATCCCCAAAGGAGAGAAAATGTAATCCACACAGGATAGCATGACACAATCCACAAAGGAGAGCAAAATGGAATCCACACAGGATAGCATGACACAATCCACAAAGGAGAGTAACCAGTAAATCCACACAGGATAGCTCAACACAATCCACAAAGGAGGGTAACACAGGATTCAGCTCACACAGGTATACATCATCAAAAAGGTGAAAGAGATGATCAGATATAGATACTGAATCATCTAAGCTGGGACCCACATAGGATACAAGACCAGCCGTCTTCATTGTTTCGTTTATGCTGGGACCCACATAGGATACAAGACCAGGATTGAATCATCAAAGCTGGGACCCACATAGGATACAAGACTAGCACAGCTAGGACCCACATAGGATACAAGACCAGCTGTCTTCATTGATTCATCTATACTGGGACCCACATAGGATACAAAACCAGTATTGAATCATCTAAGCTGGGACCCACATAGGATACAAGACCAGCACAGCTAGGACCCACATAGGATACAAGACTAGCTGTCTTCATTGATTCATCTATACTGGGACCCACATAGGATACAAGACCAGTATTGAATCATCTAAGCTGGGACCCACATAGGATACAAGACCAGCACAGCTAGGACCCACATAGGATACAAGACTAGCCGTCTTCATTGATTCATCTATACTGGGACCCACATAGGATACAAGACCAGTATTGAATCATCTAAGCTGGGACCCACATAGGATACAAGACCAACACATCTAGGACCCACATAGGATACAAGACTAGTTGTCTTCATCATCGCAGTCCACTGAGGATCTCTGCATAGCCGTCGTCGCAGTCCACTGAGGATCTCTGCACGGTCGTCGCTGTCGAAGTAGCAGTCGCAGCCAGTACTAGGGTTCCCGCACACAGCAAGATCGTTCGGGAGGGTCCGCTCCACGAGCCGAGAGGCTGATACATCAACTGTCACAAAGTCCAAAGTTGATGTATCCAAAAGCTCCGTATCGTCAACAGGAACTCAACGTCGCAGATGGCACGTCAATCGGACGCCCGATCTGAGAGTTATTGGCTTTTTCGTCCCAGGGGCCCGGTTGGTCTTTAAGGCAAAACCAACCCGACCGTAAACCACCTGCGTCCAAACCTCGGGCGGAGTGTGCCAAAAGATCCGTCTCACATAGAGGAATTCAACAAAGCTGACGGCACGTCAATCGGACGTTCGTAGCTCAAGATATGAGTGTTTCCGCTCTGAGGGCCCGGTTGGTTTCGTGTACGAACCAACCCATCTGAACCCAAAGTATTCCGAAACCTTGAGTGTGATATACTGAAACGACCATATCGATCCAAGTATCGTGTTGCCGCTGACGGCGCATCGTTTGGAGGCCCGTAGCTCAAGTTACGGGCATTTGACCGAAAACGGTCCGAAGACGGGGGGTCCGGGCCCGGGCCGATCCGGGCCGACCCCCCCCCCCCCCTGGGTCAGCCGAACCGGGTCAACCTGAACCGGGTTGATCTGACCTGGTCCGGTCCAGCCAGGGCGCGGACCGGCCGGTCGGACCGGCCTGGCTCGGTTCGGCCGAGCGGCCGAACGGCCGTTCGCCGCGGGGCGCTGCCCCCGCGGTCTGGAGATGTCGCGGCCCCGCGTTGGGGCCGCGCTGGAGCAACGGACGCGGCCTCAGCCACGTCCCGTGCGGGCGAGCTGGACCCACGTGGTCACGAGTCCGTTGTCCGCCGCCGCCGCGGTGTCAGTCGCGGCGGTCTCGTCCAGCGGCGCGCCGGGGCGCCGCCGCCTCCGGCTGCCGGCGTCGCCGGAATCTTCCGCGGGCCACCGGAGTTGCTCCGGTGGTCCGTTTTCCTTCCCGTCTGCGCCGGTGTTCCTCCCGGGTTCCGTTCTTCACTGCGGGATCAACAAATTTCCCTTGCGTCACGTTTCGTTGCCGCCCGCCAAATCTGTACAACCATGAAGAACGGCGGAGGGTTGTCAGGCCGTGTTCGTTTGGCCCGCACCCTCCGCGTTAGATAACAACAACGGGAGAAAAATAATTCAACACATGAAACAACAATTTTAATAAATTAAAATTGTTCATTTGAAACTGGATCTTTAATTTTAAAGAAACGTTCACGGGAATAAGGGCATTTCCAAAACAAATCCCTACCTCGTCAAATCGTCGTCCACGGGTTCTTCGCGGAAATAGATCGCCGCGGAAGGAGGCTATCGTCGTGTCGCGGAAGGCGTCGCGTCGTCGCAGAAGGGCGTCGCGTCGTTGCGGAATCCGGCATTGCATCGACGAACTCAACGGACCAAGAAACAACAGATTTAATTATAAATAATTAAATCCGTGTTATGTTAAAAACCACAGAGGAGATTAAAAAGAAACTCGAGATCTCTTACCTCAAGCAGTTGGTGATCGGAGATCGGGGCGGGGAAGAACGTCTCGGATGAAGCGTCGTCGAACTCCGAGGGTGACAGCGTTCTTCGCGTTCTTTGTGTTCTTCACGTTCTTCACGTTCTTCACGTTCTTCGCGAAGGAGGATGAAGGCTCAAGAATTCTGTCAAAGCCTCTCAACGTGTAATCCTCCAAATGTTGTGTTGGTCTTATTTTATTATTACGCCAACAAACGAAAAAGAGGTAAGTAACGACCCATTAATTCGTAGAATTAATTCAACGAAAGAAACTGCCCATTTAATTCACGAATAAAACCGCCCAATTAAATGGTCTGTTAAGAATTTAAGAAAACGCGTCAGTTGACTTTCATAATGACGGGTTTTCGCGGGTGCGTTACTTAGCGGAAAAGAAACGGCGGGGATCGTGTGGGCCCCACCTCAAAAATATCCTACCAAGAGGGTTGGATATTTTTTTGGATAGTACCCTATCTATTTCAACTCAGTTTAAGTGGATTTCAAGTGGCTTCAAGTGGCTTAAGTGAAATAAAATAAAGTTTGTCGTACAATTATTTTATTTCTTAACTTTAAGCCCGAAAATTAAAAACCACACCCAAGAAAACGCAACTCCGGAAGAGGCGTTTCTAAGCAAATACCGGCGCTGTGATTTCATCGGTGCCCTCAGAATTCGATTCCGGGCACCGGTTCAAAAGTTAGAAAAACTCGCTCGTCCGTTCACTGAACGTACCAGAGCCAAACTTCGAAAAATGATTCCGGGCACACCGGGCCTCGGAATCAGGTGCCGTCAGAAACTGCGTTCTTGTAAAATTCCAAAGAAAATTAATAAAAACATTTCCTTGAAATTTACGGGTCTTTACATTAATCCCACCTCAGGGCTTTACGTCCCCGTAAAGATACATCATAAACTAGGGAAACAAATGTGGGTACTGAGCACGCATCTGAGCCTCCCGCTCCCAAGTGCTCTCCTGGAGGTTCTCATGCTACCATCTGATGCGCACAAGAGGAAACGATCATCCACGTAGGACCCGCTCCTGTCGATCCTCTATCTCCACCGGGACCTCCATAAAAGTCTCCCTATCATCCACGTCTAGCTCCCCATGGTCAATGATGTGCGTCGGGTCGTGTACGAATCTCCTCAACTGAGATACGTGGAAGACGTCGTGCACCCGGTGCAACTGAGGTGGTAGAGCCAGGGGATAAGACACCTCGCCAATCCTACTGAGGACCTAGAAAGGTCCGATGAAGCGTGGAGACAACTTGCCGCCTCGTCCAAATCTCTGTAATCCACGTCGAGGTAAGACACGCAAGAAGACTTGGTCGCCATCCTCGAACTCTAGTGGCCTCCGCCTTCTGTCAGCACAAGAATTCTGCCGGTTCTGAGCTGTCCCCATCTGCTCATGGGTGACTTGGACCTTTCTGGTCCTACAAGAGCTACTGAGATTTATTCCTTTCCGATTAGAGAAATCTGGTCTCATCCCCTGGATGAACCATGTTCTTCGCCTAATACAGTCAATCCCAACATGGATGATAATAATCCATACCAAGGATGACGTCGTAAGGCCTCGACGCTACTACCAAGAGATCCAACCGTTACTCTCGCCTCCAATGGTTGAGTCACACTGTCGGCATCAGTGTGTGGTAACTGGGTCTCCTCCAGTAGATGTCTCACAAGTGAGGGTCAAGTCAACAGTCAAAACTGGAACCTCTTAATAACAACACAAAAGAGTACAGGAATGAAAACACCACAAGGGTATGCGTCTTTTATTATTGCATCTCATAATATAAAGACGCTACACAACAGCAAAAAGGAACTAGAAGTACAAAAGACGTATCCACTAGTTCTGCTCCTGTCCATCTACTCCCAGAGCTCCATGATCGAAGGCCTCAGCTGCCTGAGGCTGAGCCCTCCCATGTCCATGGATCGGCTGTTGCTCAAGCACCCGCCGCTACTTCTGCCTCGGTGGCTCCTCCAAAGCCTGCGGATCAACTGTACGAGGAGTCAGACAGTCACGTGCCAGGTGACCCTTCCCACCGCAGGAGTAACACTGTCCGTTTCTGGCACGCCTGGATCTGACTCCACCTCGGGTGCCCCGCACCACCGGTCCTAAAACCCGAGATTAACCAACTGTTGGTCTGGTCCTCCTGGACCCCTTCATCATCTGTCTACTACCCACGGATGACTCGGATACTGTTCAAAAAACACGAGGAAAAGGCAGCAGCTCTGGAACACGCTTGGGGTGCAGAGCTACTGGCACAAACTCCACCCTGAAGAAGGTCTCGAAGTCTTACCATGATAAGGTCATCCCGTCGCAAAACTGGAACAAGTGGCTCCACCACCTTCCTGCTGCTGCCTGTAGAAGGCTGGCAGCAAAGATCACCATGAAGTCTGCAGGCGTCCCCACTAACCTGAAGACTCTCACCACAGCCTCCAGCCAGTCCTCGGCTGCCTGGGGGTCCATCTCCCCGCGGAACCTGGGTGGTCGCTAGCGCTGGAACTCATGCAGTGCACTGAGGCGACGTGCATCGTCAGCGGCTGGTGCTGGAAACATCGGGGGCTCGGCGGGTAGAGCTACCGCCAGTGCCACTGCTGAGAAAGGGCCCTGCACCGAGGCCTCATCGCTCGGTGGGCTGTCGTCACACTCAACTCTCGGAACCCTAGCTGACTGCCGTCGTGGGGCCATCCTGAAAAGGAAACAGGTGCGCCACGGTCAGAACTGTATACCTGGTGAGCTGACACAAGTAATCACAAAGAAAACTTGAAACACACACGCAATCAATGTTTTCGTGCATTAAGTCAGAAATCAGAAGTCAGGGTCCTGGTGTACAGATACGTCGGCCGCCCCACCAACACTGGACTCCCTGGACTGATAACCACACCCAATACGCTAAACACTGTTGCTTCACATAGAATAAAGATCAGAGTCTGCGGTAGAACCGAACTCTTCTGATACCAATTTGTCACGACCCGTCCTCAGGGCCCGTGCCGTGACTGCCCCAAGCCCGCCTTCCATAGGCCAGGGGCTGGCGACTAGCACCAAGGCGTAAATCCCAGTAAAAAGGGAAGGCATTGCCTTTGAAAAGTAAACAAGCACCACAGAGTAAGCAAGCGGAAAAGTAAACACTAAGTAAAAACTGTACAAGCTGTTCTGAAAGTAAAAGGGGCCGGAAATACAAGCCCAACTGTAAAGTACAACTGAAAGGGAAAAACAGCAACTGAAAAGGAAAAGCCACAGCGTTGAGCCGTCCTCTGAAGGTCTCCCCTGAAGGGTGGGTACAGATAGCCTCCACAGCTCCTCGGTCAAGCCATCTGCTCCGAGTACGTCCCGCCCAGTGGTCCACCTCCAGGTACCGTCCTGCTCTGCAAGCCTCCACCAAGATCAGCGTTGTCCGTCGTCTACAACCAACACAACGTAGTGCGGGCATAGCCCGTGCAGGGGTGAGTATAAGCTACTCAGTAGGGACCCCGATACCCCCGAAGGTCTCCCGAAATCCACAAAGGATAAACCACAAAGGAAAGATACAATCACGAAGTAACATCTGACACGGCTTAGGTATATGCCCATTCATATACCTAAGTCATCAATTCTCGTTCGGCTCCAACGTCCGAGCCCAAGAACAACCCATACCACACAGGAAAGCAAACGTAAATCCACACAGGACAGCACAACACAATCCACAAAGGAGAGAAAAACATAAATCCACACAGGATAGCACAACACAATCCCCAAAGGACAGAAAACGTAATCCACACAGGATAGCATGACACAATCCACAAAGGAGACAAAAACGGAATCCACACAGGATAGCATGACACAATCCACAAAGGAGAGTAAACAGTAAATCCACACAGGATAGCTCAACACAATCCACAAAGGAGAGTAACACAGGATTCAGCTCACACAGGTATACATCATCGAAAAGGTGAAAGAGATGATCAGACATAGATACTGAATCATCTAATCTGGGACCCACATAGTATACAAGACCAGCTGTCTTCATTGTTTCATTTATGCTGGGACCCACATAGGATACAAGACCAGCATGGAATCATCAAAGCTGGGACCCACATAGGATACAAGACCAGCACAGCTAGGACCCACATAGGATACAAGACCAGCTGTCTTCATTGATTCATCTATACTGGGACCCACATAGGATACAAGACCAGTATTGAATCATCTAAGTTGGGACCCACATAGGATACAAGACCAGCACAGCTAGGACCCACATAGGATACAAGACTAGTTGTCTTCATTGATTCATCTATACTGGGACCCACATAGGATACAAGACCAGCATAGCTAGGACCCACATAGGATACAAGACTAGCTGTCTTCATTGATTCATCTATACTGGGACCCACATAGGATACAAGACCAGTATTGAATCATCTAAGCTAGGACCCACATAGGATACAAGACTAGCACAGCTAGGACCCACATAGGATACATGACTAGCTATCTTCATCGTCGTAGTCCACTGAGGATCTCTGCACAGCCGTCATCGTAGTCCACTGAGGATCTCTGCACGGTCGTCGCTGTCGAAGTAGCAATCGCAACCAGTACTAGGGTTCCCGCACACAGCAAGCTCGTTTGGGAGGGTCCGCTCCACGAGCCAAGAGGCTGATACATCAACTTCCACAAAGTCCGAAGTTGATGTATCCAAAAGCTCTATATCGTCAACAGGAACTCAACGTCACAGACGGCACGTCAATCGGACGCCCGGTCTGAGAGTTATTGGCTTTTTCGTCCCAGGGGCCCGGTTGGTCTTTAAGGAAAAACTAACCCGACCCTACTCCACCTGCGTCCAAACCTCGGGCGGAGTGTGCCAAAAGATCCGTCTCACATAGAGGAATTCAACAAAGCGGACGGCACGTCAATCGGACGTCCGTAGCTCAAGATATGAGCGTTTCCGCTCCGAGGGCCCGGTTGGTTTCGTGTACGAACCAACCCGGCCGAACCCAAAGTATTTTGAAACCTTGAGTGCGATATACTGAAACGACCGTCTCGATCCAAGGATCTCATTGCTGCTGACAGCGCATCGTTTGAAGGCCGGTAGCTCAAGTTACGGGCATTTGACCGATAACGGTCCGAAGACGGGGGGTCCGGGCCCGGGCGGACCCGGCCCGACCCCCCCCCCCTGGGTCGGCCGAACCGGATCGACCCGACCCGGTCCGACCCGGTCCGGTCTGGCCGGGGCGCGGCCCGGCCGGTCGGACCGGCCTGGCTCGGTTCGGCCGAGCGGCCGAACGGTCGTGCACTGCGGGGCGCTGCCCCCACTGTCTGGAGATGCCGCGACCCCGCGTTGGGGCCGTGCTGGAGCAATGGACGCGGCTTCAGCCACGGCGGTCTCGTCTGGCGGCGCGCCGGGGCGCCGCCGCCTCCGGCTGCCGGCACCGCCGGAATCTTCCGCGGGCCACCGGAGTTGCTCTGGTGGTCCGTTTTCCTTTCCGTCTGCACCGGTGTTCCTCTCGGGTTCCGTTCTTCACTGATGGATCAACAAATTGCCCTTGCGTCACGTTTCGTCATCGCCCGCCAAATCTGCACAACCACGAAGAACGGCGGAGGGTTTTCGGGCCGTGTTCGTTTGGCCCGCACCCTCCGCGTTAGATAACAACAATGGGAGAAAAATAATTCAACACATGAAACAACAATTTTAATAAATTAAAATTGTTCATTTGAAACTGGTTCTTTAATTTTAATGAAACGTTCACGGGAATAAGGGCATTTCCAAAACAAATCCCTACCTCGTCAAGTCGTCGTCCGCAGGTTCTTCGCGGAAATTGATCGCCGCGGAAGGAGGCGATCGTCGTGTCGCGGAAGGCGTCACGTCGTCGCGGAAGGGCGTCGCGTCGTCGCGGAATCCGGCGTTGCGTCGACGAACTGAACGGACCAAGAAACAACAGATTTAATTATAAATAATTAAATCAGTGTTTTGTTAAAAACCACAGAGGAGATTAAAAAGAAACGCGAGATCTCTTACCTCAAGCAGTTGGTGATCGGAGATCGGGGCGGGGAAGAACGTCTCGGATGAAGCGTCGTCGAACTCCGAGGGTGACGGCATTCTTCGCGTTCTTCGCGTTCTTCGCGTTCTTCGCGTTCTTCACGTTCTTTGCGAAGGAGGATGAAGGCTCAAGAATTCTGTCAAAGCCTCTCAATGTGTAATCCTCCAAATGTTGTGTTGGTCTTATTTTATTATTACCCCAACAAACGAAAAAGAGGTAAGTAACGACCCATTAATTCGTAGAATTAATTCAACGAAAGAAACTGCCCATTTAATTCACGAATAAAACCGCCCAATTAAATGGTCTGTTAAGAATTTAAGAAAACGCGTCAGTTGACTTTCATAATGACGGGTTTTCGCGGGTGCGTTACTTAGCGGAAAAGAAACGGCGGGGCTCGTGTGGGCCCCACCTCACAAATATCCTACCAAGAGGGTAGGATATTTTTTTGGATAGTACCCTATCCGTTTCAACTCAGTTTAAGTGGATTTCAAGTGGCTTCAAGTGGCTTAAGTGAAATAAAATAAAGTTTGTCGTACAATTATTTTATTTTTTAACTTTAAGCCCGAAAATTAAAAACCACACCCGAGAAAATGCAACTCCAGAAGAGGCGTTTCTAAGAAAATACCGGTGCTGCGATTTCATCAGTGCCCTCAGAATTCGATTCCGGGCACCGGTTCAAAAGTTAGAAAAACCCGCTCGTCCGTTCACTGAACGTACCCGAGCCAAACTTCGAAAAATGATTCCTGGCACACCGGGCCTCGGAATCAGGTGCCGTCAGAAACTGCGTTCTTGTAAAATTCCAAAGAAAATTAAGAAAAAAATTTCCTTGAAATTTACGGGTCTTTACACCCCTAATGGTGTATTGATAGACATAACCTCAAACAGATGATCTATGTAAAAACCCAATCCATGAACAAATTTAGTAGATATGAAAGAGTGTTATGCCTTCATATCAAAAAGATAACAAGAAAGTGTTGATGTTACAAATAATGTACCTCAAATAGTGGAAGGTCCCATATCTAGCCTGATATATGTGTGCTAGACCACTTGAATCGGGATCCTGCCTCTACACTGAGTTCCTTCCTAAGATCATTATATTAAACCACCCTACTAGTGTTTTCATCCTTTCCCTAGAGTTCCATATCCTATGTATCGACCTGTATGACTAGTGGAAATCAATAAATTAATCTGCTACTAACTAGGATAATCCTTTCCCAACTTAGGATTCTAACCCACATCCTCATCATTGGATGCCTAATAAGTGTTCATACAGAACCTCTATAAGTTCCCCATTCTTATGCACACATGAAACTCCACCAGAGGTCGAGGAAACTAATACTTATTGTGGTTGGTCCAATCATATTAAAAATAACACACCATTTCACCACTTGTAAAATATTTCCTGTTACCCTAACTACTCTTACAACTATTTTACAAGAGGTAATGCTCAATATGAGTATTCCTACTAAGAGAGAAATTTCTACCAATTTACTCAGCTAAAACCAATAGCCCACCACTCAGGGCATCCCCTAGGTTACCTTTAGAAATGAGAGCCTAATTCATGTTGTATAAAAGCTTGTTCAACCAGAATACATTCACCTAAGACTTTCGCTTGTAGTGAAGACCCTCATGGTAGTGCTTCACCCTAGTTATCTCATCTTTATCCAATTTTGGAGTAAAATTTTATAGGTCCATAAAATTATTAGAGTAATCCATCACCATCTTTCTTCCAAGAATCAAATTCCTAAACTCTTGATATCTCTCCTCCCTCAACATATCTGGGTAGAAAAGGCCAAGTAATTTTTTTTTAGAAACTCTCCCAAGTCAGACCCTTATATTTGTTGGCCTGAACTAGGATGTCCTTCCAGCACTTGGATGGTTCACACAGTAATTTTCCTCCAGCTCCACCCTTCTCTCTATGGGTTTTTACAGATGGTTAAATATCATCTATATAGAATTGAGCCAAAAAACCATTTACTAGGGGCCTTAATCCCCTCCAAACATTGGGGGTGTTATATATGGGTCTGCCTAGTGAGGCTAGACATGGTCGGTACTGCTCAAAGAACATCTATTTCCTTGAACCGTATTATAGGTTAGAATCTATCCCAATTCTAATCATCCATAATGTTCCTCTAATCCAACAAAGGATTTTTTACATGCTAAGTGAGGTGTGTGCTTGCCTACACCCACCTTATTCTCTACTAGAACAAAACACCGAGGCATCTCTCTACATAGGGTAGCACACACCTTAGGCCACATAATAGGAAAAAAGGAGAATAGAAAATGGGTCATCTAGATTTACTAGGAAAAAAGGTTCTTAAGGATTCCATAAAAATCATATCCATACATAACAGTTTCATAAGATATATCAAGCTCAAAGTTTAAATTTTAATCACAAAAAAATGATATCAAATTAATTTTAACTCATTAGTTCACATGATCTAAAAATATAAAAACATCATACATTTACTAGGTATCACTAACAATAGTTTAACAAGATTAAACTAAACATGAATATTTTTTATATACATGTGAATGAGTTCCTATAATGGCAGTGAAAATGTTAATCTCAAACATTCTTATCATGATGCATGTATACATACCTCATTCCATATTATCCTAAGAGTGAAACAACATAAAAAAATTAAACATCACACAAAAAGTGCATCAAAAAAGGTGAAATAACATAAAAATTATAACAAGTTAAACTCAAGAACAATAATACCATCCCTAGTAAATTAGGTTTTTTCCCATTCATGGGTTATCTTATCTTATGTATGAGATCATTACCAATCCCCAATACATTAAATTCTCTTATATACCCAATTAAAAATAGTAAAGAAAAAGGGAAAAAACATCCCTCTGATACCAATTTTTAAGTCCCCATCCCATTTCTCCCTCACATAACTAATATGGGTTTCTATATGATGTCAATAATGTCTACCTGTACACCAGAGGATGTTGATTAGTCTCAAGGTTTTTAAGGATATAGTAGGGAGATTATACCCTCTAGTATAGATTGAAAATAACAATGAAGATAAGATAAATTTATTAAATCATACAACTCAAGAAAATAAATAGGGAAACACTAAATAACACAATATAAACAAACCATGTAATAACATGATGAAAGTTGTAAAAAGTGTCATTCTAAATGTCATACAAGAAAATAACTAAACACATAGACTCGATAGAAAGACTCCCAACACTATTCTTAAACCCCATGCTTAGTCCCATCTCCAAAGATTGAGTCCCTTTAAAAAATTATTAAATCTAGCATAGGTCAAATTGACCCTATCCATACCTATATCCATGAACTATTCTTGAGTACCAAATGGTTCTCAAATAGGGTGTGAGTAAAACTCAGTAGGCTGATACCCATGGGGTCTAAAAAAATCCATTCTGAGCATTTTTTCATGGAAAAATATGACATACAAGAGGAATTTAAAAAAATAAAATGAAACACTAAAATAAACCTACTAACTCTTAAGTTCTAGGTTGACATACAAGGTCATCCATACCTACTTTGGCCCAATGTTGGATGTTTCTATACATTGACCCTATTTTAAAATAACCAAGAAGGTTCATCATGTCCTTCCTCCTAATCACACCCATAGGAATCACATGTAACCATGAATTACACCCTATGACACTATGGAACAACAAACCTCACCCACAAGCCCATGTAATCATGCACCATGCCCTCAGGCACCAAGTAACCATGCACCTCACTATCATGACTCATAAATATATCATATGTCCCTTCAGTGTCAATATTCATGTGTCTCTCCATTAGGACTCACATATCCATGCATCTCATCCTTGGCTCTCAAGAAAAAAAGTGTCTTTCCCTTCGGCACAAAGAAACTAATAAATATTTCTCTCAAACATTAAACCAACATGCATCTCGACCTCAGGAACCAATAAATATTTAGATAAAACACAATCACCAAACATTCCCAACATAATATCATCAAAAAATTGGTTAATTCATGCCAATTTCCAATTATAAATTTATTTATCCCGTTCCTAGTTAAGATATCATTTCACATCCAATTGTGACAATTTCCAATTAACACATCAACCATTACACAATCATAGTCAATCAACCAATCCTACCATAGGGATATAGGTTATCAATTTCTAGGTTACTAACCAAGGTCAAGGGTCATATCACCACTTGACTGACCAAATATTCAACTCTTAGTTTCCAACAGACCCAATAGGGTTCATGGGAGGTCTAGGCATGATAATTATAAAAATTCCCATTAAGATATGTCACATACATGGCATGTTTGTGTGATCACACCGGTTGAACATACTAGAGAAATAAATTAGAACTTAGGGAGTTATTTTAGACCATCTAACTTAGAATTAGAGAAGGTGGAATCCCAGATTGATCATTATATTAATGAACTACAATAAAACTCCCTATGGAAAATGATATATAGGATCATAAGAGTATAGTTTTACTACAAGTGCGGGGGGTGAATTTTAGTTTATAAAATAAAACATAAAAATTTCAAAACCTATTATAAGAAAGTAATCAGATGAATAATTTTGACAATATAACTTATTTTATTAGAGTTAGAAATGTTTATAAAGAATAATATAAACCTTCCTCACACATGCACAATAGAAATAAGGAATTTATAAAAACAAGAAATATAAAACTTTATAATGCAGGTAAGGAAAACATATGGAGACTCTTTAAAAAATATAAAACCTCTAAACTTAAGTTTCAAGGAATTAAATTACCCTAACTTTAGGTATTCATGGGTTTACCCAAACTATAAAGGTTTTTTTTCCTTAACCAAGTAATTCCTTGATACTAAAATGATATGTACTTCTGTTTCCATAATCATGGGAGTAATCGATCAACAAGATTATATTAAACCCTATCTTACTAAACCCAAGAATCCATCAATCACACATGATCGGAAAAATATATATTAAAAAATAAAAACTTCTTAAGTAGTTTTCAAATAATCCTCACACAGATTCCATATGAAAAAGACACTCTAAAATTTGTAAGGAATCTCTATCGAGTAAAAAGCTGTTACAAACTCTTCACCACAACTTTAGTTTATTGATGATGTGAAATATTCCCCCTCCTTAAATACATATTTTATTTATAATAAAATTACCAATGGTAATATTTCAAATATCTCTGAGGTGGTTGCAATGATAATGGAAAAACTCCTTCTCTTTAAAGGCTCAGTGCATCTTCTCCATCTAATTTTTATTTTGTTAATAAATATTACAATTCTTGTATATTATATCCAGTATAATGATAAATTTTTATCCATTAGATTGTGTAAAGTTCATCTTGTTGGTATTTTTTTAAAATTTTATCCAGCTGACATATCTACCTCAATTTGATGAATTTTTTCTGATAAACTTGGTAAAAATTCCTCCAATAGACATCGTTATAATTTTTCTTCAGGACTTTATAAACCTCTATCTGATGAACTTTAAAATGATCTAACCAATGTATAGAGTATATATACATTTGATAAGAAGAATCCATCTGATAAAAAATATTTTCTATGTATTTTAAAATTAACCTTCCTATAAAAACATTCTAATAACTTGAAATCTATAAAATTTTAAAATTAATAAACTTGTAAAGAAGTGGTTTGTGAATTTCAAAGAAAAGTTCAGAAATTGTTTATAGAAAAATTTAAAATTGAAAATCTCCCCTTTTTAAAATCACAAAACAATAATTTTAAAGAGAAAAATAAAATTAATTTTTTTTAATAAACTTATTCCACCTGTATTATATAATATCCCCTTTAACTTTTTCTTTTAATAGTTAGAACATTCTTTTCTTTGTCTGAGAGTTATATTTCTTAAAACCTTTAAGTTATTTCTCCATTAACTTTTCTACTTTATCTCCAAATGTTTATATCTGTTATCCTAACTCTTTCTAAAAAGTTTAATCCATTTATCCCCATTTGTGTTTTTTGAAAATATTTGTGGGAGTTAGAAAGTGTACCTAAAATTTAAGGAAAATTTATTTACAAAAAAAATTATCTCCAAATAAATATTCATCCTAAATATATAGTAAAGACATTTATAATATATATATATATAATTCTTTCATCTAAATAATAAAAATCTATCCAAAAAAATATATAAGATAATCCATAAAAAAATTATGGAATAATATTCTTTTAAAATATAAATACAAAAAAAAAATTAGATTGATTATTACAAACATTCAAGAGTTCAAAAGATATGTCAATATTTCTTTGAAAGCTTATCTATTTCAGATACAATGGCCTTAATTCTTATAAATTCTTATTCTAGAACCTCTATCTTGTTGTTATCATTTTTTATATTTGAAACTTCCTTTCACGACCCCCTCCCACCAAAGATTCCCCTCCTGAGCTAGCAATGGTGAAAGGGAGATAATGACCCCCGAGTCCCACCTCCATTAAGCCCTGGGTTGGAAACTAGCACCAAGGGTATGAGTTTTCAAAAATATGGGAGGCATTACCCTTTTTATTATTTTAAGATCGGAAAATAGGACAGGTCAACCACCAAAAAGGGAAAAGAACAAGTGTATAGAAATAAACCCAAACCAATCCCACATACATGTTTAAACAATTTTATAACAAGGTACAAGTACATAAAGCTCAAAGGTACAATACCAAAAGAAAACAAGAGTACAGAAACTGCAACAACTCCTACTGTCCGACTAGTAGGGTCCCACACAGCCCTGGTAGTCCTCCTAGAAACCTGAAAGTAAACGTAGGGTGAGCATACAAGTATACTCAGTAGGGAAACTTAAATCTCTCGTGCACAAGTGGGGAGACATCTTAATGTCCCGTGAGAACAACAGAAGAAACCTAGAAAGGAATTCTATCCACCCAACCTCACTATCCACACTCACCAAAAATACAATCACAACAGGTAGTAGTATATAAGAAAAATAGTATTGGGTACCCCGCACCATTCCCCATTAGTTATCTACTCTTCCTAACGGTGAACGTCCTGACGCTGCCACACTCTCCCCGCCCGCACACACCTGGGCCTCACCACCACATATCCCGCCCGCACACACCTGGGCCTCACAACTACGTATCTTGCCCACACACACCTGGGCCTCACAACCACGTATCCCGCCCGCACACACCTGGGTCTCATCCCGAAGATTCTTGGGAAAAAAGTAGAACCTTCCCGAAGAGTCTTAGGCTAAAACCACCCCAATCAAAACCTACCCGAAGAGTCTAAGGTGTAAGGTTGCCTCAAGCCATCACAGCCTAGGGAAGAAGGAGAAGGAAGGAGCTAGTAACTAAGGGGAAAAACACCCTCTCCCATGAAATGGGAGTGTTCAGCACTAAGTGCTCAACATGGGTGGGGTGTGATAAAACACAAAAGATACAGATATATATATATATATATAGCAACCACTCAGCCCAACCTATGGCTTCTAAACAGAGAAACAGAGCACGTGCCTCGGCACTGCTACCACGAAGCATGCATACAACAAACAACCCCAACCCCATTTAGGTTTTCACATTTCAACATAAAGTTTATTAGTTCCTTAACTACTGGGAAACTATCCACAACCAACCACATCGATCGTTTGTAAAGCATATCCCTGCCATCCACAAATCAAGTTAGGAAAACACAAGAAACACAACCAAGTCCCTTCTTATTATCCAACCAACCCATTGATTATTAATCCCGTTTCATTACCACGCCCCACCATTCATTAACTCTTCCGCTTTTATTTATTATTTACAACCCATAGTCCGTTCACATTCAATCCCATCCATGCAGCCCCGCTGCTGACCACCATTACCACAATCACACCGAAACCTATACATCATTATCCCTTTAATACCACTTATCACAGCCCTGCTGCCTGTCACCAACATAACATTCACACCAACCCACAACCAAGTCAACCACAACCCCGCTTCTCACTAGAACTACAAAAACCCACAAAACACCCCCATTACATGCCAGGTATCCAAGCCAACACCCACATGTTCATTATTCTATTTTTTTCAACCAGGGTGATCACACAAGGGTTCCCGATTTTAATTATCCAACTTTACGTGATTAACCAATTTCCACATTCCACAAATTTTCCATCCATAAGAAAATCTAGAAGGAGAGGGAAACATTTAATTGTCTCAGCAAAGGCCCCCAACGAACACAATTTTCAGTAGGAAGAAGCTCATTCAATTCACAACATAATATCACAGGATATAAAAAAAGATAAACATAACAACTTTCCCCATCCCCATTCATTAACCAGTTATTATCTTTATTTAATGGTTCAACTTTTTCACGTAAACAATAGAACACCCACCCCGCATGATGCACAAATTAGAGAGACGAAGGTAATATCCCTACCTCAACAGGTTCCGATGTCCTTCTACGAACACGACCACCACGATCACAAGGCTTCTCTGAGAACGACTCCACCCACCAAGGACTTCGCAGCACCACCGAATCAACAACACAAGACACTCCCTCAACACAGATATCACACGCCGTAGCATGTAAAGAAAACGGGAGAAGTAAGATCGGAAAGAGAATACAAGAACAAAGTTTTAACATACCCTTTTAGAGTCATTCGTCAAAGACCGTCGTTCCCGTCAATTATCAGTAGTCTCCTCAGTTGGAAACTATGGAGGGGAAGTCAAAGAATATGGAATGGAATAGGTTGCACGGTGTTCTCCTTGCCGACACGATCTCGTAGCCACTGACGGATCGACGATCGGAGTCCGGATGAAGAAGTTAGAGGAGGAAGACTTTTCGATCATCCAAGAGCATCGTCGTGCGAAGAAGAAGCGATTGGTCTGGAAATAATCCGCGACCCTTTCTTATATAGGCAATGAATAGGTAAAACAGTATGCAGTGTGTATTAATGAATACACGGTGTGACTGTACACCCGTTACGCATTTTGACTGGTCAACACATGACACGTCACGCAGTTTCCATGCATTTAATGATAATAATAACTTTAATTAATAATAGGTGTTTTATTGACATGAGACATGAGTCATAATTTAATATGAAACCTTATACTTGAATTGATCGTATTAATGACAGGATCACATCACCAATGACGAGAAGTCAATCGGACGTCGTACGTGGGAGTTATGACGGGTCGAAGATTTAATAAAAATATTAAATCTATTAATTCACAAGTGTTTCGGTTACCTGATCCGAAAACCTGAAAAAGACATCCAATATTGGACTCATAATTTTCATCTCGTAGTCAGGGTCTCACTTCTGCTGACGGTTTGTAAAACCTAGGTCGTACGAAGAAGTTGCGGACAAAACACGGTTTTCCCAACAAAAATAATAAATACATTATTATTTTATTATTTTATTTAACCATTTTTTCCTAACTCCAAATCAATCACGAGTTGGGTCTCCTTTCACACTGGAATGAAACCCCAATTCCCCCTTTTTAATTTATTTCTCTTTTAAATTTTATATCTCATTCTCTCTCCAATTCCATTTATTATCTTCCACAAATTCTTCTCCCCATTTTATCACGCCCCAACAAGTGGCACCTCCTCTTATATACCATGCGCCTCAAGTATAATAGAAAAATTATTAATTCCCTTAACTTTTATCAATTATTAATTTAATTTTATTATCATATTATTATACTAGAAATATTATTAATTTTATATTTCACTTTACGGAGAACCTGTTCACAACCATTCCATGCGACTCAAAACCATTTCATTTAATTGAATTAAATGACAAAACAAAATTAATATAACTTACATATTCAACCCCATTTTAATACATTTAATTTTATTAACCTCTCGCACATAGTTTTACGCCATAATTTTTATTTATTTTTTTTCAATAACAATAACATTTCATCAACTTATTTTATTAACTCACCGACGTTATTGTATTTAGTAACAAAAAATATTTACGCTCGTCGCATTGACCATGTTAAACCACCCTATTGGATGTCTGAATCCGACCATGCCACGTCAATGTTGCGTAACATCCATCAATTTGATTATTTTAATTCTATTTATTTTTATTTCACACTGATTAAATTGAAACCACTTTTATTAAATTTAAACCATTCAATTTAATAAACCCAATATATTTTTATGCCACCATTATTATTATTATTTAACATAATAATAATAACGAACTCACCTTTAATTTTATGAACGCACCACCATGCTTCCACTTGCGTCTTCATTTATTTGTTTGTAATAAATACCATGACTCATTTCATCAATTTCTCATTATTATTAATATTATGAATAATATTAATAACACAACACCCATTATTATTATTATTCAAATTTTATTTCAACAATTACTCAATTAATAACAAACTGCATGTTTCATTTATCAACGTCTAATGGATCACAAACCTTCCTACTTCACATCATTAATAATAATAACACCCATTAAATCATTTTATCATAATTATTCTTTTTAGTTTAATTAATCTCACAATTTATGTCATCATCATTATTATTTAACATATTTTTACATTATCATTAGTATTAAAATTATCATTATAACGCGCATCGTGTTGACCACGTCGATTTCAACAAAGGAATGGACCGGAGGGGACCGGGCCATTACAATTCCACTTACAAAGTATGAATCTTATCTCCTAGATCTAAGATTTCATCATCTTGTTGCACTGTAAGGGATTTAGGGTTATCAATTTCCCTTGTAATTTTACAAGCTTCTAAACTAAAATATCTTACAAACTTTTAAACTAATTTTTCCCCTTTTTATGCCATCAATTTATTAATTATAAAACTTGATATATCCCTCTTTATTTTTGATCCACTTGGTAACTTGATTAAACTTTCTTTATTTTTGTTTTAATTCCCCTTAAAATCCTTGAACTCTTCCTCTTTTTGGATTACAATATTTTCAAGTAGTTTAATTAATTTTAGTTTTTTAGCACATAAATTTTGACTTGAATATATTTTCAACTTTCCTGAATATTCAAAAAGAGATTTATTATCCCCTAAATTCTATTGATGACTTATTTGAAATATTTTATCATCATCCTCGTTATTTTAAAACATGTACTTGTGCAATAACTGATTAAATTGTAGGATAAATCTAGAATAGATAGAGCAGTATGTCTGGAAGATTTATTATCTTCTTTTATTTCATCAGAATGATTTTTAGAAATTACCATAACCTCAATATCTTTATTAGTTTCTAATTTTTATGATGCCTTAGTTTGTGAAAATGGATCTTATTTCTCTCAAGACATTTATTTTCCCAGTTTAATAAGATCAACATCATTCTAATATTATGTATAAGAGGAAGTAGAATAAGTCTCAACAAAAAATTTCTCAATATCTAAAGCTTTCTTTATCTCTTTATCAAACTCATCTTCCTTTCTCAAACCCACCTTTCCTTATTTTTAAAGAAATTTTTAAACTACAACTTCAAAAAAAATTGAATGAATTTTCACAAAAAAAATTATTTTGCTTCATATTTTAGAACTAATGATGTTTGTCCAAAAACATAGGTTGGTTTCTGTTCTGGTTGAACAATATAGAAAGGAGGAACAGACAAAGTAAGTTCTTACTTTATTGAAATTTTCAATTTTGAATGCATTTTCTCAACTAATTTTATGAATTACTTGACCATATTATTATTAATATATTTCTCATCCTACCATTTCTTCTTATTCTATTCTATAAGATATTTATAAGTTTCCACCTTGAGATCCAATGATTCAACATTATATAGCCTTAAAGATGAACTATTATCTAATTTCTCTACCTTATTTTTAAGAAAAAATTTAAAAGCTTCATCAGACGTGGTATTTGAATTCTTCATATTAATTATAGGTGACACTTAATTTTTTTCCTATTCTTCATATCATTCTCTTTGAGTTTTTTAGCCTCATCAATGGATGTAGCTTTTTCAGTTTTATTAATAAATTTTTTAAAATAAGTCACATACGAAAACTTCAATTTTTTAATGGTCTCCTCACCAATATATTAATTTTTCTCCATGATTGGAGTTTCTTAATTTTACATATTCTAATATTATATAAAGTTAACCAAAAACTTGTTTATGAAACTTAAATACAATATAATTTTAAATTTTAGAAATCCATATTTGACTGCCTCTATGAAACTGAATAAAAATTTCTCCAAGATAAATTTTTTAATGTTTCAAAGGAAATCTAGGCCATAAACGTATTTAACTTTGAGCTTATATCTATTTAATTTCTTTATAATTTGAAAACTTTCTGCCAAAAATACACAATTCCTTCACCGGGAGATAAATGGGAAACTTTTCTAGCTTTCTCATATGAAAAAAATAGAAAAAATTTAGCATTATATTTCTCAAGACTCCCTAAATTGTAGGGTAACTTATAGTAATAAGGTTTTCTTCACTTTCCATAGAAATATAAACTAAACCATCCAATTTTTGGATATTTAGTTTATATATCCTTATAAACAAAGTAAATATGAAAATATTTAATCCATCTTCTATACTAAATTTAGTAAAAGAATAAAATTATCAAACTATTTTAGTGATTTTAAAATAAAAAACATCTTTATAAACACATAAAGATATCTATCCTTGAAAAAAAAATTGTTGGTTTCAGTAAAGATACATACTCTTTCTACCAGATTCTATAAATCAATATTTCTTTTATAGTAACTCTATTTATGAAATCTCTATAAGAATCCATCTTTTATAATTGGAATAATATTGAGAATTAGATAAACCAAAAAGAAAAAGATGATCCTAAAAATAAGGAGGTGAGATCTTTTCTCTGAAATCACTTCAAAAAATAAAAAATTGTGTCCCACTTCTTCTATATATAGTATTGAAGAGAGAGACATTTCTTCTTTCTTAGAACCAACACCTCATATTGAATCCCTTATAAGAATCAATAATTGAAATTTTTTTATTGACATATGAAAAATTGTTTGAAATTTTGATGTTTTTAAAATTACTTTTGATATGAGTTTTATCGAATAAATAATTATTCTAATAAAACATAAAAGTTTATAACTAATTTTGAGAAATTTTTTCACAAATTTTGTCTGATAAATCTTTAGGGAAATCTAAAAAAAATTAGAGAACTAAAAAGTTTCAAAACATAGTTAAAATGTTCTCCCCCTTTTTATAGGATTTATTTACTATGATGAGGTGGTTAAATAAGTAGATAAATAATCATTTTATGTTAACCATTACAATATTTTTTTAATATATTCCAATCTATTAGAATTTAGTGGTTTTTTTAAAATATCAATAATTTTCTCTTTTATTCTCATGAATTATAAAATGATATCTCCTTTTTGTGTGTGATCCCAATGTAAATTGATTTCTTATATCTATAATGTTATCTCATGTGTGATGTGTTGGGTTTTTACTTAAATATATTTCATTTGTTTTATAAAAAAATAGGAATTTTACTCAAAAATAATTCCAAAGGTAGTGATTGGGTGTTACATCCATAACACCCGAGTACATCAAATACCAACTAGTATATATTCAAATTCAGTAGTGGAAAGTTCTATTGAATGTAGTTTCATGTAAGACTAAGACAATAAAAACTCTCATAAGAAATAAAAGTTCCAGGTGTACTTTTTCTATCCATTTTAATTCCACCAAAGTCAATATATGAAAAAAAAAATAACGATCATTTAAAGAATAACAAAATATCCCAAGATCTATAGTTACCTTAAGGTAACAAAAAATACATTTCACAGCTTTAAAATGGGATACTTTTAGATTAGCTTGAAATCTTGTAAATAAGAATATAGAAAACATTAATTCTGAATGACTAAATGTAATATATATTAAAATACCAATCATTCCTCAAAAAAAATTTGATAAAATAGTTTCCTAAATTCATCATGATCTAAAACTTTTGAGTTTCCGATTAGAGTACTAAAAATAAAAGGATCGGTTTCATCAAGTTTAACAAACACTATTTCTTTAATATTACTTCTATTTTTATTAAAAACTCAAAAAGACTTTATTGTTGTAAAATAATAAATAAAAATTCATTCAATATATTTTGGTGAAAATTTATGTAAATTATCTTTAATATTCAAAATGAATAATTTTCATCTAAAAACTTTAAAGTAATAATGTTTTGGATTTATTCTAGTCAAAAAATCTTATGGAGTTTTATTAATAAAAACTCTAAGTAAAACTTGATTTATAGTATAATAGGAAGTATTAACCACTACATCCCAAAAAAATTAGCAATTGAGTATTCACTGAACAAGGTTCTAGTAATCTTCTAAAGAATTATATTTCTTCATTCGACTACACTATTTTGTTGAAGTGTTGTAGGTGATGAGAAGTTATGAATAATAATTTTTTTAATACAAAAAGTTTCAAAATAAGAATTTACAAATTATCCACCATGGTTACTACGAATAGTTACTAAAGGTGTATTTTTCTCATTTTTTACATGGGTTACAAAATTTTTAAATCTAATAAAAGATTGTAACTTTTTAACTATAAAATAAACCCATGTATATATAGTGTAGTCATAAAATATGATATAAGAAATTTTATTTGGATTGGATCCATTTATGAGAGAAAGCATATCACTATTTCCTAGAAAGAATGTATTAAGCCAGATGATATGGGAGGTATGGGTGTTAAGGATTTGAAACTTTTCAACGATTCAATTATTATTAAGTTCACAAGGAATTTTCTATCTGGAAGTGATGTGTAGCTATAATTTCTATCACAAATATTTTTCTATAAGTTGTACAATTATCACTCTATTTATGTCTCTTCCTCTATATGGCCTATAATCAAGCATGCTTACCATTTTAGTATGTTATTCTCTATTTGGATGGTCTATCCAAGATCTAATCTTAATATGTGGACCCCTAGTGGCTGGAAAGACCTATAAATGAGATAATTAATGTTTCTCCCCTCATGAAAAAACACTCCATTACTGATTTGCATCATAATTCCGACCTATAAGGCTGTTTTCTCATCCCAATCTGGTTGAAGTCACAGTGATATAGTTGCATTGATCATGACTATATGGTCTGGACTTCAAACTCTGATGGGATTATCACTTCCATGGAGTATTATAGGCATATGTGTGATGGATCTAACCCCACTCCTGCATGGCTGTGTGGATTTACCAAGCCTTTTACACCTCCTATGGGTTATATGCTTATATATAGTGTCTATAAATCCAGACTACTTGTGCAAAATCTGTTGCAGTAGATTGGGCTTCATATTGCACCCATCTGCTACCTATGCATACAAGCTGATGAAACTATACAATATATATTTCTCTTTTGTAATTACTTATGATAGATATAGCATTAGTTGCAGGCCATGTTTGGTATTTCCTTCACACTGGATAACCTAGATAGCTTCATGTGCTAAATCAAGGGTGTTGGACATATTGAACAGATCTATTCACTTTTGTTATACTCTATTGTTGCTGCATAATACTTCACCTGGAAGGTATGAAATAGTGTTGTATTTGAGAACCATAGGCCCTCTTTAAAGGCTGGGCTGACTGTGATATACAAGGAGGTGTTGGCTTCCTCTAAAATTCAAACAAGAGCAATTAATAATATTGTTTCTGACTTGATTATTCGGAAGACTCTATGTGTTCTTGGTAGGATCAAGAAACCTATGGTGTTGAAATAAACTTAATGGATCCCACCCATATCCTCAGGGAAAACAATGAATGTGGATGGGGTAGCCTCGGGTGTGCTAGGACCATGAGGCTGTGGTGGCATCTTCCACACCCATTGATGACTTGTTAAAGGATACATTTACCACTACATAGGCATTGGATCCACAATTGAAGCTAATATTTGGGCGATGATAAAGGCCATCAATTATGTGACCCATTATGGATGGACACATATCTATGAGGAAACTGATTCTACCATAGTGGTCAAAATTTTGAATATGAATTCATAGAATGTTCCATGGAAAGTGATCTCATCATGGATTGCATGCATTAGCACTCTTGATCGTATGTATCTGGAAGTCACTCATGTCTATAGGGAGGCCAACCAGGTTGCAGATTCTCCCTCAAAGTGGGATATCACAGAGTTTTCCTCGAGATAGTCCTTTATTACCCCATATTTTTCCTCTTATTTTGATAACTCAGATATGTATGGTGTGATTCATTCTCATCTTTTTAAGCCCTATTATTCTTTCACTTTTTATATTTTTTATTAATTTAATAGGGATGGGATCTACTCAGACCCTAAACTTTCTTGGTTATCAACTAAGATATATACATGGTATTTTCCACCAATAATTTTAGTTTGTGTTGGACTAAATAAATCCTTGTATACTAGATGTAAAGTATCAAAAGTTGAAACTCAACTAATAGATTTAAATCTTGACTTATGTTGCATTCCAAATTGAAAAGTATAAAAAAAATTAGAATAATTAAACCTAAGCTTTGATAAATATGTAATTATTCCTTTCATAGAATGTATAGTCAAAGTTCTAATGTTATAGTGTCCTAACCTTCTATACCAAAACTGAGATTGATCTTCCGTAACATTATAGAAAGGTAGATCTTGGCTTCTAAGGTCATCTAAGATAAGGTTATAAACATTCTACTTCCTATTATCAGAAAGAATATATTTAACTTTTTCACATTGATTTTTACATTTATCATTATTGAAGTTAACAAGGTTTCCTTCATCACATAATTGGATTATAGTAATGTGGTTGTTCTTAAGTCCCATAAAAAATAAAACATTTGAAATTATATCTTTTCCAAGAAGAACAATATCACATATACCATATATTTATCCTTAAGAATTATCACCAAAAGTGACTATACCACCTTTCATCTTGATAATATTCTGAAATAATTACTCGTTTCCAATCAAGTGTCTATAAAATCCATTATCCATGTACTATGTATTTTTTTTGGTATTCTTTTTATTTTCCTATATTAGAAATGTTTAGATTTTGGTACCCCAACATTCTTGAGTCTAGAATTATTAGAAAATAAAATTTTAGGAATACACATCTATACGATTTTTTATGTTTAAAAACTACCAATTATTTATAAATGTAATATTTTTTAAAATCAAAAGATTAAACTTTATTCAAAGAAAAAATTTTTCAGTGTCCACCTATCTGAAATTTTATACACAAGGGAACAAATTTAGGAATAAATTAAATATTTTAAAAATGAGGTTTTGAGTTTATAAAACTAATTCAATAAGTATTTATAATAGGTTTAAAATGTTTATACATGTTATCCAAATTTTCATTCAAAGAATTAAAATTTGATAGTAATTTTTTCAAACATAAAATTTCATAATTTAGTTTCACAACAAAATTATTATTTTCATTAGTTGAAGTAAAACTAGATTTATTTTATAATTCCATAGAAATATTTGAAATCTCTATGGAATTTTTTAAAATATTTTTTCTTTTAATTGGGAAGATCGGCCTTATAATTTTTATACTTTTTCAAAACTTTATTATTATTTTTAAAGTAATGTTTCATATATAGATACTTCCTCAAATATAGGTAAAGTTTCCCCATCATCATATGTATTAGGTTTTTCTTATATATAATAAGTTTAATATTCATCATCAGAATCTAGATAATTTTCATTCAATGTTAAATCGGTTAAGGATTTAGAAGATACAATAGCCATGTATAAAAACCAATATTTTTTTATCTTCACTGTTATTCTTAGAATAATTTTTAGTGGAACAATATCCTCCAATTTCACTCCAGGTGTTATAATCATTTAGAAGTTTTTTGATTTTTTTATTATAAAACTTTCTTAAACTTTTATGTCTCTTAACCTTTTTTCAATATTGGAAAATTAGGTCTAATGTGTCAAAGATTCTTAAATTCATATAAAATAATTTCTAAAATTTCTTCCTTATCACTTCACTCTTTAGGATTCTTCTTGTACTTATAATAAAAATCCTTTTTACTAACTATTTTGTTCACCCTTTTAGAAGAATTAACAAGTTTAATATCATTTTGTTCAAATGAACCAATTTTCTTCTCAACCTTAACTTTATTTTTCTTCAAACACTTATTTTAATTGTTATAAAGTTTGAAGAAAAAGAAACTCCATTAATTATATTGTAGTTTTCATCATATCTTTTAAATATACCATAATAATGTATAATATTACCAATAATATCATCTAAGATCAACTTAGTTAGATGTTTAGTATCATTAAGAGATGTTCTTTTTTATTCACATTCCTTGGGAATAATTTCAATAATTTTCTCAACCAAATTTTAATCCATGAATTATTTATCACCAAGATAATAAAGACTATTAAAAATAATCATAAATAATTCATGCATCTTGGATATTTATTCTCTAAGTAGAAAACAAAAATCTTAATAATCTTCTCCCAGTATAAATATTCTAGTTTCAAAAAAATTGGTTGATCTAAAGTGAGTAACTAATGTTTCTTTCATATGTTGTTCATAGTTTTACAAAAATATATCTGGTTATAGATATTTCTTATATTTGATCACAATAGAGTATTTATAACTCAGTAGTTAAGTTGATTTTCCAATTTTTCAACTCTTTTAAAATTAGTAATTTCTTTGTCAAGAATCTCATAGTTACCAATTAAAAAAATATTTTCAACTTCAGTGTTCATAAAAAAAGTCTTTATTTAATCTCTCTAGTATTAATAATCATCACCATAAAATATTGGTGTTATTCTTGGATTTAGATTTTCTAATTTCCTAATGGAAAAACCTTTAATCGTAAAAATAATTATACGCTTTTCTAAGAAAACACATTAGTGTAAAAAAATTTAACAAGTAGAACCTGCTATAATACCAAATATAGTATCATAAGAGTGTAATTTTATTATAAGAGTGAGAGGGAGAATTTTATTTTATAAAATTAAAATTAAAAATTTCATAATATCTTCTAAGAAATTATTCAGATCAAGAATTATGCCAGTATAATTTTTTTATTGGAGTTGGAAAAGTTTATAATAAACAATAAAGATTTCTATATACATTCATAGTGGGAATAAGTAACTTGTAAATATAGGTAATATAAGAGTTTACAAAGTGGGTGAGGAAAACTTTTAGACAATTTAAAGATAATTCAATTACCCTAGATTTGGTTATCTATGGTTTTAACTGAACCATATAGGTCGGTATTCCTTCACCAAGGAAGTCCCCAATACTAGGATCATAATTACTTTTATTTACCTAGTCTTGGGAAACCTTGATCAATAAGATAATATTAACCATTGTCCTCCTAAACCCAAGAATACCTTTATTTCACTAGATAGGAAAAAAACTATTAAAAATCAAAACTTATTATGGAATTTACAAAATAATCCTCACATGAATTATTTAAGAAAAAGACACTCTATAATTTACAAGGAATCACTTTCAAGTAACAAGATATTAAAAAAGATTCAAAAAAATATTATATTTTTGATGACGTAAAATCTTACTACTCCTTGAATATTGCTTATATTTATAATCAAATTCTTAATATTCATATTTTGTATATCTTGGAGGTGTTTCTAACGACATTGGACAAAATCCTACTTCTCCTAAATGGTTCTGAACAGTTTCTCTCTACAATGGTCATTTTTATAAAGCACTATTATGATTATTTTATATTACATCTAGTATAGTGATAAATATTCATATGGTGGATTTTTTTAAGTTCATCTAGTTGGTAGTTTTTAATAATTTTTTCTTGTGGACATATCTGCCTCCATCTAATGATTTTTTTCTCGTAGACTTGGTAAATCTTTGTCCAATGGATTGTGTTATAATTTTTCTTCTAGACTATATAAAACTCCACCTTATTAAATTGTAAATCATCCATCTATTATAAAAATTAAATATATATATTATTTGAAAAATCTATCTGATAGAAATTATTTTCTATATCTGGTAAAATTAACTTCCCTAAAAAACATTCTAATAACTTTCAAAGTATAAAATTTAGAAAATTATAAACTTCTAAAGAAGTGGTTTTTGAATTTCGAAAAAAAAAATATTAGAAAGTGTTAAAAGAAAATTTTGTATGAAACATGATCGTTACACCTCATCTAGGCTAAAATAAGAAGATCTAGAGAGAACATAAGAGGAAAACACTAAATCCAAGAAAAATTGATCAATTCAAGCTATCTGGATTGAATAATGCATTAATAGAATGAATATTTTCATTGTAGAAGCAAAATAAACCTCAGATAACACTTAAAATTTGTAAATATAGAATTAGGGTTGAAGTAGGCATAATTATAACTTAAGCAGGGGTTTTAGGTTACAAAAATACAATTCTTTCCCTCTTAATCCTGACCTCCAACAGTGCCACCAGTTAGCCATTGGCTACCCTTGGAATGCTGGTGGTGCCAAGAAGTGATCCTGCACCACTCGGAACCCCATTAGTTGTCCAATGGGATTCTTATAGCTCTAAAAAGCTTTTGGATATCCCACCAGCTAGCCGATGGACTGCACTGGCTTGCTGGTGGCATGACAACATCTCTAGTGTTTCATGCCACTCTAAACCTTCTACTAGCTCAGATCCTCTGAGCCCCCAAACCCCTTTGAAACACCAATTTAATTTAATAACATGGATCATTTATATAATTTAAAATGGTTTAATAAAACATAAATGGGGAACATACCTAGGTAAAATATGTGGTCATATAATAATGAATTTAATGCAATGTAATATTCTTCTCCAACTCATTGAGGTTTAATTCATATAAATGATAACTTATTCTAAAATTTATAATTTAAATTGGTTGATTGTACCATTACTGGATATTTATTAGATCCATACAAATCCAGATCTCATGCGGGACATTTTTTCACATATGGTGAAACTTTTATTCCATGGAATACAATAAAATAAAATGTTTTTGTAACTTCCTCCAATCGTGATATATTGATTGTTATTCATGAAGAAAGTTTTAATTGTGTTTAGTGGAGATTAATTATTCATCATATTATAAATAATTATAGATTATACATAAGTAATTTTATTCCCATCATATCATATGAGGATAATGATTCTTTTATAATGAAATTTATGGGTGGTTGTATAAAAGGTGATAAAACAAAACAAATCTCATTAAAATTATTTTGGACTCATGAACTTCATAAGAATGATGAGATAGATATCTAGAAAATAAGGTATTGTGATAATATTTCATATTTTTTCACAAATACATTGTGGGATATTATTTATTGAGAAATTTATTTATAAAATTGTAATTTTTATATTGAAATTTATATCGTGATTTTATGATGGGAAGTTATAATATTGTACTATTTTTCCATTCATTAAGTTTTACCACTGGGTTTTCTTGAAAAGGTTTTTAATGAGGAAACGTGATATAAAACTCACACTAATACAGATGTGGCCTTTAAAGGTTCTTAAAAAGAGATTTTTCAGTGAATAAATTCATTTGATATCTAAGCGATGTTAAAAGTAAACAACCTTTATTAGAATTAGGAAAGGTACTGATAAAGGCTCCTTTTATCAATGATAAAAGAAATCACTCATAAAGGTCCCTTTTATCAGTTCTTAATTTTAGCACTGATAAAGGGGTCCTTTATCAGGGATCTATTTTAAAACTGATAAAGGGGCCATCTATCAGTGCTTTTCCTAGCATCGATAAATGGTTCATTTATCCTTGAATTTCTAACTCTAATAAAGGTGATCTTTATCAGTAATTTTAGTAGCATTGATAAAGGTTATGTAGCTACTAAAATGATATAGTATCCCTGAAGCATCCCTATAACAGAAAATCCAATAAAAAAAACAAATAGATAGAAATATAAATATACTAAAAAGTATATTGAAACACAAATATAAAATTTCACTATTATTTCAATTCAAAAGTTACATAAAAAATATTTATATTGATGTGATATTTATAATTAATCCAAAAAATTACAACCAATATGAAAACTTGTAACACATAAAGAAGGATTTATCCAAATATCAACCTCCATACAAAATATTGTCTCTGTAATAATACCAATGTTGATTTTAGTAACTTTAAGTAAAAAAATAAACAAATTTTATTTTTAATGTTATATAATCCACATATGATAAATTATATTGTTAATTACTCTATATATTAGTGATATAATTAGTTAATCAGGTGTTGAATTAATGTGCAGAAAATTTATACACATCAAAAATGAATTATATATCATTGTCCTAATGTTTGAAAACAATTAAAGCTCTTTTTCTCAATTTTAGCGATATGATACATGTTTTAAACTAAAATGGAAACATTCACTTCAAGTCATACCAAAATCATTATGTCTTAGATTTATATTCATTCAATTCCTATACATCACAAATGAATTAGGGATTTTTTTCCTAAAGTTTGAAAATAATATGAGATTATTTTTTTATTTTTCACTATGTGAAGCACATTTTAAACTAAAATGACACTTTTATATTTAAAACACACACTTTAAGTCATAATGACCACATTATGTGTTTTATTGTTGTATAGTTGATTCTTACATGTCAAAAAATTAATTATGGATCATTTTCCTAAAGTTTGAAAACAACCTGCAATCATTTTCTCATTTTTGTCTAGTGGCGTGCATTTTAAATTATAATGATAATTTTATATCGAAAACATGTACTTAAAGTTATATTATCCACATTGTTCATTGGATTAACATAAATTCAATTCCTATACATCAAAAATGTATCATGGATCATTATACTAATGTTTGAAAATAGTAAGAGCTTGTTTTCTCATTTTTGGCTATGTGATGCACATTTTAATCTAAAACTGAACTTTAATATTGAGAACACACACATCGAGTCATATCATCCACATTGTGTATTGGATTTAAATGTGGTAAATTCTTACACATAAAAAATTAATTATGGAGTGTTTTTCTAAATTATTAAAATAATCCAATCTTTTTTCTTATGTTTGGCTAGTGATTCCCATTCTAAACTAATATGAAACTTTTATATTGAATACAATAACTTCAAGTCATACCAACCATATCATGAATCATATTGATGTAAAATTATTTCCTATAAGCTAAAAATGAATTATTGATCCTTTTACTGAATTTTGAAAATAAATTGAGCTTGTTTTCTCTGTTTTGGATATGTGATATGCTAAAATGAAACTTTTATATTGAAAACATGCACTTTGAGTCATACCAACCACATCATGAGTCAAATTGATGTTTGACCAATTATAACACATTATAAAATAATTTTGGATCATTTTCATAATGCTTTTAAACAATATAATCTCTTTTGATTGGTTTTGGCTATGTGATGTATGCTTCAAACTAAAATCACACATTTATATTGAAAATGTGCACTTCAAGTCATACCAACCACACAATATTCCTCATTTACATGTGGTTGATTCCTACATTTCACAAATGAATTATGGATTTATATCCTAAATTTTAAAAATAATTCAAGCTAATTTTCTCAGTTTTGGCAATGTGATGCATGTTTTAAACTAAAATAACACTTTTATATTGAAAAAATGCACTTCGAGTCATACAATATAGTCAGTTCATACATGTAAAAAATATATTAGGGATCATTATACTAAATTTTAATAAAAATCCATTCTCATTTAATTGATTTTTGAAATTTTATACATTTTAAACTAAAATAATACTTTCATATTAAAAATAAATACTTTGAGTCATACCGACCACATCGTGTGTCGGATTGAAATGAGGTCAATTATTAAACATCAAAAATGAATTATGAATTATTTTTATAAACTGTAAATACAATTTAATCTCATTTTATTAGTTTTTTATATGTAACATTCACTTTAAACTTAAATGGAACTTCTATATTGGAAACATGCACTTCGAGTTATACCAGCCATATTGTGTGTTAGATTGATGTGTTTTCTTAGATCTAATTATGTTATATGTTTTATAAACTAAAATTTATGTTTTTAATTGAAAACACACATTTCCATTTATACAGGTCACACCGTTTATTGGATTGAGGTGCATATGGTTCATATACATCACAAATTTAAAAAGTATTAAAACAATTTGAATGTGTTTTCTTGGTTTTGAGTATTTCATGTGTATTTTATACTAAAATGTCAATTTCATGCTGAAAACATACACTTCAAGTCATACCAGGCACACAATGTGTTATATTGAGGATTGGTTGATTCATATTGATCAAAAATGACTTATGGATCATTTTCTAAAGTTATAAAAAAATATGAATGGTTTTTCATGATTTTGAGTATGTGGTGTGTGTTTTGAACTAAAATGTCGATTTTAAACTAAAAACATACCCTTTGAGTCTTACTAAGTACACTGTATATTATATTTAGGTGTGTATAATTCTTATATACCATAAATTACTTTTTTATTTTTGTTATAAAGTATCAAAAAAAATATGAATATGTTGGATTGGTTTTGAGTATGTGGTGTGTGTTTTGATCTAAAGTGTAAATTTTAAACTAAAAACATATACTTAGAGTAATATTGAGCACACCGTGTATCAGATTAAGGTGTTGTTGATTCCTACACATCACAAAGAACATAATTATTCTCTAAAAAAGGTTCTCTTTAATTACTTCACATCCAATGTGATAATAAATTCTCACTATATATGTGATCTAATTCAAGATAAGATGATTTTTATAACAAAAACCATTCAATTGTCATGCCATTTATTAGTTTTCTTCTAACATTATCTCTTTGAAAATTAACTAAATAAGTATCAAATAAAAATAATAAGGAAATTAAGAAACGAATAGTAGATAAAATAATGATAAAATTAACTAAATATATAGTAGGAATTCACTTTTTCATGATGTTTTTATATATTCTTGACCCATTTTCCTATCACTATTATTCCAATTGCATTATTGATGTGAAATATCTCACAGGTTTGAGCATGTTTGGACATGTTTCTATCTCTTCTATAATCAGTAGAGAGTAACCCTCCATTATACTTATCCTTGAGAAATATGTCAAAATAATATATAATCATTATGATACTAATGCTTCACATCCCAAATGTATCTATAAAGTCATAGTCAGTACTATATCACAAATATAATTGGTAATCACCTAAATTTGATGTATTCAAGAATTTTTACACCATGTACCCTTCCCACTCATCTCTAAACTAATTTACTTCTTCTTTTGAGTTTGTAGATTATTATAAATATTGGAAGTTCTATGAAAATATAGACAAACAAAAAATTAACAAAAATATTTTTCAGGAAATTTAATTACATTCAAAAATTACTTGTTTAGAAATTCTAGTATTTTTAAGGAATATGATATCTTTTATAAATTTTCAAATGTATTATCCATAATTGTTTTCATTATTTTTCTTTAGATATTGCAGAAACATTGACCAAAATAAGTAAATTGTTTTGAAATATTTTTTGATAGTTAAATATTACTATATATACCTTAATATGTTTCCATTTGAATAAATCAATAGGATTATTATGTTAATTCACCAACCACATACCATGATTTATCCTATATTTATAAATATCTCTATTATAATAAAATTCTTGTTAAAAAAAAACTAAAAGAAATTGATTTTTTTGTAAATATTAATTAGAGTGCCTTACAAATTCACAATATATATCATGTGTGCTTGAGTAGATGGAAATATATGCATTGGATCCAAAAAATAATATTTTGGGGTTTCTAAATTGATTATGATGAGCATACAGTTCTTCCTAAAAAACAAAAACAAATAATTAATGAAAAAAATATTTTTTATATGATTATATTATAGATTTTTACCCATACACTGTAGGAATCCAAAAGAGTATATCTTTGATTAATTTATTCTCAAATTCCTCACTTAATAAATCTTTTTTCTTTTCAATTTTTTTTAATTGAAAAGAAATTTCAGGTGTAGAAATGATACAGGGATTAATGACTCCAAATCATGCTTTACTAGTTTTTTTCATTTATATAGTAGTAATATATACGCCTATAGAAAATATAAATATTTATTAACTATAATGAATATAGTAGATCATGTTTTAGATAAACAGATTATGAAAATGTACCTCATGTATGTATTCACAGCTGAGACTCCCAACCATTCAAACTTAATAATATCATTTATACACTCCAGATCAATCATGTATATAATGATACCTCCAAATATTTATTCTTCATATTGAATGTAAAAAATATTTCCATATCTAAATTTTGTGTCTGAATGAACTTGTAATGTTAATATATGTGGTAGTGTAACTGGTGGGGAAAAGTTACTTTTGTAAGGTCCTTTTGATTTCTTGGTTGATTCATTAGATCTTATTGATATGACCTTCCATTTCCCCATTATTTTATCCATCTGTAATACCAAACCTCATTTCAGACATTTTTTCATCAATTGTTAAAGGTTTTTCAATTGAAAAAAATTAAGTACATACCTCATGTATATTTATAATATTATATTGACATGCTATGAGAGTTCCAATAACATTATAGACCATAGTAACATCCAGATCGTCAAGTAGAATAGGCAAATCAATGCTCGGATCATGAGCTAGTTCAATCCCCACTCTCATGTGATATTTTGGGAGTTATTTTTTATGTAGCATGTATCTTATGATATTATAAATTTTACCCCTCACAACATGGTAATGTGTGGGTGTTGATAGATATAAAACACATACAACCCTATAGAATTTTGGAAATATAAAATTATTGGAAGTTTTTTATTCAAATTTAGGAGAAAGAGTAAATAAAAAATTGATTACATTGGGTAAGGTAAGTTTTTTAGGGTAATAGATAACTTTAAATCTAGTGGGGTGATTTGTATCTTCATATACAGATCTTTATTCCACTATTGATCCATTTGATCCTTTTGCGTATATTAGTCCACTAAACTAGACCTAAAAATAATTTCTTTCAAAGTATCTATATGTTCCTACATTCCTATCATCATCTCGTATGTATCTAATTGAAGATATTTCTTATCAAAATATTTTTGAGGTGACACTCCAAAATCCGAACCTCTTACATGAATATATTTTTATGGATGCTCCAAATCAATTGAAAGTAGTTTTTCTTTAGGCACAGGTAATATAGATTCTTGTGTATAAACTGTATAAAAAACATATTAAAATAAATATATATTTTTACGTAATACTATTATATAGAATAATGAATTACTATTATGAAATACTTATACATGATTCTCATATTTATTGTGTGTTTTCATCAACTAGTTTACCCTCTTTATTTATGTGGTCCTCCTTCCATAGCACATTATGTGGGATAGAAGTGGATTTGGTTTTTGATTCATTAATATCTATATAAAAAATTAATATATATTGTTTCACATCACATAAAATTTTTATTTTTGATCTAAAATACACACCATTTTCCTTTCAAGTGAATCATACCTCATCCTTTCTTTATGGTAGGGGTACATTAGTTTTATTGCACACTGTTTATTTTTAGAACTTTTTTGTTTCATAAATTAGAATTTTGGAATCAAAGTGGATTAAATAAATAATTTTAAATAAAATATTATCAACTACATAACACCTAAAATAATTTATCATCATGATGGATAATAAATTATTTCCATGTATCATATTCCATAATGTGTTCATATGTAACTGATGGGTGGGGTTTTACTTTGCCCTCAGCATCCATGAGATTATTATTTGTAAGAAGTGGCGAAATCCACTATGAGTTTTTCTATTAACCATTAAGACATACTTCTTATGGGAATCATCTAAAATGAAATAACTCTATAATGGATAATGAAAATTAAATTAATGTTTTATTATATTATTTTTCAATAAAATAGAGAAATTATATCATATTATTACCTTAATATCTTGCCAAAGTGTTTCCTTCAATACATAAAAGACATGGTTCTATATACCTATATCAATTAGAACATGCATTCTTGTTGTTATCCCAACATTAAAAATGAACATAGAATTTTTGGGGTCAATAGGTTAGACACATTGATTCCAACCAACCTCAAATTTTATACCCTTTTATCATTCCTTGATAATTTTATTTAACATAGTGGTACTATGTCGTTGTTTTTTTAATCAACATGTTTTTGATCCCATAATAATTTTTTAGTTTCAACATCAATCATGTATTCTTCCCTGGGAATGGAAAAATCATCATGTATAGAAGTTATTATCTTCATGATTAGTCAAATATTTAATTTATATTATGTAAACGTAGTAGAGAATAAATAATATTATGAGGAAAAAATAGTATATTAGAAAATAATTTAACCTTCTCATTGAACTCTTTTTTATTTTATTTAAAGGTTGAAGGGATTTGGATCCTCTATCGAGTATCCAAAACCCCTATTTGTGGCTCCCTATAACATATAAGACATTGTTTATATTGGTACTATCATGAAATGATTATGATCTCCCACTAAACGGATCATCCATAATTGAATTTTCATCTGATCCTATATCTTTTTTAGTCTCTAATAGAATAATTGACTAATTATTTTTTTCTATATCTAAGATATAAAATACCTGAACTACTTATGAAATGATAATGAATGGGTCACCCTTATACCCTTCCACACTGAAATTCACCTTCATAAATCTCAATTCATTAACTTTCACTATACTCATATTATCAACCCATTTTTAATGGAAAATTAACACCTAAAATTTTTTATAATAAAAATAATATATATTTTTAATGATATCAAAATATGACATATTCAAATAAATTGGATTTATATACTTGGAATTGAATATATGCATCGCTTCATCCACAAGCATAACTCCACCTTTTTTCATTATACTATATTCATCAAGTTCATTTTTATAGACTATATAACTATTAATTACAAATCTAGTGTAAGATATAGCATTTAAATTTAGTCCCCTAAATATCCATCAAATTAATTTGACAATTAAATTCATATTTTTAGATAAATCCATTTAAATATGATCTTAGAATCATCCTATAAAATTTTGATTATGGGTATTTGATATTTATCCTTCATTCATTAATGGATTTAAATTTATAATAATTACTTTTTGGGCTTCAATATATGGTTAATAATCAACAATATTATGTAAATTGTAAAGGTGATCTTGCTCCTACTCTACGATGGTAATTATAACAACATTTCTTTCAGAAAACCCTTTGCACATAATGAGTTTGTTGTGATGAGACTTTATGAGACTGATTCTATCAATATATAATTGGAAATTAGTATAAAAATCAATATATTCTTCAACAATGTATCATTATATAGTAAAACCTTCTCTCCAAATTTAATTCTTGATATACCCTTTTAAAATATTCATATATCATTCAATGGGATAGATCAATCTGTAATGGATAGGATCGCTTAATTGAACCTCTCAACCAAGTGACCTATCAGGTGGACAATTATAAAAATAATTATGGTAGGAAGAACATATTTAATTCAAATAATATAACTATAATTTCCTTATTCATGATTAAAAACTTTCTTGGGTCTATAAATTTACTGTATATAGATTTGAAAAAAAACAATATATAGTTAATGTATGTCATACATTTTTAGCCAGAATAAAGTGTAAAGTGATGGGCATCAAATATTTCATCAAAGCATGATATTCTTATGATTTTAGACCCCATAACTTCAAATTAGTCATTAACATTACATTCTTGATATTTGATGAATACCCCTTTGGAACTTTTACACAATTAAGAAAATTTTAAAATTGAAATTTTTCTTGTTTGGATAGAGTGTAAGCCACTAGAGGAAGAAAATTCCACCTTTCACCCTTCACTAGTTCCAAATCTTACCTTATCTCCATGTTAATCATGTCCAACCTAGAATTAGTGTCATATTTTATTTTTCCATAAATATTTTTTAACATGACAATAACACTATCATATAAATTTTTTCTATATGAATTACATCAAGAAAAATCCTAAATTATAAAAAATTATAGTATGCTAATTTAAATAACATTTGTCTCTTTTTCTACCTTTATTTCAAAATATTTTTTAAAAAAGGTTTAAAAAAAACAATGTCAATATATTTTACTTTCTCAAACATTTGATCACCTGTTAGTGGTGATCATGTCGTACTTTGTTTTATATTCACACCGAATGATTTCATACATGATAAATATTTATATAATCGGGATAAAAATTTGTGATTTAATTAAAAAATAGTATTCAAGGAATGTTTTAATCTAATTGATTGTTTACATTATTCACAAATGAGACACCCCAAAATTCCTTTAATGTTATAGCCTAAGAAATTTCCATAAGTAGGAAAGTCATTTATCATCCCGTACAACATAGCTCTCAATGTTAATTTTGTTTTCTTATATGAACATCAAAAAATGGAATGCCTATATCCCACATAAATTTTAGATCTCTGATCAATGGATCCAAATAGAAATCAATATCATTACTGGGTTGTTTTGTTCTAAATATACATAAAGATATTATAATGTATTTTCAATTCATGCATAACCAAGGTCGAAAGTTATAATTTACCAATATAATTGTCCATGTACTATGAGTAATACTTTGTACACCAAAAAGATTTATTCTATATATAGATAATGCAAGATAGAGATTTATTTTCTCATTTCCAAATTCAGGATACTCATAATCAATTTTCTTCTACTAAAGAGAGACTTCTTGGTAACATATTTTCCCATCTTAAAATCTTGTATTTTCACACCAAGTCAATTTTTTAGTGGCTTCTTAACATCTGTATAGTCATATAAACCATATAATGATAGAAAAGTAGCATAAATATTTCAAATAAATTGATCCATATTTCTTATATCACTTCACGCTACACTTAGGGCATTTTTAGAGGGATTCATGGTCCTTGTGAAACAGTATGAAATCACTTAGATAAGCATGTATTTTTTCAAAGATCATGCCCATTGAACATAGAATTTATTCAAAATCATGTGTTCAACAAGGAAGATAATTTTATTCTAGAAGTATATCATTCATGAGACCCAGTTGTTCTATAAATTTAGTGTCACTCTATACTTTTATAGCTTTAAAATCATATAACTTTAGTATAGCTGATAATGCTTTATATTTAGTACAACCTATATATAATGTTCTCTTAGAACAGTTATTTAACTTATCAAAGAATAGTGTACAATAACAAAGGTCATCTTCAATTTCCATTTTCATTTCTTCTATAGGATCTCTATAATCATTTACATTGGTATTCATATCAAATTATCCATAAATCACAATATCATCTCAATTAATATGTATATTCAGTTTCTACACATTTTTTAATAACATTTATAGCTCTGATCTATTATATGACAAATAAAATGTTCTTCCAAGTCTTGTAGACTAATTTGTAAACCTAGAAAAATATTTTATAAGGGTCAAATGCATTCTCCATTTCAAACTTGATGAACTATTTAACTTCATCCTCAAAATATTTTTTCATACGAATAGTTACCATCAATTTTCGATTTTTATCCATATTATTAGGTTTATAAAGTATTCATTTTTTATAAAAAATAAATAAACACACATAATTTATTTTTAATTAAAGGATAAAGTCATAGAAACTTCTAATAAGGGGAACCCAATATTTGAATGTTATTGGTGATGATTCCTAAAAAGTTATCATTTTACACAAGGTTGTTATAAAAAGAAAAAACCTCAGGTAAACATGTGTTTGTTGGTGTTGTTTATTGATTTTATGTTTTGTGAGATAAAAAGAAGGTAATTCTTGGAATATTTTTATAACTTTTCTTCGTGGAAGTCCAACAAGAGGTAGGGGTTGATGTTTATTCATTTCTTCACTTGGTACATGGTGGTACAGGTGGTGTTTCGGTGATAGGGTTCTTAGGAATTAAATTTGATGATCTTTTATTAGATGATGAAACAATCAACTTCAATACAAGTTGAAGAAGGTTCCCAATAGGATCAGTTGAAAGACTCATCTCAAACTAATGATGGATTATAATCCCTACTATCTGGGATCAACTAAAAACAAAACTCAACCTTAGTGGAACCAATATAGAGAAACAACTTTGGAAAAAAAATAAGAGTGGAAACAGGGAGTGAGTTTTAAATAAGACAAAAGAATATATAGATGTTTTGAATGGGGTCAATAGGGGGAAGTAACAACTATGAGTGAAAAATTATAGAACTGGGACACTATAAATTAAAGGGTAGGTCAATTAACCTACTTAATAATGATCCAAAACTTTATATTGTGTACACTCACTTTTTGTATCATTCTTACAATAATTAATTTTTTAATTGGACATGAGGTTAGTGGTTTGTGTTACAAAATGCCTATCATATATGTTAATGATAATGAAACTATTAAAAATATTGGGTTTATTTTTAAGATAAATGGTATAAAATGGGTAGAATTGTTTGATTTTAATCTATGATAGAATGATGGATACCTAGAACTTATATTCTTCTCCCTGGTGTTTGAATTTTGATCCAAACCCTCACTCAAAAATTACCTCACGATGCAGACAGAGTGTGAAAGTTTAGGTGATTGTAACTTATCAGGGGCCAAATTTCATGTATTGTTAATTTGAATATATCTCATATGATTAAATATACAATATCTTGAAATAGTAGAGATAAATTGAAATCATATGCAATATTTTCCACTGACAAGTATCAATCAACCAAACTTGAAGTCAAAAGAAAACAGTGAGGATGAGAAGAATCGAACAGGCCGGAAGAAGCGTGAATTTGGTGGTGAACTCGGTGATAACCCCACTTGATGACGACATTGTTGGGACTGCAGGAAGTAGTGTGTGATGGTGGTTCCATATTAAGTATGCATGAGGGAGGTGAAACGTGTCGAGGACGATACCTCAAGGATAAAGACTGTAACGACCCAAAGTTTCATTAATGGAAAATCCCTCTTGATCTTATAAAATGTCTCTTTATATAAAATGTTTTTTTATAAAATGTCAACTTCTTTGGTTTTATGATAAGAATGGCAACTGTTACTTTTATAGTCGTTAAACAGTCATCACATGATTAGTATAAATATAGGGCTTTAACAGACAAAGGAAGTGATGGCCTCATCCAGTAGAATTGCCCCATACGAAGCCCATTTGTCAGATCTCAGAAAAGAGGTGGCATCTTTGGGCTTCTCCCTTGACCAAGCCCAAGCTGAGCTTCATCATGTCAAGCTCGAATGTGACCTTCTAGGGGAAAAGTGGAAGTTGATTGAAATTACCACTCGAGCGATGTTATCCGAGCCACCCCAAGAGTCGGTCACCATCACACACCTTACCCTTAGGTCTTATGTGGCTGTTTTAAGGGGTTATGTAACAGATAATTAGTACTATGTTCGTGTACATTATTTTTGTATATAATAATGAATATAATTTCTAGTCATTTTTGATACATTGTAAATAGTTTTTAAAGTACAAATGGTGTTTTTAGTTATTATTTAATTAAGAAATCTATTTTATTAAGTTAAGGGATTTTTGAATTAAATAATATTTTAATAAAATAATATTATTATTATTAAATTATTTTTTATTAAATATAAATGATCTTATAATTTTATGAATGCAATTAAAATTTTTATTAAGGTTTGAAAGCCATTTCTGTCAAAACTCGTGAATTTTCGATAAATGTTGGTTTTTATTTTAAAAGTGAAAATTAACATATTTAGAAAATTATTTAGATAAAATAAATTTTATTTCTGGAATCAGGACGTCGAAATTATCCAACGGTGATTTTTTTCATAATTTTCTGAGACAGTCAAATCTTTGGGTAAAAATTAAATATCGTTTAAATATATAATGTGTTTTATGACATCATAATGACCCAATAGTGATGTAATAAAATACTATAATCTTTATGTTAGGCCAATATATGTTTTAACATTAAAATAAAGTGATTTTTGGTTTGTTTAACTTACTTTTCAAAGCATTAATGGACCCCTCAAGACTTATTCAACACCTTGCCTTTTTAAATTGATTTCCATGGGAGTGTGACTCACCTCCACATAAGCAACCCTAATATTTTAAGAATTTTGGACTTTGGCCTTATAAAATATTTTTTTCCTCTTCCCTTTTCCAAAAAACCACGGGTAAAAACCAGGGGATGGTTTGTGGTTTGGATTAATTTAATGTAAGGGGACCCAAACCAAAATAATAAAGAATTCCCTCACCTTTCCTATATAAACCCACACAAGCTCCCACTTCCTCCTCACTCAAAGACCATGGAGTTTGTCCAACCTCTGCCCTACTCTCTCTAGAATCCTTCCAAGGTTCCCCAAGCTCCCAAGAATCCTCTCACAAGCCTCTCTCTAGCCTTTGGAAGCACACTTCCAAGTAAGGGTTTTTTCTTCCTTTCTCATTTTTGTCAATTTTCTTTAAGTTGTATTGCCCTTTTAATTTCAACTATGAATGTTGGGGTATGGTTTCACACCTCCCCTATACTTCACTCTTATTGTTTGAATGATGGGAGACCCCTTTCTCTCTCATTAAATTCCTCCCATGTACACTCGTTACTATGCCAAAATTCCGAAAGGAACTTCTCTCTCTTCTTTTACATTCAAGTAATAATTTTGTATCATGAATCTAAATTACATTTAAATTGTTGGTACATGTATATATATGACCTCCTTACTGTCCATTACATGTAAATATGATGAGAAACCCCTTTCTCTCTCATCAACCATTTTTATGAATTCTTATGTCACGTCGTTACGCTGCCGATTTTCTAAGCCAGTGTTATTGTATAGTGAATACCATGCCCATTTCTCCATCAAGGGTATTCACCTTTATGCACATTTACTTATTGATTTTAAAGTTTCATGTATTAATTCCACATTACTTTATCATGGAATAAATGGTTATGTTTTATGAATCCATTTTTTATGATCCATGTGGCACACTTATGCATGAAATGAAATTTTTAAGGGTGCGCCCTTATAGCGCTCCAATGCATTGGGTAAAGTATAGTATCATGATACGTCATGTGCACTGAGTGTTGACTCATGATAATTTAAGTATAATGACGGTTTAATCGTGCTTCATGTGCAATGAGGATTTACTCATGCTCTATGTGCAATGAGCCTTGGATCATGCTAATTCCATGTTAAGTGTTGTTGCCACATTTCCATGTTATGATTATCATGCTTTATCATGCCTTTATGTTCATATTTCTTTTATGCTCTATTGATATGTCTATTGTCTAACATGTATTGTACTCCTCATGTTATTCCATGTGTACTACCTTACTGGGCTTTATAGCTCACCCTTTTCTTATGCATGTCCTCAGGTTATCCCATGCAATGCTAAGTACGAAGGAATGTAGTGGTCATGTAATGGAAGTTTTTAATAAAGATGTTGTATTCCATGTTTTAAGTTTTTATGTAATGATCCTAAGCCCCAAAGACACTAAACCTCTTGATCTTTTTTATTGTATCAAGTGAAGTTTTATGTAATAAATCATGTTTAAGTTTGTAATAAAATCAGGGTTGTCATAAAGACACTGATAAAAGAGAACATGTGATGTTGACTAATGATATGAATTTTTAAATAAAGTATATGTATCAATAGAAATCAATTTACATGAAGTTATAAAAAATATAATAATAAAATATTCACAAATCAAATTCCAATAAATTAGTAAAAAAATAAGATCACCGAATATTTTTTAGTCATGGGGAATTTTTAAAAAATGTTTTAAATTATAAAATAATACCATATACATTGCCTATGAAATTAATCAACATGATTTTAAAAAATAATCTTCATCCTATTTAAAGGTTCACTCTATATAAATTGTAAAAAGTCCAACGTAAAACTATTTTTCATAATGTTTGAAGGGGTAATAAATAAATATTTTAACCAGTATAAATTAAATTAACATGATAAATTTAATAGTTTGAAATATTTACAAACATGATTAATATTATATATGTTCTTATAGAATTTTGTAAAACTTTTTTCTAAATATATAAAAGTATAGATTAGTATAATAAATAAGCTAAAATAAGTGTCAAATTTCAAGGTGGATCCATACAAAGAAGTGAATTGGGGATAGAGTTTATGGGAGATTGTAGAGTAAGGATGAAACATAGATAAACCTATGAGAAGGGAAGATATAGGTAAATCAAGGGAAAATAAATGTGAAGGGGGGGAATTGGATGAAGTACCAATTGCTCAAGGTGTGGTAGATTGTGTAGAGAATCAAGGAGGTAGATTGAGGTGAATTAAGATTTCTCACACTATTCATATCCTTTGGGAAAATTAAAAACACCCAAAGAAGAACTAAAATGTTGAAACAATGAAAGATCTTGAAGAGCAGATCACAATTCACATATAGTGGGTTTTCAAAGTGTTGATTTGTCTAAGGAGTTTAAGGGATAGTGGAAGAGAAGTTTTAGTTACATGAGAGCTTGAACAGTGCGATCAATAAGGTCCTCTATTAGGGTTTTTTTTAAATATTGTAAAGGTTTTGTTAACTATTTTTAAATAGCACAGATAAAGAACCATATTTTTTAGTGATAAAATATAAAGTGTTGATAAAACCACTCTTTATTAGTGCTAACACTTAGAACTAATAAATATGGGTCTTTATAAGATCTTTTTAGCACTAACAAAACCAATATTTATCAGTGCTTTCCAAAAAACTGCTGATAAAGATAGGTTTTGTTAGCATTTTCTATTTTACCAGGGAAAAACCCTCTATTTATTAGTGCTCCTTGGAAAGTGTTGATAAAAAATACATAAAATAAATTAAAAAATATTAAATTAATATATATTAAAAATGTATAAAAAATAAAATAGGTAAAAATAATAATTAACATTATTAATGAATAAATAATCTTAAATGCATGAATATTATAAATGAGTAAAATTTAATAACTAAAAATGAATAGTTTTTAAAAATATTAAATAAGTAAATAGGTTTTATTAATTATATAAATTATTAAGAAAATGAAAAATGAATATATATATATATATAAAAAGGAAATGAATACATATTAAATATTTAAATTAAAACCATATTAAACACCATAAATGTTAATGAACAAAAATATATATAAAAAAATATTTAAAATGAATAAATTAAAAAAAATATTAAAATAATAAATATGAAAATTGAATATATATAAAGAAAAGTAAAAAAAATAAGTAACATTATAAGTGAATAAATAAAACTAAATAATATTAAATGAATGAATGTTAAAAAAGAGTAAAATTAAATAATTAAAAAATTATTAGATCGCAAAAATATTGCAACAATATTAAAAAAATGAACAAGTGTTATTAATTATATAGATTATTAAAAAAGTAAAAATGAATATATCTTCCAATGAAAATGAATACATATTAATTATATAAATTACAAGCACGTTAAAACATTAAATTTTAATGAATAAACATTTATAAATAAATATTAAAAATGGATAAAATTATAAAAATATTAAACAATGAAAAAATGAAATTAAATAAATTATAAAAATATTAAGAAATATATTAAGACTATTAATGAATAAATAATATTAAAAATGATTGAAGTTGAAAACATGTTAAAAAGTAAAAAATAGTATATATTGAATAAAAATATAAAAAATGAATACAATTTATTGATTAGAAACATAATATATATTAAATATATTTTGTTAATAAATATAATTCAAAAATTAATATTAAAATTTTAATAAATTATATAAATATTATATGTGTGTGCATTCTATATAAAAAATCATTAATAAAGTATATTTATGTGTGAAATTAATATAACACGCATTTTATATATGTTAAATTGAAAGAAAAAGGGACATTTAATTAAATGTTCATTACTCAATACAATTATTCAATATTTTAATTAATATAAATTTTTATTTATAAATCATTTTTACTAAATATGTGACATATTTAATTTAGATATACATATTTTATATTATAAAAAATATATTTAAGGAAATATTATATATATTGATATATATATATATATAAATATATTTCTATATTAAAAATATTAAATATATTAATGAATAATTATGTATAAAAGCATTAAAAAAGAATAAATTAAAAAAATATTAAAAAAATAAATATTTTAAATCTATAAATTATAAAAAAAATTAAAAATAACACTTAACTTTATTAGTGAATAAATAATATTAAATGAATGTATATTAAAAATTAGTAAAATTTAATTAAAGTATGAATAGATTAAATAAATATTTAAAAATAGAATAAGAGACTAATTATATTAATTTTAAAAAATGAATATATGTTTAAATGAAAATGAATATATTTTAATTATGTAAATTACAATTATATTAAAAACATTAAATAAAAATAAATCCATAAATATAAATAAATATTAAAAATGAATAAAACTTAAAAAATATTTACCAAATATAATTTAAAAATGTATAAATTAAAAAAGTATTAAAAAAATTCTTGATGAAATAATTATTAATAAAAATTAATAAATTTAATATATATATATTAATTATAAATAGTAATGAATGGTATATATTAAATATAAATATAAAAAATGAGTAAAATATAATAACTAAAAACATGATATATTAAATATTAAGTATTAATTAATAAAAATATAAATCATTGATGTTTTCAAATTATAATATTTCTGCATGTTTATATCTATAAAATTAAATTAATTTTTTATATGTATAAGTGTGAAATTATTGCATGACATATTATGTGTAACATATTTAGTCAATTTTTTAATTAATATTTAAATATTTATTATTTGATATATACTTCAAAGTGAAAAAACAAATGACATTGATAAAACAAAATGTCTTAATTATTAAATATTTTTTTATTAATATTAAATATTTTTAATTAAATTACTAAACAAATTTTCACAAAATATTTGACATATAAATTTATATGATTTATAAGACATATTTCATATTATATAAATAATATTTAAGAAAATTATATATATATATATATATATAATTTTTATTTTATATCACATGCTATAATAAATTGTGGGATATTCAGCGCTTTCCTTTATTAGTGCTAGAAAAAAAGTATTGATAAAGGGGGAACTTTTATCATTGCTCGCAAAAAACACTGATAACGTTAAATTTTATCAATGCTAGTAAAAACCTTGATAAAAGGGTACCCTTTTATTACCGCTTTTTTGTAGCACTGATAAAAGTCACCCTTTATCAGTGTTTTTTTAGTGTTGATAAAAATTATACCTTTATCGGTGTTTTTTGTTTAGCACTAATAAAGGTCATAGTGAGTAATTTAATTTATACATAAATATTTATTTATTTTAAAATAATAATTATATTATAGTAAGTATCTGTATGTAAATATAATATATAAATATGATTTATATAGTTTTTAATAAAAAATGAATTGTATTTTCAAAATTTTATATGTAAAAATTATCAAATTTATTTTAGACAAAATGTTTAATAGTATATTTATATACATTAATTACAAATTTTTTATATAATTAAAATAAATATAATATATTAATATTTTATTTAAAAAATTATATAATATATAAATGAATATATTTATTTAAATATATATTTATATTGACTGAATGAATAGCTCGAAGGCCTTTTTTTATTATTTTTGATAATCCACCTTTTAAGGGGTGAGGTGGAACCCTTAAAAGGCCCTAAGGGTTAGAGGCAATTACATGACTCGTAGGTCTTAGAGGAAATCACCCAAACAATACAACTTAGAATGGCTCCTCCCCCAACACATGTCATGATATCAGCACTCCCCATTTGCAAGGCTGGTCGACTAGTTGTCCATTGCAGAGCTGAATAGGCATGGTATCGATGGTAATGCCATACCCTCTCGTTCTTCCAATTCCGGTTAACTCTGCTCTAGTGAATGTTTCTGCTCTCATCCTCATATGAAGCCTTGTCCCTTGTAGTCTGACTGGTACATAATGTGGCCTGAATGCCTTGGGGTGGCCCGAAATCCTTGAGGTGACCCAAAGGCCTTGCGAGACAACTCGCTTGAAGGCTTTGGGTGGCCTGAAAGCCTTATTGGACCCGAGGACCAAACTGGTGGCCCAAAGGCCCATATGAATGAATAGTTCTGGTAGCTATAGTACCTAATAGTACCTGCTACAGTGCATCTACAGTAACCCTGAAATATATCTCAACCTGGATTTGATCTCGGGTCTCTTGGATGCACTTGTTGAGTCCTCACCAACTGGGCTAAGGCTCATGTGCTATATTTATATTGATATTATAAATAATATAAAATAACTATATTTGTGTGCGTATATGTCTATGAAAATATATGTATGTGTGTGTATATATATATCTCATGTGTATATGTATGTGTGTGTGTGTTTTTGTTTATTGATTTAATATTATTTATTCTTTTTAATATCCCTTCATTTTTACTATTTTCTATAATTTATTCATTTTTAATATTTATTCATTTTCAATATGTATTTATTTTAATTTATTCATCATGAATATATGTGTGTGCATTTAATTTAATTTGTTCTAATTTAATTTGATTCAATTTAATTATTAATATTTTTTGTATATTCAATATAATTCATTTTTAATAATTCTTTGATTTATATAATTAATAATATCTATTTATTAATTTTTCATGTTTCTATAATTCACTTAAATATTAAGAATTCACTTTTTAAAATAATTTTTATTTATTTAATTTTATTTTTTCATATTTAATAATATTGTATTTATTATTATTTATTCATTTTTAATATTAATTAATTTTTACTTTTTTGGAATTTATTCATTTCTAATATTTATTTATATATAATTTTTTTCTATGTTTTAATATTTAAAATATCCATTTAACTTAAATGATTAATATTTATTCAATTTAATTTTTTAAGTTTTAATATTTTTAAAATGTTTGAAATTTATATAATTAAATTATTGAAATAAATCTTTTATTATCCTCTACATTTGTGTATGTGTTTATTATTAATTAATTTAGTTAATGCTAACAATTATACATAATTATTTACTAAGTTTAAATATTCTTAATTTGTTTTTAATTTATATGTTCAATATTCATTCAATTTTATTAATTAAGTTGTAATATTTTTAAAACATTTAAAATCTATATAATTGTTTTATTTAAATGTATTTTTACTATTTTCGTCATATTATGTACATATGTGTTTAAAATTTATGTAATTGATCTTAAAAATTCATTTTTGTATGTGTTTAGTGTGTTTTAATATTTTCAATATGTATTATTTTAAAATATATTTGTTTTTAATTTTTTAATTTTTTAAATAATTAATTAAACTTATCCATTTTTTATTTTTTATTTTTTTGAAGTATATTCATTTTTAATTATTCAATTTCACCCATTTTTAACATTCATTTAAGATTATATATTCATTAAAAATGATAATTATTTTTTACTTTTTTTGAAAGAGAAAATCCTCAAATTTAAATATCAGTATAAGCCAAAGTTCATAACTCTGGGGGAGAATAAAATCAAAACATAGACCTCTCGACTTCTCCTAAAAGCAACTATGAAATGCGCCACATGGTTTCCCTCTCTCCTGATAAATGGGAAACCAAAAGAAATGAACAATGGTTGTAATGATATAATGTTATCAATAATGGACCCGAATGACTAGTGTCCACCTTCGTCCACTTCCAAAGCATTGATAATAACTTGACAGTCCGATTCAACCACAATGTTCCTCCAACCATGAGAATTGGTGAACTCCACACCCTTCCAAATAGCCATAACCTCAGCCACAGGGGGAGCCTAGCATGCAGCAACTGTGGAGTGACAAGTTGTGATAAGGGAGGCTACATGATCATTAATAACAACCTCAAGGCCAACAGAACCATCACTAAGAAGAGTCACATAAATATTAATTTTGAAGATTCCCAGAGGGGGTGGAATCTATATAACTTGGGTGGGCTGAACTGGTGAAGGATAATGACCCCCCCTCCCCCAACATCATTTCATTGAGAACCCCAGTTATGCATCCTAACTAACCAAACCCTATCATCTCTGACAGTGCACTCAAACACAAATGAATTTTTGTGGAACTAGAAAATTCATATATGGATACACAACCCCAAGATAGTTTGTGCTGGTTGTGATCTAAACCACTCCACCACAATGAGATTTAAATCCCTGAAATTTTTCCACATAGCGTAAACTTGTGCATCAGATGTCGACCACAGCCCAGAAACCCATGGGTATGAGAAGACCAAATGAAACTCAGTTTCAATAGTGGTCTTGTAAAGAGGTCACAAGGTGATCTTAAATAGATGTTGATTAATAAGGCAAGATAATGGGGAAATGATACCACTACACATCTATCAGTAGAAGATTTTGGACTTCGACAGAGCATTCAAATTCCAAATATGCTTCCACAGTTGAAGTTGTGGAGCATCACCACATGCGTGGAAAATCCTATAACCTGAGAAAACTGAGTAACAACCTAAACTCCCATAATTTCAAAATATCTTTTCTAGTCTAGCTTTATGTGCCACTATAACTGATAAAATTTCCTTTCATTTAGGCTTAGAAAACCAAAGATCAAGCTTATGAAAATCCCATCCACTAAGGTCATCCACCAAAAGATCCCTCATGGATGCCTGCTCAGAGATGGGAACTGGCTTAGATGTGGTTTTTATACCGTCCAAACTAGGCATCCAAGGATTTCTTCAGATATTTACCGAAGCACTACTTGAAATTCTATAATAAATTTCATGGTTCAAAACACCTTTGGATCCCTAAAGACTCCTCTAGAAAAATTTCGGATGAGGTCCCAGACTGGAGGAAAAAGCATCATGGGGAAAATACTTGTCTTTGACCACTTTTTCACACAAGCTATCCATATCCTCTAATAAGAACCAACCATTCTTGGCTAGAATTTAATTGTTAAAAACATTCAATTCCCTGAATCCCATGCCACCACCATCCTTTAGAACAAAAATATTCTCCCAAATAGTTCAGTGCATGTTATTTTTACTATTGGAACAACCCCACAAAAATATAGCAAAATCTGAATGAATTTCATGGATAATATAGCCTAGGATATTGAGGAGAGACATGAAGTGTTATAGAACTACTTAGTCTATAGATTTTATAAGTACCATCTTTCCAACCCTAAATATATTCATACCAGACCATCCTTAATTTTTTATTTGAACTTTATCGAGGATTAAAGATAAGGTATATCTTTTATAATTCCCAAAAACCTTTAGAAGGCCCAAATACTTTTTATGATTCTCCACAACCTTTATTACACACAAACCAGCAATGGTATCTCTGGTATCTCTCATCCCTTCTTGAAAAACCTAAATAAAAGGCATCTTTGATTTGGAAAAGTTTCCACGTTGTCCTGATGATTTGGTAAAATCATCAATAATTTTAAGAATCTACAGGCATTCTTTATAAGTTTCTCTTGAAAAATGGAGGCACTCATTAGTGAAAAATAATTGAGTGATGGGAATATTGTTCAAAAAAACCTTATCCCCATTGAAAAGTCCATCAAATTCTTCTTATAATAAGATATGAGAAAAAACATCAGCAATAAGAAGAAATAAATAAGGGGAAAGTGGTTCACCCTGCTATTGGCCTCTGGATGGTTTGAAGTTATTTTAGAGAGATCCATTAACCTTGATACTTAAGGAAACTTTATTGAAATAAAACATCATCACGCTCATCAAATTTGGATAAATCCTATTTTATTCATAACCTCTTATAGGAAATCCCATTCCACCCTATAGTAAAAAAATTGATGTTCAATTTCATTTCCAAAGTCCCCCTCTTATAAGTAGAATGGGTTTTCATATAATGGAGTATTTCATGATAAATAATGGAATTGTTTGTAATAAGTATCTTGGGAATAAAGGGACTTTGGTTGTCATATATAATAGTGAGAAAAACCCTACCCAAGTAGAGGTAGAGGATTTTTGAGAAATTTTTATATACCTCATTACACAAACTAATAGGCCAAAAATAAAAAAAAATCAGGATAATGATTTTTGGAATAAATATAATTATAGTTTCATTGACCTTTTCTATAATTATATATCCCTACCATAAATGTTGCATTAGAGTGATAGTGTCCAGACCCACAATATGCCAAAACCTCTTAAAGAATAATGCATGGAAACCATTTGGACCAGAAGCCTTTGGTGAATGAATACTCTCCATGGATGACACAATTTACTCCCGAGAAATGTCTTGATCAATATCCAAATACATGGGCTTAGTAAATTTTGGTTCCACATAGTTCAGAAGGTCCCCAGAGTAGGTATAACTCTTAGAACAAAACATATCTTTATATAAAGACCTAATCAGTTCCCAAATCATAACCCCTTCAAAATTAAATCTTACATCCCCTACCTCCAATTCAAAAATGAAGTTATTTTTTCTTATGGATAAGGATTTTTTATGGAAGTAAGTGGTATTTTAGTCACCTTGTTTGATGAAAGCCTCCCTTGATCTGGAAAACTAATAGCTTTCTTTGTCTCTCAAGGCCTTTTCTAGCTTCTTTTACAAGATGACTACCTCCTATTAGATAGTATCAGAATTGGGACCCTAATTACATCTCCTGGGATCATTCTCAGGCCTAAGAATTTTTTGATTGAAGTTCCTAAAATATTATTGACTCCAGTGTTGCAGCAGTGCAGCCACCAATTTAGTCTTATCCAATACTTGGTCTTGAGAGGAAGACCAATAAGCTTTAAAAACTTTCCTTTATTTATTATTATGAATCCACATGCATTCAAATTTAAATACCCACATTATACTTTCGCCCAAGGACACCACATGAAGCTAGAGAATGATAGGGAAATGGTCAGAATAAACCAGAGGGGTGTGGGAAACCCCATACCTCAGGAATGTAAACACCCAGTCACAAGAGGCCATTAACCTATCAATACTTTAAGATATTCTTGAGGCACAGTCCCAAACACTGAACCAAGTTTATGGGGTCCCCATGAAGCTATGATTTAAGATACCTAGGTGAAGCAAGCAGTCTAGGAATTGATGCATGGAAGAAACATTCCATCTAAAACCACATTTCTTCTCATTGTTATAGTGTATCCCATTTAAATATCCACAAAAAACAATGCAACCATAAATCATATTTTTTATAGAAGTAATTAGCTCCCAGGATCTCTACTTTTTTCTTTCCCCAGACCATCCATAAAAACTCAAAAAGTTTCATTTAGGTTCCCAAGGTTGGAGAATTGAGAAGTCAATGTGGTTTTGGGAAAATCGGACCACTAAAGCATTGAAATCCTTTATCCACATAAAAAAGACCACCATTATGACATGACCATCCAACCAAGAAACAATTATAAAAACTTGATTTAAAATCAATTCCTATCATGTCCTTGCTTTCCAACATGGTCTCAAAAAAGAAGACCATATTGGGGATATACTTTGAGTACCATTGATGGAGCATATGAACTGAGTATGGGTTTCCAATCCCACAATAGTTCTAGAATATTATTTTCATAAGGTAAAGATCAAAAGGAAAATAATAACATAAAAAATTACAAATAAGATGAATATCCAATAATAAAGGAGACCAATCACAGGATGAGAATGAGAACCCCTCCCATAGTAACCCGAACGCTGCATTGTATATTGCAGTAATAAATAAGGAAGAAACACTACCTAGGAACTAGTGGTGACCAAAAAATTAAAGGAAAAAATACCTGAAAAAAATGATTGAGGATATTTATATGATCTATAGATACAAAAATGGTCCTCATGTCTTAAAAAGATTTTCAAACATGGAGATGTTCGATGATCCATAGATTCACAGGTGTAAATAAAACTAAACACCCAAAGAATCACAATTGAACCACATATTTTTACGTCTAATTCTCTAGCGATGATCCATGTGAATGAGGAATATTTTCAATGATGACGAATCCATCCAAAAAAAACTATCCAAGAACCACTAATGCAGAATATGTAGGTGACCCATGACCATATGAAAACCAAAATTCATGGAAGATATAGAAAGAACCAACTATTACTGAGAAGACCAATGAACTGAGGACACCAAGGGAACAAATACTCTTCCAATCAAACCACCGGTGCAGCAAGGCACTGATTTCCAAAACTAGGAAAAACCATAGATGAAACTCTTGTAAATAGGAGATGGGAACTCATGTGGAGATGAGACTAAAATATTATAATAAAGATATGTTTTACCAGCACTTATAATATTAATGTTTATCAATTATTTTTTGAAATCACTGATAAAACCTCTCCCAGTATTATTAATTATAACCCAAATTGAAATTTCTTCCTCTAACCATTCAAGCTCCCACGAAAGTCAACCTCTATTACCACTCTTCCTCAAACTTCTTGGATGAATTGGTCCTCTTAAAACTTAATGTATGTGATTATTTCTAGTCCTATTTAATTAATCTTACATCACTCAATCTGTATGCTCATCTCCTTCACATTATTCAATCTCCTCTTTAATTAATTGCAATCCACAAACATTCCCTCACCTTCAAAATGGATTTATTTTGTTAAATATTTTGTATCAAAAATGAGAACATCATGGTGTGATCCAAAATCCCTAAGAAATTTGTTTTTAATAGCTTGGTCATTTTTAAATGGTGATTTGGGGAGAAAATAAATAAAATGGATCAATTAGAACTCATATCACATGTTTTGTGAGGTTATGTTGGACGAAGATAAATCCTTCAATTTGAAACTGGAAGAAATCAGTTTCTCCCCAATTTAAGATTTCAAATCATTGAAAATTTAAGGTGATTTAAAAGGAAACAAATGAATCAATGCTATATTTTCAAATTTCCTATATTACCCTTATCTATATTTTCTTTTATTGAACCTCTTCCCTTAGCTTTCACCCAATTTAGTGATAGGGGTCTTGGCAAGGTATTAGGTCTGAGTCTTACTGAATTATTTCCTATTATTCTGTAGGATTTTTACTTTATTTATCCCTATTTATGGAGTATTTTATATAATTATAAAAAATAATTATTCTTTGAAATTCAATTTAATTTATAAATAATTATAATTATACACATGTAAATAATTTCTGTGTAAATATTTTAAAAAAAATTATGTAAATAATTTTGACAGTATTTGAAATTTAAAGGTTTAAAAATTAATTTATACTAATGATCATGTATAAATTTAAAATATATATTTTAAAATAAATTAATATATTGATTCTATAAATGATTTTAAAAAATATTTGAAATCACTTTTGTTTAATTTGTTTTTAAAATTTTAAAATCTTTATTAATATACTTATCTTAGTTTAATGTTTATCTAATTTTGTTGTCTTGAAATTATAATGATATATTAAAATAAAAATAATTATTTTTTGTTTTTTAATAAAAATTTAATATAAATTTATTATTTAAGTATGTTAATTCACCATTTTTTTTCATTTGTAGTGTCATAGTTCTAAAAATTTTCACTCATAATGGTTTCTTCCTCCTACTAACCTCATTGAGGATTACTTCCACTTTCATTTCAACCTTGGTTATAATTATCCAATGAGTTTTTATTTACAGTGAATTCTTTATCTTTTCCCCACTTTCATTCATTCTGAAAACCATTGGATTTCTGTAAGTCATCAATATCTTGATCCTTTTTCTAGTTGAATTTATCATTTTATCCCATTAATAAATACCCAAAGTTTAATTTAAACATTGATAGCACTTATAGGGACTCCTAGAACTCTCTTTAAATCTCCACTCAGACTGACATTCACTCCTTAAATTGGAATCATGACCAGAATTCAAAACATCAATATCTACTTCCATATTATTTAAACCTCTCTCCTAGTTTCCACTATGAAATTTTTTCAAAGTGGAATCTCTTTGTTGGTTCCACCAAGGATGAGTTTTCTTTCATGTTATCCTAGTTAGTTGGGATTATACTCCAATCATTAGTGTGAGATATGGATTTCTTATGATCCCATAGGTACATTTCTTCAACTTGTGTTGAAGTTGATTATTTTTTCAGTCCCTAATAAGTATTTTCATTTAAATTCTTTGAGGATTTACCCCAACCATGTGAATTTCTTAAATATGAATCATTCATGAAACCCCAATTAGATTTTTCATTGATTTTTTCAGTAGCTTTAGAACCCCAACCTGAGACTTCTGGTTCATTAGATTTAAATTCTAGATTTTTGTCAAACATTGGGTTCTCAAGACCATGTTATTAGGCCCTACAAATGTTTTCATCATATAAAAAAGATAAAATTTGTCTCCTAAGCACCTATGAATAAAGCACCACCTAAACACCATGTATAAAGTGAAGAAATGAATAAACATCAACTCCTCCCTCATGTAGTAATCACACCTAACAAAGTTACAGAAATTATTTTTGATCTCTGTGTTTTTTAATAGATGAAAATTTAATTAGACTCTTTATAACTTTATACATATCACACATTTATTTCCTTCAATGATTTCAACCACTATAAAACAATCTCAATATGCATCATTCAACTATTATTATCATAGAAAAATGGTTTCATATAGCTTAAAAGATTCTTTAAGAATGACCTTTTATGGGTTCTTATCTCATAATTTTTGTTTATTTTTTTATATATTAATATTATTGAATCAAATAGGATAAAGATGAATAAAAAATTAATGTATACTAATCATATGAAAAAATATTATGAGTATGGAGTGAAATAATTCATTAATTTTGAAAAATATAGTGCATATGAACCTTCTCAAATCCTTTTTCCATGTTTATGCTATTGTTATTCAAGAATATTAGTTTATAGGAGTTTTAAGAACACTTTATATATCATGTAATATATATAAGTTATAAATTTTGGACTAAACATAGGGAAAAATTGATTGTATCTAGTGACTAGGATAACATTGTGTTTTATGGATCATCTGAATTTATTACATGCGTGAACAATGAATAAGACTATATCAACGATATTATTACATGTGTGAATGACGATGAAGATTTAATTAAGTAAATAACAATTATAGATGAATATAAACTTCATGATTGTCCAAAATTGTTTGATAAGTTAAAGAGTTTTGCAAGGATTCTATTGTAAGATGGTTGTACTTAATATATAGCATTGCGAGTCGTACTAAAGATATATAATAGAAAATCTAGAAATGGATGGAGTGAAACTTATTTTACTGAACTAATTTATATATTTAATGATATGGTCCCAGAATATAATGATATTAATTTCCAAACATGTTATTTCAAATGAATTTTATGTTCAATGGGTATTATGAGAACCCTTGTTTTTAATACACTTTATTTCATGATTTAATACATAAAGGGACGCATAAAACAATACTAAAATATCATGAAGCCAGTTGTATTTTGGAATTAGGTACATATAACATAAAATTAATACATGGGTATAAAAAAATATTGAAAAATTCATTAACACGCTTCTAATATTCCATAGCTTTTAAAACTACAAGGGATAACCTGAGGACATATATAAGAAAGGGGTGATCTATAAAGCCCAATAAGGGAATAAAAAAAGAATAACATGATGAAATTATTACATGTTATTCAATAGTAATTTCAATGGTCCATAAAATGGGTGATAATAATAATCTTTAATAATGAGTCATGATACAACATGATATCATAAAGGTGATATGAGAATGTGGAAACACCATTAAAAATGGCATCATAAACAGAGGTCAAGGCTAACTGCCAATACATCATAACATGGTGTAAAAATTCCCATAATGGATTAGTCTTACTCACTAATCTCATAAATTATTTCTCATGAGACTAAAACATTACCCAATGCATTGTACTGCTATATAATTTCAGGTTCACCCATCGCTTTCATATCATGTACATGCATAAGTGTTCCAAATATATCATTCAGCATAGAATCGTATTTCATAAAATTTAATCTCATTATTAAGGTGAGTGGAATAAATAAATGGAATTATACAATTAAATAACGATAGGTATTTATAGGTAAATACCCTTGAGTTGAAATTGTTATGGTATTCACAATATAAAGGTTTGGCATGGAAAAATCACAAGATAACTTTGGCAGCTTAAAGGGGGTACATAATGAATCATGGTAGTAATTATTGATAATGAAATGGGTATATAATCACTTTTAAATCATAAGGTAAGTAATAGGGATATGTAATAACATAATACGACCTTATCAATTGGTAATTAAAAGCCATAATACAAAAAGAGTGCTTGAATAAAAGTTTGGCATGGAAAAATCACAGGATAATTTTGGCAGCATAATGGGGTTTCATAATAAATTGTGGGAGGACTTCATGCAAGTTAAAGGGGTATCTAATTACATATAAATCATAAGGGTGATACTATGGATGTTTAAATTTATATCCCATCAATAGGAACTGAAATAAAAAAAATCATTACATAAAGAAGGTGCATAAATAAAGAGAAGGAGAGGATTCCTTACCTTGAGAGGGTGATTCAAAAAGATTTTTTGGAGCTTATTAAGAGCTTTGGGAACCTTATAAGGGATATATATAGGAAGTTATATATTAATTTAATTATATAAGGTTTTTTGTGAAGAGAAATGGGATTGTGAGTGGGTTTATATAGGAAAAGAGAGGGGAGTTCTTTATTATTTTCTAAATTCAGGTGTTGGACTCTATACAATAAAGTAATAAAAAGCACAAACCTTCCAATGGTTTCTAAAAAGGATGAGTTTTTCTCATTATTATATATTTCTATGAACTGATGAATTTAAAATAATACCCTTGGTGATGTGAATTTAGTCATGTTTACAAAGAATTGATTTTAAAAACTTAAAATATAATATAGGTTTTGAAGGATTCATAAAGGGTTTATAAAATTAAAAAAATAACCTCAAAACCCATTATTTTAAATGGATAGTATATATTGGGTCGTGGATACATTTTATTCCACATAATACATTAGTTTTGGGTCATTATTATGTCATAATACATACTATATATTTATACTGTATTTAATTTTTACCTGGAAATTCGACCATCTCAGAAAATTATGAAAAAATCACCATTGGATAATTTCAACATGATGATTCCGAAAATAAATGTTTTTATCAAAATAATTCTATAAATATGTTAAATTAATATATTGAATTAAAATTCGTGTTTATTGAAAAATGCTAGTTTTTTTTTACAATAATAGTTTTCTAACCCTTATAAAAATTACTTTTTCACTTAATAAAATTATATTATCATTTATATTTAATATATAATATTTAATAATAATTTTTTATTAAATTATAATTTATTTAAAAAATCATGAATTAATCAAAATAAATTTATTAATTTAAATTTCATATTACCCAAAAATACAATTTCTGTTTTATCGTATCAAAATTTATTTTTTATAAAAAATAATTTATTTAATCATTTATAAAGTAAAAAATATAAGGAATAAATATAATATTTATTTTATTGAAAAGAAAATATACATATTTATATTATTATGGTTGAGATATGTAGCCCTTTATTTCACCAGTGAACACTCTAAGGGTATAGTGTGCAACAGGGAGATATTCTTGGGGTGGTTCAGAAAACATGGTTTGGGTTGTGATCTCAATAATATTGATATTCTATTATAAATAGTTTATAAAATTATTTAGTTGTTTAATATCATATTAGTATTGTTTAAGGTTAAATCCTTGAGATTATATCTCCCTTGAAAGCTCTGACAAATGAGCTTCATAGGTATGATCCTACTGGTCGAGGATATCACTTCTTTCGTCTGTGTCAATTGGATTTATGAAAACCCTTAATAAAAACTAATAATATGATCAATATTAAATGGATATATTACCAATGGTCATGATGATTAATGTTATTTTAAATATAATAGGTTATAACCAATTAAGTACAAGTGTTTTATATAACGCTTTTACATAATATGGAGCCTAATTCAATCATAAAGGGAATTTTATTTATAAAATTTTTGGTCATTACATTATCCCCACCTTAAAAAATTTCACCCTATAAATTCTTATTTCATACACTAAAATAGATTAAGGTACTTATTTTTCATTACCTCTTCATATTCACAAGTCACTTCCTCAAACATGTTGTTCCACCATAACACTTTAACAAAGTGATTTTTCTTATTTCATAGAACTTTGTCTCTACAATCTAATATATTCACCAGATTCTCTTCGTATGAAATATAATTTTCCAATGGTCACACCTATAAATTTATTACATGTTATGGGACTAGAATGTACTTTATCAAGAGGGATACATGGAACACATCATGTACTTTTGATAGGTTAGGTGGGAGTACTATTCAATAGGCCACCGCTCCAATATGATCAAGGATCACAAAGGGGCCAATGTGTCTAGGACTAAGATTTTCCTTCCTTCCAAAACTCATTGCTTTCTTCCATGGAGATATATAAAAGAATAATTTATCACTAACCTCAAACTCTAGGTCTCTTTAATGATTTTCTACATAGCTTTTCTATCAAATTTTTGTAGATATAATGTGATGCTAAATGGTTTGAACCTTTTATGTTATATCTTGGATAATATTAGTTCCCAACATCTTTTTCTCTTCAAATTCATCACAAAATGTTGTATACTAACACCTATTCCCATATAGAGCCTCATACGGTGCCATTTAAGTTCTAGAATGGAAACTATTATTATATGATAACTCCAATAGTGGAAGGTGTTGATCCCAATATCTTGGAAATACATTGAACATGATATTAGCATATATTCTAGGGGTAGAATGGTCCTTTCAAATTGACCATCTATTTGAGGGTGATAAATAGTGATGAATATCAGTTCTATATCCAACACTTGTTAAAGACTTCTCCAAATCCACAAGGTAAACCTTAGATTTCAATCAGATACAATAAATATTGGCACTCTATAAAGTCATACCACTTCTATTATGTATATCTTGGTGATTTGTTCAAGATAAAAATCTTCCTTAATAGCAATGAAATGCACTGACTTGGTAATTTGATTGAATACCACCTAGATAGAATTATTAACTTTATGTGTACTAGGGATTTCTATGATTAAATCCATGGTTACATTTTCCCATTTCCATACTGGTATAGGAAATGGTTTCATCATATCCTTAGACTTCAATCATTCCACTTTGACTTAATGGCATACCAAGCATCGAGATATAAACTCTATAATTTATCTATTAATTTTATCCCACCAGAAATTTTTCTCCAAATATTTAAACATATTATTGATTCCCATATAAACAGATATCGATGAACTATGTGCATCATCCAGAAGTTCCCTATCCTATTTTGGTTTAGATTGGACACATAACTAGATTACAAACCCTATAACTCTATCTTTAGAAAATTTGAACTCCAGAATATCTAGTACCTTTTTCTATAACAACTCATCATATTTATAATCCTTCTTTATTCTCTCAAGGATAGATGGTTGCATAGTTATTTTATCAAAGTAGAATTAATATCATTTCATTATTCTCATATCCATCCTTTACATTTCCAAGAATAATTTCAATCTTCATCATGGATAGAGTTGTGAAATCCTTTCTACTCAAAGAATATGTCACTTTGTTCACCTTCCCAAGATGGTAATAGATTGAAAACTTGTAATATTTGATCAGTTATAACCACCTTTTTTGGTTCATATCAAGTTTTTTTTTTTAATATATACTTTAGGATTTTATGGTCCATATATATATCACAATTATCCCCATAGAGATAATGTCACCAAATCTTCAATGATAATATCACTACAACCATTTCTAGATCATGAGTAGGGTAGTACTACTCATGGATATTTATTTGTTTGGAGGCATAGGCTATAAATTTTTCATTTTTTAGGTGTACACAACCCAATACATTTTTTGATGCATCAATGTAGATCACAAACCCTTCCCCACTAGTGGGTAATGGTAGTAAAGGTGAAATGATTATCCTCTTATTCAAGTCTTTAAAACTCTCCTCACATTCATAATTCAAGATAACTTTGAGTCCTTTCAAAGTTAGATTGGTTATGGGTCTTGAAATTTGTGATAAGCTTCTCAAAAATTGAAAATAATACCCATCTAATCCAAGGAAACTATAGATTTCTATCATAGAGGTTGGTCTATTCCACCCTTCAATCATCTCCATTTTTAAGGATCCATATACATCCCATTTTTTGTGATGAAATTCCATAGGAATTTCACTTTATCTAAATAGATCTCACATTTACTATACTTTTCATAAATATTTTCATTCCTCAAGGTCCTCAGTAAAATATTCAAACGATCCTCATGTTCTATCTTTATTTTAGAGTAGATAAGAATATCATCAATAAATACTACCAAAAAATTTGTTAAGGTAATCCCTATAGAATCTATTCATAAAATCCATGAATATTTCAAGATCATTAGTGAGTCCAAATGGAATCACTATGAACTCATAGTGCCCATACCATATACAAAAAGTAGTCTTGGGGACACCCTCCTTCCTTACCTTTACTTGATAATATCTTGAATGAAGATTTATTTAGAGAAATATAGAACTCCATGAAGCATATTGAACAAGTCATCAATACATGGTAGAGGATTCTTGTTCTTTATCATGATCTTTTTTATCTTATGATAATCAATGTTGAGGAACATTGAACCATTCTTATTCTTAATGAAGAGGACTGGTGTACCCTATGGTGAAGCACTTGGGCGTATAAACCATTTATCTACATTCGTTTGTATTCATTTATTTAGATCCTCAAGTTGAACAATAACCATTATATAAGAAGTATTGTATATTATAAAAGTCTCAAGTTTAATATTAATTGAAAATTCAACCTCTTGGCTAGGAGGAAGAGCAGAAAATTCGTCGAAAAACAAATCAACATATTATCTTATAATGGTAATGTCTTTAAGGATGATATTTTCCTTAGTCTCACTCATTTAATCTATATGTGCTTTCCCATAAGGAAATAATATCCATGCTTGATATTTTGGTTCTAAATAAGATCCATCCTACTTAAACTTGTATAGAATCAGGGGGATTTTTGATACGGATTTTTATTTCCTTCTCTCAAGAATTTATGTGGGCTCTATATAAATAAAGAAAATCTATATCCATAATTAATCAAATTCCTCTAAAGGGAGTATGAAAAAAATCATTGAGAAGTTCATCACCCAAATTTTGATAGGCGAGGATTTATATACTTGGGATGAAATAATTTCCCCAATATTTTTTCACCAGCTATTTTACTTACATGTTTTGCAGTGGTTTTTGAATAGTTATATTAAAGTTTCATGATATAAAATAGTGTATAAAACCACAAATGATTATCCTGACTTTTACTATTTGATTCTGGTTCTAATCATTTACTTCATCCAAAATGTACTTAGGGATGATAATTTTAAAACTATTAAACACATAAAAGGTAAAATTATGAACATTAAAGGGGTAACTAATAAATGGAATATATTCCTTAACTTGTGAATTTATAATATTAAATATAATTTATATATGAAATATTTACTAACATAAAATATTATGGTCATTTTTCCCCTTAATAATTGTTCATAATGAGATTGTGAATTTACTAAATAATATCCTCTAGTTGTATCAAAATAAGTGTATAGAAAGGCCCATTTTCATGCACCAGTTCACAATCAAGTCAATCTCAATATGTTTATTTGGTTTTTACCCCTACGTACATATGTAATAGAGACACATCCACTTGAAGTATCCAAATAGGGATGTTTTTTATTAGAAACAACTTAATATATACTTCACCAAAATTTAGGGATGTTTTCTTATATTTAGTGTTATTCATAATACATTATATAGAGTTTTAAAATACTAATCCAAAAAATAAATAAACTTTTATATGATACCAACTATGACAATCCTGGTCTTTAATACACTTTATTTCATGATTTAATATATAATGGTAAACATAAAACAATCCCAGAAGATTTTGAATCCTAGTGTCTTTTGTAATTAGGTACATAGCACATCAAATTGAGACAAGGGTGCAATAACAATATTAAAAATCTCCTTCACATGCTTCTAATATTCCATATCTTTTTAAATTTCATGTAATAACCTAGGTACATACATAAGAATGGGGTAAGTTATAAATCCTAGTAAGAGAAAAAACAAAGCATAAAATGATGAAATTATTACATTTTAATAAATAGGATTTCAATGTGGAATAAAAGGGGTGAAAATAATAATCTTGAATATTGAGTCATGATACAACATGATATCATAAAGGTAACATGGGAATTTGGCAACAACATTAAATATGAAATCATAAACATAGGTCAAGGAAAACCACAAATACATTATAATATGGTAGAAAAAGTACCATAATAGATTAGGTTTACTCCCTAATCTCATACATTAGGTTTCATGAGACAAAAAAGTTACCCAATGCATTGGAGTGCTATATAATTTTAGGCGCACCCGTTACTTTCATATCATGTACACGCATAAGTGTGCCATATATATCATTCAACAAATGATCATATTTCACTACATTTGATCTCATGATTAAGGAGTGTATTATACATACATATATGTACCCAATTGAAAAATGATATGTATTTCTAGTTGAATATAGTTGAGTGGAAAGGGTGATGGTTTTTACAATACAAATGTTTGGCATGGAAAAATCACAGGATAATTTTGATGGCATAACAGGGTTATATAATGAATAATGTGTGGTATTAATGAGAGTGAAAGAATTATCTCATAAATTTTAAATCATAAGGGTGGTAATAAGGATTTTTAAGAACATAATCCAACATGAATAATTTTTAATTAAAAGGCATAAGACAAAAAAGGTTCTTGAATAAAAGTTTGGCTTGGAAAAATTGTGTGATAATTTCAACAGCATAACGGGGGTACATAATAAATCATGGGAGGGATTAATGAGACTTAAAGGGGTCTATTATTAATTTAAAATCATAATGTAATTATAAGGGATGTGGAAATCCATATCCCATAAATATTAATTTGAAGAAAAAAAGGAATTACCTAAAAAAGGTGATTAAATAAAGAGGAGAAATAGGGGATCCCTTACTATGAGAGGGTGATTTCAAAATCTTGGGAGGAGATTATTAAGAGCTTGGGGAAAACTTTGGAGGGATAAAAAGAGTAATGGTAAGATTTATTTTGTGATATAAGGTTTTAAGTAAAGATAAATGGGATATTGGGTGGTTTTATATAAGAAAAGAGTGGGGGTCTTTATTATTTTACAAATTTTGGTTTTTGACTCTATATAATAAAGTAATCAAAACAAAAAAAACGTCCCATAATTTCTAATAAAGAGTAGTGGTTTTGATTATTTTATAAGTCCATGAATTGGTCAAATTAAAATAATACCATTGGTGATGTGAAATTGAGTCATGTTTTGTCACATAAATGACTTATTTTAAAGTTAAATTTCATTTAATTTCCATTCATGATTTGTTTTGGGGGTTTCTCAAGCTCTTATGAAGGAATGGGTGAGTTTTCATGAATTCGGCCAAACCGTGAGCCCAATTCCAGATTTAAAAATAAATTTGGATTCCTTTATAACTCCTTAATTTTTCAAGATTTTTCATCCATTACAATTCCTACTTGTCATCCCCTGACCTATTGAAACCACCATATTAATTTGGAACATTTAGAAATCCATAATCATGGTGGATGAGGGTTTTTATTTAAGGGATTGGGCCTAATCAAAAGACAATTTCCTGCATTAAAAATATTTTTTAATTATTTAATATATACTCAATATTTAAGTTTTTTCGGGGATTCCAACTCTCCCCTGAGCCCACATACCAAAGACGTGCCCCAATGCTCTCCTCCCCCTCTTTGGAGCTCGGTTTCATCGCAAATTTGGATGAAATTTCTCTAAATTTCTCAAATCGCCCAGATTTGAAGAGGTAAATTGATTATCTCATAACTCCTTAATTTATCAATATTGTTCCCCCATTATAGTTTCTAAATGATATCTTCAACCTTGTTCTAATCTCCCTTTAATGTTTGGTTGTTTTCAAATTCAGGTACTGGTGTATTTGGGGTGATTTCGTCAATATTTTGTAAGGTAAGTGATTCCTTCTTGGTTTCTTCCTTTTCCTTTAGGGTTTCCTCCCTCTTTAATTATGTTCTAAAATTTACAAAAGTTAGGGTTTGAACCTAGGGTTTTATTTGGTGTATTTTTTGTCAAATATTGTGGTCTAGGTCTGGATTTATGTTCCCCATGGTGCAGCGGTGGTGCGGTTGATGTTTTGCACCAATTTTTGAGGGATTCGGAGCTTTCGGTAGTTGATTACATGGTTAAACATTTCTTGATGAGTTATTTTTCTTGTTTTACTAGTTTTTCATGTTCCCCATATGTTCTTTGTGGTGAGAAAACCATTTTTTAACGATTTGGTTAAACATTTAATTTTATAATTTCTTTTTTGTTGAAGTTGTGAACTTTTCGAATGTAACACATGTGGTATCTTTTGTGGTAGTTTTATAAAATATGAAATTGATTTATTAGTTGTTGAAAGGGGCTGAAAATTCTGTTTTTTTAATTCCTTAGTGTCATGTGGGCCTTGGAAGGGGGTTTTTGGGATAGGTTTGTTGTGTAGAACTTTGTTATACTTCTTGAAAACATTTTATAAAAATGGGTGTTTTCATTTGTATCTTTTGTGGTATTATCCAAGTTAATTTTATAACACTTGAAATTGGTTTTATTAATGTATCTAGGGCTGAAAATTATACTTTGGTGGTGTTTTGGTGTGGTTTTATCCTTGAAATATGGTTTTTAAATGGGTTTTATGAGAAAAGATTGGGTATACTCTTTGGAATTGTTTTATGAAAGATTTGAATGATTTAATGATTTATATAAGTGGTGAAACCATATTGGAAAAATGTTTTGGAGTGTTTATATTTAGCAATGGTCAATTTTAAATGTGAGAGGGGCTGTTTTGTGATGTGTTCCAGCTTGGAAATGTTTTACAAAAATGTTTGAAGGATTTACTAAAGTGTGTAAGAGATGTGAAAGTGATGTGGGATGTTTTGTGGGAGTGTGATGTGGAAAATGGATTTTGGTTATAAAAAAGGTTATTATTTAACATTTTATTGGGATGTTATGTTATTTTTAATATATTGGAATGGTTTTATAAAAAAATTTAATGGATTTTTGGAAGTGTTAAAGAAATGTAAAAAGTGTTGTGGGCTATTTTGGTGTGAGTCAGATTTCAAATCAATTTGAATGAAAAGTCCACTTTTGTGACTTTTGTGGTATAAGTGTGGGATTTTTGGTGAATTTTTTATGATTAAATTATATTTTCATGTTAAAATTATATTTCTTGACTTGTTGAACTTGTTTGAGAACAAAGGGAAAACCTGGGTATCTAGGTGGGTGGACGTGTACTAGTATGCTAGTGAATCTATGGGGTTTGGCCTCAGTTTCACTTAGCAATATTAATTCTTACAAATATAAATAAACTATGATGATGATTATTTGGGACCACTAGGTAATGGGTATGTTCCCTACTAGTATCTCGTGCACAAGAATGGGTATTTTTTACGGTTACTCTTACCGAGATACGAGGTACCTGGGACCCACAACGAGCTAGTGCCTAGGGGTTATTTCGTATTTCTTGTTCTCATTAGATAATTTATACTTACCATAATAATATGGTATATTTGGCTGTAAAATTCATTAACTTTGGAATTTATTTTAAAAGTGTTGATTATTTAAATTAGACCACTTGAAAACTGATTTTATTTTAAGTTGCATCTTTTAGAAATTGTAACTAGAAATTACATGTTTTTTAAAACATGCATGCTTTTTGTCATTGAATTTTTATCACATATAATATCTTAGTGGTGTTATCCTACTATGCATTGGCTCACACCCTAATTACACCCTTGGGTGAAATTAGACTTGGATATTTTTTTTTTGAAGTTTGGGTGCAGTTTTTAGTTCTAGTGGTTCGGGTTTCTAGCAGGTCCTTGGTAGTGAAGTCTTGTGGAGATGGCTTGAAAGCGGTTCCCCTTTCCATGAGGGTTCTTGGTATGTTTTAATTTTGGTTTTGTACCTTTTTATAGTCTTGTTGAGTTGTTTTAAAATATTAATTCAGTTCTGATTTTTTGTAAAAGATTGTTTGGTTTGAAAAATCCAGATTCATTTTATTGGATTCTTTTGTTGTTTTAAGTTTATAAACTTGAATAAATCATTCTCAGTTCTCATTTTATGATACCCGGGAACTTGTGACAGCCTATGGGGATCAAGAACGCCCTTCAGGAATTGTCACTGGATGGGTCGGGTGCCGGTTTTGATGGAGACCAGATTCAGTTTGTGACAAAATGGTATCAGAGGAGGTTCACTCTCTTTGGGTCATATTATTTGGGGAACAGTCGGGATAGTCTGGAGTTGGGATTTTCCAGACTTCTCATTCTAGTTAGGAGTAGTGTGGATTATCACCACACCTCATGACGGGATTCAAGTCGCCAGCGGAAGTTGAGACTTTTCTGAGTCCTTTGGTTTTCTTGGTTTGATGATGATTAGTGGAAATGAAAAGAGAGTTTGGTTAATGGTCTCAGTGGGCTCGCAGGGTCTGGAAATCCATATGGATCCACAAATATTTCCCTATAACACTCTATAATTTTGAAGTTATTGTAATATGGATTCCAACCATATGTTCAAGTCACCCACTGAAACTAGTTTCCTCTCACATTGTCTTGTGTCCTTTAGTTTTGAAATCTTGGAAGTTAGGTTTTAAAACAAAAATGACATGGTTTTAAGAAGCGTAAGTTTTTTTTTTGAAATGATTTTCTAATAAATATAGAAGGGTTTGAATTTTGAAATGGTGGAACTGAGTTTTCAGAATCGTTTTTAAATGGAAAATGGTGTGTTTACACCTCTTTTGAAAGTAGAAAATTGTGTTAAAGTTGGTTTTGAAAAAAAAAATGTTTCCAATAGAGTTTTCTAAACTATTGAGAGGTGTTTTAATGGGATGAGATGTTTTAAAATTAATTTGTATGACTTTAAAGTTATTTTTCATTTAAATGATTTTTCCTTTATGAAAATCTTGGTAAGATGTAATTTGGGTTTGATTTCGTGGTTAGCGGTTTTGAGAAAAAGGAGGTATTGGTTGACTGCTTTGGTTTTGAAAAGTGGAATGAGTTTTTTTATTAACATTTGGTATTTTCATGATAGACCACATGCATGAGGTTATATGGGATGATGGATGGTTAATGGCATGACTGGATGAATTTTGGGATGGATATGAGGAGAGTGCCCGGTGTAGCACAGAAACATGCATGTGTGAGGACCACGGGGTACCATCGGTGGATACGCTAACTGTTGAACCATTTATTTTCAAGAATATGATTTTAAAGGAGAAACTTGATGTATTTATGACTAGTTTTGGATGGTTTGTATTATGTGTTTTTTTAAAATGTTGATGTTTTGGGATGTTTTGAGTCCAAGAACCCCTCCTGTTTGTACTGTGTTTTGGTTTTGTGTTTGGTCGGTAAGCTGTGTTGAATGGATGGTTAGTGGTCTCTTATGAGAAATTTTTTGGGACACATTTACGGTGGTTCATTTCATGTTTTTGGATTGGTTTTGTGGTATATATTAACCAATGGACCATCTTGGTTGGGTCCTTGGGTTTAATCATTGGATAAGGTACGCCCCATTAAGGGTTAGTGCAAAACTGAAGTGCAGCCCAGGTTGTTTAGCTGTTGGAAGATCCTCTAGTTGATCAATGTAAGGAATATTTTTCTTTATATTTTTAGATTGAGTCTACACCCTTTCCTTTCTTGGTTTTTTTATATCCTCTTGTATAAGTATAGTGATCATGTAAGGTTGAAAGAGACCTTAGCTTCATAAGTTTCCTGATTTGCTGAAGGTGGAAGTGGTTTGGGGTTGTTAGTATGGATGAGTATCTGGATGGTGTCTAAGAGGTCCTCTCAGTCCTTCGTAGTCTCTTATAAGAAGGAGTTCACTTAAACTACCAGTGTGGGAAACCTGGTCACTGGAGGATATTGTGGGCACTTTCTAGAATTGTGTTTTGTTTTGGGATATTGTATAAGGTCCCTCTCTATGAATTGTTTATATCAGTCACCATGGTCATGTTCGGTGACGCCTTGTGATGTCATGTGCTCAATTGATCATAAAGGTGAAAGTTGTGCAATCCTATGAGGGTCCCTGTTATGTTGGGAGAATGTATCCCTTGTAAAAACATCAAAATATTTCATTTTAGATTAAGGTGATTATATGTGTTTTTTACATCTATTATTTCTCACCCAAATAAACAAGGTGTGATGTGTGTGCATCTTCTAAGCCCTTGTTTCGGTGAAATATCGGGTTAGAATAAAGTGAGTTTGGAATGTGTTATGTCTTGGAAATCTTATCGGGGATTTCCGTGTAGTTGTTGGCATCGAAAGAAGAATTCTCATTTAGGGGGTTTCCAAAGCCTAACTGCGAGGTCGAAGATGCTTCAATCATTTGAACTCCAGCCATAGGTCTCAGAGAGAAGTTGGCTAGCTAATAGTCAGGGGAAATCCCAGGGTCATTTAATCCCTTGTATAATGTCCAATCCTCGGTATGAAAGATAGGAAGAGTTTAAACCTTTGGTTTCATCATCATTCTTATGTTGTTCCCATTCGGTGGAAATTGGTGGAGGTCCTTGTACCCATGTCATCACCTAATGTCATTCCCTACCCCTTTGGTTTCCATTTAGTAATTACAGAATGGTTGTAAATTTGGATAGACATGGTGAGGAAATATTTTGGGCATAATTATTAGTGACAGTGTTCCAGGAAGCCATGCAGAAAGAATGATCTGCACAGTTAGTGCACGGTTTCCCAAACCGTGCGGACTAACCTTGTACCCTTCCCAAATCTTTAAATTTTTTTGGGTCCTTCTGTGTTGGCCCATGATGGTCGGTTAAGATGTTTGGTTCTTATGGTGGGGATACCCACTATTATTCTCATGTATGTTCCTTCGTAAACTTTTAATGGAATTCTACCCTGTGTACTAGGGAGTCCATTAAGGTCTTCCCTGTTAGTGTCCTGATTCTATATCGGAAAAATATAAGTTGTCTCTTATGGTGGGGAACCTATTTGTGTCCTCTCATACCAATAACTTAGATTTATCCATGGTCATGGATTGGAGGTAGGTAGTATCATTCAGAAATATCTAGCTACCAGCATATTTCTTGAGTAAACATTGGGATTGGAGAGTGCCCAATTTTTTAGTTAAAGTATGGTAAGTGTAACCTTGTTCTAAGTTGTTATTTGTTTGGGTGAATTGCTTGAGTCTTGTTCGGATAGTGTTTGAGGAGTTTTCTTTTAGGATAAAGTATGAATGTGATTGATCATTTCATTAAAGTGGTTTATGTTTTGTTTGTGAGAGTAATCCTTCCTTAATTGATCACTAGAGGTGTTTTGGCCCTTGGGGGTGAAGCTTGGCAAAGAAGTACATCTTGGTTTATCGGTTGGGTTTTGTTTTTGTATATGGCCTTGCTGTGGCATTCCAGGGATGGAATGTTTTTATGGTGGGGATAATTGTTACATAAATTACTTATTTAAAAGTTAAATTTCATTTAATTTCCATTCATGATTTGTTTTGGGGATTTCCCAAGCTTTTATGGAGGAATGGGTGAGTTTTCATGAATTGGGCCAAACCGTGAGCCCAATTCCAGATTTAAAAATAAATATTGATCATTTATAACTCCTTCATTTAAAAAAAATTTTATCCATTACAATTCTTACTTGTCATCCCCTGAACTATTGACACCAACATATTAATTTGGACCATTTTGGAATCCATAATCATGGTGGATATAGGTTTTTATTTAAGGGATTGGGCCTGCCCGAAATCTCATTTCCTGCATTAAAATTATTTATTAATTCTTTAATATCTCCTTAAATATTTATGTTTTTTCAGTGATTCTAACTCTCCCCTGAGACCACAAACTCAAGGTTCACCACCATGCTCTCTTACCCCTCTTTGGAGCTCGGTTTCATCGCGAATTTGGATGAAAATTATCTTAATTTCTCAAATCGCCCAGATTTGAAGTGGTAAATTGATTATTTCATAACTCCTTCATTTCTCACTCTTTTTCCCCCATTACAGTTCTTAAATGATCTCTTCAACCTTTTTCAAATCTCTCTTTAATGTTTGGATGTTTTCAAATTCAGATAATAGTGTATTTGGGGTGATTTCTTCAATATTTTGCAAGGTAAGTGATTCTTTCTTGGTTTCTTCCTTTTCCCTTAGGGTTTCCTCCCTCTTTTATTATGTTCTAAAATTTCCAGAAGGTAGGGTTAGAACCTAGGGTTTGATTTGGTGTCTTTTTGGTCAAATATTGTGATCTAGGGATGGATTTATCTTCCTCGTGGTGCAGTGGTGGTGTTGTTGATGTTTTGCACCAAGATTTGAGGGATTCGACACTTTCAGTAGGTGATTCCATGGTTAACCATTCCTTGATGAGTTATTTTTATTGTTTTACTAGTTTTTCATGTTCCCCATATGTTGTTTGTGGTGTGAAAACCATTTTTTAGGGATTTGGTTAAGCATTTAATTTTATAATTTCATTTTTGTTGAAGTTGTGAACTTTTCGAATGTAATACATGTGGTATCTTTTGTGGTAGTTTTATAAAATATGAAATTGATTTATTAGTTGTTTAAAGGGGATAAAAATTATGTTTTTTTAATTCATTAGTGTCATGTGGGCCTTGGAAGGGGTTTTTTTTAATATTTTTGTTGTGTAAAACTTTGTTATACTTCTTGAGAGCATTTTATGAAAATGGGTGTTTTCATTTGTATCTTTCATGGTATTATCAAAGGTAATTTTATAACACTTGAAAGTGGTTTTATAAATGTCTCTAGGGCTTCCAATTCAACTTTGGTATTATTTTAGTGTGGTTTTGTCCTTGAAATATGGTTTTGAAATGGGGTTTATGAGAAAATATTGGATATACTCTTTGGAATTGTTTTATGAAAGATTTGAAAGATTTAATGATTTATGTAAGTGGTGAAACCATATTGGAAAAATGTTTTTCAGTGTGAATATTCTGAAATGGTAAATTTTAAATGTGAGAGGGGTTGTTTTCTGATGTGTTCCATCTTGTAAATTTTTTAAAAAATGTTTTAAGGATTTACTAAAGTGTGTAATAGATGTGAAAGTGATGTGGGATGTTTTGTGTGAGTGTGATGAGAAAAATGGATTTTGGTTATGAAAAAGGGTATTATGTAACATGTGAGTGGGATTTTATGTGAGTTTTAATATATTTGAATGGTTTTTTAATGTATTTGTGGAAGTGTTAAAGAAATGTGAAAAGTTTTGTAGGCTATTTTGGTGTGATTCGGATTTCAAATCAATTTGAATGAAATGTGGACTTTTGTGACTTGTGTGGTATGCATGTGGGATTTTTGATGAATTTTTTATGAGTAAATGATATTTTCATGTGAAAATTATATTTCTTGACTTGTTAAACTTGTTTTAGCACAAAGGGAAAACTTGGGTATCTAGGTGGGTGGATGTGTACTAGTATGCTAGTGAATCTGTGGGGTTTGGCCTCAGTTTCACTTATCAAGATTAACACTTAAAACTATAACTAAACTATGATGATGATGATTGGGGACCACTAGGTTATGGTTATTTTCCCTACTAGTGGCTCGTGCATGAGAATGGATATTTTTTATGGTTACTCTCACCGAGATATGAGGTACCTGGGACCCACAACGAGCTAGTGCCTAGGGGTTATTTCCTATTGCTTGTGCTCATTAGATCCTTTATACTTACCATAGGCATACGGTATATTTGGATGGAAAATTCATTATATTTGTAATTTATTTTAGAAGTGTTGATTCTTTAAATTATCCCGCTTGAAAACTGGTTTTTTTTAAGTTGCATCTTTTAGAAATTGTAACTATAAATTACATGTTTTTTAAAACTTGCATGATTTTCATCTTTGAATGTTTATCACATGGAATCTATTAGTGGTAGTATCATACTTTTAATTGTCTCACACCCTAATTACACCCTTGGGTATAAGTATACTTGTTTATTTTTTTTGTCACAGGTTGGGTACAGTTTTTAGTTCCAATGGTTCGGGTTTCTAGCAGGTCCTTAGTGGTGAAGTCTTGTGGAGATGGCTTGAGGGCGGTGCCCCTTGCCATGTGGGTTCTTGGGATGTTTTCATTTTGGTTTTGTACCTTTGTTATAGTCTTTTTGAGTTGTTTTAAAAAATTTAATTCAGTTATGAATTTTTGTAAAATATTCTTTGGTTTGAAAAATCTACATTCGTTTTATTGGATTCTTTTATTGTTTTAAGTTTATAAACTCGGGTAAATCGGTATTAATTCTCATTTTATGATACCTGAGAACTTTTGTCATCCCATGGGGATCAAAAATTCCCTTCATGCCTTGTCACTGGCTGGGTTGTGTGCCAGTTTTGATGGTGACCAGATTTGGTTCGTGACATGTTGACAAATAATTTATTTTAAAACCTTAAAATATAATATAGGTTTTGGAGGATTCAGAAAGGGTTTGTAAAATTAAACAAATAACCTAAAAAAACATTATTTTAAAGGTTAAATATATATTTTTTTTATACCTTTCATGTAAAATATTACATCAATTTTAGGTCATTATGATGTCATAATACATATTGTATATTTATAATGTATTAAATTTTTACCCAAAAATTTGTATCTCAGAAAATTATGAAAAAATCACCATTGGATAATTTTTACACACTGATTCCAAAGATAATATTTATTTTATAAAAATAATTCTATAAATATAATAAATTAAACAGTTAAATTAAAATCTAATTTTATTTAAAAATACTATTTTTTTATAATAACAATTTTTTAACCCTTATAAAAATTTCATTTTGACTTCATCAAATTATATTATCATGTTTATTTAATATATACTATTTAATAATTATATTTAATTTAAATATAATTTATTTCAAAAATTCATGAATTCATCAATGTAATTTCTTAATTAAAATTGCATATTTCCCATAAATATAATTTGTGTTTTATCATGTCAATATATATTTTTTTATCCATATCATTTATTTAATAATTTATAAAGTAAAAAACAATAAGGAATTAATATAATCATTATTATATTTAAAATAAAATATAAATATTTATATTTTTAGGGTCGAGATACATATCACTTTATTACACCAATGAACACTCTAAGGGTAAGGTGTGTGACGGTGATATTTTTTTAGGGTGGTTCGGTGAACATGGTTTGGGTCGTGATCTCGATGAGCATGAACTTATCCTATAAATGGTTTCTCTCATGGTAAATTTTTCGAATCTCATATTGGGATTGTTCAAGGGTAAATCCAAGAGATAATATCTCCCTCATAAGCTCTAATAAATCGGCTTCATAGGTTATGATCTTACTATCAAGGTCATTGGTTCTTTCATTTATGTCAATTTAATATAACATAACCCTTAATATATAATAATCATATGATCACTATTCAAAGTATATATTTTCAATGGTCATGATTCTTAACAAAATTTTAAATCTTATATGATATAACTAAGGAAGTACTTGTGTTTTCTATCACCATTTTACATAATAGGGCACTTAATTCAATCCCAAAAAAAATTATTTATAAAATTTTGGGATTTTGCTGGTATGATCTCTGAAAGAATATGTACATGTCCAAATAACTATATTCTATTTCAAAAGGACCATGAATAACTTTAAAAATTCCCAAAATGTGGTTTGTCTCAATATAATAAATATTAATCAGATCCTATGAAATTTTTATAGTACTTTCCAATCATTATAAATTTTAGGCACCTATATAGAAGTGAGGAGATTGCAAGGAAATTGATGTAGCACATAGATACAGGAATTAAATATGGGAAATTTTTCACCAAACATACTCTCGTTAGTAAAATAAAATTGATAATGAGTATCCTAAATTTGGAAATGAGTTAAAAAACCTTCATCTTGTGATATCTACAGATGGAGTGAATCCTTTTCATTTTCAAAATAGCACTCACAGTACATGTCCATTTATGTTGCTAAATTATAACTTTCCACCATGGTTATGCATAAAATAAAAATACATTATTTTATCTTTGATCATATCAGGACCAAAACAACAGGGTAATTATACTGATATTTATTTGGATCTATTGATCAAATATTTGAAATTATTGTGGTATTCATGTGTTAAGTTTTATGATGATGAAAAAAATGAAGATTTCACATTGGGATCCATGTTGTATTGGATGGTAAATAAATTTCCTACTTGTGTAAATTTGTCAAGATATATAATTAAAGGAACTCAAGGGTGTCCCATTTTTTAACAAGGTACACGATTAATTATGTTGAAACATTCATAAAAGACTGTGTTTCTAGGACATCACATATTTCTACCTCTATGACAAAAATGCCCATCTTGGATGACATTATTAAATGGGAGTTTATAAGAAGTTACAAAATTATTTACACTAAAAAGTTATCAACTATTTGATAAAGTAAAAGATATAGACACTGATTTTAGAAAACCTTTTTTAAAAAACCTTATAAAGCTCGTTGAAAAAGGTGATTGTTTTTTTTTTTGAATTTCTATGTTGTAATTGTTTATATGTTGGTAATTTTCCTATTATTATACATGTGGAAAAAATGTTTATGATAGTGTAATTATCATGTTACTAAATTCACCCAGAAAAACAAATTATGTAATTAAGGTTAGGTTATACATGATTGAAATGGGGATATGGGAAGAGTTGGTGCCAATAAAGATTGAAAAATAGACTTTTCTTCCTCTAGCTACTTACACTCTTTCCAGGAAACAGATATATCATTTTTTCAACTTATTGAATGATTTAAAGGTTCTATAGGGTTATTCATAAAATATCAATAATATTGTGTCAATGACTAATTTAAATTTAAAGGTTTTAAAATCAAATGAACTTCATGTTTTGATGAAAGATATAATGAATGTCTCTTTACGTCACATTTTTTCAAATAATGTCTATCATACATTAACCAAACCCTATTTCTTTTTTAAACCTATATGCAAAGAATTTATAAACCTAAATAAATTTCTAACCATTTAAAATGAAATTGTTTTCATATTATGTGAATTGAATATGTTTTTCCTATCAGCATTATTTGATATGGTGGTTAACTTGATGGTTTGCTTAGTTAGAGAGATTCAACTATGTGGTCCTATACAAAATAGATGAATTCACCCTATTTAACATTATATAATGAATTTTAATGGGATTTTCAAAAATAAATGTCATCTAGAATGTTGTATTGTGGAAAAATATATTATTGATGGAGCCATTTAATTATGTACCGACTACCTGTAAAATGTGGAAATCATTGGTCTACCAAAATCTCATCACACCATATGGATTGTGGGTGAAGGAATTTCCAGAATAGATATTATCACAATTACTATTATAGAGAAGTAATAAGCTCACCTTTACATTTTACATAATATTTTAGTGGTTTCACCATATATTGAAACCCATAAAGTAATTCTTAGGCATTTCAATCCATCAAGGTCTGAAATATGGATATAAAATACACATAATAAATTGTTTATAAGATGGTTTTGAGACCATATTTTTCAGGAGTCAGCTAAAAATACATATTCAATTTCAGAGTGACTTTGATGGCTATACAAAGGACCAAGTCCACATTTATTATCATATAATGGTTATGTAATTAATGTTTATGCATTATATACAAATGAACATGATAAATTTAGTACCATGAAAAATAGTGGAGTTACACTTGTGGATGAAGTGATGTATTTATATGGTATTAAGGACATGAATCTAATTTATGTGAATATTTCATACTTTGGAATCATCAAAAAAATATGACAGTTATATTATACAAGATTACAAGTGATAATTTTTCAATTCAATTTGGTTGATAACAGGAATGAAATTAAAATAGATGAATTGGGATTCATGAAAGTGGATTTCAATAAGGAATGGTACAAAGATAAACCATATATAACGGTGTCACAAGTAGTACAAGTGTATTAAGTTCTAGATAATACAAAGAAAATTTGGTGAATTGTTCTATTATTGACCAAACCCATTGAAGGGTCATATGTCAATTCAACTGAGGATAGCCCTTTAATTGGGATGCCACAATCATTTTATAGTGGTCCCAATGTTTAGGGGGTATTTTTTATCATATGAGACCATAGTGATAGGAGTTTGATACTTGGTAGAGGGTTCAAATCCCTTTCACCTTTAAAAATGAAATATTTCAATAATTGGTTCATATTTTTTGTAATATACATTGTTTTACCTCATATTATTATTATTTTATCTTTTGAATTTACATAATTTAAATTAAATTTTTAACCACTTATACAGATAATGAATTATACCCATGTCGATGCTTCAAATCCTAAAGAACAATAGGTTTATCAAGATGCTGATGCTGCCAATGTAAATGAACAAAAATATTTTTCATATGTCAATACTACCGATATATAGGAACAATATATTGAAAATGTTGAAGTTGGGGGAATGGTAGATAGTGAAAAACATATGTCTCAAAATAAATATGAGTGTTGTAGCATGATGGTGTTAACAAAAATTATTAAGGTGGGAGAAAAAGGCATCAAATTCAAGGTTGGATGGAATTCATGTGGCCAACATATTAACCCCAATAAGGCCATGTTCAATAGTTAAATTGGGCTCGCTACTTGAATATGTTTTCTAATTGATGTAGATTTTTGTAAAAATGTTATGCATATGATTAAGACACTAATTTTGGAATATATTAGGGTGGTATTATGATATAATTTCTTTATTTTACTAAAAATAATGATTAAATATTGATTTTATCTTCTTTATCCCTTACATAGTGCATTTATAGCAGATGATTGTTGAATAAAATTTGTATTAATGATAGATGTAAATGAATGTAGAGGATTTTGAACAATTCTTATGAATATTCATCTCAAAGATTCTAAAGGGAAAATAAACCCACACCCACCAGAGATGTATAAACTCCTAATAAACCAAAAAAACCTAGAATGCATTTATTGGTCATCATGAGCAGACATATTTTTAGATACATTATGATTGGTAAAACATTGATTGAAAATATACGTGTTAATCACTTTTATTAAGAATTAATTTATGAAACAAAAACTGAGTTCTGAAAATAAGCAATGTGTAGTAAAACAAACATACCCCTACCATAAAAAAGGATGGGGTATGCTTCACTTGAAAAAAAAATGGTATGTATTTTAAATCTATAATAATACTTTTATGTTACATGAAACAACAACATAATTGTGTTATTTTTTTATATGTAGATTGATGACTCAAAATCCAAATACACTTCTATCCCATTTCATGTGCTATAGAAGGTGTCTTGTGTAAATAAATATGGGATACTAATAGATTAAAACACACAAAAAATTGGGGAAGTATGTGTAAGTATGAAATAATAATTTATTTTCTTTAAATCGGTATTATATAACAATGATTACTTATTTTAAAAAAAAATTATTTGACTTAGACATAATAATCATAATCAACTATACCTGATGAAAAACTACTATCAGTGTCCTTAAATAATCGAAAATAGTATGTTTGCGTTAGAGGTGTGGGTTTTGGGGTGTCACCCTGAACATATTTTAAGAAGAGAAATGAATAGGGAAATAAAGATAAGAAATTGGAAGAGATGGTTACATGATTAGATGCTTTAGAAGAAAAACTTAATTGGAATTCTAAGTTGTTATAAAATTTTATGGGAAGTAATTGAATGAAAGAAACAACACAACAACAGCCACTATAAGAAGATACCCCACCCACTCCCACTAGCTTTGAGGTGATCCATTCCTCTCAAAGGGATATCTTAGAAGTGGTAGTCAATTTTTTCATAATTTTTTCTATGAAATTTAAATTAGGAATTCACTAATACCTTTCATGTACTAATATTCTAAATGGTTAAAATTATTGTGATTTATATCTATAATCACCCACCCATCACCTTTTTGTGAGGGGTACCATGTAAAATATCTAATGAGATATTCTTCACAACAAACAATTTCCAATAGTTCAAGTGAGAGTGGGGATTCATGTAGCTCAAGAGCCGATCATTGAGCTACCTATTCCACTTAATTATGTGAATATTCATATGGTTGATCTTTATATTGGAACATTTCTAGCATGACCATTTAATCTTGTAAAAATACATGTCGACAAGGATTTATTCCTTTTTAATTTATTTTTATGAAAAAATATTAACAATTAATTAAAAAATTCTTGAACAGATGAATGTTATTACAAATAGATAAAGGTAAGTGGGTAAAATGGAAGGTTGAATCAAAACAATCTAAAGGATCAACCAACCAATAAAAAATATCTTTATAAAGTACATTTACCAAACTCGTTCACCTTCTGAATTTACTAATATTAAATTTACATGCAGATACAATGTTAAAATGTGGTGATATAACCATAACTGATTTTGAGGAACAGATGTACAGAGAGTCCATTATAGACTATCTTGTTCATGGGAATGTTAATGAAATCATCAAGAATGAATAGATATGATTCATAGCCATAAATGTATACATGAGGTGCATTTTCGTGATTTTTTTGTCCAATAGATAATTTACTATATTAATTATGACTAAATATTATTCATATTTTTTACAAGTGTATATATCAATACTATTTTAAGGGGAAACCCTGTGAACACAAATTTGGACTCATTAGTCCTCAAATCACTTTTTCACAACTATTCTCATTGGAAATAGATCAATATAAATAAATAGTTGATAAATTGACCGCAATGTTTGAAATAAAACTTACAAATGACATACTCTTATTAATACCCGGGATGTAGGGGTAAAACTCTCTAATTTAATCATATCAATTATATTTTCATTTCATTCATTACTTATTCCTTTTTTTTAGGTATCATTGGTTACCCATTGAAATAAATTTGGATACTCCAAATATTTATTTTCTAGATTCAATGCATGGATACCCAAAAAAGTGACCACACATTTTGATATTTATTAATTTTTAATGCACCGCATGAAAAAATTTACAAATAAAATTCAATATATATATTTTATATTATTTTTTTAATTAAAATTATCTTATTATAGGGAAGTGTTTAAATATCATCAAAATCATGGCATTAGGACAGTCCATGAGCACAAGAATCCTATCAACTTATACAATAGTATAAGTATTAGGGAATATATAATAATATTTCACTATCAAAACATATATCAAAAAAATACCATAATTTTCTTAATGTTTTTATAGTGTTCAAAATAAGATAATGGTAAAGGTTGTGGCATTTATGTTTTCAAGTTTATGGAAGATATCGTGTTCCATCAATAAACTATCATCCCCTAAGAGATATTTCCAATGATAATTACAATTTAATTTCAAATATTTATTAATCCTTTGTTTATACATATTTTTCCATTACTAATAGGACTATAAAAAATATTAATATTCAATATAGAAAATATAATTGTTTAGAAATGGATGTGCAGAATACATCATGTCAGAATGTATATAGATATCATGAAAAGGTGAATTCCTATTACTTATTTAGTTAATTTTCTCATCATTTCATCTACATTTTTTAGTTAATTTCCTTATCATTTTTATATAATACTTATTTTTTTAATTTTAAAATATATCATGAAGAAATAACTTCATTTATATATTTTTTTCTTCAACCATTTTTCACTCTATTAAGGGAACAAAATGATCAGAGAGAAAATAATTATATACTAAGTCTTCAACAAGGATGATAAAATCATGTACTAAGATCATAAACTCAATAAGGATAATTTACTCATGATGTTACACTTTTTTTCTATAATTTATTCAATATTTTGGGTTATTAATCAATAATATTGTTATATGACCCTAGATTTTGAATGCATTGTAGAATTAAAAGACACAATTTGATGTGTAGGAATCAATCACACCTCAATTTGATACAGGTTATTCTCAATATTACTCAAATTTTATGTTTTTAGATTAAAATTGACTTTTTATTTCAAAACACACAATAAATACTCAAAATTGAGAAAAAATATTCAGATTTTTTTTTATACTTTATGAAAATAATTCATAAGTCATTTGTGATGTGTAGAAATCAGTCACACCGAAATCCAATACACAGTGTTTTTGGCATGATAGAGCTCGTAACATGTTTAAAGATACTCATTTTTTATGAGATATTGGACCTCAAGGATATAGTTTATATAATTTTGATAGAGAAATGGGTTAACAATGTATACATACATCATGAAAAGGTGAGTTCACACTACTTCTTTAGTTAATTTTTTCCTAATTTTGTCTACTATTTTTAAGTTAACTTCCTTATCATTTTTATCTAATACATATTTTTTTCAAAGATCTTTTGGTAATTCCTACTTTTAATTTAACAATATACAAAAAAATAGAGAATGTAGAGCATATTCCTTTTAGATGCTAGAGGAAACTACATGCTACCTGAAACATGGAGTGAATTGTCTTGAATGGTGTATTAATTATCCACACCTCAATTCGATACATAGTGTGTTCGATATGACTTGGAGTGTATGTTTTTATTTTATAATATACATTTTAGTTCAAAACACACATCACATACTTAAAATTGAGAAAACGCTTTTATATTGTTTTTATACTTTGAAAAATGATCTATAATTCATTTGTGATGTTTAGGAATCAATCACCCCTCAATCTGATACATGTTGTGTATGGTATAACTTAAATTGTGTGCTTTAAGTTTAAAATTGACATTTTAGTTCAAAACACACATCACATAATCAAAACTAATAAAATGCATTCAGATTGTTTTGATACTTTTTTAAAATGATTCATATATCATTTTTGAAGTATAGAAATCGATCATGACTCAATCTGATATGCAGTGTGCCTGATATGACTCAAAGTATATGTTATCAGTTTAAAATTGACAATTAAGTTCAAAATGTGTGTCAATCCCTAAAATATGTGAAAAATTACTTGAGTTGTCTTGATACTTTATAAAAATGATTCATAAGTCATTTTTTATGTGTAAGGAATCAGCCTCCAATCAGACCGACACACAATGTGACTGATAAGACTCAAAGTGTGTGTTTTCAATTTAAATTGGAATTTTAATAAAATAATGTTGGTAGCATACTCAAAATTGAGCAAAAAACATTTTTATTGTTTTGATACTGTAGTAAAATGATCCATATTTCATTTTTGATGTGTAGAAATCAACTAAACATCAATATGATACATGGTGCGACCGCTATGAATCAAAGTACATTTTAATTTAAAATTTAAATTTTAGTTCAAAACACGAGTCAGATACTTAAAATTGAGAAAACACATTCATATTGTTTTGATACTTTATTAAAAAAATCCATAGATCATTTTTTAGATGTAGAAATTAGCTGCACCTCAATCTGATACACGGTGTTCCTGGTATGACTCAAAGTGTCTATTATGAGTTTAAATTTGATATTTTAGTTCAAAATGTATGTCACTCACTAAAAACAAAGAAAACACACTTGTATTGTCTTGATACTTTAGGAAAATTATTTAAAATCCATTTTTAACATGTAGGAATCTGTCTCACATCAAACTGACATATGTTGATACTAGTATGACCCAAAGTGCGTGTTTTTAGTTTAAAATGAAATTTTAGTAAAAAAATACATGTGAGATACTCAAAAATAGAGAAAAACATTCATATTATTTTTATTCTTTAGAAAAATAATCTTTAAGTCATTTTTAATGTGTGGGAATCAATCGCATGTCAATTTGATGCACGATGTGACCGGTATGACTCAAAGTGTGTTTTTATTTAAAATTGACATTTTAGTTCAAAACACAAGTCACATAATCAAAACTAAGAGAACGCATTTTTATTGTTTTAATATATTATTAAAATGATCCATAAATCAATTTTGATATTTAGGAATCAACTGAACCTCAATCTGATATATGATGTGCCCAGTATGACTCGAAGTATCTGTTATCACTTTAAAATCGAAATTTTAGTTCAAAACATGTGTCACTCACTAAAAACTGATAAAAAATGATCATATTGTCTTGATAATTTAGAGAAAAGATTCATATATCATTTGTGATGTGAAGGAATTAGTTTTATGTCAAACTGACACACGTTGTGACTGATATGACTTAAAGTGTGGGTTTTTAGTTTAAAATGACATTTTAGTAAAAAAATACATTCGACATAATCAAAACCAATAAAACAAATTAATATTATTTTGATACTTTAGGAAAATAATCATTATGTCATTTATGACCAGTATGAATCAACCACACATCAATTTGATGCACTATATGGATGATATCACCCCAAGTGTGCCTTTTTATTTAAAATTGTAATTTTAGTTCCAAACACACATCACCTACTCAAAAATAAGAAAAAACATTAATATTGTTTTAATACATTTGTACAATGATCCATATGTCATTTTTGATATGTCAGAATCATTCTCAGCTCAATATGATACACAGTGTGTCTGCTATGACTCAAACTATGTGTTTTGAGTTTAAAAATTACATTTTATTTCAAAACACACATGACATGCTAAAAAATTATTAAAATATTCTTATAGGAAAAAAATCATAAGTCATTTATGACATATAGGAATCAACTGCACCTCAATCTGATACACGGAGTGACTAATATGACTCAAATTATACGGTTTGAGTTTAAAAATGACATTTTATTAATGTATATTTTAATATATATGTTTAATTGATTTATTTATAGTATTACAAAGATAAAATTATTTTCTTACATAGGTGGCTTATTTTTCTCTATTTGGGGTTTTTTTCAGCAACTAATACCATGATCAAGATTTTTTGAGAGAGTGTTGGGTGTTAAAGATAATGAAACTGAAGAATCACTATTTTTAGATAATTAACACTTTATTTATTTATTTTAATTATATAAAGTAATTTGGTTAAGTTTAAGAAGGTTTGGAAGAGTTTTTGAATGTTTTTTAGGATTTTCTAGAGGTGCGTGGTTTGATCATGGTTAGTAGAAACCATGCAACGCCTTCAGGAAACCATGAAAGGGGAAACATAGGTCACTGGATAAGTGTATGGTTGGCGCACAATTTTTCTAACCATGAAATCCAACCATGCGAGGGGTGTTAGGAGGCAATGGCTATCATAAGATTTGCGCATGGTTTTTTTAACCATGCACTTAAATCATGCAGTGTTAAAAACAAGATCTGAATTTTGTGTATCTAATCTGGTTTAGCCTTTAAAACCATTTTCCCTCTAAATAGAACCTAACTCGAATTCAACTCCTTCTAAAGGATGTGGATACCATTTCCCTTGATCTGGGATAAATTTGTTAGAGAATTTTGGTGTGTTGGAGGCCATATTACATGGTAAGTGTCTTTTATTGGTGGTTTTCCTCAGATTTATTCCTCTTCCTTCTCTTGGAATCATAGATATAATCCTTTAGGGATATATCTAGGGTGTTTTATACCAATATTGATGAGATATGGATTTTTTGATGGTATGGAACATGATCAAAGTTGGGTTTTGGAAGATCTAAGAAAAGTGTTTAAAGTTGTTGGACTTTTCTTCATCTTTACCTAAGTTTTCAAGGTAGGTGGATCCACTCTATACTTCGATTGATTATAACTTCAAGGATTTATTTCAAATTAATTTAATTGATTGAATTAAATTTTTAAATTGATGTGGAAATATTAATGTAAACCCTCTTTAGTGAAGGTTTGTGAAATGATGAAAATTGGTTGTTTTGTGAAAGTGCCTTGTTTCATGATTTTGAAATGATTATTTTAAAATGTGGTTTGTTTAGATTCATGGAAAAAGGTTTTCAGAAATTTTTTCAATAAAATAATTTTTTTATTGAAATGGTTTGCCACAATTGGTTTGGCATGGTTTTTTTTTCATAAATGGTTAGTGTGTGTTCATGTGCATTTCAGATAGATGAGGGTATAAAGTTCCCTCATCAAAAGAATGGGATAGATAAGGGTGTGAAGTTCCCATGTTAAAATGTTTCACCAAGTGATATCTTGGTGAAAGGATAACTCACCACTCACGAGTTTAGGGAGGTCCATGTTTTCATGAATGTGTGGATGTGTGGATGTGTGGAAATGGAATGGGTATGCCAAAATGGAAATTAGAGAAATGGTTTTAAATCATTGTTTGGTTGATTTCCTAGGAAAGTGTTTTATTTTAGAATATTTTTTTGGTTCAGAAATGATTTTGGATTTTTTATAAACTTTTTAAAATTGTTTTATATAATTTTTTTATATAAATGTGATAACATGTTCTATCCTAGTGGTGTGATAGAGAATTCATTTGGGAAAATCCTACTGAGTTTTATACTCGCCCCCTCCTTGGTCTCTTTGATGCATTTGTAGATATAGTTTATCATGAAATAGGTAAAGTTAAGGTATCTCATTTCCTTAGTAATATTTCATGATACATTGGGCATAGATTATGGAGTTGGAACTTGGAGCATGTTGGGGGATAGGGAGTTTATATCATTAGGTATCTTTGAGTTGTTTGTTTTAGTTTTTTCTTTGTACTCTAATATTTTTCATATTGTAGTTTGGATTTTTTGTTAGTGAGTTATCTTTGAGTTATATTACATTGTACCCATGAATCATTTAGTGGTTTTTTGGTTATAGATATCTTAGTTTGGTTGTTTTGTTTTCAAAGGGAAAATCACCCCCCAACTGTTCATGAAGCCCTTGGAAATAATTTTCATCCTTTGGTGTCTTGGGGATGTCACATGATTCCTAGTAACACACTTCTGCATCTTTATAATATAATGGGTGAGGGGTGGGATGTTACAAATGGTATCATTCTTGGTCAGTCCATCTTTTATTTTGGGAAAATTGGTATTGGTTTGTTTGTCTTGGAGTTGAAAAATCATTCTGATTTAGTCCTTAAGTCAGGATGGTAGAAAGGATTCATATCATTAAGAATTGAAATTTAGAGCATAAAAAATGTGTAGCTAACCTATTTATGATAAACTTCAAGTTACTATAGAGTTGGGTACATGACTATTTTGAGACACTTCTAGGAGTTGTTTTCTCATTTTCATGGGTTTAGACAATGATAAGAGCATGAAATGCATTGATAAAAATGAATTCCCACTAGGAGTGAATATTTCATTTTGAGAAATGATTTATAACTTTGATGAAAATGTGTTGATTTTTGAAAATGTTTGAAAATGGTTTGATTTTCAAAGAGAATTTTGGAATTTCAAAAATGGTTGGAATATATAAAAATTTTGAATTTTGTAAATCCTTGTTGTGATATGTGTGATGTGGTAAATTTGAAATTTCTAAGCCTTAAGTTGCTAGAGAGTTATGCTAAATGGTGTTTTATTGTGGTTATAGAAAATGGAACTGGTTAGGAATCGTAAAACTCAACTAAAAGAGGCTATTGAGAATGTGGTTTCACCTGATCCACAGTGAACCCATATTTGATCCAAAACATCATTCAGGATTATCAAACTATTGAGTTGAGATATAAATAGGATACTCTTTATACAATATTGGTCCTCTATATTACGGATGTTACAGAGATGGTGAATAGAGCGATAAGGATGGAAGAATACACTAATGTAAATACAAATAGAGGAAGTATGGTGGTCTTCGCAACAATAGGTGGGAACTCTAACACTAAGAGAAATAGGGATAGGGACATCTATTCTCAAGGAGGTGGAGCACCTCAAACTCGAACCATATAATCAGTTAAATTTTCCCCAATACCCAAAAGTTAGAGGGGGTGTTTCTAATGTGGTTCTTTAGAGAATATGAAGAAATATTTTACAACACCACTTAAATCATTTCACAACTACCACAAGATAGGATATCTTTTGTGCTATTGTTATAGTGATCCAAGGTCAGGTGTTTAGGACATATCTCGTGTTTCATAGACATTGTATGCTTTTATGGGATGAGTGAAACATAATAATTCTCATCATCAAAAATAAGGAAGCCATGGTGATTCTAGGAATAACATGACTCCTCAAGTATTTCATTCTCAATAGAGGAATAAAGAACAAAGTTTAGTAAGTAAACATTTTAATAGAACTAAGTAATTGATTGTGGATGATCAATATGGACCACCTGTGATGATAGGTATGATTATTTTGAATTATACCCTTATGTAATATTTTTCTGATACTAGTGCATCCCATTCATTTATTTATTCTTGTGTTTTTTATCTTTTGGGTTTTCATGTTGAGATGATTCCTTTTGTTTTTAAACATCAAAATCATATTGGTCAAAGAGAATTTTGAGATTTTATGTGGAAAAAGCATGTTCTATAAATTTTGATGGGGTATAATTGATATGGGATTTCTATATGCTTGAGATGGATTTCTATGACATAATTTTAGGTATGTATAGGTTGAAAATTTTTAAATCTCATATCAATTGTTACACCCAAAGGGTTAGTTTTATGACTACAGTTGGCATCAAGCATCTCTTTAGGGCAGACCAAAATGTAAAGGTAGGTGTAGAAAGCTTTTTGGAACCAAAAATTGGAATGATCTCATACCAGTTGGTAGCTTTGATTTTGGAATCAGTATATGAGATTGAGAATAATGATTTTTCAATAGTTTTTGACCAGTTTCTGGATGTTTTTCCCTGATAATTTCCCTGGGTTTACACCCAAAATAGAAGTGAAGTCTATGATTGATATCTTACCTAGGACCTGTACTATATCACTATAGTCTTATCAGATGGAACAAATTGAATTATGGGAATTGAAAGTCTAGTTATAAGAGTAGGAAAGTAAAGGTTCCATTCATCCCAATACATCTCTATGGGCTGCACCCATTTTGTTTATGAAAATGGAAGATGGAACTCTTCAACTTTGTGTAGATTATTGTAAGCTTAACCAAATTATGATAAAGAATTGTTATCCACTTCCACACATCTTTTTGATCAATTGAGGGGGGCCATTGGTTCTCTATATTTGACTTACGATCAATATATCACCAATTTCAGGTTTGGAAGGAGTATATTCTGAAAATAAACTTCAGGAGTATATATAGACATTATAAATATGTGGTTAAGCCTTTCGGTATTATGAATGAATCAGTTGTATTTATGGAATTGATGAGTTAGATATTTACAAGGTATATGGATTCTTTTATGGTGATTTTTGTGGATGAAATATTTTTGTATTCAAGGATAAGGGATGAGCATGAGCAACACTTTCGGACAGTGTTGGGTATTTTTCGAGATCATCGTTTGTATGACAAACTTTAAAAGTGTGATTTTTAGATAATGGAGGTATATTACCTTTCCATGTTATCTATGAAATAGGTGTTTATTTAGATTTGAAAAATATAGATTCCATGATATCTTGACAACCTCCAAATAATTTTTTTGAATTATTCAATTTTCTTAGCTTAACTGGTTATTACCAATGCTTTTTTCATGTCTTTTCATGACTAGCTTCACCAATGACAGCTTTGATAAGGAAAGTTGTTCCATTTCAATGGAATGATTAATGTTAGAATTATTTTCAATATCTTAAAGTACACATTAAATCAACACCAATTTTGATATTTCCAGAATTATTATAAGGATATGTGGTGTATTGTGATGATTTGAGTTTGGGGTTGGGATGTATTCTCATGAAGGTAGATCATGTTATTGCTTATGGCCCATGAGAGTTATGGTTTCATGATATGAACTACCCAAAACATGATTTGGAATTAGCTATTGTTGTTTATTCTTTGAATACTTAGCATCATTGCCTATTTGGTGATAAATTTATGATGTTTACGGATCATAAGAGTTTGAAACACATTTTTCCACAAAGATATTTGAATCTAAGAAAAATAATATGGATGGAGTATCTTAAAATGTTTGAATTTGACCTAATGTATACACCAGGTAAAGAAAATTTGTTGGAGGATGTATTAATAAGGAATTCATGTGGTCAGTTGGAAAAAAAAGCTTCAAATTAGTGGTAGTTGATGTCAATGATAGCTGACATGTGCTTAGATTGTGAAGACTGAGGTAGCACTGTAGTTTTATTTTCAATTTATGTTGTTCCTAGTTTGGTTGAGAAGGTTAAAGAGGCACATACATATGATTTTGATTATGTTTCTATAAATTCAAAACTCAATGGTGGGGGGAACATTGAGGTGTGGAATCTTGATAGAGGATCGGTATTGTGTTTTTGAGATCAGATGGTTGAACCTATGGTTTTTTAGGAACAACTTCTTCATGCTTACCACCATTCGAGATGGGATGTTCATCCTAGAATACAAAAGATGTGTAATGAAATAAGAGCACAATTTTGGTGGGTTGGAATGAAAGGAAAAGTGGTTTATTTTTTTATGATATTCCACACTTTTCAATAGGTTAAAGCAAAGGACAAACAGAAAATGGGTATGTTGTACTATTTACCTATTCTGATTTGGAAATGGGAGTAGATGGCTATGGATTTTGTGATGAGTCTCCCAAGTATGGTTCGAAAACATGATAGCATATGGGTGATAGTGTATTAGACCAAAAATTTGGTCCATTTCATTCCTATTCATGAATCTCATATAGTGGAGGACTTATCTAAAATCTATATCCAAGTAGTGGTAAAGAGGAAAGTCATACTAGTTTCGATAGTATTAGACCGAGATCTAAGGTTTACTTCTTGTTTCTTGAAGTCATTTCAACAAGACCTTGGGACTCAGTTGACTATGAGTATGGTGTATCATCCTTAAACATATGTAAAATCTGAAAGGATGATACAAATTTTGTAAGACATGATTCAAGATTGTGTAATGAATTTTGGTGGATTATGTGAGGAGCATGTACCATTGGTGGAGTTCTCGTGTAACAACAGTTATCAATCCTCAATACATATGGGTCATGTTGAAGCATTTTATAGGCATCTATATTTATCTCTACTTTGTTGGGTGGAAATAGGTGAGACTTCATTGGTTGGATAAAACCTTTAACAAGAGACAATAGAGAAGATTCATTTGTTTAGGAAAATAATGGAGATGGATCAGAGTCATCAAAAATCATATGTGGATCATCATCAAAGATCATTTTCATTTGAGGTGAGTGATCATTTATTATTGAGAATTTATCTAAGGCTTTGTAATCATCATTTTGGGAAGCATGGAAGGTTATATCCTTGATACATAGGCCCTTTTGATATACTTTAATAGGTTGGTGAGGTGGCATGTCAATTCGCATTGCCACCAAGGTTCAGTTCAGTTCATAATATGTTTCATGTATCTTGGTTGAAAAGTATCAACCAAATAATGACCATGTTATTAGATGCTATTACATTAACCTAAATCAAAATTCTAGGTTGTTTCATGTTCCAATATGGATTGTGGATAGACAAGATAAATTCTTGTGTGGAAAAAGCATCTGTCTAGTGCGGGTTTTATGGAAACATGGTCATATTTGGAAGAAACTGTTGTAAAAGAGGGTTCCCTAGACCCAAATTTATCATTAATTTTGATTAAAATATCATATATAAAGTTAAATATACATTATTTACACTTACCATTATAGTTTAGAAATTTCTACATCCACTATTTAATGGTAATGTCTATATATTAATTTTCATGTTCAAAGGTTATAGCAGATCACATGCTATAATGAGAACCATGAGATACTATTACATTAATATTAAACAAAGGTATTGTGTTCTAGATATATCATACTGACTGGACATAGTTTATGTTTGACTATCAGGTGTTGGGGGCTCATAATCATTGATATTTATTCTCATGAAGTTCTCACTTAGTGATCTCTAGTAGTGAGATCATGAGGACATACCCGCTAATACAAACACCACATGTTCTGGGTGTCATTGGTTGTTCCTATCTACAGACATGTGTATTGGTCTCCTAACTTGAGATCATTATCAATGTGTTCCATTTGATTTTGTACTTTGATGCAAGGTAAAAACTGTGATAATTAAATCGTGGTGGGGTAGATTGTGTTGGGTACGTCATCGGTGGTCTGACATTGGTTGAATGATCAAGATAGGTTTTATCGCCTCTAAGTTGAGGAAATAATATATATCGGTCTAGGTTAATCAGGATGGAGGTACCTTCATAAGTCCTTATCTAAGGTAGTTAAGGGTAAATCCATCCATTTAGACCAAAAAACAATAAATCAAGAAAGGATGATGACACAAGTATGTGTCCTGCTTTATGAGATATATAAATACAAAGATATTATATTATACAGTATGTGTTAGTAGGTTGGTAGTCATTTCTATGACTATCCTTATCTCTTTAGTGGCCTTCATGGATTTCTAGACTCTACTCTTGGTCTATGAATATTATTAACTACTATCAATATAAGGGTCTTGAGGGTCACACACAATATTGTATTCAAGAATCTTCCCTATTTAGTTGAATAGGTATATTGAACATGGTGGGATCCACCATGAGGTATGAGTGTTGTCCTCGATCAACAATTGAAAAATAAATTCATTATTATTCAAGTTATGAATAATTGTGTTGAATTTATTTAAATTATTTAAAATTGTAAGTAAATACATAGAATAATATTATTTAAATGAATATAATTTTAATATTCTAGGTTTATTTAATATTAGTGGGAATCACAAGTCGAGTTAATGACTTGGGTTTATCATATAATATATTATATATATATTACAGGTATGTGATAAAGTAATAAATAATATTTATGATGCAAAATAGTTCATCAAAATTTATTATTTAGTGGATGTTAAATATATGGGGGTTGGGGAACACAATCCAGGTATTTAAGCATCCACTATAAATAGAAGAGATTGGCTCTCACACAATGATGATTTTCACTAAGAAATTTACCAATCCTCTCTCACCTCTCCCACTTTTTAGAGAAATAATCTCTTGATTCAAGTGATTGGATCAATTTCATCTCCATATATTGAAGGTACATCGATGTGGTGATCGTCGGGATGTCGAAGAAATCGTTGGATCACTGTGCTAGCACCTGGAATTCGATGATCAGTGTTCCTATGTATTTTTGAAGTGTGTGTGGATGATATTGAGAGATTATAATTTGGATCCTTTGATAAATGATCACCGGTTAAAAGAAAATGTTAAGCACTCCTTCAGATCAAAAGAGGAACATTTTTGTTTTATATTTAGTGCTTTGTTTAATTTTTTTCAAGATCATCATACTGTGTCGGGGCTCCGATCATTGAAGATGAAAAGTATCATCATCCTGATGATGAAAGACTTTAAATCCCCAGCCCACCAACTTATTCTATACACCCCAGTACCTTTAATTGGTATCAGAGGGATCATGTGAATTTTTTGAGCCCATAAAATTAAATTGGATTTAAATTTAAGTATAGGGTTTGAAATTGGTTCCAATAGATCTAATCACGATTCGATCCAATTTTGGATATCCAGGTTATATCCATTTGGAAAAAATATTATAGATCAAAATCATTTTCTCTATGGGATTTAAAATTTAAACATTTCTTTTTATATGTGTTGATATACCTATTTTCACTAAAAAATTAGATCGATTTTGGTGACCTCCCACAAATTCGGCCAGATATCAGATGTTGGAACAATCTATTATATCCAAGAAAATTTTCCACCAGTATTGCTTTTGTTAGCCCAACTCAGTTGAATACCCTAAGAGGGGGGTGAATTAGGGTATGACGGATTAAAACAACTTCCCCTTAAGATCTTTTTTCTTAGTTAAACAAAACACACTTCTCTCTCTTTCCTGTAGCAATGTATGATAGAAAATTAAATCATGTGGGAAACACAGCAATTTTTACTTGGTTCATCCTCACTGGGATACATCCAAGGAGCACACAACAAAAATGTGTTGATTGTAAAAAAATCCACTAAATATCATTTCCAAGATTTGTGGTTTGGGCTAGATATGATTTATACCTAGGTTCACTTCCTTTACAAGGTTTAGGGTCAGGTTACTACTTTCCCAAGGGTCCCTCTCTATGTCTCTTTATTTGGATCATTATTGGTGGGAAGGATCGTCATCTTCCTCTTTCTTTGATCATTACTCTTGGAAGGAATCCACTCATAGTTTATGGACTTGTATATCCCTTCATTTTCATGAAATCATGCATCCTCAATAGTAGGTATATTCTCTGTTGAAGTCTCAACCGTAGATGAATTCCACTTTTCCACGAACTGTTAGTTTGTGAGAATTAACTTCACGAACTATTTTAGTGCTTTTTCAGGTTTCTCTTCATCCTCCAAGAATTACCTTGCTTTCTTCATGAAATACATTGTACCATGTAGCGCGTGTGCTTCTTAGACCACCACTTCCTTCGTGGATTGCCTCCGCTTCCGCGTACCATCTCTCCTTCCGTAGACTTTCTCTCCTTCCGCAAGCCACTTATCCTTCCACAAACCAACTCTTCCTCCACTGAACCTTTTAATTTGTGAACTGAAAAACCCTAAAAAACCCTTTTCGAGAATATTCTCATGAACTACTTCAGCTTCATGAAATTCTCTCTCACGAACTCTTTCGAACTTTGTCGAATTCTTCCCAAATCAAAGATTTTTTTCAAATGAAAATTACTCTTTTTAATGATGGGATTAGCAGTCCTTGTATAGTAAAATAGATCCAAAAAATACACTAATCCATTTTACTCAAATATTACATATGGTACAGCCTTCACCATGAACTGTGCTCCTCTCGAAAATCGTTTTTCCCTTTGCGGTCTTCATAGCGCTTTGATCCTCTATGGCAGTCGATCTCTTCCAAGAAGAAAAACCCTTTACGAACCTCAAGTATTTTCCTCCTTTCCATGGATGATGAACCTATCATGAACCATTTTCCTCCCATGAACTATCATCATTCCATGAACCATTTTCATCTCATGAACCATTTTCCCTATGCAGTCTACATACCGTGATTCGCATTCTACATAGTGATACTATGTAGAAATCCATACTTTTTCAATTTCCTTCACCATTCCTCATTCATCCTTTGGGGTCCATGAAATTTTCTTCATGGTCCGCGTACCATGAACTCCTTTGAGGAAAACCTTAATTTTATAAAAACAAACTCTCGGTTTTGAGGCCCAAAAATTTGGAAAACACTGGAAAACTACGCCATGTTAAAAACCTACATCGGTAACATAAACCATACTTATTCATGATAATCTAGATTTTTCAACAAACATAATCAACCCAAAAACATCGAGAGGATACCTTTAGGGATTTTTTCCCAAAAATCTACTCCTTTGGGTATGTTGACAATTCTGTATATTTTGATATATCGTTGAATCTCCTTCCATATTTTATCAATATTCACTTCTTTCAATTAATATAGCGATCAAGGATTTAATCAACACATACTCTAAGACAACATGATCCATTCTCATCATGAGAAACTAGAGTATAATGTAAATTTCATCAATGAATCACTTAATTTCATTCCAAAAACACTCATTTTCTTTCATCACAAACCTTAGTTGAACCTCAACTATTGTGATATATAATCTTTGATGGATCACCTTTAGCATAATCATATTTAATACTCCCTATATCTCATTGCTCTCACTAACAGATTCAACTCCCTTGTGTCTTGATTAAGAGATTTTATCCCTTTTAATATCCACAAATTTTCCCCCTTTTCCAATGAACACAATGGTCACTTTATTGTTTTCTGTAATAGAGTAAAGAGGACTAATTATCTCATTTAGGAAAAAACACACCATGCCTTGAGAAGAGGGGGTCCTACATCCACACTTTTTCAAGTGTGGGGAGTCGGTTGAACTCCCAAAGCTAGTTGATGCCTTTCTAATTCTTCTTTGGGTAAGGCCTTTGTCATAATTTCCACAACCTGTAATTCTGTTAGAACATACTCCAACTTCACAAGCCCTTGTTCCACCTTATCCTTAATAAAATTATACTTTACTTCAATGTGTGTTATCCTTTAGTGATGGAATGGATTTTTTCTAAGATTTATAGAACTTTAATTATCACAATAGATTCTGATCATAGGCTTCACTTCCACTCCCATATCCACAAGTTGCTACTCCATCCACAATAATTGTATGCATGCTTGATTAGACACAATATATTCATCTTCTACAGTGCTTAATGAAATTAAATATTGTTTTTTTCTTAGCTAATAAATACACAATCTTCCAAGATAGAATGCACCATCTGATGTTGATTTTATATCATCTTCTAAACCAGCCCAATCTGCATCTGTATATCCCAATAACTCTTACTAATATTTTTTATTATACATCAAATTGAAATCCACTATACCCTTGATATACTAAATTATTCTTTTCACTACAAGAAAGTGGGTTTCCTTGGGATTTATTTGATACCATGCTACTTGGAATGTGGAAAAAACAATATCAGGTCTTTTCATTATCAAGTATAGTATACTGCCAATAATTTTCTATATTATGTAATGTTAACTAAATTTCCTTCATCATCACATGATAGTTTCATCTGGATAGCTAATGTAGTAGTCATCTTTTTGGAATTATCCATTCTAAATCTTCTCAGAACCTCCTTAGAATATTTATATTGAGAAATTAATGTGTCATTATTTCCTTGTGTCACCTGTAAACCAAGGAGAAATGTTAATTCATCGATCATCGACATTTCAAATCAACTTTTCATGAATTCAGAGAATTTATTACACTGAGATTCATATGATCCACCAAATATTATGTCATCGACATATACCAACACCATCATCCTTTGTTTACTATAATGGTTGAAATATAGATTTTAGTCAACTCCACCATGTTGAAAACTGAGCTTCTTCAAAAACAGATCTAGCCTTGAGTACCATTCTCTTGGTTCTTGCTTCAAACCATATAAATCCTTATTCAGCTGAAAAAAATCTATTCTCATCTTCGTGAATGAGAAAACCATCTGTCTACTCAATATACACTTCTTATTCTAGAACCTCATTCAAAAATGTTGATTTGATGCCCATCAGGAAAACTTTGAACCTTATTTTCACTGTTATGGACAAGAAAAATTTGATTGTCTCTAGCCTCTCAATAGTTGAAAATGTCTCATCAATGTCAATACCCTCTATTTGAGAGTACCCTTTTCACACTAGTCATGCTTTGTTTCAAATCACTACAACATCTTCATTCATCTTATTTTAAAATATCCATTTAGTTCCAATGAAATTCTTATTTGTTAGCCTTGAAACAATATCTCATGTATGATTCTTCTCAATTTGGTCAATCTCTTCATTCAATTTGGTGTTGTTTGCGATGCGTTTGGTGCGCGATTGGTGCTTCACTTCAAAATTTAGGGCTTTCGACACCAATGGTAAATGATTTCATTGATTAATGTTGTTTGATGAAGGTTTTGTCTAAATTAATTTATTTAGCTTGTTCTTTAATTATTTTGGGTGATGCGAATTGTGTCCTGTGAATACTTTGACATGAATGTGTGATGGAATTGAGTTTTCATTTAAAATTGTTTATGTTTTCATAGGGTCTAGTTGTGTGAATTTTTGAAAACATTCAATTAAATATTTTAGGTGTGCAAAGTATGTTTTGGTAATATTTTAATTTGTATATGTGTTAAAAATGAATTTTTTCTACAAAATAAATGGTTGTGTATCCTGCGCATCGTATTGTAATGTTTCTTGAAAAGAGTTTCAAGCCTTGTTTTGAAAGTGTGAAATATTTTCTAAAGCACTTAGGTGCAAGTGTATTAAAAATGTGGTTTGAAGGAAAAATGTATTGTTTTGGCATGTTGAACTTCTTTCGCACCTTTGAGGATTAATTATAAATAGTTTGAGTAACGAAAAACATATTTTGGTATGGTTGTGATTTGGGTTCAGTTTTAATGTGGTGCTTTTATATGAAATCGGGTGAGTTTTTGGTGAAAATTTTATAGTGCTAATTTGCAAGTGTTTCATAAATGGTTTTATTGATTTATTCAATTGCATGTGTGGTGCGAAAGTGGTCTTCAAAAAGATTAAGGTTGCGTTTGATTTTTAAAGTGTCTTTTCCTACGTGAAACTGAGTGTGTATTTGGATCGATGTTTGGTTTCGCATCTTGGGAATGTTTTACTATGTTTTGATTGATTTATTAAATTATTTTGTAGCGCGTTGGTCGTCGCATGGTGAGTTCGTGTGGTTGACGACAAACACCTACATATATATACATGGGTAGGCATGTATATATACATATCCTCCTTGCACATGTTTCCTCTTGGCGCGGGGAATATGTGTCTGGATCAAAGGATATATATATATATATGAAAATGTATATGTGTGTAGGTGAAGCGGTCTCGGGCTGCCATCGTCAAAAGCTGCGTGTTTTGAGGTAGGTCCCCTATGCCTAAGCTTTTAATTTGAAATTCATAATTGCTTGAATGTTTTAAGAATATGTTCACACTATGCTATATATATATATATACATGCTATGGAATCTGATTGCGGTTGCTAGAAACTAATATGCCTTGTGTTGGTAAATTGAAATGCATTTCAAAGCCATTGGTCTTAAGTGACTTTTCTTGGAAAAGAATTGATTTCTTAAATGGTTTGAATTGGTAATGTCTATTTCCAAAGGTGTTTGGCCTTCTGGCCGGTTGTTTTTTTTTAAAGTGTTCCCTTTATGTAATTAATCATATTTGACATCTTAAGAATGTTTTATGAAATAGAAAAAAACTCTATTGAGGCCCGTTTGGCACTTTAAGATTTGGATTGCGAAATATGAAAACCCCTTTTTGAGTCATTCCCCTAAATTTGAAAATAAAATGTGATGCAAGTGTTTATGAGCAGTTTGTGATATATGTGCCTAGTGTAAAGGCTTGTGCGTGAATGTGTGATGTAAAGAGAGGGGAATGCACTTAAGTAGGGAGTGCGGTGGTGAAATGTGGAATGAATTTTAGATAAAGAAAGTGTAATGTACTTGTTTGATTGTTTGATAAAGAAAACTCACCACCATTTGAAATAGAGCACAATGGGAAAACCCGGGTATCTAGGTGGGTGACTGGGACTAGTACGCTAGATGACACGGCAGGGGTTCGTCCCGGTTTGTCTAGCAGGATTGACGCGACAACACTAACTAAACATATGAATTTTCTGAGGGTCGTGGCCTTCTAAGCCACGTTTTCTGAGGGTCGTGGTCTTCTAAGCCACGTTTCACTGAGGTACGAGGTCTTTAGGTTCCCACTTGTTTTAGCTACCTATAGGGATTACCCATGGTGCTCATTTTTGTCATGCTGCTAATGATGTAACTTTCTTTTTAGTAATTTCATACTTGATTCCTTGTTTATGAAAACCATATTTTAGTCCAAACTGGTTTCTTTCCATTTTGAAATGTTAAGTGCATGCTTGTAACCTATTTTGAAAATGTAGTGGAAAAAAAAGGATTTACCTGAAAATGCAAACTCGTGACTTGAATTTGAAAAGAAGAGAAAACAATATTTTATTATGTCTTATTTTCAAACTAGCATGATTGGATTTCTTTTTAAAGGTAAGGGCATTGGGCGTGGTTTTTTTTTGGCTTTCCTACTGAGCATCTCGGTGCTCACGCCTACATTACTTTTCAGTTGCAGGGTTCAGTCTTGGATCGCTTTTGGGAGCGAGTGTGGTTGTCGTACCGTGGTGATCCGTGGGGTCACCAGAGGTATGTCACGTTTCTTTGTTTATTCATTTATCCGCTGCCGCATTGTTCAATTTATTTTCCTTTAGTTATCTGCTTGTTCAATTTATTTTTTTTGCTTGTCTTTGTCATGGGCCAAACCGTTCCCAACTGGTTTGTTTTGATGCCCGGCACTAGTTGCCAGCCCGTGGGGATCGGGAACGCCCTTCGGGCCATGTCGCGGACCGGGTCGGGTGCCGGGTCGGATGACGACCCGGCCTGGTTCGTGACAAAATGGTATCAGAGGTGCCCTTGTTATCTGGGGTGTCAAGTAGCTTGGTGATTAGGTGTGTCGGGACTCGAGAGGTAGGTGCGGGAAGGACGTCATGAACCCTTGCCCGTCCCGAGACTCGAGTTTCCAGGGGTAGTCCAGGATTTGAATTTTCTTCTTTGGATTGGTATGTGTGGATGAGGGATGACCAAGGAAGTGAGCCAGTGTTACGCGGCGGACTTGCATGGAGTAGCGACCCATGTACGACCCGAGTGCACGGTTCAAGATACTTCCTGTGGTGGATGCCCGCTCGGAGCATGGTCTGCTAAACCATGTTACCGGGTTGGTATAACCACTAGTCCCTTATTTTTGGATGTTTTAATGTGAGTTATGTTTGACCTTAATTTTGGTTGGTGTGAGTACATCCCAAAAATGAAAATGGATTTTTGTGAAGGTGGTTTGAATTGGGAATGTGGTGTTAGAGTGGAAAAGTGGTTTTGAAATGGAAATTGTTTTCTTTTAACAAATGTGTGGTTTCAAAAGGGAAAATGAGGGGTGTTTTGGAAGTCGTTTTGAAATCTCAGTAACACTTTTTGGAATGTGAATTGGAAATGTTTTTGGAAATTGGAAATGTATTGCCTTAATGATAAGTTACTTTTTCAAATTGGTTGAGAATTTGTGCTTTGTGCTTAATGGTCTGATTTGGAAATGATAAGTGTCTTTAATCTACCCTTGGTATTCCTACGAGTGATCACACATTGAGGTGTGCATGTGGAAAGTGGGGAAATTGGTGACGTGAGTGGATGGGTGCTTGAGCTAGCACAAGGATACGTATGTGTGAGACTTCATGGGATACCGATGGTGGATATTTAAGTTGTTTTGTTTGCTGAAAGATGGTTTTCAAAAAGGGTTTTTCAAATGTTTAGAAAAGTGAGTGAGAAATTGTTTAGCGTTCTCTTTTCGTGTTGGGTATTCCTTTTCGTGAGTTCTTGGTTTTGACGTACTGAATTGTGGTTGGAATAGTGATTTGAGTTTGAGCTTTCGTTGTGATTGAGGTGTGAAATTTTGATTTGTGATGAGTTTTGATTCGGATTTATGCCCCTTGTTTTTGAATATGCTGCCCAGAAAAGTCCCAGAAAGTTCTAGTGAGTAACTTTTAGTTGTTGGTTCTACCTAGACTCTTAGCAGAGTGGTGGAATTGAATTCTTTTCGGTTGTTGTCCGTCTTTTGTAGTGATCGTGATCTATCGAAGGTAGTAGACTGACATGGTGAAGTCGTGGGTGTTTTCAGGTTATTGGGAACTCCCAAAACTGTGAGAGTCCGTGTTGGTTTGGGTTCGTTTGAAGGTGCAACTTGGGATTGGAGGAGGAAATAATCCCAGCATCGTTGCATGATGGTATGTCTTGGAAGGTGTTTAAGATGACTCTCGTCAGATGGTTTATACCCAAGGAAGTGAAGGCAAGGGAAGTGGCAGAACTAGTGAGTGTCCAACAATGCCAACGAATAGTGAAGGCCTACGTTGGGCATCTCAAGAAGTTGGTTCCATTTTCTCCAAAGATGATGCCGCAGAATCAGTTAAAGTTTCTCTTGTGTGGGGTCTTCGTCTATTGTTCAAGGACCGGTCCCCTTTGGTGTTTGGGATGGTTCCCCATTCCGTGAGAGAGAACCGGAGGAACCCATCTCAGACAAGTTTTCTTATCAATTCCATATTCTATTAGTCGGGCCCCTCTCTCGTTCGCTTCTTGTGGGGCCGGTTTGGGTACTTTAAGTCGCATCATCGTCATCCATTGAAGACTTGCTGTCGTTGTGGCTGTTTGGGAAACTTAGAGAAGTTCCGCTAGCGGCTTTGTTTGGAGGAGTCTCGACAGGGGAATGTCAGCTCCTGACTGTGGGGCAGTAGATGCTTCAAGACATCAGAGCTCCAGCCATAGGTCTCGGAGTGAAGCTTTTCACGCAGTCAGGAATCGTCGGGTGTGAGGCACCTTGGTCTAATTTTTGTCTCCAATGATTATGTGGGGACGGTCTGAATTTCCCTGTTTCATCTCTCCCTTCTTTGAAGGTTCTGTCCTGCTGTAAGTGGCGTGGAGGCATCGTTGCCTCGTTGTGGTCTTTGTTCCTTGAATACCCCACTTTGGCAGTAAGGAGGCGTGGTGGTATCATTTTCTTGTGATTTTAGTAGTTGCGCCTCCCCAGATATGAGCATTGGAGTTGTCTCTTTATGGCTGTGAGTCTCGAGATGATTATCTCTCTCATGTGGCTAGCTCCTCTGGTGACCCGTTCTTGTTTTAGGAGGTTCTCGTTTTGGAGACACTTGCGTCTTGGAAAATAATGAATAAGGGTTGGTCCGCTACGCAGTTTGGGGTCTTTCGGCGATGACCCCATGTGGTGGGGGGTCTGCTTTATGCAGAGAGTTCATGGGTCGGTTTGTACTAGGTTTTTCGTATTATTCTGTGCTAATTGGCTTCAGCTGGTCAGTTCTTAAATGGTGGGGAGACCCACCATGAATCTTGAAGTTCCTTTTTTTTCGAGGTTTGGTCTGTGTGGTGGTTCCCTCTTGGATCAAGTTAGCAGTTCCAGAGTTAGTTCATGCTATGAGTCTCAAGGTCGGTTGTGCTAGTGGAATTCTTGTGGTGGGGAGAACCCTATCGTGTTCTCCCCTCGTCCTGCTGGGGTTTCTACTTGAATTGGTTCTGCGTGAACTGTGTTGGAAATGGTCACCAGAGGTTCTCAGTTTCCTTTGGTTTTGTCTGGGCATGGACTTGCGTTGTGTTAACTGTTGGCTTGGTGACTTTCTGGGGGCAAAAAGTGTCTGTGGTGGGGAGAATTGTCACACCCCGACCTCAGACCCTTTTTATTTTATTCTTCTCAGGGTCGCACATCGTTGGACCTGTTGAGTTTGGGCTCCTGTTTTGAATTATTATTATTATTTTTTTTTTTAGGAAAAAAATGGGGAAAACCCTAGGGGGCGTCCCCCCCCTTTTTTGTTCTCGCGGCGCAACACCCCCCCCTCCCCCCTTGTTGTTGGCCGCGCGAACGCCGCGAGCCCCTCCGTCCGGCCTGCTCGCGCCTCCCGTCTGGCCTCCCTTCGTCCGGCCTGCTCACGCCCGCTCCGTCCTGGCCCCCCCTCCTCGTCCCGACCTCCATCCGGCATCCGCCCCAGGCTCGGCCGCCGCCGTCCTGTCCTCCCGCTCCGGCCACGCCGCACCTCCGGCCGTCGTTCCGCCTTCCGCGCTCGCAGAGACCCGCAACCCCCCTGCCGTCTTCAGTCCCCTGCCGCCTCCCGCAACCACCGCCTCCCTCACTCTCGGACCCCCCCTCCTACCCTTCGGTATTTTTTTCCCCTCTTAGCAAGGGTTTGAAATTATCCTATTTTGGAGTTTGATTTCCTTGTTTTTTGTTTTTGTGTGTTCGATTTCTTGATTTAGGGTTGATTGGTGTTGTTTGCGATGCGTTTGGTGCGCGATTGGTGCTTCACTTCAAAATTTAGGGCTTTCGACACCAATGGTAAATGATTTCATTGATTAATGTTGTTTGATGAAGGTTTTGTCTAAATTAATTTATTTAGCTTGTTCTTTAATTATTTTGGGTGATTCGAATTGTGTCCTGTGAATACTTTGACATGAATGTGTGATGGAATTGAGTTTTCATTTAAAATTGTTTATGTTTTCATAGGGTCTAGTTGTGTGAATTTTTGGAAACATTCAATTAAATATTTTAGGTGTGCAAAGTATGTTTTGGTAATATTTTAATTTGTATATGTGTTAAAAATGAATTTTTTCTACAAAATAAATGGTTGTGTGTCCTGCGCATCGTATTGTAGTGTTTCTTGAAAAGAGTTTCAAGCCTTGTTTTGAAAGTGTGAAATATTTTCTAAAGCACTTAGGTGCAAGTGTATTAAAAATGTGGTTTGAAGGAAAAATGTATTGTTTTGGCATGTTGAACTTCTTTCGCACCTTTGAGGATTAATTATAAATAGTTTGAGTAACGAAAAACATATTTTGGTATGGTTGTGATTTGGGTTCAGTTTTAATGTGGTGCTTTTATATGAAATCGGGTGAGTTTTTGGTGAAAATTTTATAGTGCTAATTTGCAAGTGTTTCATAAATGGTTTTATTGATTTATTCAATTGCATGTGTGGTGCGAAAGTGGTCTTCAAAAAGATTAAGGTTGCGTTTGATTTTTAAAGTGGCTTTTCCTACGTGAAACTGAGTGTGTATTTGGATCGATGTTTGGTTTCGCATCTTGGGAATGTTTTACTATGTTTTGATTGATTTATTAAATTATTTTGTAGCGCGTTGGTCGTCGCATGGTGAGTTCGTGTGGTTGACGACAAACACCTACATATATATACATGGGTAGGCATGTATATATACATATCCTCCTTGCACATGTTTCCTCTTGGCGCGGGGAATATGTGTCTGGATCAAAGGATATATATATATATATGAAAATGTATATGTGTGTAGGTGAAGCGGTCTCGGGCTGCCATCGTCAAAAGCTGCGTGTTTTGAGGTAGGTCCCCTATGCCTAAGCTTTTAATTTGAAATTCATAATTGCTTGACTGTTTTAAGAATATGTTCACACTATGCTATATATATATATATACATGCTATGGAATCTGATTGCGGTTGCTAGAAACTAATATGCCTTGTGTTGGTAAATTGAAATGCATTTCAAAGCCGTTGGTCTTAAGTGACTTTTCTTGGAAAAGAATTGATTTCTTAAATGGTTTGAATTGGTAATGTCTATTTCCAAAGGTGTTTGGCCTTCTGGCCGGTTGTTTTTTTTTAAAGTGTTCCCTTTATGTAATTAATCATATTTGACATCTTAAGAATGTTTTATGAAATAGAAAAAAACTCTATTGAGGCCCGTTTGGCACTTTAAGATTTGGATTGCGAAATATGAAAACCCCTTTTTGAGTCATTCCCCTAAATTTGAAAATAAAATGTGATGCAAGTGTTTATGAGCAGTTTGTGATATATGTGCCTAGTGTAAAGGCTTGTGCGTGAATGTGTGATGTAAAGAGAGGGGAATTCACTTAAGTAGGGAGTGCGGTGGTGAAATGTGGAATGAATTTTAGATAAAGAAAGTGTAATGTACTTGTTTGATTGTTTGATAAAGAAAACTCACCACCATTTTAAATAGAGCACAATGGGAAAACCCGGGTATCTAGGTGGGTGACCGGGACTAGTACGCTAGATGACACGGCAGGGGTTCATCCCGGTTTGTCTAGCAGGATTGACGCGACAACACTAACTAAACATATGAATTTTCTGAGGGTCGTGGCCTTCTAAGCCACGTTTTCTGAGGGTCGTGGTCTTCTAAGCCACGTTTCACTGAGGTACGAGGTCTTTAGGTTCCCACTTGTTTTAGCTACCTATAGGGATTACCCATGGTGCTCATTTTTGTCATGCTGCTAATGATGTAACTTTCTTTTTAGTAATTTCATACTTGATGCCTTGTTTATGAAAACCATATTTTAGTCCAAACTGGTTTCTTTCCATTTTGAAATGTTAAGTGCATGCTTGTAACCTATTTTGAAAATGTAGTGGAAGAAAAAGGATTTACCTGAAAATTCAAACTCGTGACTTGAATTTGAAAAGAAGAGAAAACAATATTTTATTATGTCTTATTTTCAAACTAGCATGATTGGATTTCTTTTTAAAGGTAAGGGCATTGGGCGTGGTTTTTTTTTTGCTTTCCTACTGAGCATCTCGGTGCTCACGCCTACATTACTTTTCAGTTGCAGGGTTCAGTCTTGGATCGCTTTTGGGAGCGAGTGTGGTTGTCGTACCGTGGTGATCCGTGGGGTCACCAGAGGTATGTCACGTTTCTTTGTTTATTCATTTATCCGCTGCCGCATTGTTCAATTTATTTTCCTTTAGTTATCTGCTTGTTCAATTTATTTTTTTTGCTTGTCTTTGTCATGGGCCAAACCGTTCCCAACTGGTTTTTTTTGATGCCCGGCACTAGTTGCCAGCCCGTGGGGATCGGGAACGCCCTTCGGGCCATGTCGCGGACCGGGTCGGGTGCCGGGTCGGATGACGACCCGGCCTGGTTCGTGACATTAATCCTTCTCATCATCTGAGTCTTCTTATGAATCAACCTATGGAATTGTAACATCCCCTGATCTGTTTATCTCTTCATCACTTTCCTCAAGAGTCTGATCATGTATTTTCTGAAGTTTCTTATCATTCTCCACTATAGTTATGCCATAGGTTTCAACTAACTTTATTGGTTGGTTATTGAAACATTTATATGCTTTTTTCTTTAATTAACCAAGAAATATCCCTTCATCTCCATGGGATCTAATCTTCCTTTGTTTCTCCTTATTGATAATGAAACACTTACTTCTGAAGATATGAAATTACTTCAATGTTGTATTATTTCCATACCACATCTTGTATGGAGTCTTTTATTCCTTGAAACACAATAGATCCCTATTAGATATGTGGACCAATGTCAAGATAGATTCCTTCTATAATTTCTCTGGTATGTCCTTTTTGATAAGAATTGTTCTGGCTATGTTGTTGATGATCTGATTTCTCCTATCAACCGTTTCATTTTTTTTTGAGGAGTTCTTATGACTGAAACTTGATGTCTTATACCATGGTTCTAAAGATAATATTACACTTGAATTCTTGTGAATTATGTATCATTATTTGTATGAAACATCAAAATATTATTTCTAAGCATAGTTTCATATTCCCTCTAATACTATTTTATGAAAATGAACACATCAGACTTGTGGGAAATGACAAATACCCCTGTTATCCTTCTAAAATAATCAATGAAAAGAACATAATATCACCTCCCATAAATATATCTTGGTGAAATAGTTCTACACACATCAATATGCACCAACTAAAGCACTCATGTTGGCCTTTTCTATTTTTCTTTATATGTATTTCAAATGATATTCCCTTGTTGAAAAGTATTGAAAGTATGAGTATGATCACATGATAAATTTGGGAGGCCTCAAACAGCATCACATTTCACCAGATATTCCAAGGATGTTTGGCTCAAGTTACTGAGACTTTTATTCCATAACTTGTTTTCTTCATCCTTGGACAGAAATCAAATATCATCTTCTCCACTTAGAAGGTATAGATTTCCTTTCATATGTTTACCCTAAAAAACTATGTCATCTTTTGCCTTGATGAAAAATAATTTCTATAAAAATATTATGGAATTTTCCAAGTCACGTAGTTGACTGGCACTAAGAAAATTGTGATTGAGACCATCAATAACTAAGACATCATCATGTATCATGTATCTTCCCCCAAACTTGGCATTTCCTAATCCAACAATCTTCAGGACTTCATCATTACCAAAAATTATGATACCTTCCTTATCATAATTGATTCCTATCACTAGATCCTTATTTATTATCACATGAGAAGTGCATCCACTATTAATGATCCATATTCTAGTGTGATCTAATGCTTTGAATGCAATCTCTAAAACCACTATGTGTTCATATCTCTTCTTTTTTATCCATTTTTTTACTTCATAACTAATATAGATTGATGATCATTATATTCCTCATTTTATGATGGACCATATTCATCTTCCATATCTTCAAATCAATTTATAATTTTCAGCTCATTTGATGATATATTTCACTGCTACTTGTGACAAAATTCAGCCTTCTTTGGCATATTCCTCTACATTTTTGATGAACAGTATCTTTTCATGTGTCTAAATTCCCCAACCTTAAAATAGTGTCCATAAAATGATGTCTTGGAATATTAATACCTATATTTTTTTCCTTTATTATTTTTGATCTATTTGATACCTCTTTGTTATGGAACAAAAATTTTGTGAGCTTCCCATCTTTCCACAACAATAACATCTAATGTGGGGTGAATTTCTATGTGGAAATAATGCATGACTGGTTCTCCCATAGGATTTATATGTATTATGATTATGATTCATACCCTTAGGAGTGTGATATTGTAGTCTAACTTTAATTATTACTGCTTTATTTTTATGATCAAGCCCCATACTAGCCATAGTATTTTGATCAATTTTTTTCTTTTCTTGAAAATCCTTTGTCTGCTTCACTATAACTCTAAATTATACTTTTCCTTTTTTTTCTTGTGTTTCCTTCTTTACTAGAATCAAGATATTCTCCTGATATTTCAATTTTCTTCTCATACTAACAACTTCCTATTTAACATCTTTAATATGTTTGATTTGATCTTTTCTGGTATTAGCCAAACTATTGATCTCTCTTTTATATTCTTCAATTTTTAGTTTTTACTCAATCAAATTTTCTGAGCATTTTGGCATTGAAGACTTCAGTTTTTAATTTCTTCATTCAGCTCAAACTTCTCTTATTCCTACTGTTGCATATAAAGTTTGTCATCACAAACCACTTTGTTGGTTTTCTTTATTTTGGCTCTCCAAACATATATCTCTTCAAGAGAATCTTCTAATTAAAACTGAAGTTAAACTCTTCCTTATACTTCTCCCTTATCATTGTCGCTTTCTTCCTTTATTTGGGAATTTCTTAAAACTTCCACCATAGAATCTGCTTCATGATCCTTGCAATCCTCCAACTCTTCTGCCTCAGATTCTTCTGAACTTTCATATTCTTTTGAAATTAGATTCTTCTTTTTGATGAAATTTATCTTAGTAATTATCCTTCCTTTCACATTGGATGAATACTTCTTCCAAGGAATTTCATCATCATCATCAAACTTCTTAGGAAATTTTGTTACAAAATGTTCAATCTTTCTACATCGAAAGCATGAAAGTAGAAGTTTACCTTTGAAATTTCCTCTTCTTCTTAGTATATTTGAAGAGAAAAATGAAATGAAATCATCCAAATTTTCTTCCTACTAACTATTTTAAATAGATATCTTCTTCATGTCCTTGAATTCCACTTCTTTAGACTTCCCCTTTTCCACGGCATCATTATCATCATTTCACATTTCATATGCAATAAGAGTACTACGAAAGTTATCCAATGTCAACTCCTTCAAATTTTTATCTTCCATTACAAAAACCTTTGGATTAAACTGAGGAGGAAGTTTTCTCAAGATGCACTTGAAAATATTTATATCTTCAATAATCTCTCTAAGACCGAACATTTCTTCCATGATAACATTCTCCCAATCAAATAATGTACCAACAGACTCATTAGGGGGAATTCTGAGATCCTCATATTTGTTCCATAAAAGCTGTAGCTTTGCTTCTATGAATTTTGAGTCACCCTCATAGATATTTAGTAATTTTTCCCATATATCATGTGATTATTTTCATGACATAACCTTTGTATATATTGTATTTGATAGGGGTCCCCCTAAAGCATTGATTCCTTTAGCACCAGCATCCAATTCTATTTTATCATCTTCTAATAAAGAACCACTATCAATATTGGATGATATTCCATGCATAGATACTATAAATACATCCATTCCTAATGATTGGATATAGATTTTCATCTGATTCTTCCATAATTGAAAATTGTCTCCATCGAAGATCAGAATCCCTTTGTGATTGAGAACCTATATTTCTTCTACAGAGAGAGAACCACTGACTTTAAACTTTTCCCTCTGATACCAATTATTAGCCCAACTAGGTTAAATACCCTAACAGGGGGTGAATCATGGTATGATAGATTAAAACAACTACCCCTTCAGATCATGTTTCATCATTAAAAAAACACTCTTCTCTCTCTTTCTCATAGTAATGTATGAGAGGAAATTAAATCTTGCACAAGAAATAATAATTTTTACTTGGTTCACCCTCACTGGGATACATCCAAGAAAATTACAATGGAAATGTACTGATTATACCAAATCCACTAAGGCTCATTTCCAAGAATGGTGGTTCGGGCTAGATCTCATCTATACCCAGGCTCACTGCCTTTACAAGGTTTAGTGTCAGCTCACTACTTTCCCAAGTGTCCCTCCCTATGTCTCTTTATTTGGATCACTACTGGTGTAAAGGATCATCGTCTTCCTCTTTCTTTTCTCACTACTCTTGGAAGGTATCCACTCATAGTTTATAGACCTATAGGTCCCTTCATTTGCATGAAATCCTACATTCTCAACTGTAGGTAGATGCTTTGTTGAAGTCCCACTTTCACCTATAGATGAATTCCACTTTTCTAAAAACTATTAGTTTGTGGAAATTACTTTTGTGAACTATTTTAGTGTCTTTTTAGGCTTCTTTTAATCCTCTGTAAATAGCCTTGTTTCCTCCGTGAACTATGCTTCGCAAACCACTACTTCCTTTGTAGACACCCTCCGCTTCTGTGTATCATCTATCCTTTTGTGGACCATCTCTCCTTTTGTGAACCACTTCTTCTTATGCAGAACAAACATTCCTCTACATAACCTTTTCCTTTATGAGCTACAAAAATATTCAAAACCATTTCATAGACTATTCCCACAAACTACTTCACTATTCACGGAATTCTCCCTCTCGAACTGCTCTCCTTTGTAGACTCTCTCACAAAATCTTTCGAACTTAGCTGAATTACTCTAAGAGAGGAGATGTTTTATAATAAAGATTAATCTTCATAATTATGGGATTATAATTCCTTATATATGAAATTAAATTCAAAAAATATTCTAATATGTTTTACTTAAAACTTCAATGCGGTACAACCTTCACCAAGAATTGTGCTCCTCCCATGAATCGTTTTTCCTTTCACAGTCCAGGTAGCACTTTTATCCTCTACAACGGCTGATATCTTCCATGAACGACAACCCTTTGTGGCCCCTCAAATATCTACCTTATTTCCGTGAATGACACACCTCCTATAAACCATTTACCTCCTACAAACTTCCATCATCCCGTGAACCATTTTCATCCTACGAATCAGTTTCCCTACGCAGTCTGTGTACCATGCTTCACAATCTGCCTAGCACTGTTATGTAGAAATCCATACTTGTATGATTTCCTTCTTCATTCCTCATTCATCCTTTGTGGTCCACAAACTATTATTCACAGTCCATTTACCGTGAAATCCTTTTAGGGAAACCTTCCTTTTTCAAAAACAAACTCTTGATTTTGAGGCCCAAAATTTTGGAAAATACTGGAAAACTGCGCCACCTTAAAAACCTGCTTCGGTAACATCAACCATACTCATTTGTGGTCATATGGATTTTTCAACAAACACAATCAACCCAAAAACACTAATAGAATTCCTTGAGGAAATTTTTTCCAACAATTTTTATCTTATTATAATAATCATCATTATAAATATTTTACAAGTCTATTATTCTAGCCTTTGGAAAAATTTGTGAAGGGGGGAGGTGGGATGTGGAGAATTCTACACAAATAAATAGTTTAAAAAATGGAGTGCGTGTGGAATTTTTTTTAAAAGGAGTTGGCAGTGGGTCAAAAATGTATAGGTATCAAACAAAAAAACTTTGACAACTTTTGGAAATGGTGGGGGGCCTCCTTGTCTCCCTATCCTACTAGCGGTTCCCCCTCTCCCCGTCCAACGACCCAAGACACTGAGAGCCCCCTCTCTTCCTAAGGCTGATAACTAGGGATGGCACATTTCCCTCTTACTACAGGTAGACCAGCAAGCCAATCGGAGTCCCCTCTTGGTCTAGATCTCATCATCACCTCACTCTCAAGCAGACTCCCTCGACCGCAGATCATCGCTCCAGCCTCCTATTTTCTCTAGCCCTATAGGCTCCTTACACCAGACTCAACCACTACAATCCGCACTTACAGGGGCTCCCTCTTCCATCTGTGGTTGTCCCCTATCATCTATCACCAAAACCACCACTCTCGGGTGACATCTCTTCTCATTGTGGTTTCCTTGCCGACACCCAACAGCAACATTGCTTCTGATCCTAGCCGCCGGCTTGACCAACATTGATTTGTCCAGATCTCAGTCAGATCCCTCTAGTTGGCTCGTTGTTGCTAACCAGGGAGATCATCACTGTCGTTGATGATCCCTAGCACCACCATCCACCATAGATCCATCCACTGCTAGATCTCCACCAGCCATCCTTCCAAGGTCGTTGCAACCCTCAGCTGCGAAGCCCGCTGCCCTCACCTGCCAGAACCACCGGTTGGTCTTCCCTCCACCACACCTCATACCCATCCATGATCTGCCTAGATTAGGCCACTAGCAGAACCTCGCATGTATTTTATGACCCAACCCATCCCTTAATGTCTTTAGGTAGGTCTGCCCGACCCAAAATGGGTCAGAGAGGTCTGTTTGGCCCAGAATGGCCCTGCACGGACTTTGTATGGCCCAAAATGTGTCCGTATTAGTTCGATACAACCTGTAATAGGTCAGAGTGGGGTTTCAAGGCCTGAACAGTTATTTAAGTAATCAAAATTAATTAATTTAATTTTAGCATTAAATAAATTAATTAAAATTAATTTTGGCTTAAGATATAATTTTAATGCCCAGGTAAAATTAATTTAATTTAGATATCAAACTGAATTAATTAATTAATTTTATTTTTGGAATTAAAATTAAATTAATTAAGATACTGAATATAATTAAATTATTTTAATTAAATCAATTCATTTAATTTAATTAAAATATCATCGTACTTTAATTTATTACAATTTAGTTTTTATTACACTGTAATTTTTTTATCAGACGATTGGTCTGGAGCACCGACCTTTGCATGTCTAGTTTATTTAATTAATTATTTAACTGCATGTGATGATTGTAAATAATTAATTATTTTTTGACAGTTTGTGCATCGTCTTATTTTTTCGATCAATATATATAAGGGCATGCACATCCAATTGTATCTATTGTATTTTGTTCCTTTAGTCCCCATCACTCGCGTGCGAGTATAATTGTACATTAGACGATGATGCTTACAACATGGACCCCACCAAGATGAGGTGGTACACCAAATGAAATGTGCACCCCATCAAGACAAGGTAGTACTCTTGATGAGAAGTGGACACACTAGACGGGGGTGAGCTACATCATTAGTCAAGCTACGACTCAAGAATGTTTCCCCTAGGTTGGGTTGGTCCATTGAGTTAAAATGGATCAGCCAGTTTTATATGCTCAAGACCAGATGGGTAGTTTCTTTCCTTCATGCATTTATTTATTATTTTATGAATTTTAGGATAGTAGAAAAATACATAAAATAACAAACAGTAAAATGCATAAAGAAGTGATTGATGTTTTTATATTAATGTTCAGTTATGAGCATGATAACAAAAAATAGAAAAGATTAATAGAAATGGATTACATTCATCGAGAAAAACACATAAAACCCTCAAATAAATATTAAGTCGTTAAATGCCTTCTATCATTTGAATTTGAACAAAAATGAGTGTTCAGGGTGCTCATCAGCCAATGTTGAGGGTGCCTCTTACTACCGAGGATTTCTTATGGGAGTGGTGGGTTGCCATAACTAAAATTTGTAGAAAATAATCATCAAAATCTAGATTGCTACAACTTTATAAGAAATCATTGATTAAATAAAGTTTATAATTTTAGAAGTTGGGGCTTCACTCAAGAGATCAAGGAGTTGTGAGTTAATGTGGTTGGTCTTTCAAATGCATACCTTGAACTCTCTGAGTAGTGGTGTAGCCAAAGCTTGTAGACTATGAGGGCCTCAAGAATCTTTTCCACTAGAATACTCAAGTAGCAAAGTATTCTGATTCTAGTACAATGGGCTCCTAGAATTCAATAAAATTGTTGGAGACATTTAATGACATAATTAATCAATAATGTCTAATTTGATAATCAAGATAAAAAGTACAATCTGTTAGTTTTTATTTTTTTTAGTAAATGGAAAGTGATACCACAAAATATAATGTTATAATTTTATAAAAAGTCAATGTCCTATCCATCATGATATTCTGAAGAGTAGTATAGGTGCATGTGCAGAATGCTATAATATAGAAAATTCAATGTGTTGGTATCCCATATACCTATTAAGGCACCTCAGGATGCGAGGGTATAAAAATGATTACAGGGGACTCATGTAGGATGCATATGATGGTTATTTCATAATTTTTTCATCAACATCCGGTTTTAGTTGTGCTTACAACATAGGGACATAGGTTATTTCACATGTAGTCTCATCTTTGAGAAACTTGTGAGGATAAAGTGAAAAGAGATACGAATGGATGATATTACACTAGTTATGTGTAAATATAAAAGATAGATCATAATATTTCATTACATCCCATTATTATATCTATATCACCCATATACTCCATATTCCTTTAAAATGAAAAAAACAAATGAGATGGAGTAAAAGCTTCATTACCCTTTGGGTATGGTTTTCCAAGTAAATAAGAACATAAAAGAAAGTCTAATCATTAATTATTTTGGTCAATAAGTTGAAAGACAAGTCTTTAAGGCCAATGGAAAGATGGATGCCAAAGGAACCTTCACAATGTCCTTCAAATAGAGGTAATAAATAGGAGGTTATTTTATTCGCATATCATGAAATAAATTTATGGAAGTTTAAATGTAATAATCTGGGGTATTAAATAAAACATGCCTTTCATGTATGTGTATTGAAATATAGTAACCAAGTAAATATATAAACATTACAATAAGTCAAGTGTATTCTCCAAGCATCTAAGAAAGGGTGATTCCTAAGTTAGTGGTGAGAAGCACACAACTTATAATTGCTAAGTGATTGATTTTAATTGAATTTTTATTGATTATAACCAAAAAAATTATCTTACATTTCCTTTGGACATAAGGAGACATTATTTCAGTTTAGGAATCAATGTTGTTTTTGGTGTTTAATACTCAAAAAATAGTTTAGTGGTACGTGAATCATTGACAATACTTGATGAATATAAAATGTAATAATTATATACTCAGTTGTGGAAAGATAAATCTTTGTCAAGTAAAACTAAAGGTGGATGTCAAGGATATAACCAGTATGGTATTTAGACTCAGTGGAGCTAAACACCTTAGGTATTATCAACATATATACTTATTTAGTTTTGGAAAAATAAACCTTTAGAAATAAAGGTAAGCTACAAAGATTTCAAAATTAGTTTATCAAGAGAGAATGAACCATTTCAAGGGTAACCCAGTGGTAAATATACTTCATAATATTCCATTAAGTCTTTAAGGAATGGTAAAGTTAGGTATTTTATATGCATGGTCAAAAGATATAAGATGATTTAGGATGGAACACCGAAGAATATCCTAACCAAAAATTTATCAATCAATATAATGTAGCATGGAGTAATTCCTAAATACACATTACCTTATCCACATCATGGAAATGATTTTTATAAGGAGGATTGGTGATTATTCTTACATGTTAACATTGATTAATAAAATCTATCATAGAGAAATTCCTAAATTCACATTTTATACATCAGATTTGTGATGTAAGTAGTATCAATGTTGCAACTTGTAGAAACTTACATTATATTTCAAGACGTGCTTTGAAAATAACAGTGATGTATCATAACCATATGCCAACTATCATGACAAATGGATATCATAAAATTTGTATCATAAACAAACTTGCATCAAGAAAAACACAAAGTGAATCTAAATAAGTATCCTAAAAGTTTCTTTGGATATTATAGAAATCCCTATGATGAAAAATAGATTGTAAAAGTTAATGACTATATTTCTATATAAGGGTGAACATCTCTACATGAGATAGTGGGAGCAAGATTGACTTGGGTTGAGTCAATGTTAGAGATGCACAAAAATTTGGCATGGGAAGAAGTTCTACATGATATCATAGAATAGAACTGTTCCAGAGACACATACTATGTAGGAAGGTTAAAACCATAGTGATGGTTTTATATTCACCACAACTGGTGATAAATTCTACATTAAGAATAATAATTCCTACAAGTAGGCAGTATATGGAAATCAGCTAAGATTGACAAGGTCAATTAAAATTCAATAATGGATTCCATGTATCAAAGTGAAAAGGGGCTTATTATTTTGAATATTTTGGTGGGTATTCAAGTGATATGACACATGGATGGTACAAGTGTGGTACCAAATAAGGCTTGATTGGTTAAACCAGGTTGTTTTTCCTAAATCCATTAGAATTTTACTTGTCATAGATTTAAATATATGATCATATTATTGATCATAAGATTTCAAAACCACAAATCATGGAAGGTGTCTATATGACATAACCAGAAACGGATTGTGACATTATAGAATGCCAATAGATTTGCAAGTTACTGAAATTTAGTTTATAATTAAAGTAAGCAACAAGATCATGTAATATTCATTTGGAATGAATCTTTTCCATGTTTCTACCATAGGTTAGTGGGAGCACCATTGTTTACAAGTGAAATATGTTTGGTAACATATGGAAAATAGTTATTAGTCTTACAGTTAGTTAAGACCAGGATGAAAGTAATTCTATAGTGATTGACTTAAAGTAGAGACTTTGGTTCTAGGTAATGGGAACTACTGAGATAGATTTAATGACTACTTGGACCAAGTCAATCATACATATGGTGACATAATGTAACACCCCGAGCTTCCACGATACGTTTCTCATTCAATAATGCAATAGATTGCATTGTACGCAACTTCGAGTTCTAAAACACCGCGACTAATCAAAGTAGCCGTTATGAATAGTAATAACCACTTTTTAAAATTATAGAAATTTTATATTTCAAAATGGACTTCATTTTTGTATTCTTAATATCAAAATTATCCAAAGTTGAATTTTTTGTAATTTTCTGAGAACTTCCAATTTTTTATGAATAGTGAAAAATACTTAAAAACAACTTTTTTAATCAAAGTATTTTATAGTGATAAATTGTAGTATTGAGTGGTTTTAAAGTATAATTAGAATATATTTTTACTATTTTATCCAATGGTGGTCATTAGAATTAATTTCACTTTAAAATTGGACATAAACAATTGCCAATCTTTTGATATAAATTGTTTCTTAAAAACACGCTATTTGTTGTGACAGCGGGAATTAATTATAAAATTAATTAATGCAACTTATATTTTTGGAATTTTGTAAAATAGAAATCATTTTTTAATTCAGAATATCAATTATAGCTTAGGGTGAAATTTTGGCATTGTTCTGAAAAACTTCAATTTTTGATGAATAGTGAAACCACTAAGTGGTAGTTAAATAACTGATTTTTCGTTTAAATGAAATATTACCACTTCTGTGATTTGATTTTCAAAAATCCGACATACATGGTTGTCATTAAGAAGTAAAATTTGGTTCAATGAGATTAAAATAATTTGTTGGTGAATAGTAACTTTAAGTTCTTAATCGCGATTAGAGGTAATTAGTGTAGTTTAAGGTAAAAATAATGTTTTAATAATATGAGATGAGCTTGACACTTGTCCTAATCCTATTGTATGAGTCATGGCCGACCAAGACAACCCATGGGTCAACTTGGGGACCCCATGGAGCCACTTTGTTTGGAAAATGACATTAATATATATTTATTTAATGTTAAAATTAAATTGACACAAACATGAGTTGTTTTACTAAAATAGTTTTTAAGTGGGGTTATACAAGTCATATTTTTCACTATAAATAGTCATTGGAAATATAAAAAGATTTCCTACATCATATTATTTTTTTTATAATTTTTAGACATTAAATAAATTAAATTATTTATGACATCATGATGATGCAGCGATGACCTCATTATTTAACGATTTAAATAAAATGAGAAGATAATGAAAAATCCAAGGCTTACACATGTCCAAAGCCTATTGGATGAGGATATTTCAAACCCTTATCACCTTATACACTAATTATATAAGTTTGGGACCTTTAGAATCCGAAAAGCATTATATAATAATGTAACATTTCAATCTTTCCAAAAGAGCCCCTCCTCTCCACTTATAAAAGGCCCCCACCACTCCCACCTTATTCACACTTTCAAGCCTTTTGGTTCAGCCAAACTCTGCCCAAATACTCTCCCAACTTCCCTCCCTTACTCCTAGAAGCCTCACTTTGGGCAGAATACTTCCCAAGGAAGCCTTTGGCTCAAATCAAAAGAGTTACCCGGTTTAAAGGTAATGTCTTCTCTTATGTTATTTTGTTTTATTTTTCTTCTCCAACCCCTTAAACTCTTTTTATTCATTTCTTTTGTAACAACACCAGTATACTAAATATACTAGGATGTTGTTATAAGAATGATTCGATCTACACTTACACACACTTACATCAGATGTTTAAAGAACATACGGTTTCTGTGGATGGCGAATTTCTGCCTCACGAAATGATGATTGTTCAACACTCATATAACACCTTCAAAGGTGGCCATTAAGATGTCACTATATTTATATATGATATATAATGTGTTTATGTTTTACTTATGCTTATGTATTTCTCATTTATGGCATACTTTATTATTTCCATTATGGGTAAACGCGATAATTTCATTTTAGGAAGTGCGGACTACCGCCCCCTCAAAGTGATTTGAATCGTTAATGCCATATGTGGGATATATAAAGGATGGAGTAAATGGTATTATAAACTATATTATACTGGAAATATATTATAACTTTATATAATTATGATTTCATTCCATTAAATACGAAATAGAAATGAAAGTAGCGTTCATGCGTACGTACGGCTTACCGTCTCCATGAACGGTGCATTTCATTTCTTACCCCTAAATGTTACGTAATATTATGAATGAATTTATATACTGGATATATATGATATATATGATATCTACATCATGAATATAATTCTAGATATAATGGATATTTCACCACATGAACAACTTGTAATTATAAGAAGTTTATTTTTGACTCAAGTACCAAAGATCGACAAAACGACCGTTATTAACTTAAATAATTACATAATGTTCATAACATGGTAATAGGTGATATAAAAGGAATAATTAACATGAAAAAGGTTCTTAATTAAATATAAATTAACTCTAGTTTATTATTCAGGAGGTTAAAGAACGGTCGAGTCAGGACAAGACGCAAGGTAAGGGAACTTCTTAACCCAACTTCCATTCTTTGGGTTAATCTCCTACTTTCAAATTATGCCATGATATTATTATGTCCTATTTTGTATTTTTACGTTATTTATTTGTACCTATAGTGAATACACATAATAGATATATTTTATTTTAAAAATGATCTTTTAAGGACTTCCTCTCAATCTCCTTTCATTGAGGCATATTTGGTTTTATACACAATTTTCTTTTATACGGTGTATAAACCCCTTTGACTTTTACATTTATTCAAAAGGAATCTTTTTTATACGAAGCGTTTTACTAAACGACAAAAACGGAATGTTTTTCTTTCCTTACATATGCGGCGACAATGACTTCTCTGCCGCCATGACCATTATTTGAGTTTCATCTTCCTCTACAATCCATCACTTTTTTTTAACGAAAAATAAATACAAAGTTTTAACTTTCTTTTATTTTGGTATTGAAAATGTTTTTGAAAGCGTTTTTATTATATCAATGTGTTGTATTGATATCTTGTGATTGAAATGTGGAAATCTTATGTTTCCTTTATGCATGTTTTATGTGATACGATTATGTTATGGTTTATGATATGTTTAAACCTATTCATATGAGGAATGTATTGGACTTAATAAGTGACGGGTGGAGCCCGCTATAGCTCCTCAATGCATCGGTAGGTCTCATGAGACAACTAGACGTGGAATTGGCCGAGGCCCTTTCCCAATTTGATTTATGGTTTTGGCCGAGGCCTTAATCATTTTAGACGTCTTGGCCGAGGCCTTGACAAAATGTTTCAGAATGTCTGGCATTATACATTCCCTCATTATGAAAGTGGTTATTGATATTGCATGTGATTATTCGACCAGTAGAATATCCATGTGAAGAAGTGAATGGAATTATCTCATTTTAATTTTGCCATATTATGTTGATGTTCAAGTTTAAAAGGCTTTTGTTTTAGTTATACATTGCCTTAAATTTTTATGTTTATTTATGAAAGCTTCTGCAATATTGTTATCCTTACTAAGCATCTGAGCTCACCCCTTTCAATGTTTTAATATTCTCCAGGATGTGAAGAAGTATTTTAGGAATGACCTGCAGGGATAGTCAGAAGAGGATATGAGTTTTTACTATGAAGACTTTGTTATTAGTTTTTCACTTTATGATGTAATGTAAGACTTATGAATGTATCTAGTGTTTCCAAGGCTACTAAACTAATCGGTCTTTCGAGACTTGATCTTTTGTGATCATGCCAATGTTACGAATTAATGCACCGACTCTGGGTAGCTGGGGTCGGGGCGTTACAGTTGGTATCAGAGGCAGTTTAGTACTAACCTTGGAAGCTATATTTAGATAAACTCTGATTAGAGCACATAGCCCGAAGATAGACTTTAAGGATTAGTATAGAAGAAATTCCTATAATTTTGGTATTATAGAGATTTTGTGAGTTTTCTGAGCAGTACGTCCCTGTCTGGATACGAGCAAGTAGAGGCGGCTCTGGCACAGATGTACCTAGGGGTAAAACCCGAAAACACCGCTTTGAGCTAGACTCAAATGGTAACTGGTGCTCGACAACGGGCCTTGCTGCACTCTTGGTTACGACACTCTCGGGGGATATGCTTTGGATAATTCTCATTTTCTTTATAAACCACTATGAAGGGTTATGAGTATATACTTCCTCAAAGAAAACATTTTTATGGATTATATCCATAAATAGTTCAATTTATATTAAGTATCTTACAAGTATGGAATTGTGTATTTTGATTTATAAACTAATATAGTTTATGCCATTGTTTAGAAATGGCGCCTAGTGGAAGGAATGGAAACCGTATCAATGCACGCACTCCGTGTAGGGATTGCCCTCCTGCTCAAGATAATTATTGTGGAGCTGGAGATACAACTGGTGCTGATCAACTGATTACCATTCTGGGACAACTCAATCAGGTTATGAATAATAACCTTACTCGTATGGAGCACCCTGATCCGCAACGTGGAGGATCAATGTTAGACCGCTTCATGAGGCAGTAACCACCAACCTTCAATGGGAGTACAAATCCTATAGTAGCTGAGCAATGGATAAATTCCTTAGAGAAAATATTCCATGCCTTGGGGGGTAGTGATAGGGAGAAGGTTGTCATGGCAGTTTACCGCCTCACTAGAGATGTCGATCAGTGGTGGTTGCTGATTCAAAACACAAAGGAAGATGATGACGTATCGAATATGGAATGGAGGGAGTTCAAAGAGCTTTTCTTAGAAAAATACTTTCCTCGTGACCATCGAGCAGATATGAAAAGATAATTTCTGAGTCTGAGGCAGAAGGAGGATGAGAATGTCGCAAAGTATGAGGCTAACTTTACAAGGTTAGTGAGGCATGCTTCCGATTATATATGTAACCCAATGAGTAAGATTGATAGTTTCTTTGATGGGTTAAAACCATTTCTCCGTTGAGCTTTAGTATCACAATCCTTCTCATCATACGAAGATATTGTCTCGTGTGCTATCAAGACAGAAAAGGAATTCTCTAAGTCTTATGACAACAAAGTAAAGCAAGAGAAGAAGAGAACGGTGGAACAAGAGACAGATAAAGGGAAAAAGGGAAAGAAGGATTTTCCATTATGTGATAATTGTGGGAAGAATCACCCTGGTACGTGCCTAAAAGGAATGGGAGTTTGTTATAAATGTGGAGAAAAGGGTCACCAGGCTCGTGATTGCAAGGGAAAGAAAGAGGCTGTCAAAGTTGAATGCTACAATTGTAGGGAAATGGGGCATTATGCAAATGAATGTCCTAAGCGTCAAGGAAACTTACCTCAGAAAAGGCCAAGGGATCAAGGCCAATCTTATGATGTGACTACAGTTGAAGCGAAATAATTGATGTATTGGTGCTTTTGGACTCAAGGATTATATTCTGGTTATAAGAATAATGTGATATATATATATGGATTGTACTGCAGTACTTTTTTATTTCAGTAAGGTTTTAATATGATTAAGGTAATCATATTTTTAGTATGTGATAATAAGAGAAACTTTTCTTTGTTTGGGGAATCTGATGTTACAATTGATTTTGGAATTAAGAGACCTTTTAGAGAAAGTCTGGACAGAGGTATTTTGGATAACTATAAAGGTTGGAGTGGATTAAGTTGATCCTTGGATAGTATTGTTTAAGGTTAAATCATTTCTGAAGATTATTTTTGGAATATTATAATACTATAGTTTTAGGAAAAGGACAACCTGCAGGGTGGGGAATAACCCGTCGCGTCGGACAAAGCTGCAGGAATCGAACCCACAACCATAGTGCGACAAGCCTTTATTTCCTACCACTAGCCTACAGGAAGTCCCTGGTTATTACAAAATAGTTTTACTAATCTAAATGGTATGTGTTAACATTTGGAACCTTATACAATTAGGATAAATAGAATATTTTTGAGTTCCGTTACCATTTGGAGTAAAAGTTGGGTTTGTGGTAAAAATTTATTAACGAATGAAAGTATACATAACAAGTATGTATATTCCCTTACGTTCTTAGTAAATCTCCTAAATAAATTCCTCAACATTATAAAAGGTAACTTAAAACAAAAATGTTGTCGGTTAACTTTTCCAACTGGGGATTCAATGACCGTTTAACCAATCACAAGTTTGTGATTTTCTTGTGGTTAAACTTTCTCCTAATCCTGTTTTCTATAACTCTCCATCAGACCTTGATGGTTTGTTTCTCCTCCATATCCATATTTTCATAGAATCCTAGAATGGGCTATATCGGGTGACCTTTGTACTTATCTCGCTTTCTTTTAATGTTATATATTTATTAACCTTATTTTCGATGTGGGTTTTCCTCAAAGGTATTTTCTATTTTCAACCTTTTATTTACAAAGAAAAATTTCAAATTGCGAGGACACAATTTATTGAAGGAGGGGAGAATGTAACACCCCGAGCTTCCACGATACGTTTCTCATTCAATAATGCAATAGCTTGCATTGTACGCAACTTCGAGTTCTAAAACACCGCGACTAATAAAAGTAGCCGTTATGAATAGTAATAACCACTTTTTAAAATTATAGAAATTTTATATTTCAAAATGGACTTCATTTTTGTATTCGTAATATCAAAATTATCCAAAGTTGAATTTTTTGTAATTTTCTGAGAACTTCCAATTTTTTATGAATAGTGAAAAATACTTAAAAACAACTTTTTTAATCAAAGTATTTTATAGTGATAAATTGTAGTATTGAGTGTTTTTAAATTATAATTAGAATATATTTTTACTATTTTATCCAATGGTGGTCATTAGAATTAATTTCACTTTAAAATTGGACATAAACAATTGCCAATCTTTTGATATAAATTGTTTCTTAAAAACACGCTATTTGTTGTGACAGTGGGAATTAATTATAAAATTAATTAATTAAACTTATATGTTTGGAATTTTGTAAAATAGACATCATTTTTTAATTCAGAATATCAATTATAGCTTAGGGTTAAATTTTGGCATTGTTCTGAAAAACTTCAATTTTTGATGAATAGTGAAACCACTAAGTGGTAGTTAAATAACTGATTTTTCGTTTAAATGAAATATTATCACTTCTGTGATTTGATTTTCAAAAATCCGACATACATGGTTGTCATTAAGAAGTAAAATTTGGTTCAATGAGATTAAAATAATTTGTTGGTGAATAGTAACTTTAAGTTCTTAATCGCGATTAGAGGTAATTAGTGTAGTTTAAGGTAAAAATAATGTTTTAATAATATGAGATGAGCTTGACACTTGTCCTACTCCTATTAGATGAGTCATGGCCGACCAAGACAACCCATGGGTCAACTTGGGGACCCCATGGAGCCACTTTGTTTGGAAAATGACATTAATATATATTTATTTAATGTTAAAATTAAATTGACACAAACATGAGTTGTTTTACTAAAACAGTTTTTAAGTGGGGTTATACGAGTCATATTTTTGACTATAAATAGTCATTCTAAATCTAAAAATATTTTCTACATCATAGTATTTTTTTTATAATTTTTAGACATTAAATAAATTAAATTATTTATGACATCATGATGATGCAGCGATGACCTCATTATTTAAAGATTTAAATAAAATGAGAAGATAATGAAAAATCCAAGGCTTAAACATGTCCAAAGCCTATTGGATGAGGATATTTCAAACCCTTATCACCTTATACACGAATTATATAAGTTTGAGACCTTTATAATCCGAAAAGCATTATATAATAATGTAACATTTCAATCTTTCCAAAAGAGCCCCTCCTCTCCACTTATAAAAGGCCCCCACCACTCCCACCTTATTCACACTTTCAAGCCTTTTGGTTCGGCCAAACTCTGCCCAAATACTCTCCCAACTTCCCTCCATTACTCATAGAAGCCTCACTTTGGGCAGAATACTTCCCAAGGAAGCCTTTGGCTCAAATCAAAAGAGTTACCCGGTTTAAAGGTAATGTCTTCTCTTATGTTATTTTGTTTTATTTTTCTTCTCCAACCCCTTAAACTCTTTTTATTAATTTCTTTTGTAACAACACTAGTATCCTCAATATACTAGGATGTTGTTATAAGAAGGATTCTATCTACACTTACACACACTTACATCTGATGTTTAAAGAACATACGGTTTCTGTGGATGGCGAATTTCTGCCTCACGAAATGATGATTGTTCAACACTCATATAACACCTTCAAAGGTGGCCATTAAGATGTCACTATATTTATATATGATATATAATGTTTTTATGTTTTACTTATGCTTATGTATTTCTCATTTATGGCATACTTTATTATTTCCATAATGGGTAAACGCGATAATTTCATTTTAGGAAGTGCGGACTACCGCCCCCTCAAAGTGATTTGAATCGTTAATGCCATATGTGGGATGTATAAAGGATGGATTAAATGGTATTATACACTATATTATACTGGAACTATATTATACCTTTATATAATTATGATTTCATTCCATTAAATACGAAATAGAAATGAAAGTAGCGTTCATGCGTACGTACGGCTTACCGTCTCCATGAACGGTGCATTTCATTTCTTACCCCTAAATGTTACGTAATATTATGAATGAATGTATATACTGGATATATATGATATATATGATATCTACATCATGAATATAATTCTAGATATAATGGATATTTCACCACATGAACAACTTGTAATTATAAGAAGTTTATTTTTGACTCAAGTACCAAAGATCGACAAAACGACCGTTATTAACTTAAATAATTACATAATGTTCATAACATGGTAATAGGTGATATAAAAGGAATAATTAAAATTCAAAAGGTTCTTAATTTAATAGAAATTAACTCTAGTTTATTATTCAGGAGGTTAAAGAACGGTCGAGTCAGGACAAGACGCAAGGTAAGGGAACTTCTTAACCCAACTTCCATTCTTTGGGTTAATCTCCTACTTTCAAATTATGTCATGGTATTATTATGTCCTATTTTTTATTTTTACGTTATTTATGTGTACCTATAGTGAATACACATAATAGATATATTTTGTTTTAAAAATGATCTTTTAAGGACTTCCTCTCAATCTCCTTTCATTGAGGCATATTTGGTTTTATACACAATTTTCTTTTATACGGTGTATAAACCCCTTTGACTTTTACATTTATTCAAAAGGAATCTTTTTTATACGAAGCGTTTTACTAAACGACAAAAACGGAATGTTTTTCTTTCCTTACATATGCGGCGACAATGACTTCTCTGCCTCCATGACCATTATTTGAGTTTCATCTTCCTCTACAAGCCATCACTTTTTTTTAATGAAAAATAAATACAAAGTTTTAACTTTCTTTTATTTTGGTATTGAAAATGGTTTTGAAAGCGTTTTTATTATATCAATGTGTTGTATTGATATCTTGTGATTGAAATTTGGAAATGTTATGTTTCCTTTATGCATGTTTTATGTGATACGATTATGTTATGGTTTATGATATGTTTAAACCTATTCATATGAGGAATGTATTGGACTTAATAAGTGACGGGTGGAGCCCGCTATAGCTCCTCGATGCATTGGTAGGTCTCATGAGACAAATAGACGTGGAATTGGCCGAGGCCCTTTCCCAATTTGATTTATGGTTTTGGCCGAGGCCTTAATCATTTTAGACGTCTTGGCCGAGGCCTTGACAAACTGTTTCAGAATGTCTGGCATTATACATTCCCTCATTATGAAAGTGGTTATTGATATTGCATGTGATTATTCGACCAGTAGAATATCCATGTGAAGAAGTGAATGGAATTATCTCATTTTACTTTTGTCATATTATGTTGATGTTCAAGTTTAAAAGGCTTTTGTTTTAGTTATACATTGCCTTAAATTTTTATGTTTATTTATGAAAGCTTCTGCAATATTGTTATCCTTACTAAGCATCTGAGCTCACCCCTTTCAATGTTTTAATATTCTCCAGGATGTGAAGAAGTATTTTAGGAATGACCTGCAGGGATAGTCAGAAGAGGATATGAGTTTGTACAATGAAGACTTTGTTATTAGTTTTTCACTTTATGATGTAATGTAAGACTTATGAATGTATCTAGTGTTTCCAAGGCTACTAAACTAATCGGTCTTTCGAGACTTGATCTTTTGTGATCATGCCAATGTTACGAATTAATGCACCGACTCTGGGTAGCTGGGGTCGGGGCGTTACAGTTGGTATCAGAGGCAGTTTAGTACTAACCATGGAAGCTAGATTTAGATAAACTCTGATTAGAGCACATAGCCCGAAGATAGACTTTAAGGATTAGTATAGAAGAACTTCCTATAATTTTGGTATTATAAAGATTTTGTGAGTTTTCTGAGCAGTACGTCCCTGTCTGGATACGAGCAAGTAGAGGCGGCTCTGGAATAGATGTACCTAGGGGTAAAACCCGAAAACACCGCTTTGAGCTAGACTCAAATGGGAACTGGTGCTCGACAACGGGCTTTGCTGCACTCTTGGTTACGACACTCTCGGGGGATATGCTTTGGATAATTCTCATTTTCTTTATAAACCACTATGAAGGGTTATGAGTATATACTTCCTCAAAGAAAACATTTTTATGGATTATATCCATAAATAGTTCAATTTATATTAAGTATCTTACAAGTATGGAATTATGTATTTTGATTTATAAACTAATATAGTTTATGTCATTGTTTAGAAATGGCGCCTAGTGGAAGGAATGGAAACCGTATCAATGCACGCACTCCGTGTAGGGATTGCCCTCCTGCTCAAGATAATTATTGTGGAGCTGGAGATACAACTGGTGCTGATCAACTTATTACCATTCTGGGACAACTCACTCAGGTTATGAATAATAACCTTACTCGTATGGAGCACCCTGATCCGCAACGTGGAGGATCAATGTTAGACCGCTTCATGAGGCAGAAAACACCAACCTTCAATGAGAGTACAAATCCTATAGTAGCTGAGCAATGGATAAATTCCTTAGAGAAAATATTCCATGCCTTGGGGGGTAGTGATAGGGAGAAGGTTGTCATGGCAGTTTACCGCCTCACTGGAGATGCCGATCAGTGGTGGTTGCTGATTCAAAACACAAAGGAAGATGATGACGTATCGAATATGGAATGGAGGGAGTTCAAAGAGCTTTTCTTAGAAAAATACTTTCCTCGTGACCATCGAGCAGATATGGAAAGGCAATTTCTGAGTCTGAGGCAGAAGGAGGATGAGAATGTCGCAAAGTATGAGGCTAACTTTACAAGGTTAGCGAGGCATGCTTCCGATTATATATGTAACCCAAGGAGTAAGATTGATCGTTTCTTTGATGGGTTAAAACCATTTCTCCGTCGAGCTTTAGTATAACAATCCTTCTCATCATACGAAGATATTGTCTCGTGTGCTATCAAGACAGAAAAGAAATTCTCTAAGTCTTATGACAACAAAGTAAAGCAAGAGAAGAAGAGAACGGTGGAACAAGAGACAGATAAAGGGGAAAAGGGAAAGAAGGATTTTCCATTATGTGATAATTGTGGGAAGAATCACCCTGGTACGTGCCTAAAAGGAATGAGAGTTTGTTATAAATGTGGAGAAAAGGGTCACCAGGCTCGTGATTGCAAGGGAAAGAAAGAGGCTGTCAAAGTTGAATGCTACAATTGTAGGGAAATGGGGCATTATGCAAATGAATGTCCTAAGCGTCAAGGAAACTTACCTCAGAAAAGGCCAAGGGATCAAGGCCAATCTTATGATGTGACTACAGTTGAAGCGAAATAATTAATGTATTGGTGCTTTTGGACTCAAGGATTATATTCTGGTTATAAGAATAATGTGATATATATATATGGATTGTACTGCAGTAATTTTTGATTTCAGTAAGGTTTTAATATGATTAAGGTAATCATATTTTTAGTATGTGATAATAAGAGAAACTTTTCTTTGTTTGGGGAATCTGATGTTACAATTGATTTTGTAATTAAGAGACCTTTTAGAGAAAGTCTGGACAGAGGTATTTTGGATAACTATAAAGGTTGGAGTGGATTAAGTTGATCCTTGGATAGTATTGTTTAAGGTTAAAGCATTTATGAAGATTATTTTTGGAATATTATAATACTATAGTTTTAGGAAAAGGAAAACCTGCAGGGTGGGGAATAACCCGTCGCGTCGGACAAAGCTGCAGGAATCGAACCCACAACCATAGTGCGACAAGCCTTTATTTCCTACCACTAGCCTACAGGAATTCCCTGGTTATTACAAAATAGTTTTACTAATCTAAATGGTATGTGTTAACATTTGGAACCTTATACAATTAGGATAAATAGAATATTTTTGAGTTCCGTTACCATTTGGAGTAAAAGTTGGGTTTGTGGTAAAAATTTATTAACGAATGAAAGTATACATAAAAAGTATGTATATTCCCTTACGTTCTTAGTAAATATCCTAAATAAATTCCTCAACATTATAAAAGGTAACTTAAAACAAAAATGTTGTCGGTTAACTTTTCCAACTGGGGATTCAATGACCGTTTAACCAATCACAAGTTTGTGATTTTCTTGTGGTTAAACTTTCTCCTAATCCTGTTTTCTATAACTCTCCATCAGACCTTGATGGTTTGTTTCTCCTCCATATCCATATTTTCATAGAATCCTAGAATGGGCTATATCGGGTGACCTTTGTACTTATCTCGCTTTCTTTTAATGTTATATATTTATTAACCTTATTTCCGATGTGGGTTTTCCTCAAAGGTATTTTCTATTTTCAACCTTTTATTTACAAAGAAAAATTTCAAATTGCGAGGACACAATTTATTGAAGGAGGGGAGAATGTAACACCCCGAGCTTCCACGATACGTTTCTCATTCAATAATGCAATAGCTTGCATTGTACGCAACTTCGAGTTCTAAAACACCGCGACTAATCAAAGTAGCCGTTATGAATAGTAATAACCAATTTTTAAAATTATAGAAATTTTATATTTCAAAATGGACTTCATTTTTGTATTCGTAATATCAAAATTATCCAAAGTTGAATTTTTTGTAATTTTCTGAGAACTTCCAATTTTTTATGAATAGTGAAAAATACTTAAAAACAAATTTTTTAATCAAAGTATTTTATAGTGATAAATTGTAGTATTGAGTGGTTTTAAAGTATAATTAGAATATATTTTTACTATTTTATCCAATGGTGGTCATTAGAATTAATTTCACTTTAAAATTGGACATAAACAATTGCCAATCTTTTGATATAAATTGTTTCTTAAAAACACGCTATTTGTTGTGACAGCGGGAATTAATTATAAAATTAATTAATGCAACTTATATGTTTGGAATTTTGTAAAATAGACATCATTTTTTAATTCAGAATATCAATTATAGCTTAGGGTGAAATTTTGGCATTGTTCTGAAAAACATCAATTTTTGATGAATAGTGAAACCACTAAGTGGTAGTTAAATAACTGATTTTTCGTTTAAATGAAATATTACCACTTCTGTGATTTGATTTTCAAAAATCCGACATACATGGTTGTCATTAAGAAGTAAAATGTGGTTCAATGAGATTAAAATAATTTTTTGGCGAATAGTAACTTTTAAGTTCTTAATCGCGATTAGAGGTAATTAGTGTAGTTTAAGGTAAAAATAATGTTTTAATAATATGAGATGAGCTTGACATTTGTCCTAATCCTATTGTATGAGTCATGGCCGACCAAGACAACCCATGGGTCAACTTGGGGACCCCATGGAGCCACTTTGTTTGGAAAATGACATTAATATATATTTATTTAATGTTAAAATTAAATTGACACAAACATGAGTTGTTTTACTAAAACAGTTTTTAAGTGGGGTTATACAAGTCATATTTTTTACTATAAATTGTCATTGGAAAGATAAAAAGATTTCCTACATCATAGTATTTTTTTTATAATTTTTAGACATTAAATAAATTAAATTATTTATGACATCATGATGACGCAGCGATGACCTCATTATTTAACGATTTAAATAAAATGAAAAGATAATGAAAAATCCAAGGCTTACACATGTCCAAAGCCTATTGGATGAGGATATTTCGAACCCTTATCACCTTATCCACGAATTATATAAGTTTGGGACCTTTAGAATCCTAAAAGCATTATATAATAATGTAACATTTCAATCTTTCCAAAAGAGCCCCTCCTCTCCACTTATAAAAGGCCCCCACCACTCCCACCTTATTCACACTTTCAAGCCTTTTGGTTCGGCCAAACTCTGCCCAAATACTCTCCCAAATTCCCTCCCTTACTCCTAGAAGCCTCACTTTGGGCAGAATACTTCCCAAGGAAGCCTTTGCCTCAAATCAAAAGAGTTACCCGGTTTAAAGGTAATGTCTTCTCTTATGTTATTTTGTTTTATTTTTCTTCTCCAACCCCTTAAAATATTTTTATTCATTTCTTTTGTAACAACACCAGTATCCTCAATATACTAGGATTTTTTTATAAGAAGTATTCTATCTACACTTACACACACTTACATCTGATGGTTAAAGAACATACGGTTTCTGTGGATGGCGAATTTCTGCCTCACGAAACGATGATTGTTCAACACTCATATAACACCTTCAAAGGTGGCCATTAAGATGTCACTATATTTATATATGATATATAATGTGTTTATGTTTTACTTATGATTATGTATTTCTCATTTATGGCATACTTTATGATTTCCATTATGGGTAAACGCGATAATTTAATTTTAGGAAGTGCGGACTACCGCCCCCTCAAAGTGATTTGAATCATTAATGCCATATGTGGGATGTATAAAGGATGGATTAAATGGTATTATACACTATATTATACTGGAACTATATTATACCTTTATATAATTATGATTTCATTCCATTAAATACAAAATAGAAATGAAAGTAGCGTTCATGCGTACGTACGGCTTACCGTCTCCATGAACGGTGCATTTCATTTCTTACCCCTAAATGTTACGTAATATTATGAATGAATGTATATACTGGATATATATGATATCTACATCATGAATATAATTCTATATATAATGGATATTTCACCACATGAACAACTTGTAATTATAAGAAGTTTATTTTTGACTCAAGTACCAAAGATCGACAAAACGACCGTTATTAACTTAAATAATTACATAATGTTCATAACATGGTAATAGGTGATATAAAAGGAATAATGAACATGAAAAAGGTTCTTAATTCAATAGAAATTAACTCTAGTTTATTATTCAGGAGGTTAAAGAACGGTCGAGTCAGGACAAGACGCAAGGTAAGGGAACTTCTTAACCCAACTTCCATTCTTTGGGTTAATCTCCTACTTTCAAATTATGTCATGATATTATTATGTCCTATTTTGTATTTTTACGTTCTTTATGTGTACCTATAGTGAATACACATAATAGATATATTTTATTTTAAAAATGATCTTTTAAGGACTTCCTCTCAATCTCCTTTCATTGAGGCATATTTGGTTTTATACACAATTTTCTTTTATACGGTGTATAAACCCCTTTGACTTTTACATTTATTCAAAAGGAATCTTTTTTATACGAAGCGTTTTACTAAACGACAAAAACGGAATGTTTTTCTTTACTTACATATGCGGCGACAATGACTTCTCCGCCGCCATGACCATTATTTGAGTTTCATCTTCCTCTACAAGCCATCACTTTTTTTAATGAAAAATAAATACAAAGTTTTAACTTTCTTTTATTTTGGTATTGAAAATGGTTTTTAAAGCGTTTTTATTATATCAATGTGTTGTATTGATATCTTGTGATTGAAATGTGGAAATGTTATGTTTCCTTTATGCATGTTTTATGTGATACGATTATGTTATGGTTTATGATATGTTTAAACCTATTCATATGAGGAATGTATTGGACTTAATAAGTGACGGGTGGAGCCCGCTATAGCTCCCCGATGCATCGGTAGGTCTCATGAGACAACTAGATGTGGAATTGGCCGAGGCCCTTTCCCAATTTGATTTATGGTTTTGGCCGAGGCCTTAATCATTTTAGACGTCTTGGCCGAGGCCTTGACAAAATGTTTCAGAATGTCTGGCATTATACATTCCCTCATTATAAAAGTGGTTATTGATATTGCATGTGATTATTCGACCAGTAGAATATCCATGTGAAGAAGTGAATGGAATTATCTCATTTTACTTTTGTCATATTATGTTGATGTTCAAGTTTAAAAGGCTTTTGTTTTAGTTATACATTGCCTTAAATTTTTATGTTTATTTATGAAAGCTTCCGCAATATTGTTATCCTTACTGAGCATCTGAGCTCACCCCTTTCAATGTTTTAATATTCTCCAGGATGTGAAGAAGTATTTTAGGAATGACCTGCAGGGATAGTCAGAAGAGGATATGAGTTTGTACTATGAAGACTTTATTATTAGTTTTTCACTTTATGATGTAATGTAAGACTTATGAATGTATCTAGTGTTTCCAAGGCTACTAAACTAATCGGTCTTTCGAGACTTGATCTTTTGTGATCATGCCAATGTTACGAAGTAATGCACCGACTCTGGGTAGCTGGGGTCGGGGCGTTACACATAATATTGAAGAATACAAGTTGGAATGATTTGAGAGAGAATTGTTACTAGTGTCACATGGAATATATCTCTCCAAGAATACATGCATAGGCATAGTAAGAGATTAATGTGGTGAGTTGAATTGAATACACTTCTGCATTTGATCAATCATGTATGCTATGATATGTAAAAGATCTAGTATTTCCAAGATATACTTTATAGTAGGCAAATATCTGTTATATCCAAGAGAACTATAAGTTGATCAGGCAGAACTATCCAATAGTACTTAAGATAGTATAAGTGATATGTACCTAGTATGTGGAGAGGAATGGATACTAGTTTTGAGGGGACACAAAGTAGTATTCCTTAGATCAGTGTGATCTAATATTGTATTCGAGCTAAGGGAATGAGCGAGATAAGCTCATATAAGCCAGTGGTATCCATACCTACAAATACCGAGTATGTTGAAACTTATAAGGGAGCTAAGAAGTAGTTATTAAATGCAAAAATTTGTTCATGTTCTTGGGTTCACAGCTAGAAAGTAATGTTTTATCATTATGATAATTTTATTATTGATACTAGTCAAGATATCAAGTTATGACAGTGGATAAAAGGGATATACTCAGGGATACCATCTCTTGAGAAGTTATATTCAAGGAGGTGAGGTCGCACATAGAATGATAGTCACACAGTGAAAACGTGGCATACCCAACAACTAAAGTCATGACTCAGTAGAAACATGATCTTTATCATGTAAGAGCTAACAAGGATGTTTAAAAAGTTGTCTCTAGTTTATGTGGGAGTTTTGTAAAAGTGGATTTCCTAGACCCAAATTTATGAGTACTTTTGATTACCATATTGTGTATATAGTTAGATATGCATGATGTGCACTTACCATTATAGTGTATACATTTATGCATCCAATATTTAATGGTAATTTCCATAGATTAATTTTCATATTAAAAGGTTGTAGTATATCTTAGGCTATAATGAGAACCTCAAGATACTATGACATTAATCTTAAACAAAGGTCATATGGTCTAGATACATCATACTATCTAGACACAGTTGATGTCTGACTATCAGGTGTTGGGGGCTCATAAGCATTGAGAATTATTTTCATGAAGTTCACACTTAGTGATCTCTAGTAGTGAGATCATAAGGAAAGACCCACCAATAAGAACACCACATGTTTCAGGTTTCATTGGTTGTTCTTATCTATGGACATGTGTATTGGTCTCCTAACTTGAGATCATTATCAATGTGTTTCATTTGATCACATACATTGATGCAAGGAAAAAATCATGATAATGAAATCATGGTGAGGTAACTTATGTTGGTTGTGTCATAAGTGGTATGACATTGGTTGAATGGTCAAGATAGGATTTTTTGGTTCCAAGTTGAGGAAGTAATATATCTCGAGTCTGGTTGATCATGATGGTAGTACCTTCATAAGTCCTTGGACAATGTAGTTAAGGGAAAATCTATCTAGTTAGATCAACAAACAATAAATAAATAAAGGATGATGACCCAAGTGTGTGTCATTCTTTATGATATATCTAAAGACAAAGAGATTATATTACACGGTACATATCCATAGGTTGGTTATCTTTGTTATGAGTGCCCTTATCTCTTTAGGGTCCTTGATGGGTTTTTAGATACTGCTCATGGTTTTTGAATATTATTCAATCCTATCAAGATAAGGTTCTAAATGGTCACACACAATAGAGTATTCAATAATTGTTTCTATTCAGTTGAATAGGTATATCATACATGGTAGGCCCCACCATGAGTTCTGAGTGTTGTGCAAGTTATCAATCACCGATAAATAAATAAATTTGTTATTATTAAAGTTATGAATAATTGGATTGAATTTATTTAAAGTATTTACAAGTGTAAGTAAATATGCAGAATAATTGAATTTGAAAAAATATTATTTTAATATTCCAAGTTCGTTTAATATTAGCGGGAATTACGTGTCGAGTTAATGACTTGGTTTTATCACGTAATATATTTTATATATATTACATGTATGTTATAAAATAATAAATAATATTTATAATTTATATTAGTTCGTCATAATTTATTATTTAGTGGATGTTAAATATGTGGGGGCTGGAGAACCCAATTCGAGTATTTGAGCATCCATTATAAATAGAGGACAGAGGCTCTCGCACAACGATGATTTTCACTACGAGATTTCCTGAACCTATCTCTCATCTACTACTTTCTAGAGAGAGAATATTTCAATCCAGGCAATTAGATCGAGTTCATCTCCATGAATCAAAGATACGTTGATGTGGTGATCGTCGGGACATTGAAGACATCATCAGATCACCGTGCTAGCACCCAAAATTCAATAATAGAGAGTCCTGAAATTTTTTGAAGCATATTTGGATGATCGAGAGGGATTCTACATTGGATTATTTGAGAAAAAATCACTAGTGATAAGAAAATGTCGTGTGCGCCTTCAGATCAAAAGAGGTATGTTTTCTATTTATATTGTGAGCTCTGTTTAATTTACACAATATCCTCAGACCGTACTGAGGCTCATATCATTGGAGAAGAAAAGTATCATCATCCCGATGAGGAAATTTTAAATCTCCAGCCCACCGGATTCCACTACACATCCTAGTACCTTCACAAAACATGGTAGTGAGAGAAGGAAATAGTCAACCAATAACCCGAACTCTTTCAGGCCAATGGAGATTTTCTACTTTTTGGGGATAGAAAGGCCAATGGTGGAGAGAATTTAGAAATCTTGATTTTAGGTAATTAACCCTTTATTTATTAATTTTAAATATATGAAGTAATTGGGTTAAATTTGGGATGGTTTTGAGGAGTTTTGGAATGTTTTTGGGTCTTTTCTGTAGGTGCACGGTTTAAGCACTGTTAGTAGAAACCATACAACACCTTCAAGAAATTGTGTAAGGGGAAACATAGGTCATCGGTCAGGCGTATAGTTGGCACACGGTTTGGCCAAACCGTGTGGTCACCCAAGTGAAACCATGAAAAGTGTAACAGAGGGGTTGGGCACGGTTGGCGCACGTTTTTTCTAACCGTGCAAGGGGTGTTAGGAGGCAATGGATGTCGCACGGTTTGTCTAACCGTGCACCTAAACCATATGGCATAAAAACAAGATCCTGATTTTGTATATTTAATCTGGTGTAGCCTTTAAACCCCTCAGTTCCCCCCTAAACAGACATGATTAGAACTTGAAGGCATGATTTCTAATTGATTGAATTACTTGAAATAGATTGTGAAATTGATGTGCAAAGCTTGATGGAAACCCTCTTTAATGAAGGTTTGTGAAATGATGGAAGTTGGTTGTTTTGTGAAAATGCCTTGTTCTATGATTTTAAAATGATGATTTTAAAATTTGGCTTTTTTCATGGAAAAAGGTTTGTGGAAATGTTTTCAATAAAAGGATTGTTTTACTGAAATGGTTTGGCACAATCGGTTTGACGTGGTTTTTGGCATAAACAGTTGATGTGTGTTCATGTGAATTTGGGATAGATAAGGGCATGAAGTTTCCTTGTCAAAATTGTTCACTAAGTGACAGCTTGGTGAAAGGACGACTGATCACTTGCGATTATAGGGAGATCCATGGTTGCATGCATGTGTGGGTGTGTGGGTGTGTGGAAATGGAATGGGCATACCAAAATAGAAATTTGATAAATGGTTTTAAAGAATTGTTTGGTTGCTTTCTTTGGAAACTGTTTTAGTTTAGAAATTTGTTTTTGTTTAGAAATGGTTTTGGATTTGATATAAACTATTTTAAATTGTTTTATATAATTATTTTATATAAATGTGCTAACATGTTCTATCCTGGTGGTGTCAGTAGGGAAGTCATTTGGGGAAATCCTACTGATTTTTATACTCATCCGATGCTTGGGAACTTTGGTGTGTTTGCAGATATCATTTATCAGGACACAGGTAAAGTCAAAGTATCTCATTTATTTAGTGATGGTTCATGATACCTTGGGTATGGATTGTGGAGTTGGAGCTTGGAGCATGTTGGGAGTTGGGCAGGTTTTGTCTTTGGCTATCTTTGAGTTGTTGGTTTTAGTTTCCGCTTTGTACTCTAATATTATTTGTGTTGTAGTTTGGATTTGTTGTTAGTGAGTTATATTTTGAATTGTGTTGCATTGTACTCATGCATCATTTAGTGGTAGTTTGGTTATGATTATCTTAGTTTGGTTGTTTTGTTTTGAAAGGGAAAATCATTCCCCAACTGTTCATGAAGCTCTTGACATTTATTTTCATCCATTGGTGTCTTGGGGATGTCACCTAAAGCCTTGTAACACACTTTCGCCTCTTTCCAAGCCAATGGGTATTGATGTTTTTGAATGTTTGTGATAAATTGTACTTGCTAGTGTAATTTTAAAAACAATATTTGAAATGTCTACAATATAATGTTTTTTCTTATATTTTTTATTTAATTTTTATTTCAAATAAATTATGAATTTTCTATATACTTGTATTTGTTGCTACACTGTGATGTAATTTTAACAGCACACAACAACTGTATGACCTTTATCAGTTTTATTTCTAGCGTTGATAAAATGACCATTTATCATCGCTAGAAAAGCGCCCATAAAGGGGGCATTTTGACGATGTTTAGAACAACATAGTTTTTTAGTGTTGATAAAGACATTTTCTAGTGATGATTATAGCCTGATCTGTAAAAGTGACATTTTAAACTAAATATCTTAAATATCAAGTGCAAATGTATATTTAGTCATATGTAAATCATATTTAGTAAAATATGTTACTTTTTATCAATATAAATATATTTATATATCAATATATGATTTTTAATGATATAATTTTTTTAATGGAGTATATTCTTTATCAATGCTAGATAAAAGCATTGATAAAGGGTACCATTGTTTATTGTGGGTTTTGTAGTAGTGTTAATTACTTTGATTTCACTTGTTTTTTCCCACATACTTTTTTTAAGTGAAGATTGTATAAGATTCCATGAAATTTTGAAATCCAAGGGAGATTGTTATGAAATATTATCTAATATGTGGTTGTCATGATAATAATGATGAATCCTCATTTCCCAACGCATCCCTTCATACGACACTATTACAGATGTGGCTTTTAAAAGTGCATAAAAGGCATTTACAGCGCTAAAAAAACACTGATAATTGAAGCGCTATTAAAAGGGAGATCCCTTTTATCAACACTAAAAAAACGCTGATTAAGGCATCTTTTATTAGTGTTGAAAAAAAACTCCGATAAAAGGGACATTTATTATCGTTTTTTTAGTGCTGATAAAAGTAAAAAAATACTTTTTTAAAAAAAATCCTCCAAATCTGAGGGTGGGCCACCACCCCCCATTTATTAGTGCTCGACCCCCCATTTAACATCACTCATCCAGCCTCCCTTCCACTTTAAGAGCACTAGGTAGCCCCCCTCCCCTTTAACAGTGCTATGAACCCGCTTCACCTGCTCGCGCGTGCGCCTGCCTTTGCTGGGTTTCAAACTTGAGACCTCCTCTTCATACTTTACCGTCTTTTTCACTCCACCATATTGTTTTGTTCTCTATTTTATGATATATCTATATATTTATATATATTTCGTTACATTTTTTTATCCATATATTTATATATATATATATTTAAATACATATATAAAATATGTTTTTTGCGTGTGTGTATGTTTATACATACATACATACATACATACATACATACATACATACATACATACATACATACATACATACATACATACATACATACATACATACATACATACATACATACATACATACATACATACATACATACATACATACATACATATATACATACATTTATATATATGTGTGCGCGTCTATAAATATAATTATACATATTTATATTTATTTACATACTTGGCATGAAGGGAACTTTGTTCCTGACATCCTTGCCTCAAATGGAAGCCAAAACAACTCTCGTATTGTTTACACCAATTTGAGTTCCTTACCTGATGAGTGTGTTGCTTTTGCTAAAGCTGATGCTTTGGGTTTTCATTATTTTAGGCCACCCTGACCTGTTGTGTTTGAACGTTCCCCCCCTTATTTTAATAAAAATCTCATTTTGATGATGATATATTAGAATATGTAGATAATATATATATGTGCGTCAATACATACACCCAAATTATTAATTAAAAAATATTTTTAATTGTTTTATAAGTTATTTTCACTAATTATCTTATATACTAAGCGTAAATGTCTATTTAGGCTAAAACATATTTAAAAAAATATATTTTTTATTTATATATTAATATATTATTTTTAATGATTTTTTTTAAATATACCTTTTATCATCACTAGTAAAAAACACTGATAAAGGAGAGTTTTTATCAGCGTTTATTAAAAAACGTTGATAAAGTTGAGTCTTTATCTTCGCTTATTAAAAAACGCAAATAAAGAGGTTCTTTTAATGACGCTAATAAAAAGCGATGATAAATGGGTACCTTTATCAGCGCTAAAAAAACGTTGATAAAGAGGTAATTTAGCAGCGCTTTTTTTTACACTGTTAAAAGTATTTTTTATCAGTGTTTTTTTTAGCGGTGATAAAGATACTCTTTTACCAGCGTTGTTAAACGGTGACGGTGTGTAAAGCCGTTTTTGTGGTAGTGTGGTCAGCCTTTCAATAACCCCCATTGTTAGTGTTCTAATCGTTGGATTTGACATAAAATATAGGATTGATCTCATCTACTGGTTACAATCTCATGCACCATATATATGTGTCACGATGTCGATGAAATAAGAATTTTTTATCATATATACTTTATCCCCGCTTCTGTAACTTCTTTTACATTATTGATTTTCGTTCATCATCATCATCCCAATTGTTCAATGCATATTTATTCAACGATGCTCTTGAGACATTTCCAAATTATATCCGTTCCACAACATGGAATATCATATATATCACTAACTAAAGTGATAAAAAGAAATATAAAATAAGTAATAATGAATAATATGAAATAAAAAGGTAAAAGGTGTGGGGGAGGGGAGGAGAAAAAGCCTACAAAAGGCGCGGGAAGAATTGGGAAGGTGACGTGGACCACCGCCCCCGCGATGCTAAGCAATCGGGTGCGGTTATCCTCTGCAAAGCCGACTTCCGTCCGAAGCATGTGGCGCCTGCGCATAGGCGCAATGGACGCGGCCAAGCAAATGCAACTTTGGGTCTTGAGAAGCCGTCATTAGATTATTGCCCGTGAAAATCATGACACGTGGCCGGACACGTATCATCCCCGACATCTGTATATAAGCCCCCACCCATTACCCTGCACCCGCACACATCGTGACTGGACACCAGGGCCGGCTTTGAAGAAATAATGGCCGCCGGCGATGGCCGCCGCAACTGCAACTGGTGGGATAATATCTCCATCCCACTCCCCCTCTGCCTCTTCACACTCGTGCTCTCCCTCCTCCTCGTCCTCTCCTTCCTCCTCACCTACGAGTCCCCCGTGGAGGAGCTGTGGGACCGCCTCCGCCTCGCCCTCGTCCTCTCTCCCCTCCTCCTGCTCCTCCTCTTCCGCTGGTTCCCGCGCGGCGGCGCGTGGCGCTGGCCCACGCTTCCGATCCCTTTGGTGGAGAACGAGTCCGTGGACGGCGCCGGCAGCTCGCCATGGGGCGTCGCCTGCCTCCTCGTCCTGCTGCTCCTCATGCTCACTTACCGATCATCCGTCAGAGACATGTGGTACCCTTTTTCTTCAGAGAGATGAACCATGATCATAATCATAACATCATAATTAATATTACATTAATGTCTCCTATGGTTTGGTGGCTTCATGTTCTTATCTCATGTTCTGTATTACAAAAATATCGCCAGTCTAATCAAAAAGTGCTAATATTTATAACATTGGATATATTAAATCATGATAAAAATATAATAATCAATAATTTGTGGATAAAAAATGATAATATAAATAAAATGTTAATTAATATATTTTAAAATAATTAACTTGTATGATGGGGTTGGTTCGATAAACAGCACTAATGCGTGATTGCCCCATCTTTGCACGATCCACGTTCATTCTCTTTGTGTGCCTCCCCGCAAACAGGATTGTTGGCCAGGGAAATGTAGTTGTCTGATCATAAAAATATTGCCAAAGATATTTTACTATATACTTTTTTTTTATTCTTTTCCTTTAACGTATATGTGGATTATAATTAGTTTTCATTTTGATTTTATTATCAAAGTAAATATAACGATTTTAGATGAGTTCCATATATACATACAATAAGGTAAACATATTGTCATGTTGTGCAAATCATCCAATAAACAACAAATAAAAACAAAGAACAAAATGAGCACACCAAAATTCAACCCAAATCTGAAAAAATCACAAGGAAAAGGTATTGCGGAATCTTCACTATGAAATGAAGTTTGTAAAGAATGTCTCGTTAGACTACAAAACAATATAAATATAGAGGAATTTTTCTCTAAACCTTCGAGATTTTCTTTACATTAATAGAGATAATAAAGCTACATCTGCAGTATCATGTCCAAACCATCTAAATGGAGATCTTTTTTTTTTGGATTAAAAAAGGGTTTGGGTCACAATACCAACACTACCACAAAAACGGGTTTCGCAGCGCCACTCTTTAACAATGCTAAAAAAATGCGATGATAAAGGAGGTATCTTTAAAAGGGGCCCTTTTTTTAGAAGCATTGGTAGACCCCCTTTATTAGCATTTTTTTACAAGTGATGATTAAATGTATACTTCAAAAAAATTATATTTCATTAAAAAGAATATATTAATATATAAATATATTTATATTGATATAAATATAATACATATTTTTTAAATTTGTTTTAGATAAAGCTAAATAAGCATTTACACTTAATATATAATATAATTAGTGAAAATGACTTATAAAATAATTAGAAATATTTTTTAAATTAATAATTTGCTAATTATAATCGAGTAATAGTCATTTAATAACAATTTGAATACAAAAAAACAAAAATAATAATAAAAGATTGAAAATAAGTTGAAAACATAACTCAAACTTCAAACATTCATAACTTTTGATCCGAGTGTCCGTTTGAGTTCTACCACATATCAAATCAAAGCATGCGACGAGCTTTACACCCTCAATGACACAGGTAAATCGCTTTCACATTTTTTGAGGCCAAAAAAGGCCCAGAAAGCCTCCAAAACTGAGTTTTTTTGTCAAAATACTTTAATTTTTTTAACATTTGATGGATTTTCAATCTCGTTTAAGGGGTTTTTTGGTGGAGACTAAATTTATTTCTAGGGCTTACATTAATATTGATATTATGGTTTTACAATTTTATCATTTTTCACAATGTACTGTTATTTATAATCAAATATATAATAATATATACATATTTTTTATATATTCACCCATACAAATTTAATTTTATAAATAAATAATTAAAAATATTTACATATAAAATATATTTCTCAATATATTAACCTTATCTAAATAAAAAATAATACTCATTTTATTTAAAATACAAATGTATGAATATTTATATACATATATACATATACAATTAATGTATATATACTGTTTTTTTATATATAAATATATTTGTGTGTTGACAAACCTATATATGTTTATCTACGTATTCTAATATATGTATATAAATATAAATATATAATATATGTAAATAAATATAAATATGTATAATTATATTTATAGATACGCACACATCGTGATTGGACACCAAGGTCGGCTTTGAAGAAATAATGGACGCCAACGATGGCCACCACAACTCTAACCGGTGGTATAATATCTCCATCCTACTCCCCCTCTGCCTCTTCACACTCGTGCTCTCCCTCCTCCTCATCCTCTCCTTCCTCCTCACCTATGAGTACCCCATGGAGGAGCTGTGGGACCGCCACCGCCTCGCCCTCGTCCTCTCTCCCCTCCTCCTGCTGCTCCTCTTCCACTGGTTCCCGGGCGGCGGCGCACAACGATGGCCCACGCTTCCCATCCTGTTCCCAGAGAACACGTCCCTGGACTGCGTCGACAGCTCGCCTCGTCCTGCTCCTCATGCTCACTTACCGATCATCCGTGAGAGACTTGTGGTCAGGGCCGACCCAGGGGCAAGCCCAGAGAGCCCCTGGGCTTGGGAAACACGTCCAGTAGGGGCAACACCCCCACCCCCAATTTTCACTGTCTCCTCTCCTACTCTCAACCCTAAACTCCATTCCACCACTCCGCACACCATTCCGCGCACTCACCTGAAGGTTTCGAGTACAACAGAAGCGTGGTTGGGACAGAACCCAACCTTATTTTTTACCATGATCAATGATAAATTCAGGATCAATACGACGATGAACGTCAGTCTCCGTGGAATAGAATCAAAGATTTAGATAAAGAAGGAAGATGCCAGAAACCTTTAAAGAGGATCTTGCACATTATGTTTATAATTAATTTAATTAATTTCACAAAGAAAACAATACCTGGATCTTCAGTATTTTCTTCGTTGATGATGTTGATCGTCCGGAATGACCCTTCTAGATTATATTGTTGCGCTTGAAAGGATCCAAACTAGAATATCTCTAGTGGTGATCCACACGTGCTCCGATGGCCTCCGATCGACACCGCTTGTTCTTTGGGTGCTAGCGCGATGAAACGCGTGTCTTGTGTCGGTCGTTCTTGATCGCTTATTCTTCGGCCTTAAAGAACATCTCTCGTTCTTGAGAGGGTCGGGAAGATGGTTCAAAAGAGAAATTGTTCATCTCAACAATTCTCAATTCATCGAGTGTGCGGTTCGGTACATGGCACAATAGACGTATGTGTCTATTTATTGACATGGGGGTTCGGTTACAATATTTAATTTCATAACAACAATTAAATAAATTCATAACCTTAGAGAAAACTCATGCTATTAATAATAATACCGTGTCATTATTTGTGGTACGTCAACTTGCCCAAAACAGAATTATAAATAAAATTCCAAGTCACAAAATAATAGCAATGTTATTTTAATTTGTGCCAACTAGTTAAATAATTATTTATCATCTTGCAAATAATTATTTTCCTACCGGACCAGCCTTAATCCTCTTGAACTCCATTTCCATTTATTGAACACTCGAATAAATAAATAAATAAATTATTCTCTTAAATAAATATTTATTAAATGTTCAATAAAATAAATAAATATATTTTACTCACAATCTGGTGAAATAAATATTTATTTAATTTATGCAATCATTTTAACTTGAATAAAATTATTCCATTGTCTTGTGAGTAATAATTATTAATTAAATTCAAATAGAATTTAACCGAGACCACCAGAAACACTTAGTGTGTGACCCTCTAGGATTCTTTCTCGTTGGCATTAAGTAGACTTGCCTAAAGTCCAAGAGTACTATCTATCAACGGGTCAAGGCACCCAAGATAAAGAACTTAAAGTTGCAACAACGATATCCACATACGAACACTCACGGTGTAATATAATCTTTTGTCGCAATATATCATCAAACAGGTTTCATGATAGTGTCAACAACTTTTATGCTTGATACATCGTTCTTTGACTACCTGAAATAAACTCATCGTTACACCATGACTATGGAATTTCGCGCGACAGTTCTATTTTAATCAAAGAGCCGATATATCAATTTCCATAAATAGAAGGGACAAATTCTTCCTCGACTTATCCATTAATAACATGCCACTTGTGACGCACCCAACGTACCATACTTCCATCCAACTGTCTGTGTGACGATTTTCGTCAATAAATCAAAGTGCACGAGTCGTGACATGTATTAATGATAATCTTAAAGTCTAAGGATCATTACACTCGCTCATAGATAGAAATATCCAATGACACAAAAACATGCGGAATTCCTACTGGTGGGTCTGTTCTCATAATCTTCTGTCTTGGATATTACCAAGTGCGAACTTCATGATAGAAAGTCTCATATGCTTATGAGTACTCACACCTGACGATCTGCATGCTATGTGTCCCATTATAGTATGTCATCCAACCGTAGAACTATATTTAAGAATGTTGTTATAACATTTCAAGGTTCTCATCATTGCGGGGAACTTCCATGACCTTATTAATGCAACAAATACCCCGGGACATTATTACATCATAGTTATACAGAACAATGAACAATATGTAATAAGATATTTAATATTTAAATACATTAAATGTTCATGTAGTCAAAGTACAACTAGTTGGTTCTAGGACACCAACTCTTACAAACTCCCACTTAGACTAGAGAAAACTACCTACGACTTTCAGTCCTCTAGACCTCACATGGTGATTATGTTTCTTCTGAGTCAATGCTTTAGTCAAGGGGTCCCCCACATTGCCTTTTGTGGAAATACTACTCATTGAAAATTCACCTCTTTGAGAAAAATCCCTCAAGAGATGATACTTCCGAAGTATATGCTTCGTCCGCTAATGTGACCTTGGCTCTTTTGCGAGATCCACCACTACAGTATTATCACAATACAGTGTGATGAGAGCCCCACACATGTGGCTGTGGTGGTAGGGGGGTTTGGGGTTTGGGGCGCTAGTCGCGGGGTTGAGTCCCCGGGCTGTCTTCTTTGTAGTGTGTGTATAAATAATACCCACCTTTTATAGTGTGATGAGATCTTTACTACTAGGTATCACATCTAGTTCTTGGATAAATCTTTGCATACAAACTGTTTCTTTAGCTGCCTCTGATGCTGCGATATACTCGGACTCTGCTATATAATCTGCAACCACACTCTGCTTTGAGCTCTTCTAGCTCACTACACCTCCATTCAAATCAAAGATGTATCTTGTTTGCAACTTCATGTCATATTTATTAGTCTGGAAACTGGCATTTGCATATCCTTTGATGACTAGTTCCTCATCTCCTTCATAAACCAGGAACATATCCTTAGTACGCCTCATATACTTTAGGATCGTCTTGACTGCCATCCAATAGCGGTCACTTGGGTCAACTTGATATCTGCTAACTGCACTCAATGCATAGGCGACATCCAGCATAGTACATAGCATGACATACATGACCGACCCAATCACTGATGCATATGGAGTCCTTTCCATTATCTTTCATTCCTTATGTGTCTAAGGACACATTTTATTGGAAAGATGAATGCCATGTGATGCTAGAAACAACACCCTCTTGGATTGTTCCATACTGAATCTCTTCAGTACCTTATCAATGTATTTACTTTGACTTAGGCCCAACGATCTCTTGGATCTATCACGATGGATCTTGATCCCAAGAATATATGCTGCCTCACCCAAGTCCTTCACGGAGAATCATTGATTCAACCATGCCTTAACAGACTGTAAGGCTGGTATCTCGTTTCCAATAAGTAATACGTCATCAACATATACTATTAGGAAAATTACTGCACTCCCACTAAACTGTTTGTAGACACAAGGCTCACATTCTTTCTTGATAAAACTAAATTTTGTTATGGCTTCATCAAAATGAATGTTCTATGACCTGGATGCTTGCTTTAATCCATAAATGGATTTCTGCAATTTTCATACCTTATTGGCATCCTTTGGAGTCATAAACCCTTCAGGTTGTGTCATGTAGAAATATTTCTGAAGGTTCCCATTAAGGAAGGCTGTTTTGACATCCATTTTCCAAATCTCATAGTCATGGTAAGTGGAAATGGCTAATAGAATTCTGATGGATTCCAGCATTGTAAATGGTGAAAAGGTTTCATCGTAGTCAATGCATTGACGCTGTTTGAACCCTTTTGCAACCAGTTGTGCCTTATAGGTGCTTACTTGTCCTTCCATGTCTAGTTTTTTCTTGAATACCCATTTGCAACCAACATGCTTTACATCAACTAGAGGATCTACCAAAATCCAAACTTGGTTTTGGTAAATGGAATCCATTTTAGAATTCATGGCTTCTTGCCACTTGGTAACATCTATGCTACTTATTTCTTCCTTATAGGTTAGAGAATCATTATTATCAACTAATAACGAGTCACCATCCTCAGTAACTAGAAAATCGTACCGTTCTGGTTCTCTAACCTCTCTTGTACTCCTACGTAGCTTGTGTGTCTCTGGAATAGTTCTTTCTTACACAAGGCTTTATGGAATTTGTTCATGTACCAACTCTTGTGTACCTTGAGCCTCAACTTCATCAAAGTCTATCTTTCTCCCACTATCTCTTTTGGATACATGCTCCCTCTCAAGTAATATGGAGTGTCTTGACACTATAACCTTTTTGTATGAGGGTTTGTATAAGTAATATCACCTTGTTTCCTTGGGGTATCCTATAAAGGTACACTTTGTGCCTCGAGGTGTAAGTTTGTTACCTGAAGAGGCCTTAACAAACACATCACTTCCCCACACATGTAAATTCGATAACATGTCTTTCTTTCTACTCCAGAACTTGTATAGAATACCCTTTATTGATTTAGTTGGTAATTAGTTTAGTATGTGCATCTCTGTTTGCAACGCATATCCCCAAAAGGATAATGGAACTCGCATGACTCATCATTGATCTCACCATGTACAACAGGGTGTGGTTCCTACTTTCAATCACACCATTACATTGGGGTGTGTATGGATGAGTGAGTTGGGACAGGATCTCAAACTCCCGTAAGTAATCAATGAAGTCCTGATTAAGATATTCTCCATCTCGGTCTGAGAAGAGTTTCTTAATCTTCTTACCAAGCTGGTTCTCAACTTCATTCTTTTATTCTTTGAACTTATCAAAAGAATCCGACTTATACCTCATTAAGTAGATATATCCATATCTACTAAAATCATCATTAAAAGTTATGAAATATGAGTACCCTCCCCTTGCTTTAAATAGAAATGGTCCATAGACATCGTTATAAACCAATTTAAGAATTTCTTTATCCCTTTCACCTTTCCTAATAAATGGGGCTTTAATCATTTTTCCTTGTATACATGCATGCCATACACCAAGTGGTTTTAGTTCAAAAGAATCTAAATATACATCTTGATGTAAATTTGTCAAGCATTTCTCATTTACATGACCTAGCCAGTGATGAAAAAGTTGGGTGTGATATGAGTCATGTGAAGTATCTTTGTTATCGATTTCCATTACTTGGTTTGTGTAATCCAAAATGTAAAGACCGTTTTATAAATGTTCCCTAACAAAACAAATGATTTCTTTGTAAAATAAGCAACATTCATTTCCAAACTTGAAAACAAATCCATCTATATCTAATCTGGATACAAAAGTAATGTTTTTAGTAACATACGACACATAATAATAACCCTTTAACACCAAGATAATCCCAATTAGTAACATGAGGTGGTAGTCCCCGATAGCTATAACAGCAAGTCTGGCTCCGTTGGCTACTCGTAGATCTACCTCCCCTCGGTCAATCTTCCTGAATCTACTTGGTTCCTGTATTTGGATACATATGTAATCACCACAAGCTGTATCTAATACCCAATTTGTAGAAATAGATATATTTCATTCAATAACAAATGCACCTGAAGTTTCCCCTTGCTTCTTAGACTGGGTTCAGTTCTTCTTCCAGTGGCCCTTCTTGCCACATGTGAAAGAAACAGCCTCCCGTTCCCTTGCCCCCCCTTTTATCTTCCTTTTCTTGGAAGGTCGTGAAGAATCTTTGGGATTAAAGATCTTCACCTTCCCTTTCCTCTTATTCACCATAAAGATATAAGGATTTTTGTGCTCCATATCTTTGTCCAATTGGTGAATGAGGATAAGAAGATCAGATAGAGACTTCTCAATGTTGTTCATATTGAAATTGGAAACAAAGTTAGAGAAGCTCTAAGGGAGTGATGTGAGAATGAGATCGGTACCCAGTTCTTTGGGGAGTTTAAACCCTAGAACCTCTAGGCGCTCAATGTAGTCAATGAACTTGACTACATGAGGCCCAACTGGGGAACCTTCTCCAATATTACTCTGAAAGAGTCCTTAGAGATCTCAAACCTTTCATGTCTTTATCTCTCCTGATAAAGACCACGAAGGTGATCGAGCATGCTATAAGCATCCATGTTTTCATGAGAATTCATGATCTCACTAGACATTGATGATAACATCAAACATTGAATGTCAATCACGTCATTAAAATGTTTCTCATAGACTAGGAAATCCTCACCACTCACCTATTTGGAAGGTGGATCAGGTAATGCTAACTCCAACACATAAGAATTCTATTCATGGCGTAGGATAAATCGAAGGCATCTAAACCATTCTTGGAAGTTACTGCCAGTGAGGATGTTTTCTTTATCTAGAATTGATCGCATGCATAGTGTGGTTGATGAGCTTGTCATTTTTATTCTACAATTAAAATATCATATCATTAGTACTTTATTGATTACATTTTATGATAAATAATAATTTTTTATTAAGTATCCCACTATTTTATCAAGTCCCAATGGACCTCACCATTGAACTCAGAATGTCTTGTTTCCATGACATTCTAGTGGAAAGGATCCATATTCCCCTTCGCATAACCCCAACAAGGGTTGTTCAATCTATTAGAAGGTATTTAGGTAGGAAAGTCTTTGACAACTGCGGGCTTGTAGTGCCTTGATCTATTGAGTGGACTCCCCAATCCTGAAATCATGAATTTTGATTTTCTCAACTCTTGCATCATATATTACACCAATTCTAGCAAGGGATACTCCTCTTGATGTAATATGGTTAAGTCAGTCCGAAACCTTTCATAAGGGCTTCTTGTATAAAAGTAAGTTTCCCAACAAGGGTTGGTCAAACACATAGTTTTATTGAGTTTTTCCCTTAATCAAGTAACAGAAGGCTTGGTTTTTGTGAAACAAAAAGGCTGGAACAACATATGTATTTAAAGTGACTCAACAACCATTGTCCAGGCTATCTGGAATGGTGTGGTATACCTTGCATAGCCTCTTACCACCCATTGGATGAGCTACCCTACCTCGCTCCTAGATACTAAATATATCGTCACTCATGCCTTTCGTGAAGAGAACATGGTTGCTAACGGTCTTGATAATAAAAGGATCAATCAAAAAATCACTTGGCTTGATGACCTTCTTATCTATATTATTACTCTTTATGAAAAATATTGTAATAATACCCCTTCCTTCAGACTCATATAGTTCCTTTCTTTTATTCAATATATGGTTCCCCTTAATTTAAAAAAAAAGTAACAGAAGACTTGGTCTGACTTAATATTTTATTTGAGGGATTTTTATCTCTTATGCATGAATTGATTATTATCATTATCACATGCTTTTTAATATTGAGTGGAAATTACTTAAGTAATTAACCATGTCTTGATAATATTTACGCATAATACTGGTTTATTTTAGTTCTATCTTGCATGCTTGTTTAATTCATTAATTATGTGATCGTGAAGACACATCCATAATGATAAACCATACAACTGATAGAAATAAAATAAAGAGAATGATCATGAGATTTTATAATGGTTAGTTTATCTATCGGTTGATAAACTAATCCTGACCTAGGGGAGAAACATCTTGAACCTTTTGTGTTCGTGTTTACAGCTTTCCACCCATCCACCTCTGTATCTCCTGGGATTGGTTTCGTCTCGGCTCCAACTTGAACAACCTCCACTATCTTGGGAGTTCCATCCATTACATATGATTTTTTTTAACTCATATGTAGGTGAGGGGTAAAAAGGGGTTTTACATAAAAGAAACCTTGTGCATGCAGAACCTACATATTAACAACGAGAAGGTTCACAAGCCAACAAATTTAATTTAAATAATTTAATTAAAAGAAACCATCCTCATACAAAGGTCTTGGTCTAGCTCATGATCACCCATACATGCAATGATATTTACACATAAATAAAACTAGCATTCAATTCTTTAATCATTATTGTTTAAGATAAATCACACTCGAATCAATTAATTATCATCTTTAATTAATCAATCCTTTTATCTTAAACCCTTTTCTAAATTTCCTTGAGATTCTCATCCATCATAATTTTAAACAAATAAATTAATTTAAAATTATCTTTTTACGTAACTTATACCTTAGAGGCAACCTGGTGAATTCCTATTCATAACTACCCAATAAGTAGAAATGAAATTACACATATATTAAATTAAAAACATATATATAAAATGTCTATGACGTGTTGTGCCTCAGCTTTACGCCTGCATGAAGATACATATCTCAAGGGTTTGTATAATATAATAATATATTTTAATAAATCTTTGTAATTTGGATGAGTACACGGTGTGTAGTTCTAACTACACGGCGTGTACTATTTTTCACTATCCATCTAAAGTACACACCCAGGGAAACGGTGTGTGAGTGTACTTCATAAATCTTCAGAGTACACGGTGTGTCTAGTAGGACACATGCCGTGTAGTTCCTCATTACATGGTCTATATCCGGGAAAGCCGTGTACGGGGTACACGGTCCAACCCTAACTCGAAGAGACTATACATCGTGTCCAGTAGGCCACACAACGTGTAATCCTGAAACAGCATACCACATGTTCATGGTCAACACACGTAGTCATTAAGACTTAGACAAACTCCAATGACACGACCTGGTTTGGTAAACCAGACCTGGTGCATTGATCCTTGGCTATAAGGAATGTACTTCCGAATACATGTTGTGTGTTCTTGTGTTGTACACCCAGGAACCTTTGGCACCTCCGGATGAGATCCTCTGTTTTATTTTAATCAAAATTAAAATAAAATATCGTTTCTATAAGGTAAACGAGAAACGAAAGAGGAGGATCAAATATCAAGATTCAGATTTGCAGAACGATTAACTTTAATTGAAACAACTAAATTATTAAATGCGTAAATCATCAAATAAATATTTAAATAATTATAAACTATGATGTAACCCCTCTGATACCACTTGAAGGTTCCGGGCACAACAAAAGCGTGGTTCGGACGAAACCCAACATTAATTTTTACCATGATCATTGATTATTTCGGGATCAATACAACGACGAACTCTAGTCTCCATGGAATTGAATCAAATATTTAGATAAAGAAGAAAGAGGCCCAAAACCTTTAGAGAGGATCTTGCACATCATGTTTATAATTAATTTAATTAACTTCATAAAGAAAATAATACCTAGATCTTTGGTATTTTCTTTGTTAATGAGGTTGATCATCCATAATGACCCTTTCGTATTATCTTGTTGCACTTTCAAGGATCCAAACTAGAATCCCTCTAGCGGTGATCCACACGTGCTCCGATGGCCTCCAATCGACACTGCTCATTCTCCGGGTGCTAGTGTGGTGAAGCGAGTGTCTTGTGTCGATAATTCTTGATCACCTTTTCTTTGTCCTTGAAGAACGTCTCTCGTTCTTTAGAGGGGCGGGAAGAGGATTCGAGGGAGAAATTGTTCAGATCAACAATTCTCAATTCACCGGGTGTGCGATTTAGTACATGGCACAATAGACGTATGTGTCTATTTATTGACATGAGGCTTAAGTTAAAATATTTAATTGCGTAACAGTAATTAAATACATTCATAACCTTAGAGAAAACCAATGCTATTAATAATAATATCACGTCATTATTTATGGTGCACCAACTTGAGCAAAACAGAATTATAATTAAAATTTCGCGTCACAAAATAATAGCAGCATTACTTTAATTTGTGCCAACTAGTTAAATAATTATTTATCATCTTGCAAATAATTATTTTACCACCGAACCGACCTTGGTCTTCTCGAACTCCACTTCCATTTATTGAACACCCAAATAAATAAATAAATAAATTATTCTCTTAAATAAATATTTTATTTAAAAACTAGTAAATAAATATTTATTAAATGTTCAATAAAATAAATAAATATATTTTACCCACAATCTGATGAATAAATATTCATTTAATTTATGTAATCATTTTAACATGAATAAAATTATTCCATTGTATTGAGAATAATATTTATTAATTAAATTCAAATAGAATTTAACCGAGACTACTAGAAACACATAGTATGTGACCCTCTAGGATTCTTTTTCGTTGGCATTAGGCAAACTTACCTAATGTCCAAGAGTACTATCTAGCAATGGGTCAAGGTACTCAAGATAAATAACTTAAAGTCGCAACAACGACATCCACATACGAATACTCATTGTGTAATATAATCCCTTTGTCGTAATATCTCATCAAGCAGGTTTCATGATAGTGTTATCAACTTTTATGCTTGATATGTCGTTCTTTGACTACCTGAAATAAACTCATCGTTACACCATGGCCATGGAATTTTGCGCGATAGTTCTATTTCAATTAAAGGGCCAAGATATCAACTTCTATAAATGGAAGGGACAAATCCTTCCTCGACTTATCCATTAATAACATGCCACTCGTGACGCACCCAACGTACCCTACTTCTCGCCAACTGTCTGCATGATGGTTTTCATCAATAAATCAAAGTGCGCGAGTTGTGACACGTATTAATGATAATATTAAAGTCTAAGGATCATTACACACGCTCACATATAAAAATATCTGATGACACCAAATCATGTGGAATTCTTACTGGCGGGTTTTTTCTCATAATCTTATGTCTTGGAGATTATCAAGTGCAAACTTCATGAGAGGAAGTTTTATCTGCTTACGAGTACTCACACCCGATGGTCTGCATGCTATGTGTCCCATCATAGTATGTCATCCAACCATAGAAATATATTTAAGAATATTGTTATAGAATTTCAAGGTTCTCATCATAGCAGGGAACTGTCATGACCTTATCAATGCAACAAATACCCTTGGACATTATTACACCATAGTTATGCAGAACAATGAAAAATATGTAATAAGATGTTTAATATTGAAATACATTAAATGTACATGTAATCAAAGTACAACCAGTTGGTTCTAGGACACCAAATCTTACATCACCTCTCCTCCAGGCGCGATTCTATTCTGTATGAGATCCCTCACACCCTGCAATCTCCTGCTGCACTACATCGACATTGCACCCCAACCACTACCCTACCCTCCTCCTCTCCTCCCCCACTTACTGCCTCAGCTCGCTTTACAACTCTCGATAGCTGGAGGCATTCTGTCTCATGCCTCGCCAAACCTGCATGCCTACCTAAGCTGGTGCCCATGTTGTGTGCCCCTATTGCCCAGACCCCCTCTCTTCCCTTGCTGTGGCCGGCCACCGGGTATGTGTGGTTTTTTATAATAATTTTTTAACTATGATTGTTAGTATTTTATTTTTATTAATAGTTTTATTAAATTTGTAAAAGTTATCTGCATTGGTGGATTCATTGGGGCGTTGCCCATTTGATTTTAGATTTGAGATTTGTCCCTGTGAAATTAATTTAACATTTATATTTTGTTTATTTTATGATTAATTTACTTGAAGATCATATTGGTTTGGTTGGATGGTTTATCAATTATGAAAATAATCAAATTTTCACACTATTTAATCTTATTCCTAATCATGGGTACAATTTTCATTTTATGTCATTTTTTAGTTTTAGTTTTTATTTATTTTTTAAATTTAATAATAATAATTTATTTTTTAAAATATAGATTATTATTTAAAAAATTATGGTTTAAATTTAGTTTTAGAAGTGTGTTTTTAACTCAACAAATATGTTTGGTTGATTGGTAATGTCTTTAACTATTTAGAAGTGTGATTTTTTAATTCAACCAAAATGTTATTTTAAATCCGCTGGTTCAATTTTTTATAGATTAGGAAGAAGAATTGGGAGATGAAGATGAATATGAGAATGATTCAGTGAAGGATTGAAATGATATTTGAATTGGTCTATATAAAAAGGGTAAATTTTAATTTTATTTAACATATATGATTAAATTAAAATTCAAACATAAATTAATTTTTCATTCATATGTTATGATTTATTGTTTAAACTTTGATTATTTTTCCTATTTTGTAGTTTTGGATAACACAAAGTGTTTGGAATTTATTTTCGAATATATGTTGGTTAAATTTTTCATCTATAATTTTAAAAATCATTTGTGTGATGATAATTTGTACTTTATTGAGTTTTAGTGATTGTTTCACCTTATTAATATTATTTTATATTTGGTATATAAATATATAAATTCATTAGACCTTATAATGTGAGGTTTACGTGAACTAAGTGCATTCACTTAGGTGTTAAAAAAAGTTTTTTAATCCTACCATTTCATTTGGGTTGGATTTAAAAGAAGTTTAGGCTTTTTTGTTTATTAATGTATTAATTATCTTGGTTTGGTTTAATTTTTAAAATGGAAAAAATAGTTTTTAAGTAGGTTTTTTTAAATTTTGTAAGAATTTTTTCCTTTTATATTTTTTATGGGTAAAAGGGTGCAATTTTTATTTTTAATATAAAACATTGTATGACACTGTATAGAACACAATTTTCACAAATAAAAGAGTAAATTTTAATTTTTTAAATTGCTGTTTGATAACGATTTAAGATGAAATTGTATACTTAATGATGTATTTATTTTAAATGATTTAGTTTTATGCCTTTACTTCCTTTAATGTTGCTTTTCAATGACTTAATAAACTAGTTTTTATAAACTTTAATGTTTTTATTAGTTTTTAAGTGGTTTAAAATGTTAAAAAGTGTACAATTTTATTATTTTAGTAGTTAGGGTTGTTTGACCTTATTTAAGTTGAATTTAAAAACATATAATAACAATGTTTATATACGATTAAAAGTCTTGTTTTACATTCTTTTTAGTTGTTTTTCTAGCACTAGGGGTGCATTTTTTGTTATATTTTGTAATAAATTTTATAATATTTTATGGCTAGCTCATGGGTTGGTCTGGTCTAGTAGAAGATTAGACTTGTTTTTTGAAGCCCACATATAATGTGAGTTTAAATGTATTTATGATTTTAGGCTCAGTTTGGTTCTGTCCAACTCGTTAAGCACTCCCACTTAAAGGGAAACATTTCTATAATTTGTCTCGGGCAACAAGAATCCCTAGACCAGTCCTTCCCGTGGTACCCTTTTTCTTCAGACGGATGAAACGTGGTCATAATTAATTTTACATTAATGTCTTCTATGGTTTGTTAGCTTCATGTTCTTATCTAAAGTTATGTATTACAAAAATATCTCCAGTCTTATAAAAAATGCTAATATTTATAACATTGGATATATTACGAATTATTTTTTATAAATCATGATAAAAATATAATATATAATAACCTATAATTAAAAAATCTAGTATAATGAAAAGTTTTTTTATCACTTTTGGATAAAAAATGATAATATAAATAAAATTTTAATTAATATATTTTAAAATAATTAACTTTTATGATGGGTTTGGTTCGATAAACATCACTAATGCGTGATTTCTCCATGTTTACACGTCGACCTCATCTCTTGTGCCTCCTCCTTCTCCCCACAATCCACGTTCATCCTCTCGGTGTGCCTCCTCACAAATAGGATTGTTTGCCGAGGAAATGTATGAATCATAAAAATATTTCATTGTAAAATATAGTTTACATTGTAAAATATATAACAATCCATATTTTTTTCTATATACTTTTTTTATTCTTTTCCTTTAATGTATATGTGGATTATAATTAGTTTTCATTTTGATTTTATTATAAAAGTAAATAGAACGATTTTATATGAGTTATATATATATGTTAATATGATAAGGTAAACATATTGTCATGTTGTTCAAATCATCCAATAAACAACCATAAAAAACAAAGAAAACAAAATGAGCATACCAAAATTCAACCCAAATCGGGAAAAATCACCAGAAAAAGGTATTGGTGAATCTTCACTATGAAATAGAGTTTGTAATTAATGTCTTGCTAGACTACAAAATGACATAAATATAGAATAATATTTCTCTAAACCTCAATAGAGATATTTTCTTAACATTAATAGAGATAATAAAGTAGTGTTAACTGCATTTGCAGTAGCATGTGTGAACCCTCAGAGATGGAAAACTTTTCAGTTTGGATTAAAAAAGGGTTTGGATCATGACACAAACAATCATCATTCTGATTTGAATCATATACATTCATAAAACCTCCAATCTCCAAATCAATACTCCACCTCTTCCACTTAAGCCCTTTAGGGCACAAATCAACATTAGAGACCAACCGAATCCAAGAAATGCTTGAACTTGGAAATAGGAAGAAACTTTGTCATCATACCTGCAGGATTATATTGAGTACTAAACATGCTTAAAATAATACCATCATAAGAAATAAAATCTCACACAAATTGATATCGTACATCAATGTGCTTGTTTCCTCATGAAAACATTTGATCCTTTTTGAGAAATATTTCACTTTGACAACCACTGTAAAGTGAATAAATTTGAATATATATATATATATTGATTTTACCAATCAATAAACTTAACAAACTAGATTTTTTAATGGGCTCAGCCATATACTCGACCTCAGTGTTTGATAAATCAACCGTATTATGTAATGTTTCTTTTCAACCAATACCACCCATCACCACCTCTTCTCCTCACACCTTACAAGTCTTGAAGCTTGTCCAATCTCTACCCAATACTCTTCCCAAGCCTCCATGTCTTTGATCCTTTGGTCTCAACAAAAGACCAAATAAAATTTCTATAAGGAGGTTCTCAAGGAGAATAATTCAATAGGTAAAATCATTTTTCTTTTCTTTTAATTTCATTTTAATTTAATTTATTTTATTATTCTATTCTCATCTCACATTATCCAAGTGGCATGATAACTCCAGTATCTTATATATACTGAAATTTTATTATATTATTGGAATAATTCATCATCAAACCTCATCTCCTCTCCCTTTTATTTTAAAAATGGAAACGTCATCCATGAGGTGTTGATTTATCGCATTCGAGGAAAAATGTTTTCATTTTCCTTTATCGCCTTCAGGACTAGTCATAAAAACATTATATTGATTGAAAAATATTTTAAAATGTATGTTATAACATATTTTATGTTCTATAACTAACTTATATACATAATATTAAATAATAAAACAAAACGAGTTTGTTGTGATCGATAATAACCAAAATTAATCTAAATGATTTTCATTAACTATTTATCTAATGATTTATACTCATAACATATAACCAAATGATATATAAGATCATTTAATCTTCCATAAGTTCATTAATAACATATAATCTAAATTTTGGAAAATTATTCTCATTTTACACGGACTTTCATACATGCATACAAGCAAACTGATCATGAAAACCAAAAAAACGAACACTCCCAGAACAATGGAATTAAACTCTATAAAACATCATAATGGCCATAAATTAACTTAATAAATCAAATAAATGTATAATAGGTTTTGGATTTATTAATTAATGAATATAATTTTATTATAAAATATATTAAAGTGAATAAATCATTCAGACATAAGGTAAGGGGATTCTCGAACCCAATTTTCTTTTTTTGGTTATTCCTATTTCATGCCAAATTTCAATATGGATGTTCTTTTAATATTCCTCAAATATAATTTAATTTCCCCCACTTTTCATTTCTGGGATATACATGATTATAATATGATTTTATGAAAAATACAAATATTTTTCCAAAATAAATCTTCTTTCTAAAAATACATGTTTTACTTATCTTGAGATTGTTTCTTCTTCACTCAAGATTGATGATTATTTTACGAAGTATGTTATTCTCTTTTTATTTTGGGAACCACAAGGTTTATTAATGAATATATTCTTTATTAAATTATCATGAAACCCATTTCCTTTCCATGAGTTATTTTATGTCTAATATTGATATATGTTCTATGTGGTATGAATGATTATGTAAATGTTATGATGTGGCAGATGCGTTGGTAATTATATAGCACTCCAATGCATTGGGTAATGTGATGTTTCTCACGAGATAAGGTGAAATATGAATGAAAATGATGTGATATTTGTTCACAATAATGATTTTATGATTATGCACATATGTTATGTTTGAATATGATGCTAGCTTTGTTCACAACTATGTGTGGTAGTTGATCACTAAGACATGATGTTTCATTTTTATGCCTTGCCACATTCCATGCCTTTATCTAATGCTTCCTCTCATGATTATGATGATGAACCCATGATTATGTTATGATGATGATGATGGTTATGATCACCGATGTTATATTGATTCATGTTCTTATCTATCCTCCTACAGGGCTTTTAGCTCACCCCTTTTATGTAAATCCTCAGGAGACTGCTCATAATAAGGAGTACACGAGGACCACTAAAAAGCTATAGAAGAAGAAATTAAATAATGTTTATGTTATATTATGTAAATTTAATGTTTGTTTCTAGTTTTCCCAAGACACTAAACCTTTGGATCCTGGTTTTGTAACACTATTATATTGTTTACCTTTAAAATGATGCAATAGTAATGTAAGAAAGAACATGGTCGCTATAATTTAGATGCTAAGAATTATCTTTAAAACTCCCAAATATTTCATTTCAAACTATGAATTCAATGAATATTTAACCTGTAAAATATCTTTCTTATCCTTATCTAAAATTAATATGTCATCAACATAAAGTAGTAGATAAAAAAGGATCCATCACAACATTTCTTAAGATAAATACAACTATTATAATTGCACCTTCCAAAACCATGAGAGGTAATAAGAGTCAAAACTCTTATACCACTACCTGGGTGATTATTTTAGGCCATAAAGAGACTTATTCAATGAACATACTTGGTTTTCATTACTTGAAACTATACAACCCTCTAGTTACTACATATATATATCCTCCTTAATATCTCTCAATGAAGAAAGTTGTCTTTATATCCAACCACATAAACTCAATATTTATGCTTTATATCTTTCTCCTTCAAGTCTTGGGATGCCTTCTTTCTTATTGAACATCCATTTACAGTGCACAAGTTTCTTACCCTTGGGTAGTCTCACCAACTACCATGTATAATTTTTTTGAAGAGAATTCATCTATTCTTACACAACCAACATCCATCTACCGAAATTATTGCAACTAATTTCATTCGAATAATCCATAAGTGCTTCAGTAGAATCAATAACTTTAACCACATTTATTGTACAAGAAACCACTACTACAGAAACCACATTTATCAATGATAGACAAGGGATTTTTCAGTGCTAAAAAACATTGAAATGATATGCACATTTAAAAGCATGTGACCTTTATGAAATTTTTTGTTAGCACCGATAAAGGCCATAACATCTATTGAAAAGATTATACCCAATACAATCCCTATGATAGAGAAACAGATTAGAAAACATATATTGATTGGAATTAAAATATTACATTGAACCATTGTTTCAATTAAAAACTTAAATAAAAAATATTTACATTGATTTCATATTTATAATTAATCAAAAAAATTACAACCCAATATAGAAAAAAAACTCTTATAACATGATTTTTATAATGATCAACCTTTGTCGAAAGTTTGTCCATATAATAAAACCAATGTTTATTTTACTAACAGTACATAAACAAATAAAAAAATTATAATTTTAATGTATATAATCTACATATGATAAATTATATAGTTAATTACTTAATATTTTGTTGATATTATTAGTTATACTATTAATTATATTATTAATGATTATATTTTTAATTATATATTAATTATTAATTATACTATTAATTATTAATTATATTATGAATTATTAATTACATCTTTAAATAATAATCTATATAAATTATATTTTTAATTACTAAATATATTAATGGTATTATCAGTTATTAATTATCTTAATTACTTAAATAGTTATTAATAATTAAATCATTAAACGAAAATGACACTTATATATTGAAAACATGCACTTTGAGCCATACCAGCCACATCGTGTGTCAGATTGACACACAATCAATTTTTACATGTCATACATGAATTATGGATTATTTTTCTAAATTTTCAAGAAAATCAAGACCTATTTAATTGGTTTTGGCTATGTGACACACAATTTAGACAAAATTGACACTTTTAATGTGAAAACATGTACCTTGAGTCATATAGGGAACATCATGTACCCGATTGACATGTGGTCGATTCCTACACATCAAAATGTATTATGGATAATTTTCCTAAATTTGAAAACAATTTGAGCTCATTTTCATAGTTTTGACAATGTGAAACATGTTTTAAACTAAAATGACACTTACATTCAAAATATGCACTTTGGATCATACCATACACATTGTGTGTCAGATTGATGTGAAGTTGATTCCTACATGCCAAAAAATAAGTTTTTATTTTTTCCCTAAAGCCTTAAGACAATATTTTCTTATTTACTCAGTTTTGGCTATGTGATGTATGTTTTAGCATAAAATAATACTTTTAATTTGAAAAAAAACACTTTGAGTCATACTGACCACATAGTGAGTCAAATTGATGTGGGGTAGATTCCTACATGTCACACATGAATTATAGATCATTTTCCTAAAGTATCAATTTTTTTAGTGTTTTCTTGGTTTTGACAATGTGATGCGTGTTTTAAACTAAAATGACACTTTGAGTGTGAAAAAATTCACTTTAATATCAGCCACATCATGTTTTAGATTAATGTTAGGTCGATTCCTACACATCAAAAATGAATTATGGATAATTTTCCTAATGTTTGGAAACAACCCAAGATCATTTTCTTGGTTTTGAAAATGTTGTGAATGTTTTAAATTAAAATAACACTTTTATATTACAAACATGCACTTTGAGGCATATTGACCACATGATGTGTTGGATTGATGTGTGGACAATTCCTACATGTCAAAAATTAATTATGGATCATTTTACTATGTTTTAAAGACAAAAAAATCTTTTTTATTCAGTTTTGGATATGTGATTCATGTTTTAGAGTAAAATATCACTTTTAATGTGAAAACACACACTTTAAGTCTTACCATACACATCATGTGTTAGGTTGATGTGATGCCAATTATTAAAAATTGTACATAAATTATGGATATTTTTCCTAAATTTTGAAAACAAATCAAGCTTTTTTTATTGGTTTTTAAAATGCAATGTGTGTTTTAATATAAAATGAAACTTTTATATTAAAAACATACACTTTGATTCATACAGGCCCCATCCCATGTCATATTGACATGCGGTAAACTCCTACACATTAGAAATTAATTATGGATCATTTTATTAAAGTTTGAAAACAATACTTACTCATTTTCTCAATTTTGAAAACATGAAATGAATTTTAATATAAAATTACACTTTTATATCAAAAACATACACTTTGAGCCTTATTGGCCACATCACGTGTCAGATTGACATGAAGTCAATTCCTACATATCACAAATGAATTATCAAACATTTTCATAATTTTTTTTGAAATTCAAGTTTGTTTCCTTGGTTTTGATAATGTGATGTGTGTTTTAAACTAAAATGACAATTACATTAAAAACACACACTTTGAGTCATACCGACCACATCGTGTGTTCAAATGATTCATAGTCAATTCCTACAGGATAAAAATGAATTTTTTATTTTTACACTAAATATTCAAGACTATTCAAGATCATTTACTTGGGTTTTGGCTATGTGATGTGTGTTTTAAAGTAAAATGACACTTTTAATGTGAAAACACACACTCTGAGTCAAAATAACCACATTGTGTGTCAGATTGATGAGTGAATAATTTCTACATGTCAAAAATAAATTATGAACCATTTTCCTAAAGTATCAAGACAATATGAGCTCGTTTTCTTGGTTTTAACAATATGATGCATGTTTTAAACTAAAATGAAACTTTTAATGTGAAACACACACTTTGAATCATATCAATCACATCATGTGTCATATTGATGTGTGGTTAATTACTACATGACACAAATGAATTATGGATTGTTTTCCTAATGTTTGAAAACAATATGAGCTTGTTTTCTCAGTTTTGGAAATGTGATGCATGTTTTAAACTAAAATGATACTTTTATATTGAAAACATGCACATTGAGTCATTCTGAACACATCATGCATCTGATTAACATGAGGTCAATTCCTACATATAAAAAATGAATGACGTTTCCTAAAGTTTCATGAAAATATGATCTCATTTACTCGATTTTGTCTACGTGACATGTTTTTTAGAGTAAAACGACACTTTTAATGTGAAAACATTCACTTTGAGTCATACCAGCCACATCATGTGTGATATTGATGTAGGGTCAATTCATAGACCCCGCACTTGAAATTTGAATAATTTTCCAATAGTTTGAAAACAATGAAATCTCTTTTAAATGGTTTTGAAAATGTGATATTTTTTAAACTAAAATGACACTTTTATATTGAAAACACACACTTTGAGTCATACCAGCCACACCATGTGTCAGATTGACATACGATCAATTCCTACATGTCAAATATGAATTATAGATCATTTATTTAATCTTTCAAGAAAATATGAGCTTATTTTATTAGGTTTGACAATGTGACACATGTTTTAAAATAAAAAGACACTTATATTGAAAAAACACAGTTTGAGTCATATCGACCTCATCGTGTGTCCGATTGATGCATGTTCAATTCCTACACACCAGAAATGAATTATGTATTTCTGTCCTATTTTTTTTTTAAATATGAGATTTTACTTCTCAATTTTGGAAATGTGACACATGTTTTAATCTAAATTACCATATATAGATCAACCTTCCTTTCAAAATTTTCAACTTCCAACCACGATTCAACTTCCTTCACAGTTAATTCCTAATTTATATTTTGAGAATTGTGTCAGGATATGGGTGAGGCATCTCTATTAGTATTTATTGTATCTTTCATTGCCATGTCATTGGTTAAATCAAACATTAATGCAAAGGAATCCATCTTTCTTCTCCATAATTGATGTGGAAGTGACTGTAATAGGGACCAAACCATTTTTATAAACTCATAAAAATAAAAAAAAGTCACAAAATGAAAATGATGATGATAGGATCACAGAAGTACCTTACCTATATAAGGGTTTTTAATATAAAAGTGCTTGCATAAAATAGGAGAATACTTCCATTGAAACTCCACCTATTTTGGGTAAGGTTTACTTGTTTCTAAATCTTTAGCCTTTTCAAACTACAGTGTTTGGAAACAATGGAACACTGACATGATTATAGTACTAAAATCCAAGAAAAAAGGTTTAGTATTTTCTAAAAATTAAGTAAAAAACCCCTAAGTCACACACCATTGCACTTCCTGGGGTTAACTATATCCCAAAAGTTGGTAATATGTATTCAAATTTTTGTGTAGAAGGATCCTTGACCCATTTCCCTCTCTCCATTATCATATCTACTACATTGAAGTCAAATATACCATGAGAACCAGAATCTTCAGACATGTTACTATCTCTAATAGAATCCATAGAGTGTAACCCCCATGATACTTCTCCTTGATAAACAACTCAAATCTTTATTTCTTTATAGGGTTATCACCAAAAGGTTTTTTAGTTTCTCTAAACCCATCCTAACCCTTGGAGGAATGAAATTAGTGAATAGATGAAAATAAATGCATGTTCAATTTGGGAATGAGCATATACCATTTAGAAGAATTTAAAAAATATATTAACAATACAATGATCGAAGTACTCACATGGGAGACAAGTTTATTAAATGTATCTAAAAGGTTGACTTTGTGATATACTACATCCATAGAAGAATATGGTGAATTTGAATGTTTGGGATATTCTAAAATGATTTCCCATCAAGCTGTGGCTTGTTATTGAGATTCTTTTTTTCCTACTCTCGTAACTTCCTTACATAATAATCATGGATATATTCTATGGTAATAAAAAAAATTAAGTGTTTTAATGGTGTTTTTTCCTTGAGTGGTCGTCAAATAGTTTACCATAATGAGCTACTAAATTTTCAACACCCTCAATCCAAAATTCTATACTATTTTTATTTAGTGGAGGAACCATAGGTGGGAGAGGATCATAAACTCTGAATCCTTGATCAGTAGGGGAAAAAATCTATAGTGGGGTTTAAATTCCTTGGTAATGATAAGAGGATCTAATCTAAAAAATGTTTGGATGGAAATTATAAAAGTAGAATTAGAATAAAAATATAACCAACAAATTTTCTGTCACACCCCGATCAGGTTTGATGCACAACTTGTGTGCGACTTATAAAACTGTGCGACAACACACAGTTTGAATCTATAGGCAGTTAGTGCTGGGAGGCATGGTTCGAGCACACCTCGCTCGAATGCGCACTTGACGGCATGCGAGCTATGTGGTTTCCCGACATCCAAAATAAGTAAATAAATTAATTAAAGGATACGTGAGATGAAATGAAGTAAAATAAAAATTTAATAAAATAGAGTTTGAGAAAAAAATGTTTAAGCATAAAATAATAATAATATTATAGATTTAATAATAATAATAATAATATTTTGGTGGTTTTTTTATTAATAATATTAAGACTATTATTATTATTGAATTATTATTAGTATAACATTAGTATAAAGAAATTTGAAACCCTAGGGGGGGTCGCGACCCCCCCTTTTTCCTTCTCCCCTATGCTGCGACGTTCAGCTACTCCCACGCACCAGGCCGCTCGGTCCAAGCCACCTCCAGTGCTCTTCCCAGCTCCCGGCCTCACCTCACGCTACTCACGTGACCCTCTCCAGTGGCCGAGCCTGCACTGAAACATCCTCTCCCCCACGCGCTCGACCTGCTCGCGACCAGCCCAACACCTTCTTCCCTTTATGCCGGCAATTCCCTATGGTCGGACCTCCCCTCCTGCACGTGCAATGGTCTTCTCCGGCCAGCCTCCCTCTCTCGGCGGCCCGACCCCTTTGGATAGACCCTGCTCCGTTGCACAGATTCAGTCGAGCCCCCTTGTCTGACGCCTCCCTTGCCAGTAAAAACCTCCTAGGATGGACTCCTCTTCGGTACACAACACCTCCGGTAGCCACCCCTCCTCACTACGGTGTGTTCAACCTCCCCTCTTTTCCCACCAGTAAGTATTAATCTGTCTTTGCGATTCTTCTTTGGGCTTTTCATTTTTGAACAAATCCTAATGGATTGGGTCTATGTTCGGTTCGTTTTTCTGGGATGTTAGGTGTTGTGAAGGGTCCTTTAGGGTGTACTATTCCTCCTCTGAAGGTTTCATCACAATTGCGCACCTTTGAGGTAGATGGATTCGTATTTTTTTTCCTCTTCTGGAGAAATATTTTAGTGGTTGTGCTTATTTAAATATTATTTTTACTTGATTCACTTCTTAATGATATATCTAATTAGTCCATTAAGATGTTTATGGATTATTGTAGCATGTTAAAAAAAATAGTTTTTTAAGTGTTTATTGTTTATGTTTGTGCATGATAATTCCCAATTTTGTTTTAATCACTTAGTGAATTTATCATGATGTGTTCTTGGGAGTATAATTTGTTAAAACTATATTTTGAAGTGAATCTCAAATTATGTCTATGTGTGCATGTGTCAAGTGTTTTTGGTTAAATTTCATTTGGGTTTTAAATAGTGAAATTAGATGTTTTCAAGTGTGCCTCACTAAGGTACTCCTTGGAAGTGTTTTTATGATTATGAAGAAGGTGTGAATTGTGTTTTCAAAGTCACTTGAGATGCGAAGGCATTGATAGTGGGTTTTTACAAAGGGAATGGATCATTTCAGCATGTTGACTTTTGTTTTGCATCTTTAAATGTGATTTTGATATTATGAAAATGATATAGAATGCCTTTTTGAGTGAACTTGGCTTTGTGTGTGGGTTTTAAAAGGGGGATTTCCCCATAAAAATGGTTTTTGGTGTTTGTGAAATTGAAAGCAGTTTGTTTATGGAAAATGGATTTTGAAGTGTGTGTGGTAAATGTATTTGTGGTGTGGAAAACATAAAGGTCTGTTTGAAACAACTCAATTTAAAATAGTGTTTCTTTAGATCTTGATTTCTTGAATGGTCCGTTGGTTTCTAAATAATGTTGGTTTCTCTAGGTTAATTAATTATAGCTTGGGTGGCATCTTGGTGATGTGCACACACACATACATAGGTACGTATGTATATATATATATATATATATATATATATATATATATATATATATATCTTCCTTGCACATATTCCCTCATGGCGCGGGAATATGTTCAATAGATTAAGGTTATATATATATGTATGAGAATGTATGTGTGTGCCAGTGTGAGATATTTTCATTGGATGCTTCAAGAGATGAAGTGTCTCAGCTTGGTCTACTTCCTTCTCTAAGTTAGGATCTCTATGCATTAACCTTTATATTTAAGAATAATTTATTTCTCACATTTTCACCTAGTTTTAATATTAGTTATTGATATAGAACTGTTAGTAAAATGGTTTGTCTTGAATTGGAGTGGTTTATTTCTTATAATATGTTACAATAAATGGTTTGATTGTGTTTTCACATCAATTGCTTGATGAAATTCCCCTTTGGACTTTGTGAGTGTGCTTTAGATTTAAAATACTGGTTTGTGTTTCTTAAATGGGTTTCAAAGTGTATTTCTGGTTTTCAAAGTGGTGTGCATGTGATTCTTAAGAAATGGTTTGGCACGAGAAATTTATGTGATGCCCAGTTGGAACTTTTGTAAAACAAGTTATCTTAATAAAACTCTCATTGGATGTGGTCCCCTTGCTTTGGTCGAGTTATATGTTATGGGTGGTTCACCGGGTAGGACTTTCATGTGATCAAATGGTTGAAAGGTAAGGGACGTATTCCTTGGGGTGACTCGGGGGTGACTTTGTTGTGTGTGTTGACTGTGTGTGAGGAATGTACTTGTGACTGCATACTTGTTTGACGTTGTTGGATCACCCCCCTTTTTAGTATGAACATGGGAACTTAGCATAACAAGAAAATTTTCAGTGAACGATTGCTGCACTAGTTTAAATTACGCACTAGTTAGTGGCCCTTAGTACGGATTATACTCTGATAGGGGATTGGGCCCCTCGGTTAGGCTAGGTAGGGAGATATCGAGCATTTGAGCGTATGACGTCATCGAGAGTAGGCATGCATTTATGACGAGTCACATGTATAGTATATTATAGACTATTCACGAGCTCCTAGGATTTCCCATATATATCAGCATGTAGTTATCTGCGGCAGATGATTGTAGGTGCTTTTCTTGTTTGGTTATTCTTGTTTTTTATTTTCCATTTCCCTTGTGTGATTATTGGGGTTTTCCTTTGTGTATGATGCGTCTCGTTGTTAAAGGGTATAAAAATGATCTTCAAAAGTTTGTGGAAAAAGGATTTTAAAATGTTTTACATTTCACTATCCCTATTTCTCTAAAAAGGTTAAAGCTTTATCCTTGTAAAAGAACTTAGTTTAAAATATGAAGGGAAATAGATCTTGATTTTCTTTAAAAGAAGAAAATGTGTAAAAACCTAGCTCTATACATTGTATTTCAAACTTGAAATTTGATGGATATTTTATTTAAAGGAAATGAATATGAGAATAGATTGTTTGGGCATGCATACTGAGTTTTAGTACTCATGCCTATAGTTTTACCTTTGTTTTTTTAGCTTCAGTTGCTGAGCCTTTCTTGGATTCAGTCACCATAGCATGACATTGGTTTGAGGTTGGTGGTGAACCATAGGGTCACATGGAGGTATGTACAACTTTATTTTCTCACTATTCATAGTTTTTGTTTTCACTATTCAATTTTTGTTTATTTATTTTTCTTTCATTTATAGTCCAAATCATTCCCACTTGTTTAGTTTTGATGCCCGACACTAGTTGTAAGACCGTGGGGATAGGGAACTCCCCTCAGGCCATGTCACGGGCCGACTCAAGTGATCGGTTCAGGGTTGACTGGGGTTGGTTTGTGACAAAATGGTATCAGAGGAGGCCTTTATTATTTGGGATGTATGGTAGATGGAGATTAGGACTGTCGGGGCTTAGGAGGTTGGTTGCGGGTTGGTGCCTGATCACCACCTATCGTGACGAGACCTGAGCTACCAGGGGTAGTCCGGGTTTTGGGTCTTTTGGATTTGTTTTGGATTGAGGGATGACAATAGAGGTGACTCGGTGTCACACTATGACCCCACATGGAGTAGTGACCCATGTAGAGCCTAGGTGCCCGATTCAAGGTCCTCTGGTGTTATGTCTTACTTGGGGCATGGCTCACTACCATGTCGACAGGTTGGGCATAAACACTAGTTCCTCATTCTGGTTGTCCATTGTTTGTTGTTCTTTGTCTTGATTTTGGTTGGTTTTAGAGTGTTTTTGGAAATGAAGGTGGTTTTGAATGGAAAGGGTTCTTTCTCTAATAGTTTTAAAACTGGTAAAAAGGGGATTTCTTTCAAGTTGTTTTGAAATTGGTGAAGTGGGTTTTTAAAGAGTAAGTGTTTTGATTTGGAAAATTTTGGCTTATGTTTGGATTTGGTAACGGAGCAAAAAGTGAGACCCTTGGTATTCCTTAGGATAGTCCGCATATGTGTGGGTAGATACGTGAAGTGCACATTGACACATATGTACGAGTGATTTGAGTGGAGAGGGATGAAGGCTTATGTGGCGGTTCATAGGATTCCGTGGGTGGGGTTTTGGAATTTAAGGCTTGACTTGATTTCTCTAAAATGCACCTGAACGAGAAAAAAATGATTTTAGGACATTTTTTTTCTTGAAAAGTGGGTTTTGGTATTTTGAAAAGTAGATTTTTCTTGTGTTTTATATGTTTTATTTATGAGTATGTTACATTTGGCTTGTTGTGTTTCTTTTGGTTGTGTTTTAGCTTGTTCGGGATTCCAGGACAGTTGTCTTGGTTCGGGGTGCTTCTTTTGGTTGAGTTTTGGCTTGATGCTAGTTTCGATTTTGTTTTTCATGTTGTTCTGAATATTCCACCCAGAAATGTTCTCAAAAGTTGTTAATGAGTCATGCCCAATTCTGGTTTCTATTGAATGTTGCTTGTCTTTCGAGGCACTCAAGGTTCGTTAGGGGTAGTGAAGCAGTTTGAGGGGAGTTGAGCATGTCTTCGGGTGGTTGGGGACTCCCGAGTTTGTTAGAGTTTGTATTGTCTTGGGTTTAGTGGATGGTCCAACCTTGGACCAATGGGGGTGGATGTCTCATCATACATGAAGTTGAGATGATGTGGGAGGTGTTAAATTCCTTCTTCATCCAATGGATTATACCTGGGGAGGTGAAGGTGAAAATAGGTGAGAGCCCGTATGTAGTTAAGAAGGCCAGTGGTTGGCGAAGGCCTATGTTGTCCACTTTAAGGAGTCGACATCTGGAGCGCAAGTGCTTGGAAAATCCAGTGCATTTCTTCATTCATAAGGGTTCCCCATTTTTGCGAGTGGGGTGTACGAGATGAAATTTCCTCTGAATAAATCTCTTTTGTTAGTGTCAACTTCTGATTCTTCAGACTACTTTCTAATGTACCATCAGTGTTTCCAGTTCGAGCATCCTAATCCATCTTGTCTCATCCCTCCGAAGTCTTTTTGTTGTGTGACCATTTGGGTCACTGGGAAAGTTTCCAAAATAAGTGTCATTCAAATAAGAAGTTCTTACCAGGGGATGCTCATGTTTGACTGTGAGGCATAAGATGCTTCAGCCATCAGAGCCCCAACCTTAGGTCTCAGGGAGAAGCTCATGCATAGTCAGGGCTTCAGAGGAATGTGAGACCTTCACTTGGTTTTTTATATTTCATCTTGGAATATAGACATTCAGGGTTTCCTTTTCCATGTTTTCCTGTTGTTGTAAGTTCATCTTTTGCGGTAATAGTGTGATGAACTTATTATTTGGTGATCATAGTAGTCGTGTTCTTATAAATGTGGCCTCTAGAGTCATTTGTTTTTATTAAAAGTGTATTTGTACCTTGTTTGGATTGGTCCTGGTTTTATTAGTGATCATTTGGAGATGTGAGTGTCGGGGGTCTTTGTCTTGTGCCGAGAGTTCTAGGTTTTAGTAGAAGTTTTGTCTCGTTCGTACTAAGGGGGTTATATGTATTGGAAGTTTTATATCAGTTTGGGGAATTCTTAGTTCCAGCAGTTTTATTATAGGGAGTTCCTTGTTTTGGTGCCTCGATATGCCAGGTGGCCTTGTAGTAGTGTTCTGTTTAAGTCTCAGTGGTCCTGCTCAACTCAAGTGGAGAAGTCAGTAAGTTCGGGTTGGGAGTTCCCGTGTTAGCCCCTCCTCGGGTTAGTGTGTGTGGGTTTTAAAGTTTTTGTGTTAGTCAAGTTCTTGTTGTGGGGAGAACCCTCTCGTGTTCTCCCCTCGTTTTATGTCTTGGTTTCTTCATGACCGGTCGGGTGTAACTTGTGGAGTGAATCATCAACACGAGGCTCTTGATCTTCTTTTTTGGATATTTTCGGGCATAGACTCAAGATTTTTCTATCTTTTGGCTTGGTGACTTTCTGGGGGCAGAAAGTGTCTATGGCGGGGAGAATTGTCACACCCCGACCGGGTTTGACGTGCAACTTGTGTGCGACTTATAAAACTGTGAGACAACACATAGTTTGACTCTATAGGCGGTTAGTGCTGGGTGGCATGGTTCGAGCGTACCTCGATCGAACGCGCACATGATGACATGCGATCCATGCGGTTGCCCGACATCCGAAATAAGTAAATTAATTAATTCAAGGATAAGTGAGATGAAATGAAGTAAAATAAAAATATAATAAAATAGAGTTTGAGAAAAAAATGTTTAAGAATAAATAAATAATAATATTAAAGATTTAATAATAATAATAATAATATTTTGGTGTTTTTTATTTTTATTATTATTAATAATATTAAGACTATTATTATTAGTATAACATTAGTATAAAAAAAGGAATTTGAAACCCGAGGGGGGTCATGACCCCCCTTTTTTCCTTCTCCCCTACGCTGCGGCGTGTGGCTACTTCCGTGCACCAAGATGCTCGGGACAAGCCACCTCCGACGCTCTTCTCGGCTCCTAGCCTCACCCCACGCTGCTCACGTGACCCTCTCTGGCGGCCGAGCCTGCACTGACACATCCTCTCCCCCACACGCTCGACCTACTCGCGACCATCCCAGCCCCTTCTTCCCTTCGCGCCAGCGACGCCCTATCGACGGACCTCCCCTCCTGCATGCGCAACGGTCTTCTATGGCCAGCCTCTCTCTCCCGATGGCCCACCCCCCTTGGATACACCATGCTCCGGTGCATATCTATGGTCGAGCCCCCTTGTCCGACACCTCCCTCGCAAGCAAAAACCTCCCCGTCCGGCCTCCTCTTCAGCGCACAACACCTCCGACAGCCGCCCCTCCTCGCTACAGCGCGTTCGAACTCCCCTCTTTTCCCACCGGTAAGTATTAATCCGTTTTTGTGATTCTTATTTGGGGTTTTCTTTTTTGAATGAATCCTAATGGATTGGGTCTATGTTCAGTTCGTTTTTCTTGGATGCTAGGTGTTGTGAATGGTCCTTCGGGGTGTACTCTTCCTCCTCTAAAGGTTTCATCACAATTGTGTGCCTTTGAGGTAGATGAATCTGTATTTTTTTCCTCTTTTGGATAAATATTTTGGTGCTTGTGTTTCTTTAAATATTATTTTTACTTGATTCGCTGCTTAATGATATATCTAATTAGTCCATTATGATGTTTATGGATTATTATAGCATGTTAAAAAAATAGTTTTTGAAGTGTTTCTTATTTATGTTTTTGCATGCTAATGCCCAATTTTTTTAATCACTTAGTTAATTTATCATGATGTGTTCTTGAGAGTATAATTTGTTAAAACTACATTTCTAAGTGAATCTCTAATTATTTTTATGTGTGCATGTGTCAAGTGTTTTTGGTTAAATGTCATTTGGGGTTTAAATAGTGAAATTAGATGTTTTCATGTGTGCCTCGCTAAGGTACTCCTTAGAAGTGTTTTTATGATTATGAAGAAGGTTTGAATTGTGTTTTCAAAGGCACTTGAGATGTGAAGGAATTGATAATGGGTTTTTACAAACGGAATCGATCATTTCATCATGTTGAATTTTGTTTTGCATCTTTAAATGTGATTTGGAAATTAGGAAAATGATATGGAATGCCTTTTTGAGTGAAATTGGCTTTGTGTGTGGGTTTTAAAAGGGGGATTTTCCCATAAAAACAGTTTTTGGTGTTTGTAAAATTGAAAGCAGTTTGTTTATGGAAAATGGCTTTTGAAGTGTCTGTGGTAAATGTATTTGTGGTGTGAAAAACATAAAGGTCTGTTTGAAACAGATCACTTTAAAACAGTGTTTCTTTAGATCTTGATTTCTTGAACGGTATGTTGGTTTCTAAAAAATGTTGGTTCCTCTAGGTTAATTAATTAGTGATTGGGTGGCATCTTGGTGGTGCGTACATGAACCTACATAGGTACGCATGTGTATGTGTGTGTGTATATATATATATATATTCCTTGCACATATTCCCTCATGGCATGGGGAATATGTTCAATGGATTAAGGGTATATATATATATGTATGAGAATGTATGTGTGTGCCAGTGTGAGATTTTTTTGTCGTAAGCTTCAAGAGCTAAAGTGTATTGGCTTGGTCTACTTCCTTCTCTGAGGTAAGATCACTATGAATTAAACTTTAAATTTAAGAATAATTTATTTCTATCATTTTTCACCTAGTTTTAATATTAGTTATTGATATAGAATTGTTAGTAAAATGTTCTATCTTGAATTGGAGTGGTTTATTTCTTATAATGTTTTGAAATAAATGGTTTGATTGGGTTTTCACATCAATTGCCTGATGAAATGCCCCTTTGGCCTTTGTGAGTGTGCTTTAGATTTAAAATTCAAGTTTTGGTTTCTTAAATTGGTTTCAAAGTGTATTTCTAGTTTTCAAAGTGGCGTGCGTGTGATTCTTAAGAAATAGTTTGGTATGCGAAATTTATGTGAGGCCCAGTTAGCACTTTTGTAAAACTAGTTGTCATAAGAAAACTCTCCTTGGATGTGGTCCCCTTGCTTTGGTCGAGTTATATGTTATGGGAGGTCCGCCAGGTAGGACTTTCCTGTGATCGAATGGTTGAAAGGCGAGGGACGTATTCCTTGGGGTGACTCAGGGGTGACTTTGTTGTGTGTGTTGACTGTGTGTGAGGAATGTACTTGTGACTGCATACTTTTTTGACGTTGTTGGATCACCCCCTTTTTATTATAAATATGGGAAGCTAGCATAGGGAGTGAATTTTCAGTGAACTATTGCTACACTAGTTTAGATTACGCACTGGCTAGTGGCCCTTAGTACGGATTATACTATGCTAGGGGATTGGGCCCCTCGGTTAGGCCTGGTAGGTCAATACCGAGCGTTTGGGAATTATGATGTCATAGAGAGTAGGCATGCCTTCAGGATGAGTCACATGTATAGTATGTTCTAGACTATTCACGAGCTCCTAGGCTTTTCCATGTATATCGGAACTTAGTTATCTGCGGCAGATGGTTGGAGGTGCTTTGCTTTCTTGGTTACTCTTGTTTGTTATTTTCTATTTCCCTTGTGTGATTGTTTCTTTTTCTTCATTTATGATGTGTCTCTTTGTTAAAGGGGATAAAAATGATCTTCAAAAGTTTGTGGAAAAATGTTTTTGAAATGTTTTACATTTCACTATCCCTATTTCTCTAAAAATGTTAAAGATTCATCCTTGGAAAAGAACTTAGTTTAAAATATTAAGGGCAATGGATTGTGATTCGTTTTTAAAGAAGAAAATGTGTAAAAACATAGTTTTATACATTGTATTTCAAACTTTAAAAATTATAGATCTTTTATTTAAAGGAAATGCACATGAGAATAGATTGTTTGGGCATTCCTACCGAGTTTTAGTACTCACACCTATAGTTTTACCTTTGTTTTTTAGCTTTGGTTTTTGCACCTTGATTAGATTCAGTAGCCATGGAATGAAATTGGTTTGAGGTTAGTGGTGACCCATAGGGTCACATGGAGGTATGCACGACTTTATTTTCTCTATGTTCCTAGTTTTTTTTCACTATTCAGTTTTTTTTTATTTACTTGTCTTTCATTTATGGTCCAAATCATTCCCACTTGTTTAGTTTTGATGCTCGACACTAGTTGCCAGCCCATGGGGATCAGGAACGCCCCTCGGGCCATGTCGCGGGCCGGCTCGGGTGATCGGTTCAGGGTAGACCCGGGTTGGTTCATGACATTTCCAATATTACATGATTTTTATTTTATAAAAAAATATATAATCATTATGATACTAAGGCTTCATATCTCAAATATATCTTTAAGGTCATAGATTTTATTATATCATAAAAATAATTGGTAATCAGCTAAACATGATGTGAGTAAGAATTCTAATGTCGCATACTATGGCCACTCATCTCTAAACAAATAATTTTCTTCTTTTGAGTATGTAGATTATTGTAAATACTAGTAGTACTAAGAAAATATATACATAAAAATGATTAAAAAATATTTTAAATTATTTTTTTACCTTAAAAAATACCTGTTCGGGGATACTATTCTGTTGATGGTATATGATATCTTTTATAAATTTACAAACATAATATACACAATCATTTTCATTATTTAATTTCAGAAACTAAAGAAACATTGACCCAAATAAGTAAATTGTTTTAAAATATGTTTTGATAGGTTAATATTACTATATATACCTTAATATGTCTCTATTTGAAGAAATCCATAGGCTTCTTGTGTTTATACACCAACCTCATACCATGATTTCAAAAATATTTATATATCATCCTATCATAAAAAAATTCTTGTTAAAACATAAAATAAATCATATAATTTGAAGTTTATGTGTAAATTATTGATTGTAGTGCATTACAAATTCATAGTGGACATAATATGTGGTCGATTTTTTGGAAATCCATGATTTGGATCAAAAAAAAAATATCTGGGATATCCAAATTGAGTACGATGAGAATCCATTGCTTCCTATAAAAACAATAAAAAATAAGTAATGAAAAAGGGAAAATATATTTTATATGAGTAGATTGTAAATTTTTACCCCTGCATTGTAGGCATTAAGAAGAGTCTTCTATTTGATATTTTCTTTTCAAATACCATGCATAGTTCATATTTTTTTTATTATCAATTTCTTACATGTTCAAATTAAATCTAATAATAGAAATTATAAAATGATTAATGAGTCCAAATTTTACTTCATAGGGGTTTCCATTTATATAGTAGTTTTATGTACACCTATAGAAAATATGGGTAGTTATTAACTATAATGACCATAGTTGATCATTTTTTAGATAAAAAGACTAAGTAAATGTACCTAATGTATGTATTCACAACTAAGACTCCCAACTATTCAAACTTTATGATTTCATTTATACTCTTGGGATCAATCGTGTTTGTAGTGCACTCTCTAAATATTTCTTCTTCACATTCAATGTAGGTAAAATTTCAATCTTTGAATGTCCTACCCATATGAAATTGCAATGTTAATATATGTGCTAGTTAAACAGGTGGGGTGATGGTACTCTAAGAAGGTCCTTTTGATTTCTTGGTTGATCCACTGGATTGTTTAGATCCGACCCCCCATTTTCGGTTTGTTTTTTCTATCTGTAATATAATACCTCATTTTGACCTTTTTCTATCAATTTTAAAGCCTTTTCATTCAATTTTTTAAGGAAATACCTCATCATCACCATGTATCTTTATAAGATTAAAAAACCATGCTACGAAATTTCCAATAACATCATCGATCATGGTGGCATCCAGACCATCAAGAGGAACATGCAAATTGGCAGTCTTCTCATGAGTTTCTTCAATCGCCAATATCATGTGATATTTTTTGATTTTTTATTTTGTACCATGTTTTGGAGTTTTTGTTATATAACCAAATATTTTTTTACTTTGGATTACATGTTTATTCAATTATTTTAACATTAATTAAACATATTATTAAATATTGTTCATTTTTCTACACAGATTTAATGTAATAATGTCCTAGAGTATATGACACATTGATAAGGTTATAACTATTCCCCGTTATGATAAGAAAATTGAAATTTCATAAAAATATTCTTAAACATAGTTCAATGTCTGGATACCATAATATGACGAGACACATAGATTGTTGACTGTCAGGTGCGAGTACTCATAAGAAGATGATACTTCTTCTCATGATATTCACACTTAGTAATCTCCAAGATGGAAGATTATGAGAAAATACCATCCTATAGGAATTCAAAATGTTTATGTGTCATCATATATTCCTATCAACAAGAATGTGTAATGGTCCTTATGATTTAAGAATATTATTAATGCATGTTAAGACTTGTGCAGTTAGATGTATTTGATAAACCTTAACAATAAAGTTCATAGAAAAGTTGGATATGTTGGGTGCATCATGAGTGACGTGTTATTAATTAATTATCTTATGGAGTATTTTCCACTTTTATATTTATATAAGATGATATCTCATTCCTTTTATTGAAATGGAACTTATGAATTAAATTTCATGTTAATGGTGAAAAGACAAGTTTATTTTAGATAGTCAAAGAAATACGTATCAAGCATATAGGTTAATGATAAAGATGTGAAACCTTCTTGAATAGATATTATAATAATGATATTATATTACATAGAAAGTGTTCATGTGTGTTTTTCGATGTTGTGACATTAACTTATTTCTCTTGGGTTCATTGACCCATTGCTAGACAATAATCTTGGACTTTAGGAAAACACGCCAAATGATGAAAAGAAAGAATTCTATATGGTCACACATTAAGTATTTACATTGATCTCAATTAAATTATATTTGAATTTAATTATTGGAAAAAATATTATTCTTAAGAGTGAGGAACAATTTTATTCAAGTTTTATTGATCACATATGCTAAATAAATATTTATTCATTAGATTGTGAATAAAATATTAATTTTATTCATTGAAAATTTAATAAAGATTTATTTGTTAGATTGTGAATATAATATTTATTTATGAATAAATATTTAATAATATTTATTCAGGTATTTGATAAATGTTGGGGAGGATTAGCAGAACAAGATCGTGTCTGATGATAAATATTAATTTACAAGACTGTAAAATAATATTTATTATTATGCTAGTTAGTACGTGCAATAATATAATAATAATAATAATATTATATGTAATTATGTAAGATAAGGTTTATTATGTTATTTAAGGGCTATTATGAAATTAAATAATATTTTAAGCTAAACCCTAACTCTATAAATAGACTATTATGCTTGTTTTTTAGTGTTAAATGAGAATTGAGAATCATTGTAAACAACTAATTTATCTCTAGATTCCTCCATCTATCATCCTCTAAAGAATGAGAAGAAAAAGATAAAATTATTCAATCCTAAATAATCTTGAAGAAGTCAAGGAAAATGACATAATATAATTGATCCTTCGTGCTAGAAGCTGAAATTCCATCCATTTTTTTTCTGAAGATTGAATGACCATATGTGGATCACCACTAACAGGGATATACTTTGGGTCCTCCCTAAAAAATAAAGGTAATATGAAAGGGGTTTCAAATGATCAATATATTCATCAATGAAAGATCCTAAGGTAAGTTAATCTTGATTTATATCTAATCTAATTTAATTATAAATTTAATGTGCAAAAGATCCTCTCTGGATTTTGGAATTCTTAAGTCAATATTCAATGGAAAAATTTAATTGTTCATGAAATTCACATCTTTCACAATTATAAAATGATATATTGAATCCAATAATAAAATTTATGGTTGTTCAACCAAAAATATTCTTATACTACATCTGGAACCTTCAAGTGGTGTCATAGTGGCCACATTTTAAATTTATAATTATTTATTTGTTTTTTTAATCGATTATGCATAATAGTGGATTGAATATTAATTTTAGATTATTCATTTCTTAATTTTAAGTTTAATTAATATACCTTTGAAATTTTAATTTCCATAATTCAATATTCATAATTTCTTAAAGCCTAAGAATAAATGGACAATGATCAGAGATTCCACCGGGAAGTGCCCGTAATTCTGGATGGTTGACTGGGTTACACAACATGTATCCATAGTACACATTTTTTACCTAAGCACACTACACTTGGACATGTCATTGGATACACAAAACATAAATAATTAATAACACGAGGTACATTTATTTTACACTGTGTTTACTAGGCCATTCTAGCACATGACTTGTTAGATTACACAACATGTAGTTGGTATACATGTCCTGTTGTCTACTTGGTATAGCGGTGAAATTCATGCTAATCTTATGGTCAAATACAAAGTTTATAACAACATGAAACTGATATCCTTGAAAACTAATAAGATACATGGTTTATAGTTAGCATACATAATGTGTATCTCATTATTTTTAGCATATTAGGAATACCCAATGTCATTTGCTGGGTTACGTGGACACACAACTAGAGGAACACACGACATGTAGTCAGAGTACACATCATGTGCTTCTACATCTGAAGATCATGATGAGTCCTTTGATGGGTTATGCATACACATAGAAATTTAAACACATGATGTGTGGCTTGTTAGTACATACCATGTCTTCTAACATATATACACAACAAATCCCCCATTGTTTATCCTGGATACACAACAATTAAGGAACATGGCGTGTAGCTCATAAGTAAATGTTGTGTAGTCTCCCAATAAAGGTCATATTTAAATTAAATTAAAATAATAATTAATTTCAACATTAAAATATAATTAAAATTTTGGAACCGGATATGTTTTATTATGTAATAAAGGTTTCAATTAATTAAAAATGATAAATTAATTTATTATAAATATATGCATTTATTGGTCATGTCGTTTTAATTTCAATGACTGAATTGATGATGGTTATTGTAACATCCCACCCAAACTCATTGGCATGAGAAAATATGGAATTCCACTAACCTTATGTGACATCCCCAAGACACCAAAGGACAATAATAAATGACAACGGCTTAGGAAAAATGTTGGGGGACAAATTTAGATTTATTTAATAAACTTTATAACATAAAACATAATAATATAATCCTATTATATTATGCATGAGTATAAGTAATACAACCCAAAAGTGAAACCAAAATAACTACAATATCAAAGTGACAATGGAATAAATAATACCAATTGAAAAAATTGAAAATACAACACAACCCAAATACACTTATGTGGAATCATACCAAGCACCACCCAAATTAGATCCAAACTCCAACATGACCTACCATTCCTATAGTATAAAGATTAATATACGGATAAATATGATACCTTTCCCTTCCCCATGTCTTAGTACTTGACATCTATAAATTCCCCAAAGTTCATAAGAAGGAGTTGAGTATAAACCCAGTAGGTAATCTCTAGAGACTTCCCAACAAAATCCATTAGGACAAGAACTAGTTAACATATTTTATATAAAATGGTTAAAAAGAATTTAAATAGTTTATATAAATTCAAAAGTGAGATACATGTGATAAAACCCCAAAATATTAATATTAATTCATAATTGGAATAACCTTTCCCATGTTCACACACACACACACATTCATACACTAAAACATGGTGTTAGCATTGAAGGTGGTACTCCATGACCATAATCTGTCCAACCTTGATGGTGGAAATTCTGACCACACGCCACTTTGAAAACACGCCAACTCCATTATTCCAGATTTCATGCCAAAAAAATTCACATAAAATAGTTATTCCTTTGAAAAAATTTTATCAAAAAATTTCATGTGTCAAAACCATAACATATTTTTAAAATCATTATTTTAAAAATATAAGAAAATTAGGTTTTCTAAAATCCATCCAATTTTCCATAATTCCAAAATGTATACCAAAACAAATTCCTTTAATAAATCATACCATGATACCAAATAAAATACATGAAAAACCCTTGAATAAAACTAAGCTTTCAAGTTTTAGCATAAGTGGAGATGAGAGAGAATCCACCAACCTCTCAAAGGATGGAGAAAACAAAGAATGAAACTAAAAAATATTATATTCAACCTTGAATATTCTTCCCATTAATAGATCCAACAAGATATCATCAAGATCTACAACACAGGTTATAAATATATTTATGGAAGAATAGATCTAATGATCTGGGTGAGAGAATATGAAATGATCTAAAGATAAAGATAAGAAATGAATACTTACCAATGATTACGGATCTCCAAAACACTTTTATTCACCCAAAAGTTTCCTCCAGATCAAAGAGAATTATCTTGGGGTCCTAGGGAAGGAAAGGAGTTTAAGAAATTGGAATAATAGGGTAAAATGAGGGCTCTAAGGCTTTAATTCAATTTAAAATATAAATTTTAGATTAGTAACTATACGTCACATAGTTAGATTACATGGTTTTTCAAACCATTCACATTCTAATGTATAATATCTAGAGATCTAGAAAATTTGTTCCATAAGGTTTGGAAAACCGTATGCCTACCATGTAGGGATATTGTCTCAAGGCCATACCCTTGTATGGTTGGATCACACTGTTTGAAAAAACTATGTGCCAACTGTGATTTTCCCCTCTATCTCTAATCACATAGTTTCTCTTGTCATGTGAATGGTTTGGAAAAATAATGAGCCTACTTCCTGACTCCCAGTATCACCTTGCATGATTTCTTAGAGATTTTTGATAGTTTCTACTAACTATTCTCAAACCATAGACCTTGAGAAACACTTCCAAAATACACTAAAACATTCTAAAAACTCCAAAAACGTAATGAACAAATTATTTAAGCTCAAAATACCTACAACAAGGGTAAATTAGAAAAAAAAGATGGTTTTACATTCTCCCCAGCATTGGCCTTTCCATCCTGGAAAGTGGAATATTGGATCATAAGAGTTTATGTTGGCTACAAGAGGGGTGTGAATTATAGTTTAAAAAATTTAAACTAAGACAAAAAAACTCCTCTTAATTCTAAAAGATTGGACTCAAATATCATTTGATGATTAAAGTATATAAATCAGATCTAGTAAGCATATGATAAATCAGAGTTCTTATCAGTATTATAGACACACCGTTAAACAAATTTATTATAAAGATAAGTAAAGAACTAAATATCTAATATTAATTCACAATGGAATGTTTAAATTTTATAAAAAAAAGTAAAAAAGATTATAATAGTAATAATTCATTATAATATTAATCAAATAATTTCCTTTTAACCTTATAAGTTAAGGAAGTCCAAAATCCTGACTTAAGATTTCCACAATTTCAATACCTACTATAAAATATGTCTTTACTTACCAGGAAATTCCTTGATATGATGACCAGAATGTCTCTATATTCCAATCCCCTAGAAGACCTCGATACGATAATCATATTATCTATCTTCTTAGTCCTATAATCCCTTGATCCGATGGATTAGATTCACCTATATTCATATCCCTGCAATCCCTTGATCTAACCACGACCAGACATAGTGGATAAAAAAGAAAAAATTTTCTAAGGAATTTATAACCCTCACATAGATTCCTTAGAAATTTAACTCTCTAAAAAATTAAAAGGCATTTAGAACAAGATGTTCAAGTAGGGAAAAAACTTAGATGTGTTGAGTTATGAATGCATTAGGTCCCAACTCTTCAAATGAACTCCTATTTTTTGGAAATACTCCAATGGTCATATTTATGAGTTAGTTGAAATGGCCTTAGACAACTTTCAATTTGAAAGCTCATAATGATCTAGATCATTATTCTTTTTATATAAGTATGAATTTTGTTTCATTTGTTTGATTTCATTTTGTTTAGCACCATTATAATGCTATTATGGATTCCATCCGATTGATATAGTTCTAAATAATCTGATTATAAACTCCAGTCAGTCTGATGTATTTTAATAATGATTTTAAATCTAATAAAATTAAAATAGGTTAATATGATATATCAGTAAAAATGTCAGTCTGATGGTAATAAATTTTTTCGGTCTGATTAATAGAAAACTTTTCTAACCACTAGTTAATACAATAGTGGTTCCGATGTATCAGAATGACCTTTAGTCTGATGGATCATATTTAATAATAAAATTTTACATTCATTTTACATTAGAAATATTTCTATGTTCTATATAAAAATATGTTTTCTACAAAAAATACTAAAACACTTGGGATATATAAAGTTAGTAAAACAGATTTTTAAGAAAGTCTTTGTGATTTCCAAAACTAAGGAAAGGAAAAGTAAAAATTAAAACTTTCAACTCAACAATGTCTCCCTTTTTTGTAAAACACAAAACACAAAACATAAAATGAAATCTGATAGCTTTTAAATAATTACAACCCTTTGTACTTATAATAACTTCAAATATAATATTTATATAAATTTATTCCTTATCATCTCTTAACTCCCCTAGAGTTTATGAATTATGTATGATTTGATAAAAAGTAATACTTTGGATTCTCCCCCTTTGTAAAAAACCTTCTTTAGAAAGATTATCCCCTTTTAGATAATAAATCTCCTTGGGACTATTTAATTTTAAAAAACAAACATTGTACTTAAATAAATCCTCCAAAAAAAAAATTCCCAAAACTTCTCCCCCAAAGTTATAGCTCAAATTTTCTTCATCAAAGTTTCTCACCCTTTGTGATTTAAAAAAATAATAGGGAAACTATAACTTACTATAATTTTATAAAATCATAAAATAAAAAAATTATATGCAAATTAACTATTCATATAAGATATAAAATAAATAACATAAATCTAAATAAAAATTAGAATACATTCAGACATATAGAATTTGGATAAAATTAATTCACATTTAACATTCATTAAAAATATTTTCAAAATACATCAAGATTCCAGATAAAAGAGTTCATTATTTCTAATAAATTTTCTTAATGATCACCTTCAACTTCTTTACATATTCATGGAACTTACCTACCATTGTAACCGATGATTCAAGATTCAAAATTTTGTCCTCCATAACTATTTTTTTGAAACTCTGCCTTCGAACTTTGAACCTCTTCACTGATATTATTATTCTCTTCCTTTACACTGAATAATTAATCTTCACAAGATTAGAGTCTACTATTTTCTAATTCCAACATGTAAACTCTTTCTTTCAAAACTTTCAATTCCTCATCCTGATTATATATCATGTCTTTGAATTCTTTAACAAAATTTAATCTATCAAAAAAATCTATTAAAGAAATGTAGAAATAATTATCATACTCAAGGGATAGTTTATTAACTTTAACTAACTAATCCTCATGATCCTTTAAGTAATTGTAGACTTGTCTTGACCGCTTCACCATCTGATTAAAACTTCACTTATGTTCTTTTGATTTATCATTGAAGGTTTTTACTTCTGATTGATTTTGGATAACAGTCTTGGTCAGCATCTTCAACGATTCAAATTTTTCATTGAGAGAGTTTTGAATTTTTTGACATCCAACTTCAATGTTCAGTAAATATAAAATTTATTTAGTAAGAAATTTTAAAATCTGAAAATGTAATCAAAACCTTTTTGAGATTCTATAGACGAAGAGTCTAATGACTCTGATTGAACCTCTAAAACATGTGGTCTGGAAAGACTAACATTTGAATTATTTTCTTTTGATTCAGATCTAACATATTCTGAAACATTCATAATATCTACTTATTTGTATGAATAAAACTTGTAAGATACATTATTTTGATATTGTTGGTCTTATTATTTCTCTTTAGATGATGATTTAACTTCTTCTTTTGATGATGAATGAAATTCCACATATAATTCTATCTCTGTATTCTTGTCTGACTGAGATGATAATTGAGTAGACTTTGGGGATTAATCTGATGAATTTTATTCCTCTATGATTCTTAATTAGTATCCATTTCTTCTTATTATTAATATTCATCATCATCATCTTCCACTAGTTCTTGTTCTAGATGTCATGTAGTTATTAGAATACATTTTCCAACTTTCTTTATTGATTTTGGTTTTTCCCTTCTCAACTTTCTTCTAGACTTGTACTAGGAATGATTTTGAATCTTATTCTACTATCTCTTTACATTTAACTTTTTCTCATACTGTTGGAGCATTAGAAGGGAAAACTGAAGTTTCTAACAACTCCAAACTGGAATCTCAAATAATTAGATCGGTGTGAGGATTATTTTAGTTATTTTAACTAGTTTTACAACTGATAAGGGGGAAATAGATAGATGTGGTACTTATGAAGCTCTTTCTACTCCTTTTAACAAATTTTCAACCATTATAGCTTCCTAAATACTTTTCATCTATTTCTATCTCTTATCACCCTTCTTTATCTCATAATATGTCTGAATTTTTAACACCAAGGCCTCAGCCTTATTTAATCAAAAAGTAGGATCACCATGTTTCTTCTATGATTTTTGATCCATAAATTTTTTGAATTCATCATCAGTCATATATTTCTATTTCTTTATTATTTTGGGTGGTGATAAATCTACATTTATTTTTTTTCTATCACATCTTATTTCCCTTTTGTAGGTCTTGCATCAGACCTGGTTTTATCTACTCTATCCAAAAACTTCTTTAACTTTGAATCAAAAAATAATCTCATCTACGCCTTGGGTTATTCACCAATTAGGGAAATAATTTATCTCATAGCATAGGATAGATTATTTATTCAGAACAATTCCATGCAATTTACTAATTTTTTTTAATAAAATAAGGAAACATTAAAATCTTTGATTTTATTGATGCCTTCTTGATTAATTCCAATGATAGAAATTTTTTTTACTAGGTTGTTCTGCCTCATATTCATATGAAAATCTAAGATGAAAATATCAAGAACCTTAATGGTATCCCTATCACCCTTTCTTGGAAATCAATAACCCCATATCCAGAGGGTGACCACTCTTTCATCCGAAGTGAGGCGTGAATTATTTCTAACATTATCAAAAGATATAAATTAATATGCCTTATATTTTGATTATATGAAAATCCCAATATTTTCATGAAGCTTGTGAGATAGAAGATAAGATTCAACCTCCAAGGGAACATCTACAAACTCAGAAACTTGTTGATATGAAAGTTTGTATTTCTAACCAAAAAGTGTGAAAACTATTCATTCCTTTTCATCTTATAAAAGAAACTTGACTGATTCATAAAACTCTCTCACATTTTTTGGATGATAAAATTCAAAGTCTTATTTCACGATGCATATCTTTTCCCATGAATAAAATTTTATAACTCTTTTTAGTAAAGAATTATATTTCTCATACCAGGATTTCTCGATGAGTCTCTCTTTGATTTCTTCTCTTTTGGAAAAAACTTCAGAAGTGTCCATTGTAGTGAAACTGGTACCAGTAGTTAGATGAATGAAAAAGAATCAAACTGACCATTAAAATAGGTTTCAAGATTCGGGGTAAAAAACACTGAGAATTGATGTGGGACACACACTGACACACCCTTTTACATTCATGAGTGCAAGAGTCCATATTAAAGGAAATTTCAATGGTTCATATTGAAGCTATTTTCAATATGATGTTTGAGATCTAATTCATGAAATATTTAAAAATAAATAGAAACTCTTAATCTTTTTTAAGAAAACTAGTTATCAGAGTAAGGTTTAACCCAATTAGGAAAATTTTTTATGATTGTAAAAAAAAAAGTTTGTAAAACTAAAATAATACATAAAAAACATGTACAAAGTAATGTAATGAATAAGTACAAAAACTAAAAGAAGATTACCAATCATAGTAGAAGTTTACTGTCAGTATGAGTAACCTATTCTTCTTGGTTTTTTTAAAATAAACTAATTATAATAAATTTTATAACAAAAATATTTTATGGAAATATTTTATAACAAATTTTGATTCTAAAAAATTTTAAGAAAAATTTTGATTCAAAAAAAAAAAATTTACTCCAAAGAATATTTTTATAAAACATTTATACCAAAAAGTTTATACAAAAACCAGTTTCGAATTTTTTTATAAAATATTTGACTCTGAAAAAACTATTAAAAAAAATAGAAATCTAAAAACTTTAGAAAATAAAATACTTTTAGAAAAAAGAAGTTTTAGAAAACAAATTTGTTTTTAGGAGAAACATAAAATATGTACTCACCCTTTGAAAAAGAGTTTATTAATGTAAGGATATTTTTAAATAAGAAGTAGACATGAATAATCATTTTATATTGATAATTCCTAGCTTCTGTTTAATATATTCAAATCTATCAGAACTAAGAGGTTTAGTAGAAATATTAGCAATTTGATCTTTCATTCTAATGAATTGTAAAATGATATCTCCTTTTAGTGTGTGATCCTAAAGAAAATGGTGTATTATATATATATTCTTAAAAAATTAGTGATTTATTAGTTTTTTATTTAATCTAATGAAACTTGTGTTTTCACATAATATTTGAGTTTTTGTAAAACTCATAGTCAGTGAATGTGTGTTGTATCCACAACACTTGAGCACAACAACTTCAATCTACCACATATTCAGCTTTAGTATTATAAAGTGCTACAAAGTTTTTTTCTTACTAGACCAAGAAACTAAAGCTTCTCCTAAGAAATGAAATGTTTCAGAAGTACTTTTCCTATCCATTATACATGCACCAAAGTCAGCATTCAAATTTGTTTTAACTCAAAATCATTACTAGACGAGTAAAAAAAATTAAATCCATAGTTCCCTTAATGTAGAAAAAAAATTCATTTAAAAGATTTAATATGGGACTCTTTTGGATTGGATGAATATATTGCACATAAGAATATTGAAAACATTAAATCTAGATGACTAACTATTAAGAAAAGTAAGCTCCCAATCATACCTATAAAAGTATTTCGATCAATTTGTTTTGTAGATTCATCAAGATATAAGATATTTGAGGTTCTGATAGGAGTACTAATACTTTTAGTCTTTTTATACCCTAATTTCTTAATAATATATTTTTTATACTTATGCTGAGATATAAAAGTTCCTTATGATTTTTCTGAAATTTGAAAACCTAAAAAGTATGTTAGCTCACCCATTATACTCATTTAAAACTCAAACTTCATAAGTTCCATAAAGGAATTTCTTAATTTTTTTTGATTTAATCCAAATATAATGTCATCAACATAGATTTGAACAATAATAATATATTTTTTAACTTTTTTATAAAAATATTTGGATTTTTAGCTCCCATAACAAAATTTTTTTGTATCAAAATTCTAGTTAACCAATTATACTGGGATCTAAAAGCTTGTTTAAGTATATATATCACCTTAATAAGTTTAAAAACATGTTCTAGATGTTTTTTAATTTCAAAACCAAGTGGTTTTTCCATAAATAATTCCTCCTAAACATATCCATTAAGAAAAGGATACTTCACATCCATTTAAAATTGTTTGAAATTTAAGAATTCTATATAAGCTAGAAGTATAGGAATAACCTCAAGTCTAGCTATTAAAGCATAGGTTTATTCATATTCTGTTCCTTTTTTTTGATTATATCCATTAGCAACAAGTCTAGATTTATTTCTAACTACTATTCCATTTACATCCCATTTATTCTAAAAGACCCATTTTACTCCAATTATAGAAGTATATTTAGGTACTTAAACCAATGTCCAAAATTAGTTCCTTTCAAACTCATCGAGTTTATCTTGAATTGCCTTTATTCAATCCTCATCACCTAATGCCTCATCAGGATTCTTAGGTTTTATTTTGATAAGAATGATAGATTTTCAATTTCATTTCTCAAAGAACATCTAGTTATAACTGGTTGATCTACATCACCAATGATATTATCACTTGGACAATTCCTAAGAAACAATTGATTTCTTGGATTTATAAAACTATTTTCTTAAACAATCTGTTTAAAATTTTCTTGAGGAAAAACTATAGAAATATATTCATTAGTTTTTTTTCTCAGGAGACGAACATTATAACATAGGTTGAAAATCAGTTTTAGAAATAACATTCAAAGATATAGATTTGGGTTGTTTAAACACAAAAGGACCAGTTTTATAAAAATTAAAATGTATTATTTCCTCAATATTACTTTTATTTTTATTAAAAAATTTATAAGCCTCACTAGTTGTGTAATAACCTAAAAATATCACTTTATCATATTTTGGAGTAAATTTTTGTCAGTTATATTTAGTATTCAAGATGAATACTTTTCATCCAAAAAATTTAAATTAAGAAAGTTTTGGATTTCTTCTAGTCCACAACTCTTAAAGAGTTTTATTAATGAAAGGTCAAATTAAAACTCAATTTATAGTATAAATGGAAGTACTAACTACTTTGGACCAATTTTTTTATCAAATAAGTATTCAATCAACATGGTTCTAGTAATCTCTTGAAAAAAACTATTTCTTCTTTGAACTACACCATTTTTTTGTTGAGTTATAGGTGTTGAAAAGTTATGTATAATAACTTTTTTACTACAAAAAGTTTCAATATCATAATTTAAAAATTCTCCACCATAATCACTATGAATAGTTTTCAAGGATAGTTTTTTATCATTTTAAATTCTGGCTACAAAATTTTTAAAACAGCTAATGGTTTCATATTTTCTTGCAAAAAAATAGACCCATGTGTTTGTAGTGTAATAATTAAATAGAAAATATACATAGTATTTTACACCAATACTTATAGTTTGTGAAAGACCAAATAAGTCTATGTTCACTAACTGAAAATCATAAAAAGTTGAGACTTCACTAATATATTTTGAACTTGACTTACATTTATTTCCATATTGATAAGAATAATATATTTTAGAAGTATCAAACCTAAGTTTCAGTAGGTCCTTCACTAGTATTTTCTTAGAAAACTGAGTTAAAGTTCTAATATTATAGTATCCTAACCTTCTATGTCATAACCAAGATTGATATTCCATAGTACTAAGTCATGGTATACCTTGTCTCTTAAGGTCTTCTATGTTTAGAGTGTAAACATTCTCATGCCGATTGGCACAAAGGATAAACTCATATTTAGAACTATGATCAATACATTTTTCATTTATAAAGTTCATAAGATAACCATAATCACATAATTGAATTAAGAAAACAAGGTTATTCTTAATTCCCACAATAGATAAAGCATTATAAATTAAAGATTTTCCAAGAATAACAATGTTACCAATACCGATAATCTCTCCTTGAGCATTATCTCCGAAAGTGACTTTTACACCTTTCATATTTATGATCATATTAAAGAAATATTGGTTACTAGTCATATTTCTAGAGAAACCACTACCCATATAGAAAATGTATTTATTATTGGTAATTTATTTATTTTCTTGAAAATAAAGACATTAATGTTTTGGAACCCAAACCTTCTTTGGTCCGGTATTATTAGAAAATATAATCTTAGGTAACCAAATTTTTCCAACATTACTATATTGAGAAAATTTCATTTCTTTTTAAAAATATACTTTATGAATACTGATAGATTGAAATTTATTTAAATAAAATTTGTTCCTCCCGGGTCTTCCACTTTGACATTAAGTGTAAAATGGATAATTCTTAATAATAGAGTAATTATTATTAAAAATAAGTTTTTTTATTAGTAAAACCCATTCCAGAAATATTAGTATGATGTATAGTTTTCTTATACATTTTATCAAAGTTTTACTTCTCATAGGTAAAATTAGGAAAACGTTTCTTCAAACTAGAAATTTGAGATTTTAGTTTTATAACTAAGTTTCATCCTCAGTAGTAATATTATTCGAGCTAAGTTTTAGAAAATATGTTTGTAAAATATTTTTCTGAGAAATAGATTTCTCATGATCTTTAGAAAGATTTTATTTTCCAAAATAATTCCTATCAGGATCTTTATAAATATATTATATTTCATTCATAAGAGTAGTAATTCTAGAATTTTCCTTTACAAGTTTTTCTGGGTAATTATCTAGTTTTTTAAAAAAAAATTACAACTTTTATTTTATAGATGTTTAGAAAAACTAGATACCTCTTCATAACTAGGTTATGTATTATCCTCTCCACATGAGGAAGATTCTTCATCAGAATATATAGAATTATTTTCTTCATTAGTATTAGGGTAATTTTCATCTAGATTAAGATCAAAAATAGATTCAACAGTATGTACCTTAACTATGGTACATGTATTCAACTTTGGTATTTCTGCAAATAAACTAATATTTTTCTATCTGGAGGTTTCATTATCTGAAGAATTATTAGAATAAACATCTCTTCTAATTTCACTCGAAGTTTCATAAGCTTTCAAACTTTTATTGTTCTTATGTTTATAGTACTTATGAGAATTCCTGTCTAAATTCCTTTATTTTTTATCCTTCCTTTTCACTGTAGGAGATTCAGGTCAGATGTTTCCTTCCTTTTTTCATTCATAACAAATATTTTCATTAGATTCTCTCTTATCACTTTTATCCTTATGAATTTTCTTATATCTTAATTGAAAATATTTCTTTCCAAAAAATCTTATTCATTATTCTTACAATATTTTCCAATTCATTATTATATTTTTCATATGAACTTGTATCAGATTCAATAAAAACTTTCTTCTTCTTTGAATATTTCATAACTTTATCATCTGATTGATCTTTAATAGAAACATTAGATGTAGTTGTAATAGAAACTCCTCTATTTTTCTTTTTCATATTTTTATCATCCCTTTTTAGTTTTAATTCTTATTACATGATGGTACCAATGAGACCATCAAGAGTAAGATTTCTAATTCTCCTCATATCATACAAAGCTATTATTTTTGTATTCCCAGTCATTATGATTGATTTCTATGATCTTTTCAACTAAAATATTATCTTCAAGATCTTTCTATACAAGTGACTATAAACTATTTATAATAGTCATAAAAATTTGGTGCATCTTAGAAACTAACTCCCTTGGTATAAAATCAAAGGCTTTTTAATCAGCATGAAGCATAGATATTCTTGTTTTGATAACTTTAGAAGTTAAAAAATGTGTTACTTCTAACTTCTTCAAAATACTATTCATAGGTTCACACAAATAAATATGAATATATATATATTTTGAGTCATAAAACATAAAATAGTGTTCCTTAATCTATAATTTAGTTGATATTACAACTTTTATTGATTTGTAAAGGTAGTAACATCCTTATCGGGAATCTTATAATTATCATCCAACAACAAAATATTATCCCCAATTATATTAATGATAGAATTATCCATCCAATATTTATAGTATTCATAATCATCACCATAAAAAATAGGTGGTCTACTCTGATTCATATTTTATAGGGTTATAACATTTAAACCTACCATCTTATCAAAAATAGAAACTCTTTTATACAAAAACATGTTAGTAGAAAAGTAGTTTATAAAAAATAATTTTATAAAAAAATCTTAACAACTTGTAATATAAAATAAAAGTAAAAAAATAGTAAGTATATTAGTAGAATCAGCTCTGATACCAGTTTTTGGATCATAAGATTTTACAATGACTACAGGGGGGGTTAATTATAGTTTAAAAAATTTAAACTAAGACCAAATAAAAATCCTTTTAAGTAAAAAAGATAGGACTAAAATATCGTTTTATGATCAGAGTATATAAATTGGATCCAGTAAGAATCCAATAAATAAAATTTATTATCGGTATCATAGACACACTGATAAAATAGTTTATTAGAAAGATAAGTAAAGAATAAAATTTCTAATATTAATTCAAAATGGAATATTTAACTTATAGAAACAAGTAAAAAAATATTATTATAGTAAGAATGAATTACAAGATTAATAAAATAATTTAATATTTAACCTTAAGATTTAAGGAAGTTAGAAATCATAACTTAAGATATCCACATTTTTAATACCAACTATAAAGGTCTATCTTTCCTAACTAGGAGAGCCCTTGATACGATGATCAGAATGTCTATGTCTTTCAATCCCCTAGAAGTCCTCGATACAATGATCAAAATCTCAGTCTTCATATCCCTATAATCCTTTGAAGTGATTTATCAGGTTCACCCATATTCCTATCCTTAAAATCCCTCAATTTAACCATGGTTGAACATAGTGAATACAAAAGAAAAAGTGTTATAAGGAATTTATAATCCTCACATAGATTCCTTAGAACTTCAACTATCTATGAAATTATAAAGCGTTTAGAATGATATGTTCAAGCAAAGAAAAAACTTAGACATGCTGATTTCAAAATTCATCAGCTCCCAACTCTTCAAATGACCTATTATTTATAGGAAATCCTCCAATGGTCATATTTTTGAGTTTCTTGTAATGAATTTAGATGAATTTTACTTTGACAACTCATAATTATCTAGATCTTGATTCTTGATAGCTAATAATAAACCATGTTTCATTTATTCAATGTCATATTTTAGAACCATTACAATGATATTATGGATTCCTTCCTATTGATATAGTTGTAACTACTCAAATTATAAACTCTATTCAGTTCGATAGACTATACTAATGATTTTCAGTCTAATAAAATGAACAAAAGTTAATATAATGCATTGATACCAATGTCAGTACAATGGTTATAACTTTTTTATTCTGATAGATATGACATTAGTCTAACCAATGGTTAGTACAATTTTTGTTCTGATGTATTGGACTCACCTTTAGTCTGATGGATCAGACTGAATAATAAAATTTTGTATTCGTTTTACATTAAAAATAATTATAAGTTTTGTATAAAAAGTTGTTTTCTATAAAAATATAATAAAACACTTGAGATATATAAATTTAGTAAAATAGAGTGTTAATAATGTTTTTTTGATTTCCAAACTAAGAAAAGGAAAAGTATAAAGTAAATTTTTTGATTCAACATGGAAGAATGAAATTTATTTGGAAGAGTTTGGGCTACCTCTCTAGCATCTATTTTTCATATTACCACATCAATTATTAAATCTGATTATGCTTCCATAAAACCATACCATATCGATGATTTTACCAAATAAGATATTCTCTTTCCTACCCAAAATCTATAATGAAACATGAATCAAAAAAGAATATGGTTCAAGATCAATATAGTCTCATAAAATCAAATGGTTAGGATTAGGCCAGTTCTTTTTCAATTGAGATACATGAAACACATTATGCATGGAACCAAACCTTGGTAGTAAAACCAACCAATAAGCCACGTTACCCACTCATTAAAGTATCTCAAAATAGCCAATATACCTAGGATACAACTTTCCTTTCTTACCAAAATGATGATTCCATAACATTGGAGATATTCTGAAGAAAACATGATACACATATGATTTTTATGACTCTGAGACATCACCATCCAAATTTTGACAATTTGAATATTCTATATCATATCTTATATAAGGATAGGTCTGATAAGTGAAGTATCACCTATTTCAACCCTAAATAGTGGAAAAGGAAAAGGTCATCCATACAATGCTTTGAAAAAATCCATATACATATAGGTCAAAAAATTATTATTGTAGGAGAACTATACTAGTGGTATATGATCCTCCCATGAGCCTCCAAAATACATCACACAATCCCTAAGCATGTATTATAATATTTTGATCATCCATTCATATTTTCCATCCATTTTAGGATGAAAAGTTACGCTCATGGTTAGTTTTATTCCAAGGGCTTGCTATAAGGAAATCTAAAAATGAGTTGTAAACCCAAGGCCTCATTTAGAAACAATTGAAACCAAAACATCTTGTATCTTTATAATTTCTTGAAGATAGAGTTTTGACTGGTCTTACACTATATTGGACTCGTGATTAAGGATGTATTGAGCTAAATTCATGATCCAATCCATAGTAACCCATATGGAATCATTTTTCATAACTATTCTTGGTAGACCTATGAACAATATATAATTATCATATCTTATTTCCACATAGGAATAAGTAATGAATTAAACATACCAACCAATGGTTTATTCTCTTTCTTAACTTGTTGATAGGCAAGTCATCTTGAGAAAAAATTATCCACTTTCCTCTTTATTCTTGACCACCAAATTTGTTCTCTCAGTACTTTATACATATTTTGGATATTGGTATGAACATCCCACATCGAATGGTGATAGGTAGAAAGAATTTATTCTTGATAGGTTGTGTAAGCTACAATATGATATCTAAAATAGAGAACACAGTTCCCATTTAACATTTATCCCTAAATAGTTTCCCTAACATTTATTTTTGACTTCATAGTTTCACATTTAACATAATATTTCTGAGAATATTTAACCTACTCAACCAAATCAAGAATAATATAAATCTCAAAGAAAACCACAACATCACCATGATTAGAAAAATCTAGATGCATATGAGATATAACTGAAATTAGATTCCATTTATTTTAAGCTTCTTTTTACAACTAATTATATGAATTTCTACTTAATGTGTCAGCTACAAAATTTATGTTTCATAGTGTATACATCAAGTTGAAGTAAAAAATCTATAGATATTCCATCCATACACATTTACTTAGGTTTGAGTCCATTTATGAGAAAATATATTTCAAGCTCTTATAATCCATTAACATCATAAATTTATCACCAAAAAGATAATTATACCATGTTTTTAAGTCATGAACTACTACAATAAATTCCAAATCATGTACTGGGTAGTTTTTCTCATGCACCCATAACTGTTGTAATCCATAAGAAACAACATGATATTCCTGTATGTGAACACATCCTAACCTAGATACTAATAAGTCACAATCAACCATGTAGACTTTTTCTGATTCTAGAAATGTAAGGATGAGTTCTGATGTTATTTTTTCCTTAAAAATCACAAATAAAGAGTCAATAATGTGTTTTTAATCTAAGAAAACTGCATATCTAAAATAAATTCTTTGTTGGTTTCTAAGATATAAGAACCACTATATTTTAAAAATATATGCAGAATATTCTTTTATAAATGAAATCGATGAGAAAATGTACCTCTTGTTTCAATAAATCACACTTTGAAAACATTTCATAAAGGTGATATTCCCAAAAGATACCCAACACTATAACTAGGTGTTGTCCATGATCAGCTTTAGTCCTAGAATACACCATAATATCATCAATAAACCCCACTATAAAGGAATATGGTTACCTATGAAATATCTGATTCATCAATTCCATAAATATTTCTTGAGAATTTTATAGACTAAAGGGAATAAACACATATTCATAGTGACCATAAAAGATCTTGAAGGCTATCTTTAAAATTTTCTTCTTTTGAACTCGCAGTTGGTGATAGCCGAATCATAATTCAATTTTAGAGAACCACTTGGATCCCCTTAATCAAATGGATCATCAATTTTTGTAAGTGGATACTAATTATTTATTTTAACTTGGTTATTCTTATGATAATCTAAAAAAAGGATAAGTATTTCATCCTCATTCATTACACAAAGGACATATATTTCCCACCGAGATGTGTTTAGTCAAATGAACCCTTTAATTTCCAAATCTTCATATTGAAACTTTAATTCCCCCAATTATATTACTTCCATCCTATAATATATAAGTGAAAGAGTACTAGTCCTTTATAGGAGATCAATAATAAATTCCACCTCTTTTTCAGGTGGAAATATAGATAAATTATTAGGAAATAAATTAGGAAATTGGTCAATGAATGTTGAAAAATCTCTAGGTCAAATTTCATAAAAATATTCCAAATTAATAACTACCAATTGATAGGATATAGTCCCAAACACTAGAACTAAATGTTATTTTATTCTCAGATTCACATCCAAATCTCCTTTAAAGCGACTCTTATCACCATCAGAAGATGTGAAACTAACCTGTTGAGCATAATAGTCATTGTAAGCCTTGAATGATGTAAACCTATACATTACCAAAATTAGGTCATAGATATCCATCTACATAACCACTCAATATCCATTGATTTTTATTAAACACACTGTACAACTAAATCCCCAACACCCCCTTTATCCCAAAGTTGTTTTAAGTTTCAAAATCAAATACATAATTTCAACATGAAACCAATATAATCCATGACACATGAAGAGATAAAAGAGTGGGAAGAACCCATATCAAACAAGGCTTACATAAGTGTATAATTTAAAATAATCATACCTAGTACTATTTAAGGTATCATTTGATCATCCATGTTCATCATATCAACACCATAAAGATAATTACTAGATCCTCTTTGATAATTTATTCCTTGATAAGATTACATAACTTGAGGAGTCATGGTGTTCCTAGAATCACCTTGGATCACTTTTTTTTTGATATTGAGAGTTATTCTAATGATATTTCCTCTTTAAGGTGTAGTATGTCTGATATACATTAGATATATCTCTCACACTAGACTTTGGAGCACTATGACAGTAATTCTAGAGATGTACCATCTTATTACAGTTGTGGAAAGATCAAGGTGGTGCCATAAAATCTATATTATTTTGATAAGTATAGCTAAATTGGAATAATAAAAGATTTATATTAGGTTGTGGATAGAAATTAAATGATCCTTTGGTTTAATTGTGAGATTATCCACCACCTTGGAAGTTAGTGTCCCTCTTCCTCTTATTCCTAACATTTGATTTCCCACCTATTACCATGGTGATAAACATACTCCCTCTAGCCGGATTTCGATAAATATATCTTTATACTACAATCTCTCTAATTACCATCTATTTATAATTTTTAATATAAAGGAAAATTTTCTTAGAGTGAATATCCATTCAGAGTTTAGAATAAAAGATTCATTCCTTTAAGGACACAATAACAAAAAATTTCAGGTAAAATTATAATAATTTTATAAACTTAGTTGCATACTATGTCACAGGTATATTATCTTACTTTATTTTGAAAAAATAAGTCATTATTGTAATCTTTAATGTGTGAGAATATAATTTTTGTTAAAAAAATACTCCAATACTTCTCATGCAATGTCTTAGTCAATTTTAGATTGGACATATAAATCCCACCATTGGTGTATAAGATCCTCTAAAATATAAGTTTCCAAATTAACTTTTATCTCTACAGATGTACCCAAGAATTTAAAGATTCTGTTCATTATATTTATCCATTCTTCCTCTTTTTCAGGTTCAGAATCCCCTTAAAAATTTTATGGATTTTGTTTCTAAAATTGGATAGAGTTGTACACTTATTGAGCATCATCATTCTGATTTCCTCTATCAAAATATTGAAAATTCTGAATAATTATTTGGAAAGGTTTTTGATTCATCTATGGATCATGTGTAACCACATTTTCAACTACCTCTTCTTGCTTATAATTATGATGCTTACCCAGTAAAATTCTCTATAACAATAACAAACACCACTTTGTCAACACTCATTAGCAATTGACATCTTGGAATAATCTAAATTACCATAAACAAAAAGTAATAACCATTATTTTAAAAAATCAACCATTTAAATCATTTTCATAGATCATAAAACTCAAAATAAAAAATACGGTCATAGTAGGAAGTCTCACTAATAATGCATGTTATGAAACACTCTTCGTAAAAACCAAAAATGATGAGACAAAAAATCACCTATAAGTGTCCTAGAAAACTGTTTTACCTAGACACCTAGATAACTTTAAGTTCATCATAAAAGGGTTAGATACCTATTTTTAAGTTATAAATTTTATGTTATGATCCTTGTTACCATCCCAAGAGATAGACAGAATGAACATGATTGATACCATTTTTAATATCCCACTCCAACTAATTTTCTTGAGAAGATAGAGAATTCCAATAACCTTTGGTGACATTCCCAAGACACTAATGGCCAAAAATAAATTCTAAGGGATTAGGAAAAACATTTAGGAATGTTTTTACCTTTAGTTAATAAACAACCTAACAACATAAAATATAAACATCCAATCCTCCTATGTGATTCATGAGCATAAGTAATAAAACCTAAAAAAAAACTATATAAATAAGATATTAGAGTGACAATGGAATAAATAACACCAAATGATAAAACTCAAGAGACAACATGAACCAAATACACTGAAGTGACATCATCCCAAGCACCACCCAAACTAGATCCAAGATCCAACACCACCTTCCATCCCCATAGTTTTAAGATGTATCACTATAGAAATATAACACCTTTCCCTTTCCCATTTCTCAATATATGAAATCTATAAACTCATCAAAGTAAACAATCTAGGGTTTAGTATAAGATTAGTAGGAAATACCTAGATACTTATCAACACATTCCACTAGGACAATAATTGGTTATAAAATTTTATATAAAAAGGTAGAAAAGAAGTTAAATAGATTATATAAATCCATAAGTGAGATACATGTGAGAAAACCATAAAAAATATTATTACTATTCGTTTAAACTTGAAAAAATCATTCCAATATTCACACACACATCCATAAACTCAAGCTTTGTGTAACCATTGATGGTGGTACTCCATGATCATAATATGTTTTACCTTGATGGTGGAACTTATGACCACACTATATCTACATTGAATAAACACCAACCCTATCATGCCAAATTTCATGCCAAAACATTTCACATAAAATAGTTATTCCTTTGAAATAATTTCATCAAACATTTTTCATGCATTAAAACCATAACATAATTTTAAAATCATCATTTTACAATTATAATCAAATAAGGTTTTACAAAAGTCACATAATTTTTCATAATTCCAAAATGTATACTAAAACAGTTTCCTTAAAAAAATAACACCATGATACCATATAGAATCCAAGAAAAACCCTATAATAAAACAAAGACTTCAAGTTATAGAAAAATTGGAGACAAGAGAGAAGCCACATACCTATCAATGGATGCCAAAAATGAAGAATGACACTAAATAATCCAAGATCCAACCATGAATATTCTTACCTTCAACAGATGCAATAATAAATCATAATGTTCTGAAACATAGGATGTTGATCTATATACAGTAGAATAGATCTAATTACCCTTGGGAGATAAGATGAGATGCTCTAAATAGAAATAGAATAAACAAATACTTACTAATGATTTTGAATCTCCAAAAATTTTTGATTCCCCTAAAAGTTTCTTCTGGGTCAAAGGGAGATGTATTGGGAGCCTAGGAGAGGAAAGGAGTTAGAGACCTTGGAAGAAAGGGGGGGAAAATGAGGGTTTTAGGGCTTTAATCTGATTTAAGATCTAATTTTTGGAGCATTAACTATACATCACATGATTTGGTTTCATGATTTGTCAAACTATGTGCCAACCATTAACATGATACTAGACAAGATCCATAGATCCACATAGTTTGTGCCACACAGTTAGGAAAAAAGTGTGCCAACTGTATAAGGCTACTATCCCAATGCCACACCCTCACATGGTTGGCTCTCACTATTTGAAAAACTATGCACCATCCATGACTTTACCCTCTATTACTAATCACATGGTTTCTCCTAGAATGGACATGGTTCATAAAAATCATGATCCAACTATATGTGTGATCTTTGACTCCCAGCACTACCTTATATAGTTTCCTAGAGATGGTTCATGATTTATACTAATTTTTCTCATACCATGAACCCCTAGAAACACTTCCAAAACACACCAAAAACTTTATGAATATCCTAAAACATAACCCAATCATTATATAAGCTCAAAATTCATAAAACAAGGATAAAATACCTAAAACTGGTGGTGTTACAAGTATCTATAATAGACTTGATATGGTAATTAATATGGAAGTGAATAAATTAATTGATACAAGCACATTTATCTAAATAATAATAATGAATATAAGTTAATTCTATACAATGTACTTTTGTGTATTCTTTGTTTCTATATTATTGATTGTGAGCTTGTCCAAGACCTGTGTATGTGTTACTTTTATTTAATTTAATTTATTTCATGGTTTTGTAATTATTTAATGTTAAATTAAATATGTTTTCTTACAAGTCATACCTCATATTTTATTATGTAGGACCTTCATGTCCAAGTTGATTTATAAAATTTCACTTAACCAATACTTTTCCCCTATCACATACATGTGAGTTATAAATGTATTTAATAAAATGAGTATCCCAAGGCATGTGGAGGCGATTAAAGATGGAACCGAGATAATTCCCACCCAGGTGATATAAAAGTAGACTGGTGGAATACTGCAACTCATGAAAAGACTGGTACAATGAGTTTTCCCCTAGGTCATAGGTTGATTTATTATCTACTAAATAAATTAACCATTTGATAAGCTCATGATCAGATCATTTATTTATTTATTTATGTCATGCATTATTTATTTTATAGATACAAGACCGAAATCAAATAAATAAATAGACTAATATACAAATATGGAATTTAAATAAATTCATTGTATGTAAATGTTTTATCAAAACATGGTTAATTTATTAAGTAAAACCCACTCAATATTAACAAGAAATGTAAAGGATAAAACAAGAAATCCTTATTCATAATAAAAAAACCCCCCAAGTTAATATTAAGTCATTAAGAATTATATCATCTAAATTAAGATGAACCCATATTTAAAGTGTAAGTTCAGCCTATGTCGGGGGCACTTTTAATTATCGGGGAGTTTTAACTAAGATAGTGGGTTGACTTAACTTAATCTATATTAGGTTTAATGTCCTATGTTTTTCCAATACAAATTTTAAGGCGAGTGTTGAGGAAATTCTAGTTAGGATTTCTTGATTGGGGATTCCACTCAATAGATCAAGGACCTACCAATCTGTAGTAGGAAATACTACCTCCCCAAAGACATTCATGTAATTTTCATGGCCTACTTATATATTAGAATAAGTGAATCATGGATACTTTCTACTAGAATGTCTTGAGTGATGGTACATTCTGAGTTCAATGGTGAGGGCCATTGAGACTTGATAAATTAGTGGGATATGTAATAATATTAAATCATTATATCTCACATAAATTTTAATCAAGTGAAGTAATAATAATTTTATATTTTATAATTGTAGGATAATAGAAAGTTATTAATCCAATTTTCCCTATGATCAATATTAGAGAAATAACATATCCTTACTGGAAGTAACTTCTAGGAATGGTTCATACATCTAGAGGCTATGTTACACCATGAATGGAAATCTTATGTGCTATAATTCTCACTGCTTGATCTTCCTACAAAGGAGGTGAGTGATGAGGAGGTTTCTATCTATGATAAATAATTGAGTGACATGCTTGATTTTTAGTGTTTAATTATTTCATCCATGTCTAGTGAACTAATGAAGTATCAAGAATACATAGATGCTTATAATATTCTCTATTATCCCCATGTTCTATATTAAGAGAGAGCTAGACAAGAACAGTTTGAGATATCCAAGGTTCCCTTTTAGAGTAAACTTTGAGAAAGTTCTCTAGCTAGGCCTCATGTAGTCAAATTCATTGGTTAAATTAGGACAAACCATTTTTTTTCATTTTCTGAAGGCCGGTTTGAGGGTTGCCGGTACCCAGTACAACCCTTCACCACATCCACACACCACGTCAAAACATATAGGTCCAATTCGAAAACCGCGTAACTCCTCGAGCCGCGAGCCCACGCGCCGCCTCGAAACCTGGGATCACCTGACACCGCCTCATCATCCTCGGGATACGCCCCTAATAACTATGCACTGATCTCATTACTACATCACTCTATTAGAGATTCTTTATATTTATTGTTAATTTTTACACGAACAATATAGATAAGTATCTTCTATATCTTCTCACATTGCTTCACAAAGTTGATAATGAGATAAATAATGAAAATCCTTTAATAATCATGGAGAATAAAAGTAAAGTCCAAGAAAATATCTCAATGAAAAAAATACTCATTGAAACGACCTTCTAAGAAGATAAATATCAAGGAGAAATAATGGGAGTAGGATGCTATCTATTTCACATGTGGAAAGAATGGTCATTGGAAGAAAAACAACACTGAGGAAAATAAGCAAGGGGGATATTCATGTGTGTTTGTTGTCAATTGGAATTTATCTTTTTCTATAAATTGGGTATTATATACAACATGTGGTAAAAACATATGTATTCAAATACAAGAAGCAAGTATATTTTGAAATATTTCACAAAAGGAGTTAGAGAAACGAGAAACCAATAAAGTCATAATTACTACTATAGACATTGGAGAATACTACTTTAGATTTCCAATGAGAATGATCTTGGTTTTAAAATATTGTTATTATATTAAATCTATTAATAAAAACATTATTTTTGTTTCTATACTTGATACAAATATATTTTCTTAAAATAATTTGGGAATAAATGTTTCATATTTATAAAGATAACATTTTTTATTGTAAGGAACATTTACATAACGGTCTTTATATGTTGGATAACAAGAATCAAGTAATGGAAAAAAATAATGAAACTATATCACATGATTCATACCAAACCCAACTATGACATCATTGGCCAAGTCATGTAAATGAAAATATTTTGACTAAATTACACCAATATGGATATTTATATTCTCCTTAACTAAAACCACATGGTGTATGTCAAACCAATTTTCAAGAAAAAATGACCAAAGATCCATTTTTTTGGAAAAGGTGAAGGGGATAAAGATATTTTTAAATTAGTTAATACCAATATGTGTGTACCATTTTTAGTTAAAGGAAAGGGTGAATAACATACTTCATAATTTTTATTAATGATTTGATTATATATGGATATGTATACTTAATGAGGTATAAGTTAGATTCCATTGATATATTCAAGGAATACAAGAATGAATTTGATAACCATATTTGTAAGAATATTAAGGAACTCTATCTAGACCATGGTGGAGAATATCTTAATCAAGACTTTATTGATTATTTATGAGAGTTTGGGATTCTATCTAAACTCACTCATCATTATACACCTTAGTAGAATTGTGTAAGAAGAAGGAGGAATTTTAACCTTTTAGATATGGTGAGATCAATAAGGATTCACGTGGGTATTCCATTAGCCTTTTGGGGATACATGTTATAAACAACAACATATAAACTAAACTGAGTACCAACTAAAGAAAAAGACTGTATTCTATACCAATTGTGGAGTGGAAAGAAACTTCTATTGTTTTACTTATATGTGTTGGGATGTGAAATTTTTTTTAAGGCCTCTCCAAGTAAATAAATTTCACTATGAGGAAAAAGTTTTATATTTATGGGATATCCTAAGTAAACAAGGGGATACTACCTATACAACCCTTTAGATAAAAAGGTAATGTTTAATCAGTGTCCCATATTCCTTGAGAAGGATCATGTCTCTAAAAGAGATAGTGGAAGTGAGATACAATTTGATGAATTCCAAAATTCAGATACACAAAGTTTGTTATAGGGAAAAATTCTACAAATCACTATAGAAGAAGAAGTTCCAGAGACATAAGTATTGTGTAGGAGTACAAGAGAGGTTTGAGAACAAATATAGTTTATTTTTCTAGTCACTGAGGATAGTGACTCATTATTAGTAGATAATATTCATATAGTAGCCTATAAGAATCTATAAGTGGAATATATATTTTCAATTGGAAAGAATAAATGAATTATCAAATGGATTCCATGTACTAAAAACAAGTATAGATTTTGGTAGATTCTTCAGTGGATGTAAAGCTCATTGGTTATAAATTGATATTCAAGAAGAAACTAGGCATGTATGGAAAATTCTATACTTATAAGGAATAAATGGTTTAAAAATGATTCAAACAACATCAAGGAATATACTACTATGAAACATTTTCACCAATTTCTAAAATCTATTAGAATTATAATTTCCTTTGAAGCTTATCATGACTATGCGATTTCAAAAATTCATGTCAAAACAAACTTCCTTATTGGGAATCTCCAGGAAGATGTTTATATGACAAAACCTAAATGGTTTATGACTCTAAAGGATGCCAACAAGATATGAAAATTTAAAATTTATATTTATACTTAAAATCAAGCATCCAGGTTATAGAACATTCAATTTGAAGAAGCCATAATGGAATTTGGTTTCATAAAGAAAAAATATAATCCTTATGTTTATAAGTAGTTTAGTGAGAGTGTGTTGATTTTATTAATAGTATATGTCAATGAAATACTACTTATTGGAAATGAAATACCATTATTATTATGTATTAAATATTGATTGAATAAATGATTCTCCATGAAGGACTTAAGTAATGAAGCATATATTCTAAGGATCAAGATCTATCATGATAGATCCAAGAGGCTGATTGATCTATGTTAAGGTATATATATTGACAAGATACTAAAGAGATTTAGTATGGAACAGTAAAAGATGGTATTGTTTCCATTTTCATGTGGAATCCATATTTCTAGGAAAATGTATCCTTAGAAACATGAGGAAATACATATAATGGAAAGGATTCCATCTACGTTAGTGATTGGGTTAGTTATGTATGGTATTATATACACTAGGCTAGATGTTTCATATTCCTTGAGTGTGGTAGGAATATATCTAGCTGACCCAAATGATTACTATCATATGGAATTCAAGATTATCCTTAAGTATATGAGGTGTACTAAGGATATGTTCTTGTTCTATGGAGGATATGATGAACTAGTCATCATAGGATATAGTGATACTCATTTCCAAATTGAACAAGATGACCTGAAATCATAGAAAAGATACATATGCACTCTCAATGGAGGTTTGTAAGCTGGGAGAGATTAAAAAAATCCATTTTTATAGATTATATAGTGGAGTATGAGTATATTATGGATTCTGAGGTAGCTAAATAAGTAGTTTGGATATGAATATTTATGCAAGATCTTGACATGGTACCTAGAAATAAATATCTCATTAAACTCCATTGTGATAATACCACAATGATGGATCTCACAAAGGATCCAAGGTCACATCAGTGGATGAATCACATACTTTTTAAATGTCAACTCTTGAGTGATTTTTATCAATGGGGTGAAGTCATAGTGAGAATAATATCCATGGAAGACAACATGGTGGACCCTTTGAATAAATACTTAAATCATTAGAAACATTATCATCATGTAAAGTCTAGCAGAATAAAAGTCATAGGAAGTTGGATGTAGTCCATATGGGAGTTTTTTGGAGTTAGTGTTCTAAAACCAACTATTTTAACTTTGGATTAAATTTTTTCTCAAAGGTTTAAATATTAATTAAACATATCATTACACATTTTTCATTTTTCTCCATAACTTTAATGAAATAATGTCCTAGAGTATCTATCAAATTGATAAGGTTATATCAGTTTCTCTATATTATGAGAACCTTTAAATTCTAGGATGATATTCTTTCCAACGAGCCTATACCCAAGTGGTAAGGGCTCCTGCTTGGCATCCAAGAGACCCAGGTTCAAAACTGGGTGGAGGAGAACTTTTGGGTAACTATAGCAGTTCTGTAGCAGTTTCTGTTCGGTACTATAGAAACCAGAACTATTCACCCGATTTGGGCCTTTGGGCCACCGGTTTGGGCCTACAGGTATCAAGGGCCTTCAGGTCATCAAAGTCCTTCGGGCCATAGGGTCTTCGGGTCATAAAGACCATGGAGTAGCCCAGTTCACATAGAATAGGCCCCATAAGAGGATCAGAGAAATAAGAGTAGTAGCCACCAGAGGTAGAGCTAACTGGATTGGAAGAATAAGAGGGTATGACAGCCACCATCAGGACCAGACACTATGCAGCTTTGTACGGGGCAATACTAGCCAATCAGCAATGCAATGTGAGGAGCTAGGTGATGAATGACGCAAAAGCTGGGGAGGATCAATTCTAGTGGGTTGGGCCTACGGGTCATGTTATGGGCATGGTATGCCTTTGGGCCTTCAGGTCATGTATTGCGGGTCAGTCGGGCCTTGTGCCTTGGGCCTACGGGTCATGTACGGGTTCCCCTTCAACCCTTAAAATGGGGTTTATCCATAATAAAATAAAAAAGAAGGCCTTCGGACCATTCAGGCAGAATGATATTCTTAAATATTTCTCTATGGTTGGATTAAATACTATGATGGGACACATACAATTTTGATTTTGATGTTTGATTACTTGTAAATAGATAAGACTTATTCTCATGAAGTTCTCACTTGGTAATCTCCAAGATGAGAGATTATGAGAGCTATCCCACTTGTAGAAATTCCACATGTTTATGTATCATTGGATATTTCTATATGTGAGTGTGTGTAATAATAATTAGAATTTAATATTATTATTCATGCATGTTATGACTCACGCACTTAGATTTATTTTGTAAACCTTGATGATATATTTCATGGAGAAGTTTGATACCCTGGGTGCATCATGAGTGATGTGTTATTAAATAATTAGTTAAGGATTTATCCCTTACATCTTTATAGAGGATGATATCATACCTATTTTATTGAAATGGAACCGTCACATTAAATTACATGTCCATGGTGTAATGACAAGTTTATATTAGATAGTTAAAGACATATGTATCAAGAATATAGGTTGAGGTCACAGATATGCAATCTGCTGGATGTGATATTGAGGAAAAAGGATTATATTACATAGTAATCATTTATGTGTGGTTGTTGACATTACAACATTAACTTATTTATCTTAGGTTCCATAACCCATTGCTAGATAGTAATCTTGGACTTTAGGCAAGTCAGCCTAATGCCAATGAGAAATATGCCTAGAGGGTCACATGCTAAGTATTTTTATCAATCTCAATTAAATTTTATATGAATTTAATTATTGAAATAAATATTTCTCTCAATATTAAGGAATAATTTTATTTATGTTTTGTTGATCGCATATACTAAATAATTATTTATTCGTATAATTGTGAATAAAATATTTATTTTATTTATTGAATATTTAATAAATATTTATCTACCAGACTGGGAATGGAATATTTATTTAAAAATAAATATTTAATTAATACTTATTCAGGTATTTGATAAATTCCAAGGAGGATGAGCGAATCTAGATCACGTCCAATGATAAGTATTAATTCACAAGCTGTTAAAATAATATTTATTATTTCACTAGTTAGTGAAAGCCAACTACTACTACTAATAATATTATTATACAAAATTGGGTAAGATAATGTTTCTTATATTATTTAAGGGCTATTGTGTAAATAAATAATATTTTATCCTAAACCCTAACTCTATAAATAGACTATTATGTCTATAGTCAAGGGTTAATCAAGAATTGATAATTTTTGCACACAAAAAATTTCTCTTTATATTAATCCCTCTCATATCCTCTCAAGAACAAGAAGAACAAGAGAGAACCCTTCAATCCCAAAGGATATTAAAGAAATTAGGATGAAAAATGCAAGATGATTGATCTAGCATGCTAGCAAACGAAATTCCATAGGTTTTTTTCAGAGATCAAAGGGACACATGTGGGTCACTGCTAGAGGGGATCCACTTTGGATCCTCCCTATGAAATGAAGGTAATATGAAAAGTGTTACTTAAAATCAACATCTTCATAAAATAATGATAGTTATATGTAGTAATATTTATCCAAATCTAACCTAAATTAATTATAAATTTAATGTAAAGAAGATCCTCACTAGTTTTCGAGATTCCTAAGTTAATATTCAATTGATTTTTTTTGTTCGTTACATTTATGTCTTGAAAAATTGGTGAATGATCCGTAATATATAGTTATTGGTAGTTATTTTATTTTAATTTTGCATAAATAGTTATGAAAAAATTGATTACCTTGGGTAAGGTAGGAAATTGAGGGGAATGGATTGCCTCAAATATAGTGGGGTCATATGGATCTTTATGTACTGAATGTTTTTCTACTATTGGTTCTCTTTGATCCATTTTTATAAATTGGTCTTCCAAAATAGACCAGATAATAATATGTTTTAAAAAATCTATTTTTTACTTGCCTTTCATCATATCATATGCATCTCCTTGAAACTTAGTCTTTGTAATGACCCAAACTGTTATAAGTGAAATTTACCTTTAGATTTAATTAAATGTATTATTTGGTAAATTGGTTATATAAAACACATGAACTTACTTTTTTTTATGTTTTTGGATTTAAAATACCGTTAATAATGTTGACCATTGTTAATATAGACATTAATCAGTGATCACATGATTAGTATAAATATAGGGCTTTAACAAATCCAATTGACTTAGACAAAGGAAGTGATGGCCTCAACAAGTAGAATTGTGTCCTATGAATTCCATTTATCAGAGATTCTAAGAGAGATAGAATATCTAGGATTTTACATTTACCAATCCCATTATGAGATCCAGTGACTTAAGCATGAGCAAAACCGTTTATGAGAGAAGTTAAGGCTCATCGAGATCACAACCCAAACCATGTTTGCCGAACGACCCCATGATAATCTCACCATAACACACCTTACTCTTAGGGTGTATGGAAGAGTAATAAAGGGATATTTATTAAGAATTTAATAATTTTAATATGTATATTATATAAAAATGTATATATTTTCATTTTAATTGTTTCTTTTAAATGATTTTGGTTCTGATTCAATTAAATAGATATTATATTTTTAGGAAATATTCAAATTCAATTAAGGGGTTTATTTTTATGAATTAATGGATTTTTGAAATAAATAATGTTTTAATAAAATATTATTTTTAATTATGGATTATTAATTATAAATGGTTGTGTAATTTTTATGAAGTGAAATGTACTTTTTATAAGGGTTGAGAAACTGTTATTATCAAAAAAACCTAGCATTCTTCAATAAATGTAAAATCTTATTTTAAAAGTGAAAATGCACATATTTAGAAAATTATTTATATAAAATGAATATTATTTTTGGAATTAGAATTTTTAAATTATCCAATAGTTATTTTTTCATTTTTTTTGAGAGTCAAATTTTCAGGTAAAAATTAAATACCATATAAATATAATGTATGTTTTATGACATCATAATGACCCATAAATTATGTAATAAATACTATAATGGGTATTATAGGACCAATATATTTTTACCATTAAAATAATGTGATTTTAATATAATTTTATTATTTTTATAATTCCATTACGAGTCCTCCAAAATGTATAATATATTTTATGATTTTAAATTCATTTCTTTAATAATGAGAGTCACCTCCACATAAGCATGAACAATATTTTAATATCTTCATCCCTTTTTTTAATAAAATAATGAAAAACTCACCTATTTAGTAAAAACCATTGTCAAAACCCATTGTAAGGTTTTTTTATTTGAATATTTAATTATATAGATTCCAAAACCTAAGTTTGTAAAATATTTAAGAATTCCCCTCTCAATTCCTATATAAACCCACCCAAGATCTCAATTATCTTAACTCAAAATACTTAGATCATGTATTTACTCTATAATACTCTCTCTATAACACTTATAAGTAACCCCAAGCTCTCAATAATCCCCTATTAAAGATTTGAAGTCACACACTCAAGTAAGGGTTCCTTCCTTTATCATTTTTATCAAAGTTTCCTTATATTGTTACACCCTTTTATTTTAAATTAAAAATGATAGGATATGTTTTTTAACCTCACCCATACTTCCCTTATTATATTTTAATGATGAGATACCCCTTTATCTCTCATTAATCCCTCCCATGTACACCGTTTACCATGCCAAAATTTTGTAAGCGTTATTCCATTCCCCATATTTATTCAAGTTTCTTTATTATGTTACGCCTTCTATTTATAAATTAATTATGTTGGGACATTTATTTATATGACCCTATTACTGTAAATTGCATATATATATTATGATATACCATTTTATGTCTCATCAACCCTTTTAATGAATTTTTATGTCACGTCATTAGGCTGCCGAAATTGCACTGTGGATTTCTATTCAAAATAATTGTGTAGTGAATACCATATCCATTACCTATCAAGGGTGTTCACTTTTATGCATATATAACCTTTTTATTTAGGAATTAAATGTATTTATTATACACTCCTTGATCATGGAATAAATTATGATAATGAATGAATCCATGTTTTATGATCCATGTGGCCCATTTAAGCATGAGAATGAAATGAAAGTGATTAGTGCGCCAAGAATTATATAGCGCTCCAATGAATTGAGTAATGTTTAGTATCATGATACATCATGTTGAGATAGGGGTTTACCTGATTCCTTTATGATACTTTTTCCACTATGATGTCTTGGTAGCTTATCCCGGACCTATGATGCAGTATTTTAAGTTGTTGCCACATTTCCATGTTAAGAATATCATTCAATATCATGCTTTATGATTCATGTTCCTTTATGCCTCGTTGATATTCCTTGAATAACATGTATTATTATCTTCTTGTTATGCATGTTAAATCCATTACTGGGCTTTATATATCACCACCTTTTTTATGTATTTTCCTTAGGATATCCCATACTTACTTAAGCTCGGGCATGTTAAAGAAGGTTTCAATAAATATGTTGTTTTTCATATTTAAAATTGTAATAAAATGTACCTAATTCCCAAAGATACTAGAAATATCTATATTTTGAGTTTTATTAAGTGTAATTTTATGTAATTAAATCATGTATGAATGTAATAAAAATAATATGGTTGTTATAGTAGGTTTCAGAGGAAAGTTTAGTTATTTTTCGGATTAGGATTAGAAAACTCTAGTGAAAGCCTTAGGGATAAGACTAAGTATAAGAAAAAAATCCCTAAATTTTGGAGAGTGTAGATTAAGTGGTTTATCAAAAAAATAAATCCCTATTTGGATATTAAAAAGTAGATTTGTCTCTGTTATAGATGTATCTAGGGGTAAAACCTACAAACACCGCTTTGAGCTAGACTTGAATAGGAACTGGTGCACGACAACAGGCCTTACTTCACTTTTATTTTGAAACTCTCATGGGATATGATTTAGTAAATTCATAATCTTAGTATGAAAAATTATTAATGGAATAAAAAAATTCCATAAGAATATACCTTAGGAAGTAGATGAGGGATAACTTAGATTGAAGCCTAGAAATTCACAAGTTAAGGAAATAAATATAATTTATAAGTTATCCCTGTAATGTTATTGGATTCTTCTTTATGTGTTTAATAGTTTAAAATACTTACCACTAATTTTTTCCTTTTATTCCAGCCAATGGATAGTATTAGGAGGAATTGGGATAAAAACCGATGATAAGATCAATATAATGACTGCCCTAATGATATGCCCAATCTGATGAGAGCAGGAATAGTAAAATTTGTCATGATAATCTCTCAGTTAACTCTCAAGTTTTGAATAGAAACCTGGATCAATAGGAACGTCCCCCCTGAAGAAATAACAAGTTGCAATCAATAGATTTATACGACAAATACCTCATACTTTCAATAGATTACGTGATCCCTAAATCACTGAAAAATAGATCAAATTTATTGAGAAGATCTTCTCCATCCTTCAATACTCCAAAAAAGAGAAGAAAATTCTAGATTCTTATCGTATGGAGGGTGAATATGATTAATGGAGGGCATTGATCAAAAATAAGAATCCTGAGGAAGAGATCGAGGCGATGGGATGGAATTATTTTCAAAAAATGTTTTTTGATAAATATTTTTCTCGCACCCTATGACTTAATATAGAAAGGTATTTTCTTTCCCTAAAGAAAAAATATGATGAATCTATAAGAGTGTACGAGGAAAAATTCACATGGATTTCATGATATGTCACCAGATTTTTTGTTACCCCTAAATGAAAGGCTGACCACTTATTTGGTGGGATAAAACCTTGCCTGCGGAAAGCCCTGACAATCCATGACTTTGATAGATATGAGGAAATTGTCTGATGTGACCTCAAAGTTGAAATGGAGGTCGGAGAATCTCAGGGGTATCATGAGGATAAGAAGAAAAAGGTGGATTCAAATCTTGGCGTTCTAATAGAGAGATCTAACAATGCTAATAAATTTTAATATCCCACTTTCCAAAGGTGTGGAAAGAAGCAGCCTAGGAATTTCCTGAAGGGGGAGAGGAAATTCTTTAGGTGTGGGATGGAAGGGCACCTAGCTAGAGATTTCTAGAAATAAAAACCCTCTACTATGATGGAGGAATGTAATGCTCTGGTAAACCCACAATGCATTGTTTATTGTTAAAACTATAAGGAACCAGGGAATTTCTCAAACCAATTCACTAAGACAATTGTTTTCATAGGAAACCAACAACCTTCAAGGCAGTAAGGGAGAGATTTCTCCATCACAACTACCAAAGTGAATCCCAAAAATGAAGTGGTGACAAGTTCGCTATTTATTCATTAAATAATAGAGAACATACTTTTTGATTCTGGTTCTATGCATTCCTTCATATCTTGAAAGTTTAGTATAACTATTCAATCACCATCACAATGCTTTGAAGTGGTGTTATCGATGAAATGGAAAATGGGGAAATTATTGCATCCTAAGTATATAACTCATCCCCTATAACAATTTGTGGGCTGAACTTACTAGTGAAACTTTTCATAATCCCTTTGGTGGAATTTGACGCAATTATAGGTATGGATTGGATGTCCCTATATAGAGCTAACATAAAATACTGGGAGAAGAAAATCAATCTCTAAATTGCGAATCTTCCACCGATTCTGTACAAATGCAAGGAGAAAGATGAATCTTCTTTAGCACCATAATCTCATAAATGGATATTATTTACCTGTGATCAAGAATATCTAGATCAAATGATTGATTGTAAGGAAAGAATCATTCCAAAAGACATGACTATTGTGAGGGAATACGCTGATGTGTTTCCTGAGGAGTTTCCTAGTCTTCCTCCTAGTCGATAGGTTGAATTTTCAATCAAACTCATTCCTGGGGAGTTACCATTATCCAAGAATCCATATATAATGGATGTTTTTGAACTTGAGGAGCTTAAGAAACAACTGCAAGAGAATCTAGATAAAGGTTTCATACACCCAAGTGCTTCACCTTGAGGTACACTAGTCCACTTCATTAATAAGAAGGATGGGTCAATGCGCCTTTGCATTGATTATCATGAGCTCAACAAGATCGTGATAAAATAAAAGTATCCTCTACCACGGATTGATTACTTGTTCGATCAGTTATGTGGAGCATAATAATTTTCCAAGGTGGATTTTCAGATGGGGTATTACCAAGTTAAGGTGAAGAAGGAGGGTATCCCCAAGACTGCTTTTTGTACATGGTATGAGCACTATGAATTCATAGTAATTCCTTTTGGACTCACTAATGCTCCAAAAATATTCATGTACTTGTTGAATAGGGTCTATAGAGATTACCTCAAAAAAATTTGTAGTATTTATTGATGATATTCTAATATACTTCAGAAGTAATAAGGATATAAGGACCATTTAAGTACTATGATAAAGATCATACGAAAGGAAAAGATTTATGCCAGTTATAGTAAATGCGATTTATGGTTTAAGGAAGTCTCTTTCTTGGGAAATATCATCACAAGAAATGGGATATATATTGACACTTTAAAGACTGAGACAATTAAATGATTTCCAAGGCCAACATCATTGATATATATTCGTAGTTTCATTGGATTAACTAGGTATTATCATCAATTTGTGAGAAATTTCTCACGATTTTCAAACCCTGTAACTAAGATAACTCTGAAGGGAGTCAAGTTTTGTTGGAATGATGAATATGAAGAGATATTCAAGGATTTTAAAAGGAGGCTTATCACTTAACATGTGTTCACAATGCCCACAAATGGAAATATTTTTATGGTATTCAGATATGATTTGAAGAAGGGCTCGGGCTATGTGTTGATGAAAAATGAAAAAGTCATTGCCTATGATTCAAGGAAGTTGAAAGTTCAGGAGTAGAACTATCCAAAACATGATCTGGAGTTGGCCAAAGTTATCTTCAATTTGAAAATTTGGTGAAATTACCTCTTTGGGGAGAAGTGTGAAATATATACGGATCACAAAAGACTCAATTATATATTCACATACAAAGAGATGAATATGTAACAATGAAGATGGTTAGAGATGGTCAAATACTATGACTGGTCAATTCACTACCATCCAAGGAAAGAAAATAAAGTGAAAGATTCTATAAGTAGAAAGGATCCAACAACTCTTTAATTAATGAGAATTTATAAGGATCTGATCTTCTTATACTTAAAGAGGATGGACATGGGAATCATAAAGTAAGGAACACCATCAATACTTTCACAAATGATTTCTCAACCATCTATTCTAGAGAGGTTAAAGGATGATCAAAGAGATGATGTGGGAATTCAGAAGAAAGTGAAAAATATTAGAAAAGGGGAATCTTTAGATTTCAATGATAATGAAGAAGGTGTTGTATGATTTGGGTCAAGACTATGTGTACCATAAAATTCTGAGTTAAAGAGGGAGTTATTGGATGATGCACATAGCTTAACCTTCTCCATCCATCCTGGAAGAACAACGATGTATCGATATTTCTAATAACACTATAGTTGGGACAATATAAATAAAGAGATCACAAAATATACATCAAGATGTATTGTATGTCAGCAAGTGAATGAGTAATGGAAAAAATCAAAGGGGATGATTCCACCCTTACCCATACCTACATGTAAATGAGAAAACATCACTATGGAATTTTTCACCGGGCTTCCTAATACATCGAGAGGAAACAATGCTATTTGGGTTGTGGTGTATTGTCTTACAATGACTGCACACTTCATTTCTTTTTGATGGGACTTCTCATTGTATCAACTTGAATGGATATACATCACAGAAGAGGTGAGGTTGTATGGTGTACCACTATCTATTGTATCTGATCAAGATCCAAGATTTACCTCTAAGTTTTAGAAGAGTCTCCAACATTCTCTAAATACTGAGTTGAACTTCAACATGGACTATCACCCTCAAACTAATGGCCAATATGAGTAGACTATCTAGAAACTTGAGGACATGTTGAGAGAATTATCAATGGACTTAAAAGGAGGATGGGATCAACATATTCCTCTGGTTGAGTTCTCTTACAACAACAATTTCCACACAATCATCCAAATGTCTCCCTATGAATAACTTTATGGGAATAGGTGTAGAATACCTACATGATGGGATGAATTTGGGGAACAAAAACTACTAGGTCCTAAAATGGTTGGGGAAATGGTGGAGAAGGTTAAGATTATTCAGCAGCACATCAAGGTTGCTCAGTGTCGATAAAAGAGCTATGTTGACAATCATCGATGAGACCTAGAGTTTGATGTTAGAGACATGGTATTCCTCCGCATATCTTCATGAAAAAAAGTGATTAGATTTGGGACTAAGGGAAAGATTAGTCCAAGATACATTGTCCCCTTTGATATCCTTGATCACATTGGAGTAGTGGATTACCGACTAGAACTCCCACCAAACCTATCTCAAGTACATGTTGAATTCCATGTATCACTCTTGAGAAAGTACATAGTAGACCCTTAAAATATACTCAATCCATAGGTGTTACCATTAAAGAATTACCTCTCTTATGAGAACAAACCAATGAAGATATTAGATTATAGAGGCCAAGTTCTACAGAATAAGACAATGCACCTGGTCAAAGTGTTGTGGAGAAATCAAAAGTTTGAAGGAGTAATGTGGAAACCAGAGGAGGTGATGAAACATAGTTACCCTCATCTATTTTGTCGTGGGAAATGAAAATTTTGAGGGCGAAATTTCTTAATGGTAGAAGATTGTAATTACCCAAACTGTTATAAGTGAAATATCTCTTTTGATTTAATTAAATGTCTTATTTTTTAAAATGGTTTTTTAAAATCATGAACTTCCTTTGTTTTATGTTTTTGGATTTAAAATACCATTAATAATTTTGAACATTTTTAATATAGGCATTGAGTAGTGATCACATGATTAGTATAAATATAGGTATTTAACAAATCCAATTGACCGAGACAAAGAAAGCGATGACCTCAACAAGTAGAATAGTGCCTTATGAAGTCCATTTCTCGAAGATTCCGAGGGATATAACATCTCTAGGATTTTCCCTTGACCAAGCCCATGATGAGATCTAGAGACTTAAGTATGAGTGAAAATTTTTATAATACAAGTTCATTCTCACCGAGATCATGACCCAAACCATGTTCACCGAACGACCCCATGATAATCTCACCATCACACACCATAATCTTAGGGTGTACACAGATATAATAAAGGGATATGTATCAATATGTTAATAATTTTAATATATATATTATATAATAATGTATATATTTTCATTTTAATTTTTTCTTTTAAATGATTTTGGTTTTGATTCAATTAAATAGAAATTGTATTTTTGGGTAATATTTAAATTCAATTAAGGGGTTTATTTTGATTAATTAATGGATTTTTGAAAAAAATTGTATTTTAATAAAATATTATTATTAATTAAGTATTATTAATTGTAAATGGTCATGTAATTTTTATGAAGTGAAGTGTACTTTTTATAGGGGTTCAAAAACTGTTATTGTAAAAAAACCCACTATTCAATAAATGTTGAATCTTATTTTAAAAGTTAAAATTCAAATATTTATAAAATTATTTAGATAAAATGAATATTATTTTTTTAATCAGAATTTCTAAATTATCCAACCGTTATTTTTTCATATTTTTCCAAGAGAGTCAAATTTTCGGGTAAAAATTAAATACCGTATAAATATAATGTGTGTTTTATGACATCATAATTACCCAAAATGATGTAATAAATACTATAATTGGTATTATAGGCCAAATATATGTTTTAAAATTAAATAAATGTGATTTTAATAGTTTTTTATTATTTTTATACTGCCCTTATGAATCCTCTAAAATGTATAATATATTTTATGATTTTAAATTCATTTCTTTAATAATGTGACTCATCTCCACATAAGAAAGGATAATATTTTAATATATTTGGATATTTTCCTAATAAAATAATGAAAACCTCCCCTATTTGTAAAAAACCATGGGTAAAACCCATGGTAAGGTTTGTATATTTTAATATTTAATTATATAGATTCCAAAACTTAAGTTTCTAAAATATTGAAGAATTCCCCTCTCATTTCCTAAATTAACCCACCCAATATCTCACTTATCTTCAATAAAAATCCTTGGATCAGGTACTTAATCTGTCCTCCTCTCTCTATAACCCTTTCAAGGCACCCCAATATCTCAAGAATCCCCTATTCAATCTTTTTAAGTTACACACTCAAGTAAGGGTTCCTTCCTTTATCATTTTTATCCAAGTTTCCTTATATTGTTACACCATTGTATTTTGAATTAAAAATGATGAGGTATGTTTTGAAACCTCCACCATACTTCCATTATTATGTTTTAATTATGATATACCCCTTTATCTATCATTAATACCTCCCATATACACCCATTACCATGACAAAATTTTATAAGAGTTATTCCATTCCCCCTCTTTCTTCAAGTTTCTTTATTATGTTACGCATTCTATTTCCAAATTCCATATGTTGGTACATGTATTTATATGACCCTATTACTATCCATTTCATTTATATATTATGATATACCCCTTTCTCTCTCATCAACCATTTTTATGAATTTTTATGTCACGCCGTTAGGCTGCCAAAATTGCACCACAAATTTCCACTCCAAAACAATTGTGTAATGAATACCATACCCATTAACTACCAAGGGTGTTAACTTTTATTCACATATAAAATTTTATTTAGGACTTACATGTTTATATTACACACTCATTTATCATGTAATAAATTATGAAGATGAATGAATCCATGTTTTATGATCTATGTGGCACACTTAATCATGAGAATGAAATGAAAGTGACGGGTGTGATCGAAATTATATAACACTGCAATGCATTGGGTAATGTTTAGTATCATGATATGTCATGTTGGGATAGGGGTTTACCTAATTACTTTATGGTAATTTTTCTACTATCATGTTTTTGTAGTTTAGCCTTGACCTATGATGCAATGTTTTAAGTTGTTGCCACATTTCCATGTTAAGAATACCATGCTATCTCATGATTTATGGTTCATGTTCCTTTATACCTCTTTGATATTAATTGCCTAAAATGTATTATTTTTTTCATTTTATGAAAGTTTACTCCCTTATTGGGATTTATAGCTCACCCCTTTTCTTATGTATTTTCCTCAGGATATCCCATGCAATTTTAAGGTCGAGCATGTTAAAGAGGTTTTCAATAAAGAGTTTTTTTCATGTTTAAAGTTGTAATGAAATGTAAATAATTTCCAAAGAAAATATACTTATTGATATTTCAGGTTGTATTAAGTATAATTTTGTGTAATTAAATAATTTATTAATGTAATAAAAAAACATGGTTTTTATAATCTTCTAAAAATATTCTTGACATGACACTCCAAAACCTCCACCTCTAACATGATCATACTGTTCTGCCCGCATCAAAGTTACTGAAAGTAGTTGTTTCAGGTACAATCGATGAATATTATAAAGGACCCCAAAATACCCTGAGAGGGTAGGGGTGAATTAGGGTGTCAAATTTTTCTTCAAAAGTAATGGATCTTTTTCCCATGATGGTAGGAACCTGTTAAACCTATTTGATGGAATATTTAGAAATCAAACAATCACAAGAAAAGAGAAAACACAACAATTTTACTTGGTTCACTATATTCCATGGAGAATATGCCAACAATGTGTTGATGGTACCTAAATACACTAATCTACGCTATTTGTGGAATAAATAAGTTTAGACATAGTCTCTCTGTGCTAGACATATTGCCTTTACAATATTTTGGGGATAACACACTACGTCTCTCAAAATACTTCCATCGACTTCCTTAGATCACTACCTTGGGTGATGTCTTACTCATTTTATCGACTTAAATATCTATTCAGTATATTGGCATTAAATCATTTGTCTCTATCTATAACAAGACTCTCCTTTCACCATAGATCTATTTTGATGAACTTTTAAAGCACTGCTCACTTAAACCTAATATTCAAGAATATTGTTCGCGTAGCTCTTTCATGAAGCCCACCTACATGAAGAAAAATGCCTTCATGGATAAAACTACCTTCACAAATCTCATTGATTCAACGTGGAATACCACATCATTTTAAAACTCCCATCACTCAAAATAATTAGAATCAGTCAAGACTAAACTAGTCCTTTCTCAATGCTCAAGCTTGCATAGAAATCCAGATTCATAGAGCTCCCAAAATTCAAGTAATCAGATTGATTTATAATTTTCTCCGATTATTTTCATGTTTAATGAAGTGGGGGCAGCCTAATATATATAGTCTTTTCATTTCGCAATGTTCTACCATGTATTAGATTATTTTTTGGATACTTCAACAACATCTTCACAGAGCTCCTCCATTCTCAAAGCTTCATTGAGATTTGTCATTGACGTGAAGATCACCATCAAAACATCGTGCACTCAAGATGCGCCACTTCTTGTAATCATGGATAACACAGTCAACTCATCTCACATTTTACAAGATCCCCTTCATGAACCCTTGTGACATGGCTTAGTTTTAACTCTCTTTACCACATTGTTTTTATTATTTTTATTCACTTTTAAATTTTAAAATGTTATTTTTTGTTAAATAATTAATAATTGTTGTGATTTTGTTCATAATTTGTAAAATAATAATATTTTGTGTAAATCATGCATATTAGTGATTAATTTTTTCATTTTGAATGATTTTTAAATTAATTATTTAATTATGTTTTAACACACATTTTTTATTGTTTTCTTTATTTCATTATTTATTTCATTTATCTTGTCAATAATCAATTTAATTAATTAGATCAATTGTAAATAAGTTATTCACTTTATTTTTTAGTTTTCTAAATAATTAATTTAGTGTTAACAATATAATTCATTTTATTTTACACTTTTATTTTAATTTAATCCTTTAATTTCATTAGTTAATCAATTAATTAATTATTTAAATAATTCAATTCATTAAATTATTATTTTTTATTTAATTAATTCATCTATTAAATAATTAATTAATCTACGTAACCAAAAAAAATTGTTTTTTAAACTAATTGTGAATAAATTGTATTATGCAATTGAATAAATTGAAATAAATTGTTTTTGTTAAGTGTCCTAAATTTGTGTGTTTAATTTATTAATTTAGTTAGTTAATCATTTTTATTATTTAGTTTTTGTTTTACTAAATTATTAGTTTTTTTTATTTTTTTATTTGATGTTTTGTGTAGGTGACACTGGAATCTCCTGTCGGTGAATCAAATGAGTCACCGATACCGACATACCATTTCCTTTCTCTCCATGACAATGACACTGACGCCACTCTCTAGTGTCAGTCCCACTGACATCTTGCCTTTCACCCTTCTCTGTGACTCACCAACGTTAATCCCATTCATGATCTCACTAACACTGACACCGACACTGTATATCCATCTAGCGTCGGTCTCACCATCACACTCCCCATACCTCTCTCACCTACCAATGTCTCCACTGCTCATCTCACTGACACCGAACCACCTTTAACACACTGATACCCCCCTCTCTTTTTCTACTATCACCGACACTCCTCCACCCAGCGTCAGTGAGACCAATGCACTCATTTCTTTCTCTAGTGCTAGTCTCACCTGCATCCCTTGTCTCACCCATGTTATTCTCCAGTGTCAGCCTCACTTCCATGCTTCACACCAACCCCCCTCATCTCTTATTCTACCAACCCGCTCCTTCCACCGTTTCATCCCCACTCACTGACACCCTAATTTCCTTCACCTTCGTCCACCTCTTTCGCATCCACAATAAGAACAACACCAAAAAACACCACACTCATGACAAAAAAAACAAGATACAGATGAAGAAAAACAAAAATTGAAAATAGAAACCCTTCAACCAAGAAATTCCAACCTCACCAGATTTGAGTGACTTTCAGAACCCCAAAATCAGAATCTGATTGGAACCATATCCTACCTTAGCTACACCGCCTTTCTGTCCTCCTGTTTGACCAAGTCGTGCATACCTCATCGACCAACCCTCTCCATCACTCTACCATCCAGTCCACTTCCCCCTACTCTCCCTTTATCGCACCCTACCCCCTCCCTCTTCTATTCGCCGCAACCCAACACACCCCCTCCCCTCTTTCATTTTCTTGTTTTTTGTTTATTTTATTTTATTTTATTATATCTATTATATATAATATAACATATAGTATAATATATATAATAACATTTATATATAATTTATTTATTTAATATTATAATAATAACAATATAATTAATTTTTATAGACTATTATATTAAATATATGTTTTCTTATGTAATTAATAATATTTAATTGTAATATAATTAGTTTTTTAAGTAATAATATTGATATATATATATATTTAATATAATATAATTAGTATAAATTATACATAATAATAACACATATAATAATAAATATACCTTTAACATATAATTATTATATGTATTATATATTATAATTGTTGTATATTATTTAATAATAATTATTCTTATAAAATATAACTAATTAACATAATAGATTATATTTAATATTTCTATAAAAAATAATATTCTTTTAAATAATTAATTTTTCATTAATAAAATTTTATTATTATTTCATTTATATAACTTTAATCATTATTTAACTTTTTATAATAAATTTAAATTTTTTAATAAATATTTTATTTATTTATTTTTACTGGTTAAATTAATTATTAATTTATTTTCTCTTTTTTTATTCATATTATAATATAATATGTAATACTAATCACACATAGTTTTAATCTTCTCTGACTCGTATTCTTTTGAATTCCATTTTGGTTTCTATTTCAGGAGGGGGTTCGTGTCGCACATTTTTTTTTCAGTTATGGAGAAATTACTCCAATGATGGTTGGGGAGAGAGTTTCATAGTGAAAGTACTACGTGGAGGCCGGGGAATATTTCTGTGAGATTCTAGAAAATTCCATTCACGGAGTAGTAGTGATGAGCAGAACATTGAGAGAGGACTTCAAGAACTTCCATCATTCATAGATAGGCATCATGTAGTTCTATAAATAGAATCCACTTCTTGCCACTTCATGATATCTAAACTCACTTCGTCCATCCACAAATCCACCCCCAACCACTTTTAGGAGCAAGCATCACAACCAATTCACAAGCAGATTCTAATAGTAGAGGATGATCACTATACCATTACAGATTCCTAGGGCGGGAGATCTGGAGAGCACTTCATCCACTATCGAGTAGTAGTGCAGATAGTTGAAGCATCTAGAGATTGAATAGGGAGAGTGATGCATTTTTCTTCTTACTCTGTTTTTATAGAATTTTTTCAATATTAACATATTTAGTTTTATTTATATTATAATATTGACTTCAACCATGATCTCCATCTAATCTCCTTTGGGGGAATAGGCTAGTCACCTAGATCTGCCTTTTCCTAGTCCATATACTAATTTTCTTCTTGATTTGTCTCTCTCTGAGACATTTTCTGGATGGTCAAATTTTCAAAACATCAAGAATCAGGGAAAAATGATCTTGATCAAATCATATTTCGAACTGTTTTCAATATGAGGATTCAACTGAAAATTTAATCAAGCTCAAGAGAGAGGCAGATTCACTGAGTCCAAACAATAATTTAAACCCAATGAATTCTGATTTTTACTCATTGGTTGATCAAAAAATCAATTCACTTGAAATAATTATAGAGATTATTTAATCACACATTTACCAGATGAAAAATATGGCCAAAAAATTTCAATCAGAGCCAAACACTTTGATTTAAGTTCATGAACAAGGGAAAATAGAATTCAAATCGACTAGTTGATTTCCCCCTTGGAAATCCATTGGTTGTTATCACTACTTCTTGTCTGCCTTCTTACTGTATTCCTCCTTTTTATTATCTTCTTGAACTCACACACACACAAATCATCACTCACTCAATATTTCATACACATTACACCATAACCATCAGATTTCACCACTGTTTGTTTTGTGTGCATTTGTTTTGTTTTATTTTTATTTATCACTAAGCACAACTTTAGACCTCCCTATGATTCGAACTTGTCTTACCAATATAGTAAGTATTAAGTAGGTTTATAAATTTTAATTTTCTCGCTCGTGCTCAACAACATGTGATGGTCAATTTTTTTTTCCGTTTCTAGGGAGGCCACATGCAATTTTTTTTAAAAACTAAACAAAAATTCATATATATATATAAAAAAATTTAAAAAGAAAAAAAAAGAAAAAAAAGAACATTCAATTTTTTTTCCAAAAAAAAGAAAATAAAAAAAATCTCTGAACCACCTGCTGCATGCTCAAAAGATCCAAATATAAGACCTTAGAACCTGTAAACCCTGAGATTGAGAGACAAATGTGATATTTTAAAAATAACAAAAAGGAAGTCAAAATTGAAGATAATAGGGAAGATGAAAATTAGAACCTGAAAAATCCACCTCATGAAAATATGAACCCACCTAGAAATGAGATAGCCGAGAGACACAGTCTGAGATAATTACTTCTAACATCTATTTCTAGAAACCCTTCCAACATTAGGCTCTCACCAAGGTCCATGAATTATAAAATCAAGAAATCCATGCTTAGTCACCTGCCAAACTTCAATGGGATGCCTAGTGAACACTCCCTTGACTTCATTAGGTCTTTCTATTATAGTTTCCAGCAGCTTCCACTTAGGCTTCTTACTAATTAAGAGCTGAAAATGAGAGTTTTCATATTCTACCTCAGGTACAATGCTAGGATTGGGTTTCAACAGTTATAAGAAGAAATATTTGTCACCTAGGATCAAGTGTACGATGCTTTCACCATGAAGTTCTATCTTAGGAGGTTGATATATGAAATTAGGTACAAAATCACTGTATTCCTTCAAGATGAAAGATAACTATTACATAAATCTTGGGATAGGTTTAGGGGTTTACTTTGACAATGTCCAAACTAACAATGCACACCCCAATTCCTCATGGATACTTTCTACAATAGCCTGACCCCCTACCACCAAAATTTGGTGGACCAGTCTATTGGAGTGGAATTTAGTAATAGGACTGCTGAGGATCTCAAACAGATCTTCAATACCTTAGCTCAAAACTCCTAATGCAAATGCTCTAGGAGGAGATCCATTATGAGAAAGGAACCCAGACCTACCCCTCAATATGAAACCTAAGCTACTGGGTTCTTCAATTAGAACCCCCATATGACACTTAGGGAGAAGTGTCACCTTTGTAGAATGTAAGTCGATTCACAAATTTTCTATCCAAACTTTTACAAGCCTACCCAGCCTCATGAGAGTTCTAATTTTGCAGGCTATGGTCCTATGATATATCCTAGGGAATATCCATTTTCCAACACCTAAAATCAAGGGTATAGGAACCACCTGAACTTGTCTTGGATGGAGCATGGAGTCCTTCGACCTACTTCCCCTCCTAGATTACAAAAGCCTTCTAGGTAGCAATTCCAACCTCAACCCCAACAAAAGGATAATTCATCCAATTCCAAAGATGAGGTGAGAGATATGTTACATCAGTTGATAGGAAGGTTTAATGAGAAAGTGACCAAAAATTATTATGATAAATTTCAAATGGATGGAAGAATGAAGAACCTTGAAATTCAAATGGGACAGTTGGCCAAGGATGCGGGAGATAGAGAAAAAGGTAGGATGCCCAACACCACTGAAGCCAATACTAGAGATAATTACATGGCTATGAATACTATAAGTGGTCTCGAAATCCACCAAACACGAAGTGGTCTCCAAATCCACCAAGATCCTAGGAATGATCCCCAGACTACCCAAAATGAAAATCTGGTTGAAGTTAAAAACTCCAATCTGGAAAACTGGATAGCAGCACTGGAACCCCTCTGGTTCCTTCTATTCCAACTAAAAAAACCAATGAAAATTACTTTTAAAATAAAGAAAACAAAGGGAAGAAATATTTTTAAGAATAAACTATAGGGTTTCCTCTAATTGTGATAAATTTATCCCCATAATTATATTTCCTGAAAGAATAAAAAACCAACTCATGAGTCCAAATTTCTAAAATTTCTCAAAGTGGTTAAGAATATAAACATTGATATCACATTCCTTTAAGCTCTGATTCAAAGTCCATCATATCATAAATCACTCAAGAAAATATTCTCAAACAAAAATACTTTGGAAGAATTTTCCAAATATAATCTTACTGAGAAGTGTATTGCTATGTTGTAGAATAGGATACCTGCTAAACTTTAGGACCCAAGAAGATTTATAATTCCATGTACCTTTGGGGATATAACTGGTAAGTTAAACTGCTTATGTGACCTTAATACTATCATTAATCTGATTCTTATGTCACTTTTTCATCACCTAATATTAGGATTTCCCCAGCCCACCACAGTTGTTCTACATCTTGCTGATAGGAACATCACACACCAAGTGGGTAGGGTTGATGATTTTCTAGAGGGAGTAGGTAATTTTTTTTTTGATTTCTAACTTTATTATCCTTGATATGGAGTGTGAGCAGAAGGTACCTATCATCCTTGGTATGCCCTTCCTAACCACATGGGGAGTTGTGATAGATGTGTCTAAGGGGAAGTTGATTTTCAACATGGGTGAGAAAAAAGAGGAATTCAATGTTTTCAAGAAAATAAAAGAACCCAACCAACCAATATTTACCAAATATGAGTTGATATTTGTTGAGGGTGGTGTTGATGAGGAGTAAAAGGATTTTCTTAGGATGATAGAGAAGATCAATTGTGAATCTGAGATCCTTCCTGCCACATGCATGGGGATAAAATCAAGTAAGTACTGAGAGCCTGTTGATGAATATGAGGGAGAGTTTTGGATAACCTCAATGAGTGTTCTTTGGAATACATTCTTACACTGAGATAGGATTCTAATTCTAAGGATATATTTTCTGAAAATTCTAGTGATGAGGAGTAGGCCTTCTTTACTGCCTTCTTCAAGAGGCAACATAAAGATCTTAGGCCACCCAAGCCAAAGTTTTTTCCCTCAAGTTAGTCACCAACCATTCTTGAACTCAAAACCATCCATTCCCATTTAAAATATTCATTTTTAGGAGAGAGTTACAAACTTTATATTATTATCTCATCTAATCTGGAGAAATTATAAGAGGAAAATTTGCTGTGTGTTTTGAGGAAGTACAATTCTGTCATAGGCTATTTGATTACTGATATCAAGGGGATAAGTCCAGCCTTCTGTATGAATTTTTTTTCATGGAACTTGGATATAAAACTAGAGTGGAATCCCAAAGGAGACTAAACCCAAAAATTAAGGAATTTGTTAGGGAATAAGTGATTAGGATTCTTGATGCTGGGATAATTTTTCCTATTTATGATAGCCCCTGGGTAAGTCCTGCCCAGGTGGTCTCCAAAAAGAGTTGAGTGAAATTGGTCACTAATGAAAATAATAATCAAATAAAAACAAGAGAAATGAAAAAAATGGAGAGTCTGTATAGACTATAGGAAATTAAATGATGCCACAAAAAGGACCAATTTCCCATGACATTTTTAGACCAAATGTTAGAGAGGTTGGTAGGTAATGAATTTTTATGCTTTCTTGATGGTTATTCTAGTTACAACCAGATTTCCATTTCTCCTGAGGATCAAAATAAAACCACCTTCACTTGTCCATTTGGGACATTATCCTAAAGGAGGATTCCCTTTTTCCTATGTGGTGCTTCCATCCCATTTCAAATATGAATGATGTCTATATTTTGAGACATGATTGAAAGAATAATTGAAGTGTTTATGGATGATTTTTATATAGGGGGAAGTGACTATGTGAACTATTTAGAAAATCTAGAACTTGTGCCAGAAAGGTACCAAGAGACAAACCTAGTCTTAAACTGGGAAAAGTGCCAATTCATGGCTACTGAGGTCATAGTTTTGGGTCATAATGTATCAAACAGGGGGATGGAGGTTGATAATTCCAAAGTTGAGGTTATTCAAAATCTACCCCCACCGAAGAATGTCAATGGAATTATGATTTTTTTGGATCATGCTGGGTTCTACAGTAGGTTCACCATGAACTTTTCAAATATTATTAGACCTTTGTGCTCACTGTTAGTTAAGGACACACCCTTTGTGTTTTATGAGAAATGTTTAGAGTCCTTTAATCTACTTAAGGAGAAGCCAAAAACCTCACCTGTGATGACTACCCCAGACTAGAAGCTCCTTTTTGAGGTAATGTGTGATGCTAGTGATTTTGCAGTAGGAGATATTTTGGGGTAGAGGAAGGATAAGAAACTTCATGTTATTTACTATTCCAACAAGATGCTGGATGATGCCCTAAATAATTAATCCACCACTGAAAAGGAGTTGGCTACTGTGATGTTTGCTTTAGAGAAGTTTAGGCAGCACTTGATAGGGTCCAGAGTTATAATTTTCATAGACCATGCTACCCTTAAGTACTTTATTACTAAAAAGGATTCAAAACCCATATTGATTAGGTATACCTTGCAACTATAGAAGTTTGATTTGGTCATTAAGGATTAGAAAGGGGCTGATAATGTGGTGGCAGGCCACTTTTCCAGGCTTCCAAACACCCCAAATGAGGAACCAGAAGAGATCAATACATCATTTCCTGATGAATAGTTGTTTGCTGCTTCTTTATAGTAGTCTGCTTGGTTTTTAGACTATTCCAACTTCCTAGAAGTAGAAGTTATGCCCAAGTAACTCTCACACAACCAAATAAATGGGTTCATATATGAGCTAAAATATTATTTTTGGGATGACCCTCTACTCTTTAGGAGGTGTGATGATGGGATTTTGAGAAGATGTGTTGCAGATGAAGAGATATTTCCCATTCTTGAGAGTTTTCATTAATCAAATTGGGGTGGCCATCATGGAGGATATAGGACTACTCAGAAGGTCCTATAGGATAGTTTCTAATGGATGACTTTGTTCAAAGATACTAGGAGTTTGGTAATTGGTTTTTAGAAATTCCTAATGATGGTTAATGTTGGTAGAAGGCAAGATCTACCACAAAAATATATTCTAGAGGTTGAAATTTTTGATTTATGGGGATTAGAATTCATGAGACCATTACCATCCTCTTATAGGAATGAGTATATTTTTGTTGTTGTGGACTATGTTTCAAAGTGAGTTGAGGCAGTGGTTTTACCCAACAATTCTACTGCTAGTGTAGTCAAATTCATCAAGAAAATTTTATAGGTTTGATGTGCCTAGATATTTCATCACCAATAATGAGACTCATTTATAGAATTATAAATTCAAGAGTTTGATGGAGAAGTATGTATTCTCACATAGGATAGGTACCACCTATCACCCACAATCCAGTGGACAGGCAGAAGTGTCTAACATAGAGCTTAAACATATTTTAAAGAAGAAAATTTATAGCTCTAGGAAGGATTGGTCAGTGAAGCTAAATGAGGCTCTTTGGGCCTATAGAAATACTTATAAGACTTCTATATGGATGTCACCATAGATTCTTCTCTTTGAGAAAACATGTCATATTCCTGTTGAATTACAATAGAAATATTATTAGGAAGTGAAATCCCTCAACTTTGATTTGAAGTTTGCTGGTGAGAGAAGAATATTGGAGCTGAGTGAGATTGAGGAGATAAGAAGATATTCTTATGAAAATGATGAAATTTACAAAGAAAGAACAAATCATTTTCATGAATTAATCATTCAAAACAAAAATTTCAAGGTTAGTGATAGGTTCCTATTAATCAATTCAAGATTGAAGCTATTTCCTAGAAAGTTGAATACCAAGTGGTATGGACCCTTTACCATTGTGAGAGTCTTGGTTAATAGTGTTTTGGAGATGGTTGGAGAAGAGAAAATGCATTTATTGGTTAGTGTTTAGAGGATTAAGCACTTATTTCAAGGGAATCCAAAGGGATTGGGTGCCATCTCTATCTTGGAATAATGATATTCTTCAAGTCCAATCGAGGGATATAAACTCAGTGTTTCATGGGAACTAACCCATGTTTTCTTAATTGTTTTCTTTTGATTCATGTTTTCAATAAATTTAACTCTTGTTGCTTGTTTCTCCAATTTATTATATTGACTATATGATGGTGTCAAATGACTTTCTACTACTAGTGAAAAAGCTAATGCTGCAAGAAACTCGACAAAGAAAAACCAAAAGATCTTTCCAATACTTTATATGGATAACATATCTTTCACTCATACCTTATTTTAATTCTTATTGAGATTAAAAATTCTGGATTATTATTTTCACTTTCTTAACTTGTAGGTTAATGAAGAGGAGTAAGAACTTAGTGCTACAGAAGAGGATTTTTCTATGGAATTCAATGTTAAATCTCCAATGATTCAGGGAAGTATAATTATACCTTTTTCTAGTTTAAATTTTTTTCTCAATTTTTACCAATCTACTATATAAAGAAAAGTGTGGGGGAGTCTCCTTCATTTTTTCTGAATTGTTATGAATCTATCTCCTATTTGGGTGCTTGCTACTATTATCTAGTGAGTTGAATATTTTGATTAACTGAATTGTTGAACAAGCTTGCACCCACTGTAGTCATTGTGATTCACCTACTATTGTGTGTTCACACATGAAAATATGCTATTATTTACATTGTGCAAGTTATGATGCTGCTGTAAACTAAAAAAAAATCAAAAATAATATATATATATATTCACCCTTTTTTTTCTTTTTGTCAACATGATTTAATTTTTTTCGTTTATTTTTGATGTGGTGAACATTATTTTGAACATTAATGTTTTACCTCAACATTATTATAAGTGATGAATTATAAATTTTATTTTATACTTTAATATAACTTAGGATTAAACACTGGGGACAATGTTGGGTTTTAAGTGTGGGGGAGAGGGGTTATTCTGTTCGTTACTTCAAATCCACTCTTCTTGAAGTTGGTTTAAAAAAATGGTCAATTTCTTTTTTAATTCTTTTTCAAAATCTTTCAAAATATTTAAATTGTTTCATAACCTGAGGGTCACTGAGGTTTATTTTGAACTTAAATTCTATCTTGTTTAGTGTATGACTTCTTTCTGTATGTTGAGAGTTGCACTTAGTCAGTAACTATTGAGGTTGAGTGATTGTTGAGTGGAGTTATTCACTGTAACTATGGAATTTCTATGTTGGAACTAAGGATGGGAGTGTGACAGGATAGGTTTTATGGAACAAGTATCATAACTTAGGGTAATTAGAAGTTTTTACTAGAACATAGGGGACACAACTTTTATAAAAAATATTCAATCAGTTTAGGAAGTGAACTCAAATGATTATTAGGTATGTTCTTTGTAACTGGAGTAAAATGGCTAAATGGGATCCCACAGTGAGTATCTGAGACAAGGTGAATTGGGTGCCTTTCTATGAATAAAAAATATTATTTTAATCTGAATAATTTCTATGCACAGTTCTCTACACATGGAATATGGTTGAGAAAAAGTAAAATAAAGTTCCCTTGTAAGAAATGAACTCATTAAGGTGAGAGGAATTTTGTCCCTAGATGAATAAGGGAGAAAGTGACTTAGTTAAAATTCATTTGTGTTGAATCAATAAAGTGATGAAATTTTTGGACTTCACTTTTTGGAACCTTCGAGAAGGTGAGAATCAAAGGTGCCTTTGATTAAGGTTTTAATTCTACTTGATCTAACCATTCATCACTTTTTTAATTGGAACATTAATTGAAAATGAAGTAGGAAATTTAACGATTTCATATAGGAGGCATGAAATACTTGAAAATGTATGATTTTGTGAGACTTTTGACTTCCAGTGAGTTTTTGAAACTAGGAAGGACCACCTTTTTGATCACTTTTGAAAATCCTGACCCACTACCTAGTCCTGTTCCTCTGGTTGTTAATGATTAGTCATGCACGTTTTGAACTGCATATCACAAATATTTTTTCTTTTTTAAAGTCAAAGGCATGCATTTGTTTGAGAAAAAATTAGGTCTTAAGTGTGGGGGATTTTGATGTGGCTCAATTTTAACTCTATTTCCACATCCTTTTTATTATTTTTATTGACTTTATAATTTTAAAATGTTATTTTTTGTTAAATAATTATGAATTGTTGTGATTTTTTTCATAATTTTTAAAATAATCATTTTTTGTGTAAATCATACATATTCGTGATTAATTTTTTCATTTTGAATGATTTTTAAATTAATTATTTAATTATGTCTTAACACACATTTTTTATTTCATTTATCTTGTAAATAATCAGTTTAATTATTTAACTAAATTGTAAATAAGTGATTCACTTTAGTTTTTAGTTCTTTAAATAATTAATTTAGTTTTAACAATTTAAGTCCTTTCATTTTATACATTTATTTTAATGTAATCCTTTAATTTCATTATTTAATTAATTCATTAATTCTTTAAATAATTCGATTCATTAAATTATATCATTATTTTTTTTACTTAATTAATTCATCTATTAACTAATTAATTAATCTACATAACCAAACTTGATTGTTTTTTTAAATTAATTGTGAATAAATTGTATTATGATATTAAATAAATTGCAATTAATTTTTGTTGTTAACCGTCCTAAATTTGTGTGTTTAATTTCTTAATTTAGCCAGTTAATCTTTTTAATTATTTAGTTTTAGTTTTATTAAATTAATTGTTTATTTTAATTTATTTTTTTTATTTGATGTTTTGTGTAGGAGAAACTCATGTCTCCTGTCGGTGACCCAATGAGTCACCAACACTAGTAGATCATTTTCTTTCTCTCCACGACACTGACACCACTCTCCAAAATCGGTCTCACCGACATCTAGCATTCCACCCTTCTCCATGACTCACCAACATTCATCCCATCCACGATCTCACTGACACCAACACCAACACTACTCCTCCATCCAACATTAGCCTCACTATTACACTCCCAATAACTCTCTCAGAAACTGATGTCTCCCATTCTCATCTCCCTGACACCAACCCACCTTTGACACACTGATACCCCCCCTCTCTTTTTCTATTGTCACCGATGCTCCCCCACCAAACGTCGATGAGACCGATTCACTTATTTCTTTATCTAGTGTTGGTCTCACCTACATCCCTTATCTCAACAATGTTGTTCTCCTGCATCGGTCTCACATCCATCCTTAATGCTGACCCCCTCCTCTCTTCTGATACCAACCCGCCCCTGCCACCATTTCAACCCCACTCATCGATGCCCTACTTTTCCTTCACCATTTTCTACCTCCGTCCACCCACAACAAGACCAAAACCAGCAAACACCACACTCATAGTAGCAATAATAATATCAAGATGAAGAAAAATAGAAATTGAAAATCAAAACCCTTTAACCAAGAAATTCTAACCTCACTAGATCTGAGCGACCTGTAAAACCCCAATATCAAAATCCGACTGGTGCCATCCCCTACCTCAGCCATGATGTTGCTCCATCCTACTGTTCGACTGAGTCGTGCGCACAACATCAACCACCCCTCTCAATCTCTCTACTGTCTAGTCTACTTCCCCCTACTATCCCTTTGCTGCACCCTACCCCCTCCCTCTTCTGTCCACCGTGAACCAACACACCCCTCCTCTCTTTCATTTTCTTTTTTTTTGTTTATTTTATTTTATTTTATTATATCTATTATATATAATAAAACATATAATATAATATATATAATATCATATATATATAATTAATGTAATTAATATTATAATAATAGTAATATAATTAATTTTTATAGACTATTATATTAAATATATATTTTCTTATATAATTTGTAATAGTTAATTTTAATATAATTAGTTGTTTTTGTAATAATAATGATATATATATGTAATAAAATATAATTAGTATAACTTATATATAATAATAATACATATAGTAAAAAATATACCTTTTAATTATAATTATTATGTGTATTATATATAATAATTGTTGTATATTATATAATAATAATTATTCTTATAAAATATAACTAATTAACATCAAAGATTATATTTAATATTGATAGAAAATAGCATTATTTTAAATTCATTTAAAAAATTCATTTTTCATTAATAAATATTTATTTATTATTTTATTTATATAACTTTAATATTTATTTATATTTTTTTAATAAATTTAATTCTTGTAATAAGTATTTTATTTATTTATTTGTACTTATTAAATTAATTATTTAAATTCTTTAGACTTTTTTATTATTCATATTATAATATAATATGTAATACTAATCACACATAGTTTTAATCTTCACTAACTCTTATTATTTTGAATTCCATTTGGTTTTTGTTTTAGGAGGGGGTTCGTGGCGCACATTGTTTTCCAGTTATGGAGCAACTACTCCAATGGTGGCTGGGGAGAGAGTAGCATGGTGAATGTACTACATGGAGGTCAGGGAAGACTTCTGTGAGATTTCAGAGAATTATATTCACGGAGTACTGGTGACAATCATAACACTGAGAGAGGACTTCAAGGACTTCCATCATTCAGGGATATGCACCACATACTTCCATCAATCGAATCCACTTCCTTCCACTTCACAATATCCGGACTCACTTAAATCCATCCAAAAATCCATCCCTAACCACTTCCAGGGGAAATCTTCACAAAAAATTCATGAGCAGATTTCATCATCGAATGATGATCACCATACCATTCCAAATTCCCAGGGTAAGAGATCTGGAGAGCACTCCATCTACCACCGACCAACAGTGCAAAGATTCAGAGCATTTGGAGATTGAACAGGGAGAGAAATACATTTTTCTTCTTACATTGTTTTTATTAAATTTTCTCAATATAAACATATTTAGTTTTATTTCTATTATAATGTTGACTCTAACCATGATATCCATCTAATCTCATCTGGGAGAATAGGCTAGTCGGTCAGATCTACTTTTTCCTGGTCCATGCACTAATTTTCTAGACGGTCACATTTTCAAAACATCTAGATTCAGTGAATACTGATCTTGATCAAATCATATTTCTAATTTTTTTTTCAATATGATAATTCAACTAAAAAGTTAATCAAGTTCAAGAGAGAGGGAGATTCACTGAGTTCTAATGATAATTTGAACCCAGTGAATTCTGATTTTTTACTCATTGGTTGATCGAATAATCAATTCAGTTGAAATAACTATAGAGATTATTTAATCAAACATTGGACAAAAGAAATATCTGGCCAAAAAATTTCATTCAAATCTAGACACTTTGAATTAAGTGCATGAACAAGGGAAATCATAATTGAAACTGACTAGTTGATTTCCCCCTTGATCATCCATTGGTTGTTATCACTACTTATTGTCTTCCTTCTTATTATCTTCCTTTTTTCTTATCTTCTTGAACTCACCCACACAAAAATCACCACTCACTCACTATTTCATACACATTACACCATCACCATCATATTTCATCATTTTTTGTTTTGTGTGATTTTTTTGTTTTATTTTCATTTATCACTAAGCACAACTTTAGACCTCCTTGTGGTTTGACCCTATCTTACCACTATACTAAGTAGTAGGTAGGTTTATAAAATTTAATTTTCTCCCTCATGCTTAAAGACGTATAGGGGTCACCTAGTCTTCACAAAACCCATTCCACCACTAATTTTATAAAGAGTTGATTCTAGTAAACAACCTTTCATGATGCTTGCCTCTTCCTCCAGATTTTGAGCCCAAAATTTTGGAAAACACTGAGAAACGATGCCACCTTCAATACTATCATCATCTTGAACTATAAGATCACTTTACTTGAAAAATCCCTGATCATCCAAGCATGGATTGATAACAAACACAAACCAGACTCCATTTCTAGCAATGAACAACCTTGGTTCCAATAATCTCCCCCTTTGGGTTTATTGGAAATCTGTAGATAAATTAAATAAAACATCAACTTTTATCAAGACCTAATACGCGAGAAAAAAATCCTTTAATGCTCTAAGTCTACACAAGAAAAGATTAGTGTATAAAATAAGTGGGAAAACATTAATTGGGTTATTGTTCTTTTGAATGGTTAAATATGTCCAATATAAGATCTAATCGTACAAAACTATTTCCTCATAACACCTGGTTCTCATAGTGTCATAGAAGCATTGCATGGTTTGTCAAAAACTTGCAACCACCACGAAAAACATTTTTATAACATTGTAATGTTGAATTTATCATTTTAATCTCTCATTACCCCCTTCATAAATTTTAATTTCTACACTCCCCCCCTTTGGAAATAAACCTAAAGAACCTGTATTTGTACTTATAGATCTCTAAACACACTGCCCCTGGATCTTATATCCCCCATAAACCTGCATCACTTCCACAAACAAATTAAAATAGTTTACACTATTAGGGAGAGGGGACTGTACACCACATCATCATGCATTCAGAGGTGGTTGAACATTGAGTTTAAACTGATGTTTATTGAACACATGTGATGCCAATGGATTGGTTAGAATGTCATCCACTGTGTCCTCAGTTCCAACATGATCCATTTTAATCAATCAATGTTCAAAAATTTTCTTGATGAAGTGATATCTGATTTTAATATGTTTCGTATGAGAATAATAAACAATTCTATTTATAAGATCAAAAATAATATTGTTACCATATAGAATCACCATCATCTATCTCACCTCATTACCAATACCAGTCAATTGTTTCTTCATCCACAATAGCCGAGTGCAAGACTTTATAACAGAGATATAATTTTCTTTAGTAGTACTACGAGAAGTATTTTCCTGTTTCTTACTCAACCATCCTTTACATTTATTTCCAATGAATAATGCTTAACCAACTGTGGAATTTCTATCCACCATTTATCTAGCCCATTCAACATTAGAAAATTCTAACAATTCATTATCTTTTCTTTGAAAGAGAACTATTAATCATGTTACAAAATGATATATGGACATGTTGAAATCAAGTATAAAAAATTACAATGATTCTCTTATACATGGTGGGATACTTAAATGTATCATCCTCATGATTTCCATGTTTTTTTCCCAATATGTAATTTGAGTTGAAATTGTTTGAAATACATTCAATGTTTTTTTAGAAAGTGAATTCCCATGTGTGGCCTTTTTGAATCCATCACACATGGAAACCCCATCCCCCATGATGAGGTCACTCCCATGAGGTAGCGCCCCAGCTGGGGAAAGAGTTGTTGCTAGATGAGATGGCAGAGCATCCTGAAGGGTGACGACCTGGTAGCAATGGTCCATCAAGTGATCCATCAGCGATCGGGCTGCGCCTCATTTTTCCCACCCAGATGAGACCAGGAAACCTGGCAAGGTGGGTGAATCTCAGGGGAATTCCCCTGTGTGGCCTTTCCAAAATAATGTGTCAATGTGTGGATCATTAACTTCCATATCCCCTTTAATTTTCCTAATTTTAATTCCACATTATCTTCCCATTGTTGATATGAAATAAAAATTTCACGGAGAAAAGGGTATTAGTCCATTATTTAGATATTTTTCATCCATCATTTCACTCTAAGTCTACTTGAGCTATGCTGAGTGTAGAAAAAAAGAGGATTTGATTTAAAAAAGGCTGTCCATTACCAACTAATCATGATACCTTATGAAATGAGAAATAAAAAACTTATTTTCAAGGGTTTTCTATTTCCATTCGAGGATGAAGATACTAAATGTGATATGAATTTTTTAAGAACAATCAAACCCAAACTCATTTTCCAATGATACGATCTTTATGAAATTTATAGAATGATTAAATTTGATACCAATTGAAACAATTATTCTTGGAAGCTTCTTAATTACCCTCCCTTAAGGGACACACTTCTTAGTATCTACATAATAATGGATCTCATAAATAATGGATTTCAATAAATTCTATTATTGATAATACCCCCGAATGGATCTTCAACTTGTGATTGTATCAACCTCAGTACTTATCTAGTTCTCCCCCTAATACCTTGATTCACCTCAAATTACCTATATTTTAAGAATAAATAAAATACACAATTATTATGGAAAAAATTTGGATCCTCCTTGCTTAATAAAAATGAACAAAAAGGTTGAGATGATATTCTCAACCAAGTTTCTCCATTTTCTCCAATCTTCATGCTTTCACATCTGAACGTATATTCTGATTTTTTATGGTAGTATGTATCTATTCAAATCCTCTTATTATTTGTGTGGAGAATTTTTCTTATTAATAGACTTAATGGATGATATAATCTTACTTCTCTTAAGTATTACTTCATTTTATGGTTGTAAGGTTAAATAACCATTTTAAATGTGACGAAATTTCATGAATCTTTCACATAGAAATTATTTATCAAAGTAGTTTATTTTTGTTTGAAAATACTCTTGCACATTGTCTTCATCATGTGACATCTTTTCTTTTCTTTTTGCACCAACCTTATCATGTGCATCTTCATGTTTCCTCATTATTTCCAAATATTCTGTCCAAATAACTAATAAGTCATTAGCATGTTTGGATCTTCCATATGGGTTCATCTATGTTTCATCCCCATTAGTAGTTCCTTCAGATGAACTACCCTTCAACTTATTGGATTTAAAATTAGGGCCTTCTCAACTTCCTTACCTGAGATCCTCTAGGGAGAATTTGAGTTCAAAATATTCTTATGATTTCTTCCCAGGGAAGATTCTTCATACTTTTCCAGCTTTTGTGGTATTATTTTCATATCAACAATGAATGCATGTTGAGATAAGAATGTTCCAACCTTGTGACCTCTAAAATTTCATACATCCTATATGTTAGCAAGATTCCCAAATTTATTTATAGTATACAGATTTTTTGGACCATTGGATTTTGATTATTCTTCTCTATCTTTCTCCGCCTTGAAATAATATTCCTTTGTGATTTTTCATTTAGAGGATTTCACTAAAAATACAATGCATAATGACCAAATCTATTACAGTACCAACATTGATCAACAAACCTTGATCTTCTTATATCATCTGTATAATTTTATTAGATCTTCTTCATAACTTGTTGTTCTCTTTGTGTGAAATTGGACTCCATTATATTTTTCTTATTCAACCTAGTCATGGTGGTAGTTTTATTACCACCTTTCTTCATCCGTAACTGTTCAATATTTTTTTTACAACCTCCACTCTTCATGATAATATGTTTATAATAATTAATAAAAGTTGTTTTGGATGATACCTATTTATTCTCAGCTTCTTGAGATAGATCATCAAAATATGTCATGATATTATTATCACATATTGGAGGTCTTTAAGATTTATAATACTCCATTGAATATTTATTAGCTGTAGGAACTATTTATTTCTTTTTTGAAGTCTCAATATACGTCTTCTCAAGATTATCCAACCAAGATTCTAAATCTAAACATCTCATATTGAGTATGATTATCTGATCTTCAATCATAATGGTATTTTATTCATAAGAATTATTCATTATAACACCTTCTTCTTCATGTATCATAAATTTATTATGAATCAAAGAATCAAGTTCCTTGTTCTTTGTTTACATTTCTTCTAATTTTAAACCCTTTAAATCATTTCTATTTTCAATTTCTCTTTAAGTGCATGGATATTTTCTTCAAGTGACTTTTTGGATCCATCTTTATCTTCAAATTCTTTGAGGTATTTTGAGGAACTTATTTCATATTCCCTATTTTTTACTTAAAAGATTCCAACCTATATGTAGATATTTAAAAATTCAATAATTTTTACTTGCAAGCCCTTTTCTAAAACATCATCCTCTCCTTCCAGCCAGGTGATCTCTGCCTACATACATTGAAAGAGACCAAAAATGAGGGAGGCTCTTTATTTGGGAATATAATGCAGAAAATTTATTAAAATACCAATTAAAAATTCTTATGAGGTTATAGATTGATCATCATCACCACTTCTGATAAGATACTTATTTTTTGGAAAACTTTCAAAGGTTCTAACACATACCTCCTGATCACTTGAATATTTTTATTTACATGAGGTAGAAATATTGTCCTTATATTTTTTGGAAATTTGATCCACCTTCTCATTACATTCTTATAATGATATATCTTCATTGTTATAAAGGCATAAAAAACCAGACACTTCCTCTTTTTTAGATAACATGGACTTATTCAAATTTATCTTCTCTTTATTTTTCTTGTACAACACGGTCTTGGTGGATATAGATTCTTTCTTAGAGATAACTGTATCTTAATCAAAACTACACTTCATTTTTGACTTAGGAAAGAATATCAAATATTCAAAAAATTAATAGCTTTACTATAGAGAATCCATCATAGGTGAACCTGCCTCTCATACCACTTTTAGGACCCCAAAACACCTTGAGAGGGGATGGGGGAATTAGGGTGTCAAATTTTTCTTCAAAAGTGATGGATCTTGTTCCCACGTTGGTAGGAAACTATTAAACTTGTCTGATAAAAATGTGCAGAAATCAAACAATCACAAGCAAAGAGAAAACACAACAATTTTACTTGGTTCACCACTAAGGGCTTGTATAAGGCACATATGTAAAAAATGTATCGGTCATACCTAAATCAACTAATATTCACTAGTTCTAGAATATAAAAGTTTAGACATAGTCACTTAGTTCCAATAACACTTTCTTTACAATATTTTTGGGATAACACACTACGTCCCTCAGAACACTTCCATCGAATCCCCCTAACTTACTACCTTGGGTGAAGTCTTACTTAGTTCATCAACATGAAGTTTATTTTAGTATATTGGCATTAAATTCTTTGTCCCTATCTAGCATGATACTTTTCTTTTACTAGAGACCTAATTTTATGCACTTTGAAAGCACTGTTCACTTAAACATTATATTTAGAAATGTTGGTGCAGAGCTCTTTCACAAATCTCACCTTCATGAAGAAAAACTTCCTTTATGGAAAAAACTACCTTAACGAAGCTCACTGAGTCAATATGGAATACCCCATATTCAAAAAAATCACATTACTCAAAAACATTGTCATCATTCGAGACTAAACTAGTCCTTTTGCGATGGTCAAGATTTCATAGAAATCTAGATCCATGGAGCTCCCAATATTTGTGAAATCAGAGAAATTATAGATTTTCTTCGATTATCTTTGTGTTGAATGAAGTGGGGGTAGCCTCACATATATAGTCTTTTCCCTTCACAGTGCTCCACCGCCTCTTAGAATATTTTTCAGATCCTTGAAAAACATCTTCATAGAGATACTCCAACTGCAAATCTCTATTGATATTTGTCATTGTCATAAAGATATACATAAAAACATCATGCAACCAAGATTCTATACTACTCGTAATCACAGAGAAAACCATCAACTCATCCCACATTCACCAATCTCCCCTTCGCGAACCCTAGTCTTCATGAAATCCATACCATTACCATTTTTATGAAGATTTGATTACAGAAAACAACCTTTCACGATTCTAGACTATTCCTCCATATTTTGAGCCCAAAATTATGGAAAACACTGGGAAACGACACCACCTTCAATACTGTAGTCATCTATTTCTGTAATATCACTTTCATTATAAACTCCCTAATCATCCAAGAATGGATTGACAATAAACACAAACTGGACTCCATCTCTAGTGAATAAAAACCTTGGTTCCAATATATTCTTGTGTATAAACCATATAATAACCATAAAAACATAAATAATTATTTTTATTTAATACTATTATAAATAATAAAAAATTAAAATTATGTCATACTTACACATGATTCTCATACATCTTGTGTGTTTTCATATACTAATTTTTCCTCTTTATCTACATGATCCTCCTTCTATAGAAGATGATGTGGGATAGAAGTGTCTTTGGATTCTAATTTATTAATATGTATATAAAAAAAGGAACATATGTTGTTTAATATCACATAAAACTTTTACTATAGATTTAAAATACATATCATTTTCTTCTCAAGTGAAGCATACCCCATCCGTGCTTTACGGTAGAGGTATATTAGTTTTGGTGCATGCTACTTATTTTTAACACTCCTGTGATATTTCATAAAATAAATCTTTTGAATCAAAGTAGATAAAATAAACAATGTAAAATAAAATACTATCAATTAAAATGCACTTAAAATGATTTCTCATTATTGTGACTAAAAAAATACTTCCATGTTTTTTCATTACTAACGTGTTCATATGAAGCTGGTGGGAGAGGGTTTACTTTCCCCTTATAATTCCCGAGACTCAAGTTTGTCAGAAGGGTCTGGAAGTCTCCATGAGATTTTATAGGGATCATTAATACAAATACCTTATGAAAATAATCTAAAATAAATGAACTCTATAAGGGATAATGAAAATTAATCAATGTTTCATTATATAATTTTTTGGTAAAATAGAGAATATATATCCTAACATTACCCTAATATATTTCCAAATGATTCTCTTCAATATAGTCACTACATTATTCCATGTATCTATATCATCTAGAACATGCATTTGAGTTGTGACCCTAATGTAACTAATGAACATTGACTTTTTGGGGTCAATAGGTTGGTCATGTTGATTCCAACCAACCTAAAATTTTATAATTTCTCTTATTTCCTTGATAACATTAGTAAACACGATGATTCTACGAAACTATTATTTTTTTCATCCACATGTTATTGATCCCATAAAATTTCCTTAGTTTTAGAATCAACAGTTTATTTTTCCTTGGGATTAGTAACATTAACATGTGTAGAATTCAATATCTGCATGAGTAGGTGAACATTTAATTTAGATTATATAAATATAGTAAAAAACACATAATTTTATAAGGAAAATCATATTGTATTAAAAAAATACATTAACATGTTCATTGAACTCTCTTTTTATTCTTTAAATGTTGAAGGGATTTGGATCCTCTATTGTGTATCCAATTCCCCTCCTTATGGTCCCGTATTATGTATAAGAAACTGTCTATATTGGGATCACCTGAAATGATTGTGATATCCTAATGAAAGGGTCATCCTTAATTGAATTTTCATATGACCCTGTATTTGATTTAGTCAGAAATAGAATAATTGACCAATTCATTTTTTCTATATCTGAGAAATAAAATAACTACACTATTTATGATTCCATTATGATTGTTATGTCCTTATACCCTTCCACACTAAAATCCAACTTCACAAATCCAAATTCATCAAATTTAACTACACTCCTTTTGTCAACCCATTTATAATTGAAAATTGGAACTTTAAATTTTGTATAATCTAAATCATATATTTGTTCATTGATGATGAAGTATGACATATTCTCATAAATTATATTTCTATACTTATAACCAGATACATGTATTACTTCTTTCACAAGTGTAAATACACTATTTTCATCGTAATGCACTCATCTTTTTCCTTATTATAGAATGTAGAACCATTAATTACATAAACATTGTAATATAATACAATTACTTTTGGTATTATGGATATCCTTCGAAGTCATTAGGTAGTTAAATTCATATTTTTGGATAACTCCTAATAAATATAAACTTAGAACCATCCTATGGACTACAAATTATGCATATTTGATATCCATATTTTTTTCCTTGATGTGTTTAAATGTCAAAGAATTTATTTTTGGGATTAAATGTATGGAGAAACATTTTCACTATTATGTAAAATATAAAGGTGATATTTTTACTACTTTGAAATCGTAATTATAACAACATCTCTTCTAGAAATTCCTTCTCCCATAAGGAATATAATGTAATGATATTATAAAAGACAAATACTATCAACATCCAAAAGGTAATCAGTACAAAATGCAAACAAATATTCAACAATATATTTCTCTTCAATACATCCTTCTAGATATCTTTGATTCTTAACATACCCTTTCAATATTTTCATACATCATTCAATGAGATACATCTATCTGTAATGTACATGAACACATAGTGGAACCTCTCTAACCAAGTGAACTATTATGAAAACAATCATATCAATGAATGATAGTAGAAAGAATATATCTAATTCAAATAATATGACTAAAATTTCATTATTCAATATTGGAGAAAAATATGGGATAACTGAAAAGAAGGAAAAAATGGTTTCCGCCGCTCTCGCTAGGGTTTCTTCTTTCCCCATATGAGATTTCTTCAACTGGATTTAATTGGATCTTGATAATGGAAGGATTCGATCATTAATTTGAGATTTCTCTTGAATCTACAAAGACCTAATTTAAAGTGGATAAAGTCCCCCTGGTTGAAATACTAAAGGGAATCTCCTTTCTTGAAGCGCTTAAAGGAGTTGAATGTTGCAACCCCATAGCGACAAAGCTTCCTCTTTGTAGGAAGCTTGAAGATGGTAGATTTTCTATCGATGATGATCCAGATGATCTTCAGCAACGCACACAACTCTGCAAGTTCTCACTCATGGGATTCATCTCATACCTCAAAGGAGACAATCCATGGTCGAATCCGGATATGAAAATGAGGATATCTCATATTTGGTGGATAATCAATTAGAAATTGGTTCCAATCGAAAAAGGATACTTTCATATGCTATTGAAATCCCAAGATGAGCTCGACCAAGTTTGGAGGTATGGAAATCTGTAGCTTAAACCAGGTGTTCTTTGCATCTCTGACTGGGATTACACCTTCAATATGAATACCACAAAGAACACCATGGTTCAGATATGGGTGGGACTTCATAGGCTTAACTGGTATTTCTGGCACCCAGAAATCCTCAATGACATCGCCTCTTGCATAGGTACGCCGCTCAAAATTGACCCTCGTATTCTTAATGATGAGCACAGTCTCTATGCGAAGGTGATGGTAGAGGTTGAAATAGCCTCCAAGATCCCGGAAGTCATTGTATTCAGTGCGAATGAATTCAAGACTGAGGTTCGGGTTGAGTGTGAACGAATGCCCCCCTACTATAAATACTACAAAATCATGGGACACTCACTACTGAAATTCAGGGTTTTCAAGAGTCAGGTTTCTCTTATAGGTGAAGATGGATGGACCTATGGAAAACGGAAAAAGAAAATCAAAGCCTAAACCTCAAGCAACCTGGAACCTGCTAGAAAATCCTCAAAAGTCTGGGTGAAGTGCTCAAACTTCCCGGGTGATAGCTCGAGTATTACGTGGGAAGACCAAGTGGAAGAGGGGTAAAATGCTAATATTGATCTATGTATTTTGGAGGACATTGAGAATTTAGTTCTGGATGTCTTTAATCACCCTTCCAATTGGGATCTTCAGGATGTCCCGGGCTCGATGTCCCCTTATGTCCACCTGCAGCCTGCACCTGCCAATCCCTCCGAACATGACCCCATGCCAATGGACCCAGTGACAACAGATGCTCCTCCTACACCTCAGGATAAGAGAGGTAATGGTGCTGAGCCAGACCAACATGATGTTCATATTACTACTCGAGTGAACCAGGAGAACAAAACAGGTTTGATCGCTTCAAATGTTTCAGTTCCAATAAATAATCAACACATGATAGTGAGTGCACAACCGATTACTGATTCATGCAAAATTATTTCTTTGAATCACAATTTGGATGGAATAAACTCAAAAACCACATCCAATGAATCTGTTTGGACAATAGGAAAACATGCCTCACCTGTTTGGCCTATTTAATCCCAGAACATGGGTTGTTTAATTGAGGATGAGAGTGGCTCTGTGAACACTTCTTTAGCCCATAAATTCCCAGACACTATAAAATATTGTTTATTACCAAATGCTACTAATATCTTGTCTGATACTTCTATGAGTAATCAAGACCACAAGACTCCCCCAGTATCCTCTTCAAATCTTAGAAGATCAAAGAGGAATAAAGGCTCAAGTGGATCTAAGAAGAAAAATAAGAACTCCTAATCAAAACAAAGGTCTTAATGGATTTTTTTTTTCTGGAACTGTCAAGGTATAACTAATGCTGATACTCTATCTATCCTAAAAAGGATTTTGATGAACCATAAACCAATTTTTTTACTATTTCTGAACCTAAAACTAATTACTCTTTGAGTTATATGCATTTATCTTCTTTTGGTTATAATTTCCTTGATGTCTACAAGAATGACAATGTTTTTGACTCCCTTTGGGTTTTTTTTCCACACCTCTCTTAGAGATGTTACTATTTACAATGTTTCTGATCAAATGATTACTTGTAATTTTACTTTCAATAACTTGCATTGCTTCTGTACCATGGTATATGCCAAGAATAGATACCAGGATCGTCGACCTCTTTATCAAGGCCTCTCTAACTTAGCTGGCTCTATCCAGGAGACCTGGTTAATCATTGGTGAATTTAATGCCATTCTTTCCCCCAGTGAGAATCTTGGTCCCCCTCACTCTTTAATATCTACTAGAGAGTTTAGATCCTTGATTGAAACCTATAATTTTATTGAAATCAACCTATCAGGGGAAAAATACACCTGGTACAGGAGACACTACAATAGAGTGGTTGCTAGTAAACTTGATAGGGACTTTGTAAATGTGCCATCTTTGGATTTCCAGGACACCATTTCTAGTATCACCTTACCTAAACTGAACTCAGATCACCATACCATACTTTTTAGTTTCCTATCCAAAAGAGAAAAACCCAACATTCCCTTAAAATTCAATAATGCTTGGTTTGCGAATTTGGAGTGCTCTCATGTTATACAAAATGGTTGGAAGTCTATGAATCATCACTCAGATGCTTTTTCTTATGTCACTAAGCTAAATCACCTCAAAAATTTCCTTAAGGGTTGGTGTAGGGATAAATCTAATCAAATGGATAATGAGATAACCACTCTTGATACTAAACTCAATCAAATTCAAAACAGCTCAACTTGCGCTGATTTTGCCTTAGACCCTCAAAATGAACTGAACATCTCTATGAAACTTAACTCTCTTATGATCCACAAAGAAAACATGCGTAAATAGATTTTCAAAACTAAATGGCTCTCTGATGGTGATAGAAACACTAAATTTTACAATTCCCTCCAGAGAGTTAGGAAAACATGTTGTCCTCTATCCTTTCTTAAAGATAATGACACTCTTTTTGACTCTGATGAAGAAATATCCAACCACGTGGTCTCCTACTTTTACAACACTTTCAATATCCATAATATCAATAAAGATCCCATTCCTGGGATCATTTAAACTTTGATCAATGAACAAGATAACCTATTTCTTTTAAGCACCCCGCTGGATCACGAAATAAAAGATAATGTCTTTAGCCTTAACTCCGATAGTGCCCCGGGGCCTGATGGTTTCAATAATGATTTCTTTCAACAACATTGGGAGGTATTTCACATTGATGTTTGCAAACTGATTTGACACTTCTTCTCTAATGGAGTCCTACCCCATGGCCTCAATGCCCAATTTCTAACTCTTATCCCTAAAGTGGCTAATGCATCTGAGCTACACCTCTTTCACCCCATTTCCCTCATTAACTCTCTCTATAAAATCATTACCAAGATCATTTATAATATTATTTCTCCTCTATGTAACAAGATCATTTCCTGGAATTAGTTTGGTTTCATCAAGGGCAGATCCATTCAAGATTGCATTGGCACTGCCTTAGAATTCATTAACTCTCTTAATAAAAAGTCCAGAGGACGGAATATTTCAATCAAACTTGAAATTAAGAAAGCCTTTGACACCATCGATTAGAGACTCATTTTCAACATCCTTAAGGATTTTGGGTTCAATGATACTTTTATTGGAAGGATAAAATACCTTTTCAACTCGGCTTTTATTTCCATCCTTGTTAATGGTTCTCCTAAGGGATACTTCAAATGCTCAAAAGGGGTGCATTAATGTGACCCTCTTTATGATATTCTCTTTTCCATTGCGGAAGACTAATTTAGTAGGTTTCTTTCCTCCCTTGTTCACCAAAAAAAGCTCAAACCCATACAGGATTCCAGAAATCTATCTGTTCTGATCCATCTCCTTTATGCCGATGACATTATTCTGTTCCTTAATAGGGGTAGAAAAAATATCCTTAACCTCAAAAAGGCCCTGTCTAACTATGAAGTGGTCTCTGGTCAATCCGTTAGTTGGAATAAATCTATTGTATTTTTTGGAAAAACCTTCCCTCCTTCTAGAAAAGGTTTTATCATTGAAAGTCTGGGCATCAAAGAGGGATCCATCCCCTTTACCTATCTAGGATTTCCCCTCTTTTGGGGTAGGCCTAAATATATGTACTTTAATGCTATTGTGGATCAAGTGACTAATCAACTGGCCTCCTAGAAAGGGAAATCTCTCTCCATGGCTAGCAGGATCTACCTCGTGAAATCTATAATTATATCCAAAATGGTTTAATCCCTGTTGATATATAAATGGACTAATAGTCTTATTAAAAAAAGTTAATGGATACATCAAAAACTTTATTTGGACTGGAAATATTCTTGAAATAAATCTTGTTACTATCCCTTGGTCGACATGCTTCAAACCTCTTGAAAGAGGCGGTCTTGGTATTAAAAATCTCAAACTTTTTAATGAGGATCTTCAAGCAAATCTCAACTGGAGGTTGATCAACAATAAATCTGACTCCATGACCTTTCTCCATAATAGATTTCTGCAAAAACTTAAAAAAGGACAATCTAGTTACCTCAATTATTCCCTATGGCCATCCATTATAAATACCTTTATTGACATCATGCATAACTTAAGATGGATGGTTAGTTCAGATTCCACTATGAACTTCTGGATTGATAACTGGACTAGAACCCCCCCTCATTTCCATGTTATCTCTAGATGCTTCTCCGAAAAACAACAACCACACCATAAATTATGTAATGCACTCTAGTCTATATAATATCCCTGATCACATTATGCACATTGTGGAAAAATACCCCTTTGTAAATGGGGATGATTTCCTTACTTGGGAGCCTTCTCACAATGACATTTTGGATTCAAAAAACTTCTATAACCATTGTTTCACTAACTTTGACCCCATTTTTTCATGGTTTATGTTTTTTTATAGACCTTGGATTAAACCTTCAAGGATGAACCTTTTCTGGTGAATTTCCCATAAAATATATTCCTACAGAGGTTTGTCTTCAATCTTTTGGTGTCCAACTATGCTTTAAATGTAAATTATGCCATAAACATAGGGAGGACACCAATAATATTTTGTTGTCTTGTGCTATAGCCTTTGGTCTTTGGAATTATGTTAATGACCATTTTGACAGCAGATACTTATCCTCTGACTCTATTTTCTCTCAGCTAAAACATTGTGTGGATCTTGAATCTTGTCGGCAAATCAAGAACCTCTTCCTTTCTGCGATTGCTGAGCTCCTACGTGTGATCTGGTATGATAGAAACACAATTATTCACAAAAATTAATCATTTAATCTTAATGTGGGTTGGAGGATGATTCTTATTGACATCAGGGAAGCATAAATGCTATAGAAATCCCACTACGACAATTTGGTTGGGGACTTTGTAATTCTTCAGCAACTCAAAATCGATGGCGTATACACTAAGCCGAAGCATTCTCTCGAGGTATTTTGGAAAGATCCGATTCCTGGATGGATCAAGATCAATGTATATGGAGATTCTAGAGGAAACCCGAGTCCTATGGGATGTGGGGCCATTTTCAGAGACTCTCTCAGATGATGTCATGGATGCTTCTTTGGGAGTTGTGGCAATGCCTCTGCTCTTGAAGCAGAAATGATGGTGGTGATTCAGGCCATTATTTTTGTCAAGCTAAAAGGATTGAATAACATCTGGATACAAAGTGACTCCACCACTATTGTGCATGATATTTGGAATGAGGTGATCCACCTTGCCTAGCCTCTCACCACATGATGGATGAACCACCTCAATTATCTTATTGAAATCAGATACATTGCCACCCATACGTATCATGAAGGAAACATGGTGGCGGATAACCTTTCCAACAAAGGAGTCAACCATTCTATGACATGGAGTGATAATTTTCCAGTTGATCTTCTCTTTCACTTTGTGAGAGATTCTAATAATACACCATCGTTCCGCTTCATGTAACTCATCTTTCTTTTTTTAATAAAATTTCCTTGATCGTTAAAAAAAATGATTGGTAACATCACTAGGTATATAATTTTATTACAAATAGATTTGAAAAATAAGAAAATTCTGGTTAATTTATATCATACATTTTTAGACAGAATTCAATCTAAAGTTACATGAATTAAATACTATATCAAAACATGAAATTCATGTGATTTTAAAACCTATAACTTAAAATTACTCATTTACATGAAATTTTTGATATTTGATGAATACTGCAATAAATATTTCACACCATTAAGAAGTTATGAAATTGAAAATTTTATTTTCTGATTAGAGAGTAAACTTCTAGAGGAATAAAAGTTCATCATTCACCCTTTATTGGTGTAAACTCTTCCCTTATCCCCATGTTAACCGTGTCTAAACTGTCCTTAATGCTATTTTTTTGTCTGGTGGATTTAGTAATATTCTAATAACATTATCACAAACATTTTTTCCATGTGTATGGAATCAAGAAAATGTATAATGTATAAAAAATTCTAGTATGTTCAGTAAAAGAATACTGATATTTTTTATGACATTATTTCATAAGGTTTTTCAAAAAAGATTTACTAAAAATAGTGTCAATATCTTTTACATTATCAAATATTTAATCACATGTTAGTGCATATATTATTCTACATTGTTCTATATTTCCATAGAATGATGTCATATAGGATGAATATTTATGTCATTAGGGTAAAAAATTGGGATGTCCTAAAAACACAATCTTCAAGGAATGTTTCAACCTAATTAAGTGTATACCTTATTCAAAAATGGGACAACACAACATTCCATTAATGTTATAGCCTGATAAATTTCCATAATATGGAAAATCATTTATCATCTCATAAAATATGGATCTCAATTTAAACTCTTCATTTATATGAGAATCATAAAATGTAACACCTGTATCCAACATCAATTTTAGATATCTGATCATTGGATCCAAATAGGAATCAATGTTCATTATAGGATTTTTTGGTCCATAATATAATCAGAGACAAAATAATGTATTTTTTCTTCTTACATAACCTTTATGGCATGTTATAATTTTCTAACAGAAGAGGCCATGTAATATGAGTACTAATTTATGCACAAAAATAAATTATTCCATATATAAATAATGCATGATGGAAATTTCTCAACTCATTTTAGAATTCCATATACTTATAATCAATTTTCATCCACTGAGGGGAGTCTGCTTATTGAAATAGTTTCCCATATTTAATTATTTTATCAATGTGCCATGTTAAATGTCTAGTGGGTTTTTGACATCTATATAGTCTTCTAAACATTGGAATTATGGGAAATTAAAATAAAACTTTTTAAGGACTTGATTCATCCTTCTTGTATTGATCCCTACCACACTTAGGGAATTTTTTGAGTGATTCATGTTCCATGAAAAATAATATAAAATCATTTGGATAGTTATGTATTTTTTAATATATCATACCCATTGAACATATATTTTTTTTATTTTCATATGTTTGACAAGGATGTTCATTTTATTCTGGTATCATATCATTAAGGGGACCAAGTAGTTCTGTAAAGTTGGTGTCACTCCATTTACTACCATCTTTCATATTATATAACTTCAATACAGCTAACAATGTTGTATATTTAGTAAAACTAGTATAAAATGATCTATTTTAATTTAAATTTAACTTCTCAAACAACTTTTTTATAATCATTAAGGTCATATTTAATTTCCATTTTCATTTCTTCCATGAAATCTACATCATACTTTACACTAGTATTTATATCAAATGATCCATTAATCATAGTTTCATCCCAGTTAGTATAAAGATTCAGTTTTTCCCCATTTATAATCCAACATTTATATATTTGATCTATTACATGAAAATTAAAATATTCTTCCAAATTTTCTAGATGAATTTATCTTGAATAACAACAACATAAACATGGAAAATGTATTTGAGAAGGGTCATATGCATGCTCAATTGCAAACACAATTAATTCTTTAACTCCATCCTTATACTACTTTGTGATAAAATTAACATCCATCCATTTTCTATTCATATCCATATTATTTGGTTCAATAATATTAATTTTATATACAAAATAATAAATACACATAAGGTATTCATATAATGAATATTTACATTGATATGTAAACAAAGTACCATAATTTGAGTGTAAATATATAATTCTGTATATGTGTGTGTCTCAACATATTTTTATGTAAATATATAAATCCTATGTATTAAATAAGTATAGAATCTTCATAAAAAATAATAAATTTATTGATACTTCTAAAAAATCTGATTATTTTCCTATGAAAAATTTCATACTCCCTTTGGAAACTCAAATAAGCAATTAAAATAAAATCTGTAATGAAAAAAATTATAGAAGTTTTCGTATGTCCATGTCTGGATAAACCTTTGGTGACTTAAACTTGGGAGATCTCATGTGAAATATTCATCTTCCTTAAATGTAATCCCAAATTCTTTATTTTGGTAATGTTTACATTTAGTTGAATAATTTCTTTTGTTTTTTTTCCAAAAAATTTAATCGATGTTTTCTCTTGCATTGATTTATTTGAATATGTTAGATTGAAATTTTATTGTATTGAATGCTATTCTAAGAATTTGAAACTGAATAATAATGGTTTCAATTATTTAAAAACTATTTAAATTTCTCAACACTCAATTGAGGTCGTGGGAATAATTAATATTCTATGGAACTCTTCTTATCAGCAATCATTGATTACTTTATCAATCATTATTAATGAAATATAATTATCATTGTGATTATGATAAAGAATATCTTTCATTTTACCCATATTAGTTCTTAGTTCATGATTATGGATTAAGTATGGAAAATAGATTATTGAAAGAAATATTTTGGACAATTGAGAAGATTTACCTCATTTATTGAACATGTTTAAGCTAACTAAAATAAATCTAGTTTTGAATTTTCTCAAAAAATGAATTCTTTCCTTTTTAACCCACTGTAACGCTTTCCCTTGCATTTAATTCTTCAAAAACCTACTATTTTCTTGCTCTCTTTCCAATAAAATTCACCATTTTGAATGACATCATAAATATGCTATCAATACATCCATTATTTTATTTTTTCAAAATATTAAAGAGGAAATGCCCCCTTTATAAATCAAGGAAACAAACCCTCTTTCAAACCAGCTAGAGGGAACACATTACAATTGGCATGAAGGCCCCTAAATTGTAATTCCACAATGACCTGAAGTCTTGACCCATAGGCCCAACATGGCCGATCAAACCTACCCTTCCTAGACCAAAAGTGAGCCTGAACAACCTTACTTACTGCACTCTATCATGCCTGAGTAGCTTTCACAATCACTATGATTGTTTTCTCCTAGGATGTAGCCATCCAGCCTCCCATGCCAAGAGATCCAGTCTCTACCATCAATCCTTACACTCGACCGTCATTGGTCCCACCTGCAGAGGGACCACTACTCAAAAACCAAAAATGCCTCATAGAAACCACTTTTGAACCTCTCACATACTCTAATCGATCCACCGATCGCCCTCCATCATCAGTCACTGACTATCCTAACTAGAATATCTACCTACCAAACCCTCTTGAAGAGGTTTTTTTGATGATGAAAGAATCCCTTTCCATCACCTTCCACCATGGACCACATAAATCACTAAATTATCTGGGTAGTCCAAGGTTTGATCCCTGGATGATGCAGGATTACAGGGTAGCCTTAACCACTAGTCAAGGACCTAAAATACTCAATACATCCAATTTTATTCATTTTGAATCAATTAATCTATTATGTGACAAAGAACTCAATTATTAACCTCTTTTAGAGAAAATGTAGGAAAACTACATTTCATTATTAAATAAAAAATATTTTTGATTAGGACTTAGTGATATAATTCCCACTATCAAATTGGAATTGTTTCTAGGGGTTTCCAAGAAGTTTAATATTTTTTTCATTTTTTTCAAATATTTTAAAAAAAATCAATCCTATTACTTTCAATTTTTGATTAAAAACCATTTTTTTATATCTAAAATCACATTCCAAAACACCCACACATTGATTTAGAGCAGTGAGACCCTGAATTTAATAGTATTTTCATTATAGAGTCAAATATTTTGGGAAAAATGGATTATAATATTTTAGAATAGTATTTTAAGGATGAAATTTGTGAATACAAACATAAAATATCCATTGCTATACTTGAAAAATTTAAAACACCCAAACTTGAGTATCCAAACCCTTTCAAATAATGGTTGAAAAAATAACCATAATGTAATTAGCATCATTAAACCAGGGTAATTGAAAACTAGATGGTCTTAAAGGTTTCCACCAAGTCAAGACACTACAATATCGATAGGTCAAGTGGAATGGGGGTGATATGGTACAAAAGAAAAGAAGAACTAAAATTTGTGAAAAAAAAATATTGACTAAAAATGAGTACAAACAATCATATATCTTTGGTTTTAAGGGGGTCGATTCATCTGAGAAGATTGAGGGGGAGTAGCGGTAAAGGTTTATTCGTCCGAGAAGATTAAGGGGGAGCAACGACAGAGGTCAAGTTCTGTAAGAGCTTGAATGAAACGAGGGAGTAATGTTTTTTTAGGGTTTAATTCTAAAAGATAGCATAAAGTTTTATTGGTTATTTCCAAAAATCAGTGATAAATATAGTTTTTAACAATGATAAATTGAAAATCACTGATAAAATGTATCTTTATCAGTGCTAAAAATCTAGCTATGCTAAAGTTCAGTTTTTTCAGCACTTTTCATTTTAACATTGATAAAACTTATATTAATCATCACTTTTTTAAGTGTTCATAAAAACTGTTTAAAATAAATTATAGTATGTTTTATTACTTATATAAATTATTTTAAAAAATAATGAATATATAATAAAATAAATATGAATGTATATTAAATATGTATATTACAACCATATTAAAAACATTAAAGGTTAATGATTAATTATTTAATAAATAAATATTAAAAATTAATAAATCACCAAAATATAAAATGAATAAATGTTAAAAATAAATAACTTACAAAAAAAAAATTAACATTACTAGTGAATAAATAATATTAAATGAATGAATGTTAAGAAAGAGTGAAATTTATTAATTAAAAAATAAATAGATTGTAAAAATATTTAAAAAAATGAATATATGTTATTCATTATATAGATTATTAAAAAAATGAATATATGTTAAAATGAAAATGAGTACATATTAATTATTTCAATTACTTCCATATTATCATTAAATGTTAATGAAAAAATATGTATAAATAAATATTAAAAATGGATAAAATTAAAAATATATTAAACGAATAAAACATACAAATGAATAAATTAAAAAAATATTCAAAAACAATTAATATTATTAATGAAAAAATAATATTAAAAATGAGTAAATTAGAAAAAATATTAAAAAGTAATAAATAGTATATATTAAATAAAAATATATAAAATGAATAAAATTTAGAGATTAAAAACATAATATATTAAAAATATTATGTTATTAATTAAAATTCTAAAACGAATATTAAAAATTGAATAAATTAAAAATTTATTACGTGTGTGTGTTTTTATATAAAATTGTGGTAATTATGTATATGTGTTTGTGAAATTAATGTGTATATATATACCAAAATTTTGATATATTTTAAATTGAAAAAAAACATTTAAATAACATGTTATTAAATATCCATTATTGGATTATAATTAGTAAATATTTTTAATTAATATTAATTTTTAATTATATACCATTACCAATAAATATATGACTTATTAAATATAAATACATATTTTTTATTTTATAAATCAAATTTAAGAAAATAATATATATATATATATATATATATTAGGTTCTTAGAGGTACAATTATATTTAAACACACACAGACCTCACACACAGGCCAGAAAGGTAGGCCATAGCCCCCAAAGGGATATTCCACCCATCAAGCCTTGTGTATTCAGTACATGGACTATAGGCCTAGTGGAAATGAAGCACATTACATGGACTGTAGTCCTAATGGTCATGAAAGCCCATAAAATGGCCTTGAAATCCCATAATTTTGACCCAAAGGCCCACTGGTGAATAGTAAAGCTATAGTACCCAGGCTGTTATAGTGTTATGGCCGCTATTTTCCCTATTTTAGTGCCCACCACTGCTACAGTTCTACTGATGCTACAGTTTCCACTGCTATAGTCCCACTATAATGTTTCTATAACACCTACGCCCAATGGGTTTTGAACCCCCCAACCTCGATGTAGTATTACGAGGTACTTTACCACTAAGCTTGACCACAACTATTAAGGAAATATTATATATATATATCAATATGAATATATTTATATATTACAAAGACTAAACATATTAATGAATAATAACGTATAAAAAATTAAAAAATAATATATTACAAAAATATTAAACAAATAAATATTAAAAATTAATTAATTATTAAAAAATCAAAAAATTCTTAACATTATTAGTGAATAAATAATATTAAATGAATTAATGTTAAAAATTAGTGAAATTTAATTAAAATATGAATAGATTCAAAAAATATTAAAAAATTATAAATAGTTATTAATTATATGAATTTGAAAAAATTAAAAATGAATATATGTTAAAAGGAAAATTAATATATATGTTAATTATATAAATTACAATTTAATTAAATACATTAAATATTAATCAATAAATATGTATAAATAAATATTAAAAATGAATATAATACAAAAAAATATTAAACAAACAAAAATTAAAAATGAATAAATGTTAAAAATATTAAAAAATTTATTTATGAAGTAGATAATATTAAAAATGAATAAATTAATATATATAGATATATATTAAAAATTAATAAATAGTATATATTAAATAAAAATATAAAAAATAAATAAAATTTAGTATTAAAAAACATAATATATTAATTATTAAATATTAATAAAAAAATATAAAATGATAATATAAATACAAAAATGGTCTATCAAGAAGCCAACACTCCCGAACTTTTATTAAAGGTGAAAGAAAAATTAAACAAGCAAGCAAGAAAATAAGTGGGGCCATTCCAATAGACATTCCCTTATCCAGAAAAGAAAACTATAGATAAAAATAAGAAGGATCATTTCCATAATCATAATCAGAATCATTAACATCATTAGTGGTTTCCCACTCCAATTTTGAATTACCATGATTGAGAACCCCAAGGATCCTCTCCTTGGAAATTTCCTACTCCAGAGTGAGATTGACCTTTGAATCCTTAGAATAAGATCTTTTGGACACATTCCTTATCAGATTGGAATAATCTTTTAATGGACTTATTTTTGAAGGAACCATAGTTGGACCATCACACTTTTATTTTCCATTAATTACAACATTTTTAAAAGAAATGATGCCAACACTTCATAAATGCATGAGGTGAGCGATGTCTAATAAAACCAACCACTTCTCTTCACTTTCATTTTCAGATATGTTACCCCATTTCCCAATTCCCGATGAACAAAAGAAATTTTGAATCTCTTGAGAATAATTCACATCCTCTTGAAAATTAGATTTCTTGGAAAAATATTCATGTTTATTTTTCGTAATAAATCCATTTCTAGTGGCTTCACAATGTATCCTTTCCCTTCAGGTTGTGAAGGATCATCCTTTGGTATAGAATATTGAACAAGGTCCTCATTCGAAGACTCCTACAACTCCTCAACTTTCTAAAAGGAAGCCCCAATGTGCTTCTATCTAGAACATTGGTTAATAACCAAAATCAAATTACAAATATCAGTAGCCACAACTTGCTAACCAGAACCCAGGGGGAAAATCACCTTCCAGAGTCATGCCATTAGAATATGTGAGTCCATCTCGATCATAGACAACTCCATCATTACCCCAGATCAACACATCAATATGCTTCTTACCCTTTTCACATTTCCTATAGCTTTCCACGATGTTCCCTTTCAGAGATCATGAAGAAAAGACTAACTCCTTGCGGGAATTATCCTCTGAGTGGCCAAACATCTTTCAACCATCACAAAATATAGAAGACTAATCATAAATGATCTTAAGATGAAGATAATCATCCTATGTTGAGATCACAAATTTATCAGTAAGTATGGAATGGAAATCAACCTCAATAAGAATTTGAGAGAAGTAACCAAACTGAGCTTCCTCCATTTCTTTTTCCATCTCTACGGGAACACAAATTATTGAGCCGATCTCAAAGAAAATCATTGGATTCTAGAGAACCTATTTAAAACTGAAGATGAAAATCCAAACTCAAACTCTACTATTATAGACATCAAACAAGTTAAAATGGGAAACCCACTCTTGGATGCAAAGTATAGCTGGTCATAGGTCCAACTATCCAAACCAACAAGATCACCTTTTCAATCATCAGATGAAAAAACAATGTGGAAATAACATGACAAAGTGGAATAATTATCCAATTATAGAAACCCCAAATCTTCACAAGCTGATGATAAAGATCAGCCACCCTCTATGGTTGTGAACTAGATGGCAAGAAAATCTTGGTAATAATAAAAAAGATACAAATATTAAGCCTATTAAAAATCACTTCCTAATTTGAAAAGATGTAAACAATCGATCCTCTCCTGATGATGAAATCCAAGAACACTTCCTTGATAGAATAAAATCACCATTTCTATCATTTTAATCACATCCTCCTTCAAATAATAAGTATAAAAAACCCTCGTTTTTGCCTTTTGAACTAGTCTAGTGAGGACCCTCCACACTAGAAGTTTGATTTACAGATCCCATGGAAATGACATGGATGCTTCAAAACCTTGAAACCCTGAATCTTTATGGAATCGTTGATGCGTGAGCTCCACCTTGATTTCCTTATCTTTATCTAATAATTCATAATAATCTTTAAAAAATGATAATATTAACAATTTATTATTTTTGTATGTTTTTATCTATAAAATTGAATTAATTTCATATATGTAGGGTGGAATTATTATATGACATATTAAGTGTAAATACATATTTAGTCAATATTTTTAATTTATAATTAAATATTTATAATTTGATATATATGTGAAATTGAAAAAACAAATGACATTAATACAAAAAATTTCATTAAATGTTTATGACTATTAATTTGATAATATTTTTAATAAATATTAATTTTTAATTAAGTTATAAACTATTTTTCAATAATTTTATGTGATATTAAGTGTAGAAACATATTTATTATTATAAAACTCATACTTAATAAAATTATATATATATATATATATATTAAATATGTTTTTTATAATAAATATTTTTTTTCTAATTATTTTATAATCCATTTATCAATAAATATATTATATTTTAACTATAGGCATATATTTAGTCTTATATAAATAATATTTGATGAAATATATTATATTTATGTCAACATATATATATATATATATTAATATATGATTTTTAATGATATAATTTTTTTTATGAAATATACTTTTTATCTACTATTTTAGCCTGCACTAATAAAGGGTGTCACTGATTATCATGCATTCTGTAGTTGTGAACCAATTTTGCCTCAGAATACCTCTGTGGGGGTCTTATATTTCTTTTTGTCTTGTATTTTGAAATAAAATACTATGATGGCAGTGAAGAAAATGAAATATCACCTACCATCTTAGATTTATCATGAGATGGTGAATTTAGTGTAGAGCCTAACTAAAACTCAACCTCAACATGATTTATAGATTTTATCAATCTCAAATCATTAGAAGGTAAGGGACTTAGCATAAAATTTTCATCTAATATTAAATTTATACTAATAATAACCTTTGTTCGTTTAGGACACCATAACTTGTGAGCTTTTACCCCTGATTTATAACATAATGATACACTTTCTAGATCAAGGTTCTAATTTTTCTTTATCAACATGAGTATAAATAGGATATCAAAAATATTTTTAAATCAGAGTAAGACATAGGATCCCCATAACATACCTCTTCTGGAGTCTTCTTTCTAATAACAGTTGAGGGAGATCAATTAATTATCATACATGAATTCTTCAGTGACTTCAACCCCAAATGATTTGGGTAAATTATAGTTAGAGAGAATACATCATACATTCTCCGTTAATTCATTTTTCATGTGTTCTTTCACACCATTTTTCTGTGTAGTACTAGGGATTTTAAAATGCCTCAAAATTTATTATACTTTGAAAAATAAAATAAATTCATTAGAAAAAAATTTGAGGCTATTATCAGTGTAATGAAACTTCACTTTTCTTCGATTTTTATTTTTAATAATAATCTTTCATTTATTAAAAGTTTTAAAGACTGCATTTTTCTACTTTAAGAAGAAAACCCTCAAATTCATTGAGAAATAATCAACAATGGTTAATATGTATCTTGAACCACCTTTATAAGTCACTCTAACTAGACCCCAATGATCACAATGAATGTAGTCAAGTGTCCCCTTTGAATTGTGAGTGCCTTTTCTGAAGTTAACTTTTTTATGCTTCCAAAATATACAGTGCTCAAAAAATTATAACTTACTATTAACATGGCCATAAAGAAGTCCTCTCATTCTCAATTCAATAATTCCATTTTGAATCATATTCTCAAGTTTCATATGCTATAATTTGGAAATAAAATTATCAGATAAAGGTGTTGAAATAGTTGTATCATAAATAAAATCCAAACCTTGAAGAGTATATAACCTACCAAATTTTTTGTACCCTTTCATCATAACCAGAGATCCTTTACAAACCTGTAAAAATATTCCTTCACTAGTGTACTTGTAACTATCTGTATCAAGAGTAATCAAATAAATTAAATTTATTTTTAGATTAAGGACATGCTTCACATCAATAAGAGTTCTAAAAACGCTATCAAACATATTATTTTTGATGGTTCCTATTATAATAATCTTACAATATACATTATTTTCCATGATCACATCACCCATTGTCACAATTTCATATTTTAAAACCCAATCCTGATTAGTGAAACATATGAAAATTACATGTTGAATCAATAATTTGGTCATTAATAAATTTATATTCACTATCTTAAATAACAAGGAGTTCCCCATCACTATTATTATCCTATACTAAATTGACCTCACCCGAATTTTATACTTTTTTTCTCATCAAAAAATCTCTCATTCTTATTCTTATTTTATAGCTTGAAACATTCAAATTTAATATGACCCTTCTTCTTATAGTAATTTCAGGTTTTATCTTCATTTTTAGATTTTGACATGCCCTATTGAGAAGTAAAAAAATTTCTTTCACTTGTTCTTCCTCTAAAAACCAAACCCTCTACCTAGGTTTCAGAGCCAATAATAAACTATTTTATTTGAATATTAAAAAATGAAGCCCCAAAAACATTATAGAGAGTAATTATATCAACACGATAAAAAATTTTATCACTAAAGGATATATAAAAATGAGGAACATAGTATAATAAAATTAAATCCAAATGTTAATCTTCTTCATATTTCACCTCCATATTTTCAAATCAGAAATAATTTCTTTAAAAAGTTCTAAATGAACAAAAATTGATATACCTTTTGACATGTATTGGGGGTATATAAATCAATTCAGATTCAACTTTCCATTAAGAATGTTCATTATAAAAAGATGATCGAATTTTATCCATAATTAAATAATAATTTTATCTTTCCAAAAATCCTACAAAATATAATTTAATTGATATAGTTAGATTTGTGAAAGATCCTTATGATACTTGTGTTGATTTTCCTTAATGGTAAATGATTTATTCATATTTCTAAATCCCAACAATGAATCATATGGATCCATCTGCATGAGAATAACCAGAATATTAACCTTCCATATCATAATATGGAAATCCAATCTCCAATTTGAATATCAAAATTCATGGTTTCTATTATGATAAAGAGAAATAAGATCATGAAAATAGATTAGATATTTGAAATTATTTTTATTAAGAAAACCTAATTGGATCTAGTGTTGATTTAACCAAAATATCTGATACTAATTTTTTGAAAAAATCATTGAATAAACAATCATGAGACACAAATAAAACAAAATGGGAACACCTGAATTTTACATGAAGAACCTAAATCGGGAAACACCATGGGTAGAGGTAGCAAAAACTCTTCAACATGAGATAGAGTTTGTACATAATGTCTCATAGGGATAAAAATGAAATAAATATAGAGGAATTGTTCTCTCAAAATTAATGGAGATATTTTCATAACATTAATAGAGATAATAAAGGGGTTTTTATTACTTATGTTCCTAATATGTGTATATTAATTCAAGTATATTATTGTGTATAAAATCTTTTTTCTCACCAAATATATGTTTTTATATGGTCTAAATTCCTCATTTTAGTGTTTATAGATGATTTTCATGAGTTTCTAGTGTAATACACACCTTCAGTAAAGTATGCCCATTGCAGAAGTAGTTGGTGGCTGAAAATGAATATACACAACATTAATGCTGGTGATGTATGCTGTGTACTTCCACCTACTAACCTATGATGCATAAAATTCATAGGGAGGTATAGTTGGCCACCTAACCATGGAGAAAATAAAGTAAAGATATTCGAGTTGAGTACACTCTATGTAATATGTTTTCTATAATTCAATTTTCCGGAAATTTCATATATACATTTTTAATTATATTGAATTATTTTGAGACCGCAAAATTTGACGGCACATGATTCCGAGGCCCAAAGTGGCCAGAGTGATCCTTTGAAAAATGTTAAAATTTAAAAGTGTGCGTGAGAAGTTTTCATAAAATGTGGAATAATATTAAATGGGTGCCCGGATTAGAAATCCGAGGGTATTGTTGCGTTTAGGATGGTGGTTTTATCCTAGGCGTGACTTAAGTTTAGTTGGTGTAGACCTCCAGTGAGAAAACCCAAAAATGGAATAACCGTAAATAAAATAATTAAATAAAATCATTTTATTTTTCAAATGCTTATAACTCACGAACGGTGAATAAAATTAAAAATATGATGCCACCAATGATCTTGTGAGATTATGATTTCCTTAAACAGATCCTAACATCAGCAAGTGCGGGCCAATAGTGGAAGTTGGTTTTTGGATGTAAATAAAATAATTAAGTAATAGTTATTTTATTATCAAATCCTTATAACTCCTAAACGGTAACTCGGATTGGAAATCCAAGAGTACCGTTGAGTACACGAGGGCATGTTCCCCTTAGATGAATCCTAACCTTGACCATCATGGGTTGAGGGTGACTGTTAATTTTTTCTGAACTTGTTTTAAGGTACATTCGGTAAACGTACAAGTGAGATTTTCTATCTTTTAAACTAGTGCTGAGATCAAAAATACGAGGGCACCGTTGAATTCAGAATATCGGGATTTTCCTAAAAATGACTTAACTTCAGTCGAAAAGGGATGAGTAGAAAATTTATTTTTCAGACTTTTTGAGAAAAATAATAAAATATTTTAAAAGAAATATTTTATTTCTTTTCACACCGTTGAGTGGCGGACGACGACACTACGGTGCAACGATGAGGCAACAACAAGATGCATTAATGAAGGGTCAATAATGGATCATTTGAAACTGAAACACTATTATATAAATAGATCATTTAATGTGGCTCATTAAATATGAATCATTTAATGAGTATCATTAATGGGCGCAACATTGCTACACTGATTATTTTCTTTTAAATAATCTTGCATGTTAGATTTTGAGGATTGAAAACTGCATGGATTCTCTGACAAACCTCTGGAGGAACTCCTCCCCAACGAAGAATTATGAATCGCCCTGTAGTTTCCATCTCCATAGAATAACAAATAATGAAGCAACGTACTTTAGATGATCGGATCTAGAGGTTGACAAACGACGATACGAATCACATCTTTCGTCATCAGCGGATCCAACGAATCAAGGTAGGGGATTTTTTTATTATAAGTGTTCAATGATTACTATTTTCCTGTTCTTGAAAAATAAAATGAACGTAGATCAACTGAAAAATGGGTTGATCCATGACTCGTCCATTCTTGTGGGCCCAACGGGCCAGCCGGTCCAAACCCGAACTCGACAGGCCCCGTTTCACTAAAACTAATGAAACTCGCAAACCGGGAGTCCGATTGACATGCCGTCTATGGAATGAGAACCCTTGCGATGAGTTTATACTTTTGAGATACTATAATTGAGTTTAGGAAGAAGTTAGAGTGCGTTCGGGTTAGATCAGACTCGAATCCAACCAGACCCTTTTTACCTTTTTGCCTGTATCTTATAGACCAGGTGTCCGATTGAAACAACATCTGTCTCGTTGGAACCATTAATACAAGATGATCATTTGGGTTACTTTTTCCTGAGAATTTTTGGTGGTTGAGGTACGACCGATGATATGGGGAGAAGAATCTCCGGAACTCAAGTTCACCAAGTGTGGGAGTCCTATGGCTGGTTGTCAAGTGAAGAGAAACCCTCTGTGGATTGGCATGAGAGCGACCCTCCGTGGATCAGCAGCAGTGCGACCCTCCATGGATCAGAAATGGTGCGAACCTCTATGGATCAGCATGAGAGTGACCCTCTATGGATCGGAAGCAGTGAAACCCTCTGTGGATCGGTAACAGAGCAACCCTTCTCAGATTAGTAGTAGATCCACTCAACAGAATAAAATTATCTAGCTTAAGACTAATAATCTTTATTACTGTTCTCTAGTTGTATACCTATTGTGGGATGTATTTTACTTTGTTCCCTATGATTGAGATATTGCTTTTTGGTTTTTCCTTATGGAGTTCTGAGATACCTTCGGGGGTCTCGGCGTCCCTACTGAGTATTGTTATACTCACCCCTGCATAGACTTCACCCACACCTTGTTGTGTCCTGTGTAGACAACAAATATCTTTACTGAGACTTTGGAGAGCTAGGGATAGAAGGTACATGGAGGTGGCCGATTGATGTGGTGATCCGTAGTGACGATTTGTACCTACCCTTTAGGTTGGATCCTTTACAGGTGATCTCTATAGCTTGTTTTTCCTTTTTTCTGTACTACTCTTTCATTTTGCGCTTGTATACTAGCCCCTTTACCTTCAGTACTTACTATTACTCTTAGTGGTGGTTTTTAGTGGTGGTTGTACATTTCCTTTTCCGCTGTGTCTTGTTTGTGTGCAGTGTTCCCTATCTATGTGTGTACAAGTTTAAAGGCAATGCCTTCTCTTTTTGGGTTTATCCTTTCCATTACTAGTCACTAACCCCTATCCTATGGAATTTGGGATTGGGGTAGTCACTGCATGGGCCCCTGGGGATGGATCGTGGCATATAAATATAATGGAAGGATTCCATGTTCCAGGATGGCTATCAAAGGGGAGAGGTTATTACCTTATATCAGCTTGCTCCTCCCCTAAATCCATTTATTTTTTATTCATTTTCCCTTTATTTTCATTCCCCTCTTTTATCCCTTACCTTGAATCTCTCTTATATCCATGGTAATGGTTGAAGTTTTTATTGAACTTTTCACTAATTCCATGGTCAAAAGAGGGTAATAATTCTTTGTTGGGGTTGTAATAAGAAAATGGGTGTGTTATAATTAAAATTATGGTGTGTTTTTATTTAATTTTTATTTTTTTATAATACCTTAAATGATTTAATTCAAAATTCACTAGTGGTTTCATTTTGGATCAAGGAAAACACCAGCGTAGAAAACTATAGGAGTTACAATAGGTGAAACCATGACTAATGGGTAAACCTATTACCACCATTTTAGGGGTAATATTATAAACATGTTTTTAAGAAATAAATCATTGGACCAAGGGATTGACTTCTAAAATACATAGTTATTTGTTATTTGACCAAGAAAAAATAATATAATTGAATAATAATGGTGAAATATTTCCTAAATAATTTTAAATACTAGGTAATGACTTATTTAATTGACCCTAATTGAATTTAAAATTCGATAATTTTCATGATTTTTTCTTACTCTTATACTCTCATTTTTTTATGAAAATTTCTTTATTTATTTCTTTTTATCTACACCATTTAATATGATTGAATAATCAACTAATACTTACCGACTTGTGTCTATACTACTTAAAGTTCGTTCCAAGTGGGATCGACCACTAATTACATTACATACCTAGTTAGTTGGTTTTGGTATTTAATTTTTCACATCTTACGGTGGGAGTCTCAAATTTCGGAATCATTTCTTGGGATCCAACTTAAATAAGTGAAGTGAGTTTTAAGTCATTGTTATTTAATTTAGGATTTTATTTTTCATTTCTTCTTTATTTTTTTGGGTACCTTATCCCCATATCCAAATGGATGCATGTTCAACTAGATATTGGTGTGATTTTTATGTAGAGTATCTATATTTTTCTGATATAGTGTCACAATACATTTATTTGGATGAATACTATCCATACATGGATTATGGTTTCTAGTATGAGGACTATTTTTGTATATTATACACCCCATCAACTTCTTATTTTCGAGAAACATCCTCAAATAACACCCAAAAATTATTATTGATGATGGAATACTTTACCACACACTATTTGTACAAAATAGAAAGATTAGAATGACTTGTAAATTGTGTTAAATAAACCCTCTAAGATAATTAATAATATGGATGATTAAGTTGAGTTTAGAAGTTGGGTTTTCAGATTCTTTTTCAACTGAGGTATTATATAAGGATGTAGACCCAACTTATTTTAAATTAAATGATTCTAAAAATTATTTTTCAAAATATAATTTTGAAAATCATGATTTTTCATGTCATACTAGTATGTAAGTTGACTAATTATTCCTTTTTGACCCCAATTTGATCTCTCACTAACTCCAGAGCATTCTTGTGATTGTTTTAGGTTTTTCAGTATTTTGGTGTAAGAACTCGAGAAGGTAGAGGATAGACATGAAATAATTAAAATTATAGTCCACCTTCAATATCACATAGTAAGGGATAAAAGTTATTGGATTATTTTGTCTCATCCTAACGAATTTTAAAGTTCTTTATTATAAGAGGAAGGCACTACAAACTTGTGTTGGTTCATAAAGTGGAAGCCACACCCTAATTCGAATCCTAAGAAATTCTTCACCACTCAGGACAAGGTAAAGACCTAAAAAAAGGTACATTATGGGAGACAACCCAATATATTTCAATTAATCTTTCTCTATGTTTTAAATGAACACACAATTTATACTCATTCTTTACATGATGTGTAATTTTTTTCTTTTTTACCTCTCATTTCTGAAAAAAACTATTAGCGTCCAAATAAAATATAGATAATCATTGTGTATCCATAATTAAAGATGTTTAATTGTATTTTTAGTGTATATTATAATAGTTTGTTTGATATAAGTAAATATGTATTAAGTAAATAAACAAGAATTAACCCTGCTTTGATGGGATGGTTTCTAGAGGGTATCTAAGCCTTCCTCAGTTTGAATCCCTCTGTGACATCCTTTAGTGTAGGTGTCATTATTTTGACCCTATGTTTTAATATATTGAAGGTTTAATATTTTACAATATAAATTTAAAATAAATTTCAAAATAAAGAATACCCATGATGGAGTTGGATTGGCTGGAAGTGTCGTAACATAAGTTTTAAAAGACCTGGGATCGAGTCCTTTTAAAAAACTCAATTCCATCCATTTTCACTGAAATAAAACTACATATCATGTTTTTCCATATATGAAATGTGTTTTATATATAGTATTTATAAAAATATTTAAAAAACTGCATTTAACAATAAGAATACATCTGAAGGAGATGATGGTGTGATGACTAGAGTCATGGCCCAGGGTCTAAAAGACCCTGGTTTAAATCCGGCCAATCTCCCCAATATCATCCTATTTCCATAAATAAAATCACATGTCATTTATTCAATAATTATTTTTTCATTTTTGTTTATAAATAGTAAATAAAATTTTGAAAAGATAATAAAACCATCATTACTATAAACTTCACTCTAGTGGTTGAGGTCATGTATCTTGATCAAACTGTTTTTTAGATCAAACCTCTCCCTAAGGACTGGAACAAAACTTGTAATTCTCATTTTCATTTTTTAAAACACATGAAATGTATTTTACAATTCACTACATGTATATGTTTATTTTTGAATTTATTTTTATATATTCATAATTCTATATAACAATAAATAAATTTTGAATAATAACTTTATAATAACTACATAATGTAAATACATAAATAGAACACTTAAAAAACTCAGCATGTGGCCAGATGTACATGTCGTGTGATCCAAATTTAAAAGCTCAAAACCATAACACAACATGATCCCATGATGACTCCCCATACCCCCCATTTCATCCCACAATATTCTCCTAGAATCGATCTAAAATCATTTATTCTAGGGAGTTTTGGCCCTGATTTCTTCCCCATTTCATTCCCTAGTCCTGGTATGTACTTCCAACACCATTATTTCGGTGTTTTCCTTAAATTTTAGGCTATTTAAGGATTTAGGATATGTTAGGATGAAATCCCAGAAGTACATGGGCATGTACAAATAAAACACATTTTTTACCTCTTGCATATGAACAATAATTTTTATTGCACCATATTTTAAAACACACGACATATGCGTTTGGCGCATTGTATATACAAGTGACTTTTCCCTACCTAGGAGACACCGTGTCATGGAATAGACATGGTATGAATTCTCATTTTTAAACACACGGTATGTGCATTTGGTAAACACAATGTACTACTTTATGGAAAACACATGGGGAATTTGTATGTGTTTCCAAATAATACATGTTTCTACCCATCCAAAATACTTGTCATGTACTCTAGAACACATACCATGTACTTTGTAAATACTGATTTTCTTCATTTTTCTTCTTTACCTTTTTATTTTATTTCTTATTTTCCATTCAATTTCAAGGATAATGAGGATCATTCATCTAGGAATTGGGCCATGGTATTTCATAATGAGGAGCATACCACCTCCAACAAAGTTCACATGGAGTCTCCAATAGAACATTCCATGATAGACTTACCAATTTTATCACCACTGGGTTGAGTGATTCTTCCCCTACTTCTTCCACTATGTTAATTTTTGCAGCAATACATAGTCCTGCGACCACCATGACACCACCATCACCAGTTGCCATATCATATGACCCATCCACATTGTAAGATAGAGTATGACCATATAAATACCCAAAATTTTTATACATAGATATTAAATCTTATTAGATTAATATTCATTAAATAATATAATGATTCATGACATAATCGTATAGGTCTAGTTCCTTTTAAAACTTAGATACATAAACAACTAGTTATAAGTGAACTATATCATCTAGCACTAAGTTCTTCGTAACTAGAACCATTCTTAGACATATCATACATAATACCTTTGTTCATAACCTAGGGATATAAAATATAAGAAAGGGTGAGCTTAGATACTCAGTAAGAGTAAAAAATTGAGATATCAAAAAAACATGAGCATAAGGGTATGAGAATACGAGAATAATATTTGAAAACCATACCCTTCATATTATAGATCATACAAATGATTTATTCCATAAATATTAACTATTAATAATACACGAATACTAAATGAATCAAATAACATGATCCATGGAAGCATAAAATTGTCATATGACATTGAATTGTGGAATACACATAAGTATAGAAAATCATTTCCTTAGTAGTCAAAGATCATCGCCAATGTTATCATAGTGGATTGGGTTTACTCCCAAAACCACCAAAGTAGTAAATTATCACTCCCAAGACTATCATAATTTTTTGGGTTAACTAACCAAACCATCATAGTAGTCACAGTTCACTCCCATGACTATCATAGTGGACAAAGTCCCTTACTAAACTGAGTTCCCTCCTTATACCATTCATGTTTATCTCATTAGATATCAATATGTACCCAATGAATTAGAGGGAGATATAGGTACCAACCACCACATAATCCATACATTTTTTTTTCAAAAATATCATAAAAAATTCATCATATCATAAACCATGAAAATAAAAAGGTTTCATAAACATTTCATCATGACATAACCCACAGGAAAAGAAATGGGTTCAATACACATTTCATCATTTCATCATAACATAACCTGTGTAAAAGGAATGAGTTTCATAAACATATTTTCATTACAAATAAAAGACATACATAGAAATAATAAGAATGGTATCATTGGATCATATCCCCAAAAAATATTAAGTAACATAAAATCATGTCATCTTATATGGAAAATGGTTTTGAAACATCACTTGGAACATTTCTTGAGGAAAATATCCTTTTTTTACTTTGAAACCAATTATTTAAAACATAAAAACTTTCCAAATATTAAAGGAAAAATTTTCTATTTTAAATTAAATTTTAAAACTTTTAAAAAAATCTTTTAATCATAGATTTTTCATGGTGTTTGGAAATACCCTTTATGACGTACATGTTAAAACGTAGATTCCATTCACATTTCGGTAAAATAAAAAGGGGAATTGTTTGTAAAATGACAAAAAGATTCATTTTAAACCATTTATAAAAAGTAAAACATGGGTAAAAATTTCTTTAAAAAATCATGGTATAATATTAAAATCTTTCTTTTAAACATTTTTATAAAATCTATATATGGAAGAAAAAGGATTTTTGATCAAAGAGAGAAATAAATCCATTTTTCGTTAAAAAAATTATTTTGATATAATGCATACATAAAGAGAGAAAAAATGTAACAAAAACATATAATTTCAAAAAATAACCAAAGGATAATAAAATAATGAGTGTCTTGAGAGATATATCATAATATTTCCTCATTTTAAGTTAATCATAAACAACCCTAATAAATATTGAGGTTGTAATATAATACCCTCACCACTTTGGTATCTTTTGAATTATAATAACCATGAAATTAAGAAACTTAGATGGATATTTATATCCAATAATTTCATGATAATAATCATAAAATAAATTCATTGATAGTATATATATCACATATAATAAAAAATTGGTACATAAGGCATGTGTCCCATAAAAATAAAAGTGAGATGAAATTTCATTACCTCAAGTTTCAAATTTATTCATACATGTTGAAAAATACTATATTATAAATATATTTTCATTGTAAATATATTAAAAATAAATAATTATATATATAATACCATATATTATTTACTTATGACTATTTATTATGCGTTTATTAATAATTCCATGTTAAAATCACGTTTTGAGTAATAAGTGCTTTGTTTTTCATGTATGTTTTGGATTGGTATTTTCTATAATTTTACAATGGCAATGGTTCCATAATCTATATAATGTTAAAAATGATATAAATATCATATATATTCACTATATATGTATTTAGTGTAATCCATTAAATTTAGTGATAGAAAATGAATTACACCGTTCATGGAGACGATAGGCAGTACATACGCATGAACACTGTTTCAATTTTCTCAACGGATGGAATGAAATAAAATTAAATATTAATTCTCTTTTAAAGAATAATTTTATATCATATATATAATATATATTAATTTAATATATCCTTATTACCATCTATTTCAATACAAAATGTATGACGCATCGCATCGCTTCGTGGAAGAAGTAGTCCGCACGTATGCATGAGCGATGTTAATGTTTTTCAACAGATTATAAGGTAAGAATGTAGATGTGATATTATAATTATAGAATTATATTTATTTCATAAATATCATATATATTCTTTAAATACCTACTTATATCAATCCATGAGAGGCGGTGATGGAAAACGAATTACATTGGTTCGTGAGGCGGTAGTCCATCGTACACACGATCAACAGTTTCATTTCCCATTTTATGGAAAATGAGATGGATCTAAGTTATTAAATTAACATAATAAAATATAATTATATGGGATATAAGGATATTATTATATCATAATATTTTAATTTTTTTTAAATAGGTGTAATAATAAATAAAATAAAAATTCTCGACTAAGAACGACACCTCCTTTTCAGACAACCTCATTGTGTTAGCCACAAAATACTTCATAGAGGGGTTTTATAATTAATATAATGCCTCAAGGATGCGGGTATGGAAGTAAGGAATGGATATGGGTAGGTATTTCATTAACAAAATGGGTTTTAAGTGTTAATAGGATATGATATGGGGTTACTTTTTATAAGTGGGGGAGAAGACACACTTGGAATTTTTGAAAATAAAAAGTTATACCCGCATTTTAAACATGAAAAAAGCATAAAAAATAGCCAATTATTAAAAATTAGATTATATAATGTCTAAATATTTCCATAAAATAGTATTTGTATAAGTTTTTTTTTCATTTTACCCCTTATCCTTTTAATTTAATCCCATAGTAAACTAGTTTTAACCATAACCGTGGTAATTATTTTTTACTTTTTTTACTACTAATTTCGATCAAAAAATAAGTTTTACTTATTATAAAATGTTAATTATTATGATTAAAAATATATAATATATTTTTCTAAATTTCATTAATAGAAGTGGCAAACATTAATTTAAAATTAAATCTGCATACGCGACGAAAAAACTGTTTTCCAAAGAAAACAATCTCATAAGTAAAAAAAGTTTTTATATCAAATGTTAGAATGAATTTGATTACACTAACATAAATTGGCTTAATAATAACATAATTGAACTAATTTTACTTTTAAAACATTTTAAAAAATATGAAACTTTGTAAATTCTTCAAATTAAAATGTAGTTTTTAATAATAATCTATATTTTGCAATATTTAGCGAGAAATTAATCTTTTCAGAAAACTATGAAAAATTAAAACTAATATAATTTTGACATGTTGATTACAAAAATAAAATTAATTTTGTAAAATAATTTTTCTAAAATTTTAAAAAATTAATTTTATGACTTTTTCGCAGAAGTAATAATTTTTTTTCAGAAAAAAAGTATTTTTAAAACATGTAAATACATTACTAAAAATTAAGTAATTATTTAGAAATATATTTTATTTGTATAAAACATTATATTTAATTTTTATAATTTATTTATTACTACTCATACCACCAAATTTAATAGCTAGGATATGACGTTCAGGTTTAAATAATAATATTAATAGTATATCACTGTTCTATAAAACTCGACATTGTGTGTAACACAATATATCAAAGAAATAAATTTTATTTAAAAAAATAGTTTAAAAAATACCAAGTTTTTACATTCTAACACTAAAAAAATTAATTTTTACCTAAAAATATCATTACTTTGATACAAAAATATGAGGATGCTTCTATCTCATCATATCCTCTAGTTACCATGTAACTTCCTAAAGTTGGTTATTTTTCCATAAAACCCTGACCAAGTGAGTGGTATTGTTTTATAGAAATTTCTCTATATGTTACAAAATTTATTGTATCATATTTTATGTGTTTTATTTTTGGATATTATATGGATTACTTTTGAGACCAGGTGCTTAGCCAGCGTGCGATTCTAAGGCCCGATGTTCCCAAAATAGGTGTTTGAAATATATTAAATAGCATGCACATGCAATTTTACTAAAAAAGTGAAATAAATTTTAAATGGATGATTGTATTAGAAATACAAGGGAAATATCGAGTTAATAATGTGTGTTTTACCCTATGAATGAATTAACATTAGTCAGCGTAGGTTGTTTTTTATAAAAGTCATTTCAAGCACGGAAATGAATAAAATAATTGAATAAATTATTTTAAATCATTTTGTTGACACAATTATTTTTATGTCCTTAATTAGATTTCTATGGAAAAATCCGAAGGTTATCCACATAACCATAGAGTCATTGGAGATCTATTTATAGAATGTTGGAGGAATTTTCTCAGGCAAAGGATGACGAGATTGTTGATCAGCGATCGATGCACCTCAGATTCGAAGGATCTCACCAACAAATGTGACAAAACTTAATTCTTCATAAACGATCTATTCAAATTGAGATAGGGTGTGTGTTTTGATTTTTTTATTTCCCATTCATCATTTCTATGATGAAGACAGACCAATCAATGAACAATTTGGTCTTTGATTTGATCGCCTTGCGATATGGGTATGATTGTAGGGTTTAATTGAGATAATTACTTATGTTTTATTGATTTCATAATTTTTCATTATAATGGAAACATATTGGTATTGACACAAATATATATAGATGTTAATTCCTCTAATTTATTATTGTTCTTTTTTGTCATGACCCGCCTTCACCAAGATGAGGGAAGGGACAAAAAATTGCCAGACCCTTCTTTCCTCAAGTTGAAGGAGAGATAATAACCCCCGAGTCCCACAATCAATAGGCCTCGGAGTGGTGACTAGCACCAAGGGTATAGAATCACACATAATATGGAAGGAATTATCCTTTTTTATTTTGTAGGATCAGAATATATGATGGTAAAAACCCAAAAACTACAAAAAGGAAGGTAAAAGTAAATCCAAAACCCATTTCCATATGCATGTTCCAAAGGTAAACCCATACAAGGAACAAGAAAACAAAAGGAAAAGTACCAAAAGAAAATTAAAACGAAAACAACAACTGTCCCAACGTTCGAACTAGTAATGTTCGACACGGTCCTCAAAGTACTCCTGGAAACCTGAAATAAGTTTTATATACGTAGGGTGAGTATACAGGTATAATCTGTAGGGAAAACCTAAATCTCTTATGCACAAGTGGGGAGACAATCTAATGCCTAGTGGGAAAATAGAGATAACCAAAACACCTTGAAAGGAAACTATCCAGTCAGCCTCACCAATGCACTCTCCCCAAATAATGCAAGTCAGGTAAAGTAATAGTAATAGTACATCGACATTTGGGTACCCCGTACCGCTTTACCATTGGTTATTTAATACATCCTATGCATCAGACCTCCACTACCATTCTCACTGCAATCCCACTGCCATATCCCACCCGCCCACACCTAGGCTACAACAACCACACGTCCTCGCCCGCAGACACCTAGGACACCACACACATCCCCGCCCGCATACACCTTGTCCAAAACAATCGCTACCACTCCCACAAACACCTGGGCTAGAATAACCACTTCCACACCCAAAGACACCTGGGCCAAAATAACCGCGACCATGCCCGAAGACACATGGGCCTCATCTCGAAGATTCTTGAAAAAAAAACTATTCCCACACACACCTAGGCCAACCAACACAACAACACTGCTTGAATAATCTTGGGCTATAATGGACCTCATACCATCACAACCTACCCAAAGAGTCTTGGGCTACTCAGAAGATGGAGGAGAAAAGGAGATAACAACCATCCACTCATAGGAGTGTTGGAAAAAATACCCTCCCCCATGAAATGGGTGTGTTTGGCCCAAAGTGATCAACTTGGGTGGGGTGATAATAAGAAACATAAGAAATAAATTTATATATATAGATAAAAAATCACTCATCCCAACCTAAGGGTCCCAAAACCATCTCATACACAAACATTCTCATTACTATTCATTCATACAAAACACAACAACCACAACCAGAGCACAACTCATCCCTAGAAAAAAATTCCCCAATTAAACCCATTCTTGTTATCATGTTCAAGTGATTATGTTTAAATAATTCCTCTCTACTGGGAAACTAACAGACATAGCCACAAGACAAGTAAGGAAAAATAGCCAAGTAGTAATCTAAGCAATCATGCCCTGTTCTCTCATAAAGTCACAACAACAAAAGGAATCCGTGAGATGCCTCAAAGTACTAGAACCAAACCAAGCCCCAACATACAGTCCCACATGGACCCAAATCCAAAAAACAAAAAATACACAACGGGGGATCCCATCCCTATCCACGTCACCTTACAATCATCAACAGAATAACCATACACATTACCAGAACAAGTAAGCTCTCAAATTCAGTCAAAACCATTCATTTGGTTTCTTATTTCTGTTTGGTTAACTGTGGTGATCACACGTGTATTATTATTTATCGTGAATCCATTTAACTATCCAAGTTTATGTGATTAACTAGTTCCATATTACAACCATTCAATCATAGGATTATCTAGGAAAATAGAGGTTCATTATTTCATAAGGAAGGACCACCAATGACCACAATTTTCAGTGGTCACAAGCCCATAAAATTCACATCATATAAAGGAAGATAAAAGAATACCACAACATCATCATCAAATAAACCCCTTCATTCTTTAAAAACCATTTATTATCTTGGTTAAGGCTGGGTTTCATCCATCCCTAAAGGAACATTATCGTACCCACCCCACATGATACACAGTAAAGAAAGATGAAGGAAAAACCTACTTGGATGATCAATGATCAAAGTTTTCTTCCTCGATCCAAGAACTGTGGATGCATGACTTTCAAGGGAGAAACTCTAAGGAATCCAAGAGTGATTAGGGAAGGATCCAAAATGGGCACACAACTAGCCTTAGGACGAGGGACTCCAAACGCACCAAGGGAAGGAAAAGAGACCATCCAAGAAGAAGAAAGAAACTCTGTGTGATAAAAGATGAGATCATGGAGGTACAAGATATGAAATATTTAATGACTTTAAATGTGGATCATGGTTTCACCATACTCTTAGACATTTACACATGATGGAATAAATTTTTATTTAATAATTCTTATCGGAGAGGTGTCCATAATAGTTGTGAGTAAAAATATTTCATTTAAACAGAGGAAAACACATAATAGCGATAGATATACTGGGTCCGTCGAGGGTATCCCCAATATTAGGGATTATAACATCATTTATGGTATTTAAAATGGCCTCATACTACTTTAAAGAGGTCTTAAACTTTAAAGGAGTCATTATGGAAAAAATGGGGAAAGAAACCCCCTAAAACCCTCAGTGGCACCGATCAGTGAAACACGTCTCACTGATCGAAGGCACACTGATGGATGACACCGATGGGTGACAACACAGTGATACCCCGCCACTGAAACCACCTCCCTCAAAACTCACTAATGGGGTCTAGGGTTCCCCAAACACCATAATTTGGTAAATCAATGAACTAGGAGGGTTTGGGCCATTATATTTTCTCCCCCATTCATCATTTGTTGAAGGTGTTATTCATATGGAATGTGACTCGACTTATCCCAATCAATCGATGACTGCACACCTATTTTTTGGAAAAAACATCCAATATCATAGATCTAGGATCATCATATTCTGATAGAGTTGTGGTGATGGGGACCGAGTGATTCTGATGATGGTGGATACACAATTTTGTGTTCTTTAGCGCCCAACGAAGAATGAAGATTTGATCCATTTTCAAGAAAATAGGATGTATGGAATCCAATGGTAGGAAACAAATATGCTTATATAAGGTATATCAATGAATTTCAGTGAGATCGATGCTGGATTTTTAGGTGGAAGTGGTGTGGGAATGTGAGGGAGGAAGAACTAGGGTTTCTAAAAAAACTTGATCAAAACAGTGTGTAATATGGAATTACATGGATTGTGGGTCCCCCTGAGTGGAGTCTTGGGTTTTGGGAAAGAGAAAGGTATCACATGACATGTGGATAGGCCTACATGGCATGAGGTCCCTCCCAGATGAACCCAACATGTACCTTGTGGAATATGGACACGGGTTGGCTGAGTACACAGGCTAAGACATGTATTGGCACATGGGGTGGAGTACACGGGTTACCTATATGACATGTACTCCACTACATGGAAATTACTTGAGATGTGTTATATTTACATGGGTAGGACCTAGGTTTAAGCTACATGGTGTGTGACCCCTACTACACATCGTGTACTCTTCTATACATGGATTAGAGATCTTATCCTTAGTGACTTAGACAAGTTTCATTAGGGTTTGTTCCCATTATCCTTTACCTAAAAGTTAGTATGGAATCATTTATTACTCCTAGGACTCTGATCCCTTTAGTATGACTTACTAGATAGAGTCATTGGAATCCCTCTAATAGGTTTGGAGTGAGATCCTCTATTCATCTTTGTTCCCTAGGCGGAGTTCTTGGTATCTTCCTGACCATTAATACATGAGCATCAATCCTCTACTTAGAGGGTTAGTCTAGATTGATATTATTGGTATCCCACATGGCCTTTAGAGTGATCCTGATATGTGTATCATATTCTCCTCGAACAATCAGTGCGTTCTTCTCATGAAGAGGCATGATGATAATTACCTCTCGGATAGGCGTCATCAGTGCTATCAGACTTAGGAGTGTGTTATCCCATATGAGTGCTTCGTGGATCCTTTAAGTTGAAATCCTTGGACTGGTATACTATGATTGCGACTTACCTTTAAAATATGTGTCTTTGATTAATGTATCTCAATATTCTTATTATATATGTTTTAGAAATATACCTGTGTAGAGCAAACTTTATTTCCTTTGTTGTATTCTTTGTGGTTTCGAGGTGTCTTACTGATTATTGTTATACTCATAGTTGAACAGTATTTTACCTCAAATGTCATGTCTTGTGTAGATGATAAACCATTTGATAGAGTCCAAGGTGGACCAGGGCCGAATTGTACTTAGTGAGACCAGGCTGAACAAGGTGTGTTCCAGTAGCTTTCAAACAATAGTCCCTTTACAATAATGTTGGACTTGTGTTTTCAGAATCATTGTGGTGGGTTTTTATGTGGACCTGTTTACTTATTTTACTTCCCATCGTACTCTAGTTATCGAATTTAGATGTTTTTATGTATGATGGTTTAGTTATTTTTACATTTTAGCATTGTATGGGATTGGATATGTGTGCATGTGCACATGTACTTAGGCTAAGGCCTCCCATGTCAGTGATATGCCTACTTGGTGATAGTTTCCAGCCCTTGGCCTATTGAAGGTAGGTTAGGAGACATGGAATGGGCCCCACTGGGATGGGTTATGATAGATTGGTATCAAAGGTGATTGGTTCTTCCTTAGGATTGAGAGTTGGTGAGATTGATTTGGGGTGACAATGTTAAGTGTTTGGCTTTTTTACTTTCCTTCTAGAGAATCCAATATTGGTGCAAAAACTGATATATCCATACACTAGGAATCTGATTAACAACTTTTCAACTTAGTACATGAGAACATTGATTATAGGGAAAATATTGGTACATGAATCATATAGGAATGGGTTGTTTTTCTATGTTCTTCTTGAGTTAGCTCTCCATATATACTCATTGAGAAAGTTACATCTTGTTTACTTTAAGGATTCCTTTATGATGTATAATAACTTGGATTCATCATGATGATCATGAGGATGACCCTGTCAGTGATGATGCATCGATATAGGGACCATTTCCTAAGATATTGACTCTATGTGATGCTTCATCCATACCACCTATAGAGAAACATGTTGTACCTACATTACTAGAAGATGAGGTGCACATGCTGAGAACAATTCACAAGTTTCAAAGAAAATGACCCCTCAGGGTTCGAGGAGATCCCAACCCACATGTAGCTGAGTATTGGCTTGAGGTGGTGAATTGAGTTTTCTATCTAGTTAGGACACTGATGAATCAGATGGTGGTCTTAGAAGCGATCCTTATTCATGGATCAATAGGGTGATGGTGGGGTTTAGAGATCCATATTTATGATGAGGTGAATGTTTCATGGAAAGAGATCAAACACCCATTATAGAGTATATTTCTCACCAGTTATGTTGAGGGATGTACCTATCTAGGGTCTTCTGTATCTCCAGTAGGGAGGAATGACAGTTGCTAATTATTTATCAAGGATTACCAACCTCTCTAGGTACTTGATGTATATGGTTCGAGATCCGTTCTTTAGGGCTCACACCTTCGAGCAAGGTCTGCATAGGGACATCTGAGCTAGTGTTATCCCTCAATTAATTCATACCTATACTGGGGTGATAAAGAGAGATTTGATGGTTGATATTTCCTTATCTAAGTAGATATATCTAGTTGTTTTCAGTAGTGTGAATTCCGGAGCATAGACCTCGACAAAAGGGAGCTGACATTAGTCTCAGGGACCTGAACGTGTTAGAAGTTTCAGGAAGAGGTCTTAAGATATAGGATCTACAGTTCATGTCTCACAGTGTTGGTCCAATCATACCATAGAAAGGTGGTGCTACTCATGTGATGGTAGGGGACATCTCGCCCAATATTTTCCAACCCACCGTACAACTGATAGAGAAACAGTAGATGGGATTCCAAGGAAGAGGCGGTAGTAGGAGTATATAGGTTCGCAGTGTGGTGGACGTGGAAGAGAAGATGGGCGAGTAGAAGGAGGTGGTAGACACTTTGAATTATTTCCACCACCACCCCAAGTTAGTGCATGCCAGGATCATGGATCTATAGCAAAGGGGAGGGAACAACTTTGGGTGGTCGAAACTTACGACTTGGAGGCTTCATGAATGATTCAAGACATGATATGTTTCTTTTAAACTGAAGTTGAAGTACTATTAGACACAAGTTCTTGTCATTCCTTTCTCACCACATATCTTTTTTGATACTTAGAGATTCTGTTTGAACCATTTATTCAACCCTTATGATTGGAGACTCTCACTGGAGAAGACAAGTGATCATTCACTTGTGCTGACAGTGTGACCTGACATTTGGAGGCAAGAGTTTTGGTTGAGATCTATTGCTAGTAGAGTCCAGGTATTATGACATCATTCTTGGTATGGATTCGTTATATATATTTCATTCCCATATTTAATATTTTATATGAAGGGTGCAATGTGTTCTTTATGACAGAACTAGGTTTTCCTTTATTGGTGAAAAGGAAACCTAGGAAGCGCATGATGGACTCTTACATAGGAGGGTGCAATCAATTTCTCATTAGTTGGATAGACTGAACCTTGGTGTAGTGGATGTTATGAGATTCTAGTTTCTTGTAGTGGAGGTGGAGTATAGGGACGTATTCCTCATAGTTGTTATAGGTTTACCTCCCCACTGAGAGATAGAATTATGCATTTATCTACACCCTAAGACGACACTGATATCTACACCAGCATATCAGATGGCTCCCAGATAGCTTCGTGAGTTGAGGATTCAATTGGAGGACTTATAGAGGAGGGGATTTTTTAGACCTAATGTTTCACCCTGTTCAACCCCATTTTTATTTTCCAAGATGAAAAACAGAAGCTTGAGGTTGTGTGTGGAGTACTAGAACTTAAACCAGGTGTCTGTGAAGAACATATATCCACAACCAAGGATCGTTGACCTCTTGGACCAGTTAGGAGGTGCATGATGGTTCTAAAAGGTTTTCCTTAGGTCATGCTATCACTAGTTGTGATTACTAAATGGGGATATACTGACGATGATATTCATATTTTTCTACGGTCACTATGAGTACTTGGTGATTCCTTTTGGCGTGATGAATGCTAAAAAATTGTTCATGGGACTCAGAAACTAGATCTTTCAGACTTATATAGATCAGTTCATGGTGGTCTTAATAAATGGCATCCTTGAGTACTCGGTGTATGAGGAGGAGCACACGAGACACTTAGGGACAGTTCTGGACGTAATCTGAGAGAAACAACTTTATGTAAATCTCTCAAAGTGTTAGTTTTGGATACAGGTGGTCCAATTTCTGTGATATGTTATCTCAGTGGATGGTGTGGTAGTGTACCCGGCCAAGGTTGATGTAGTGTCAGCTTCAGATCCACCTAAGAGCGTGATGGAGGTATGGATCTTACTTGGGTTCATAGTATATTATTGGAGATTCATACTTTATTCATAAATGATATTAGCACCCAAGACATATTTAACTCGAAAGGGGAAGCCTTTCATGTAGAAAAAGAGATGAAAAAAAATGCTTTTCAACAGTTGAGGAACAGTTTCATGAGGGCTCCCATATTGATATTACCAGAGGAGGGTGTCAAGTACATTGTGTTCTGTGATGCATTGGGATCTGGGATTAGTTATGTTCTGATGTAGAGGAAAGAATTGATTTCCTATGGTTCATTCTAGGTGAGACCACATGAGTACAACTACATGACCCATGATATTGAGTTAGTAGTGGTAGTATTCTCTTTGAATATGTGAAGAAACTACCTAATGGGAGAGTGGTTTATCATCTATTATGACTAGAAGATCCTAGAGTACATATTCTATTAGAAGGATCTCAACTTGAGATAGAGGCGATGAATATAGTTCCTCCAGGACTATGAATTTGATATTTTCTATATTACTAGGAAAGGGAACATGGTAGCAGATTGTCTCAGATGGAGATATTGTTCACAACTACTGAATGAGGTGTCAGAGTAGTTGGTGTCATTGTATTTATCCTTTGTGGATGGAGATGAAGCATCTTACCTTCAATCTATATTTATTACCCATCCAGTCTTCCAGCAAGTCATGGAGGCACAACTTGGGGATATAGACTGTGAGACCCTATGTACTCATATATCTATAGGGAATGCTCCTAAGGGATTTTCTAAAAGTGGACAGCATGTATTTCTTTTCATAGGATGCACAATGATGTTACAAGAGTAGGTTTTGATAGAGATTCATACGTCTCATTTGGTAGTACATCTATGTGTGTAAAAGTTGTATCGGGACCTTAGAAACAAGTTTTGGTGTCCAGGGATGAAGAAAGGAGTTGTAGAGTTTGTCTCTCAATGCCTTACTTTTCAGCAAGTGAAGTATGAGAACCAAGTTCCAGCGAGTTTTGATAAACCCCTTGAGGTTCCAGAATGGTATTGTGATGAGATATAGATGAAATTAGTGATGGGATTACCACATAAGTCTAGGGAACAAGATTCCATATAGGTGATTGTAGAACGACTCACCACATCATCCCACTTCCTAGCTATACGAGAACATGATTCAGTAGAGATCTTGGGATACCTCTATATTCAGGAGATAGTACGACTCCATGGAGTTCTATCGATGATTATTTCTGATTGCGATGATTGATTTGTATCCTGGTTGTGAAAGGGATTAAAAGAGGATTTTGGGATTATTGAGCACAACATTTCACCCCCAAACTGATTATCGGACTGAGAAAACCAATTGGGTTCTGGAGGACATTCTACGAGCTTACATGTTGGACTTTGAGGAATTTTGGAGGATCCTCTACCACTGGTGGATTTTATGTACAACAACAGCTAGAATTCCGCCATTGGTATGGAACTATTCGAGTCCTTGTATAGGTAACCCTATAGGTCACCAATTTCTTAGACTGACGAAGGAGAGTCAACATTCATGGGTCTGAAATTGGTGCGAGCTATAACATAGAAGGTGTAGATCATCTAAGAGTAGATGAAGACTGCACAGATCCATCATAATTCTTATACTGATAGGCGACAGAGGCCTTTGGAGTTTGAGGATGGAGACTATGTGTTCTTATGGATTTCAACATGATGTGGATTACTGATATTTTTATGGGGAAAGAAGCTATCTCTGAGATTCATCGGCCCTTTCCAAACACCACATATAGTTGGCAATGTGGAGTACCTATTAGTTCTATCTCCATATTTAGATTGGGTTCATGAAATATTTCACAAGTCATATCTAAGGAGGTATGTGCATGACCGATTTCAAATTATCAACTAGGGTGAGCTGGATATAGAGGATAGAGAAACCTTTACCGAGTACTTGGTAGAGATCAAGGATCAGAAGGAGAGGGTCCTTAATGGGTGATCAATTCCTTTAGTTTGTTTCTGGAGGTAGCATGAGAATCTCTAATAGAGAATATGGGAGTGGGAGGCTCAGATTCATGCTAAATACCCACATATTTTTGAGTACCCATTGTTTTGGATTTCCAAGATGTAAATCCCCATGGTGGGGAGAATAAAATGTCTCATATTTTCTGTGTATTATTTTTGGATATTATATAGGTTATTTTTGAGACAAGGTGATGAGACAATGTAAAATTCCAAGGACTGGTGTGACTAAAATAAATGTTTGAAATATATTAAATACCTAATATAGCACACATGGGTAGTTTTCTTCAAAAAAGTGGAATAACTTCTAAACATGATCCCGAATTAGAAATTTGAGGGAACTGTTGAGTTTGGAATGTGGGTTTTATCCTAGTCATGGATTAACATTAATCGGTGTGGGTTGTTTGTAGAAAATTCATTGTGGGTGCGGAAATGGATAAAATAATTAAATAAATTAGTTTAATTAATTTTGTTGACTCAATGACTGTTATGTCTTTAAATAGACTACTATGGAAGAAAACCAGGGTTAGCCGCATAATAATGGATCCATTGGAGATTTTTTTAGAGAATGTTGGAGGAATTATCTCAGGAGAATGATGATGAGATCATGGACCAATGATCAATGCACCTCAGATTCAAAGGATATCTCTAAAGAATACCACCCAACTTCATTCTTCATTAGTGATCAATTCGAATCGAGACAGGGAACGTGTTTTGATATTTTTATTTCCCGTTTTTTATTTCTATGACAAATATGCACCAATCAACAAACAAATTGATCTTAGGTTTGATCATTTTGAGGTATGGGTTTGATTCTTGGGTTTAATTGAGAGAATTACTTATGTTTATTAATTTATTTGTTTTTCATTCTAACAGAAATGGATCAATATTGACATGAACATTGATTTAGGTTCATTCCTCTAATCTTCTTTGTGATTTTCTCCCCCCATTCATCGTTCATCGGGGGAATTCTTAATTTGGCCTATGACTCAACTTATCCCGATTGATCGATCATCGTGCACCGATTTCTTAGTGAAACGATCTGATATCATATATCTGGGACCGAAACCATATGACAGAGGTGTGACAATGGAGACGAAGTGATTCAGATATTGGTGGATATCTGATTTTGAGTTCTTCAGTGCTAAATGAAAAACATCAATTTGATCTATTTTCTAGGTGAATCGGATGGCCGAAATCTGATGATTGGAAATGAAAATACTCGACCGAGGTAGATCCATGAATTTCAATAAGATCAAGGATGGATTCTGAGGCGGCGGTAGTGAGGGCATGTGTAGGAGGAAGCAGCAAGGTTTCTAGAAAAACCCAATTAACACGGTGTGTAATCCGGGATTAGACGACATGTGGGTCCCCCTGAGTGGTAGCTTGGGTTTTGGTTAAGAGAAAGGTATCACATAGTGTGTGTCTAGGCCTAAATGGTGTGTGGTGTAACAACTAAAGGATTTACGAATAGATTTAATATAGAATGTAATGCATGCAACACTAAGTCTCTATGAAACAAATTTTTTTTATAATTATTTAAACAAGATAGTTATAACTTAGCTGTTAAATAGAGTAATATGACTAGTAATAACTACTATTAAATTTTATTATCAACGATTTCACATAAATTAAAAGTATTTATAATTAAATATATATTTTTGGTAAAATAAAAATTATTTTTGAATTTTAAAACTCAAAAATTAATTTGAGGTGAATTTTTAGAATTTTTCTGAGAAGTTTCATTTTTGATGAATAGTGATAATTACTACATTATAGTTAAAAAACTATGTTTTTAGTTTAAATTATTATTATAATTTAATTTGATTTTTAATCTCACAATATAATAATTATAAATATATTAATCCAATATAGATTATTTGAATCAATCTTTTATACTAGATATAAAAACTTATTTAACTTTTGAGCGTTCTTTTTACCCGCTTTCTTACCACAATTGCAGGATTAACATTAAACATAATTTGGCCGCTTTTGTGAATTAAATTTCGAAAAACTGATATACACGGTTGCGATCAGTAAGATACTTATATTTTTATAGGATCAACATAATTTTTTGGTAAATAGTAACTTGACCCTTTAGAATAGTAATGTACCCTTATGAAGAGTAATATGACCCTTATGAATAAAAAATCAACTAAATGAATAGTAAACTCACCCATGAGTGTATAAATAAAATTTAGGCATCTTATAAATGAAAGTAAAATATAATAATACCATAGTTGAAGTAAATTAATGTTTTAGAAATTATTAATTAAGTACTAATATTTTTATAAAATATAAATTTTTATTTATAATTTTATAATTAATTTAATCATTTAAAATAAAATTTATTTCCATAAAATATATAAATATATTAATATTTATTTATCTTATTATTATAGGATAATTTTACTATACCTTGGTTAATTTTTTAGAATATTATAAAACCAGTTTTAAATTTAAAATCTAAATTTTTCAAGTAAATAATGATTTTATTTAAAAATTATCCTTCACATATTTATAAAATTATTTTGAGAAAATGGATTTCATATTTTGATTCTAAATTGAGAAAAAATTTTAGGTTGAATTTTTGGTATTTTTCCAAAATTCTAGATTTTTTGGTGAATAGTAAAATACAGTAATATATGGTATAGATACATTATAAGATATATACACTATTACTTGAGTCATGAATGATTTAAGAAAACATTCTTTCTAACTAACATGCTATCTTTACTATATTTAGTCACAATAATCAATACCATTTATTCTCTTGATCAAAATAATAAAATAATGAATAAAATAATGAGAAATTACCCCTCTCCTCCACTATAAACCCCCCCCCCTCGTTCCCTCTTCTCATCACACCTTCCAAGATTTTAGAATTGTTAAATTTCTACCCAATAATATTATTTATATCCTCCCCCATATCCAAAATATCTTGGTCTCATAAAAAGAAATAAATAAATCCCCTTAAGGTGATTCTCAAGGAGGAGTATTCAAGAGGTAAAATCCTCTTCCTTTTCCTTTAATTTTTTTTCAAGTTCTTTATTTTATTATTATCTTCTCACCTCCTATATCCAAATGATCATGATAACTCCAATATCATCTATATACTATAATGATATAATTTAAATGGAATATTCATCATCAATCTTCTTAATATCTCTGTTTTATTTAAAAAAAATGAAATCATCATATGGGAGGTGTCGATATACAACATTCATGGACGAAAAACCTTAGTTCTTCAATTTATACTTAAAGGATGGTCATGAAACCATTTTTATGGTTGAACCAGATTATAAAATATTTATTATATATTATATAAGTTTATATAACCATTTTATATACCTGGTATTAAATAATAGAACAAAACTAGTTCATTGTGATAGAAAAATGCCAAATTTAAGCTAAACAATTATCATTAATATATTATCTAATGATTCATCCTAATATATGTAAAAAATAACAAATAATACAAATTATACTCATGTTTGTTCATTAATATCATATAAATTCAATTCTGGAGAATTATACCCATTCCACATGAACTTTCATACTCATATACAAGTATACTGATCGTGAAAACCAAGGAAATGAACGCTCCTGAGAAATAAAATTGTATCTTATAACCCATAAAAAAGTTAGTAAATAAAATTAATAAATTTATATTAACTAATTAAATGTCTAATAGGGTCTGAGTAAAATTATTAATGAGTCTAATTTCATATTCTAGGACCTTAAGGTCAAGTGCAGAACACATTCAGACATAAGGTAAAGTTTATCTCATCTCACTTCCATTATTGTGAGATATTCCTTAATCACCACTATTCCTTGTATATGGTGTATTTATAATTCCCATTTATGTAACATATCATTAATATATTTATTTTCATGGTATTAAATGTACCATTTTATTATTATTAATTTTGGGGCATGTGATTCGATTGATTACAAACTGGTAAAGGATTCTACCTGAACCCCTGTTTTTTCCTTCAGGTTACTCTTTATCTACCATTACTCAAATTTAATGTTTCTGTATTTGTTACATTCATTATAAATTCTGTTTATATGTATCAAAATCATATATCTAGATCATATCATCCTTATTTTATTGGGATATAATTGTTTTAAAATGATTCCCTCCCCAATTGTTCCCGATAAACAAGCCCAATTCAAGGGAACTTCCCAAATTCTTGCCCATTTTCAAGTGCACTATGTAATATATTTTAAGCCATTATAATTTTTCTAAAATAAAAAATTTTATCATGAAAAATTATCTTGGTTCATTTATGGTTTTATGAAAACAAAAAATTCCTTTCGTTATTAAAATATCTTTAATATTTTCCTTAAACCGCACTGAAATGTTTTATTCCTAAGGCATCTTAAAAACTATTTTTAATTGATTTTACTTAAGTGGGGAATTATTTATTACTTAAATATAATTTAAATGGAATTAAATTTTCTTTTCTAAGATATACATGTTTACAATATAATTTTATGACAAATATAAATGTTTTTCTAAAATATATATTCTTTTCAATGTAAAAAGGATTTTTCCGTATCACTTTTACTTCTATGAGATATATGACTTGATCAACACTTATTACTTATACATTTTGTATGTAATTCCATTTGATATAAAATATCAAGAGTCTCCTTATTTTTATGATATTCTAAGGTATTATGATTTGAATATTTCAAAGTGGTATGTGGCACTTTGGAATGTTTAAAGAATATTTCCTCAAGAAATTTTCAATGGTATCATTTAAAAGTATCTTTATCTATGTGAAAATCCTTGTTGAATAACATAATTCATTGAGTTTTATATATTATGAAATCATATACCACATTTTGTTTAAGGTTTGGAGATTAGTTTGACTGTGTATGTGCTAATTTGATACCATTCATGTGTTATAGTTAAAGTATTCATATTTTGTATGCTAGTTTTTCAATAAGAATATTTATGTTGTCTATGTATCACTATTTTAATATTTGTAATGTATTAGACTTATTTAGTGATGGGTGGGGATTTCTATATCCCCTCGATGCATTTTGTAGGTCTCATGGGATAAAACAAAATTGGGTATCGGCTGAGGCCTTACCCTAGTATTTTCAAAAGTCTGGGTTGAGGCCTCAACAACAGGTTTATGATGTCCCACATTTCTCATTCCCTCATTATGAAACTAGTAATTGATAGTCCATGTGATTATTCAACTAGAATAATATCCATGGTTATGTTTTGTTGTAGAATTATTTAATTATATTTCATTCCTTCCATATGATGATCATGTATATTTTTAAAGGAAGTAGTATTTATGTTTTTAATAACATATACTATATTACTTACCCTTACTGATCATTTGAGATCACCCCTCTCTTATGTTTCCTTTCTCTAGGTTATGAAGAAGAAAAAATTGAATAATATTTCAAGGATTCATTTTATTTTATTTTATTATGTACCATGTTTTAATTTCTTTTCCCAATTTATTATGGGCATCATGAATGTAATCTAGTCTTCCAAGATTGATAAATTGATCGATATTTTAGGATCTGATTCCTTATAATCATGAAAATGTAAGAAATTAATGCACCAAATTTGTTCTTTTGGGGTCGAGGTTTACATGTGGTCCCTTCCAAATAAACCCAGCATGTACCTCGGGGTACACGGACATGAGTTGGCCGAGTACACGAGATGATCTATGTAATGGCATATGGGGTAGAGTACAAAGGTTTCCAACATGGCGTGTACTCTTCTATGAAAACATGGATTGAGACATGGGATGTTTACATGTGTATAACTCAGGGTTAAGGGATGAGGCATCTTACCCCTACTACACACAGTGTACTCTATTATACATGGCTTAAAGATTTTGTACTTAGTTAATTTGAAATGTTTCATCACAGTTTGTTCCCATTATACTTTCCCTAAAGGTTAGTTTGGAATCATTTACCACTCCTAAGAATATGATCCCTTAAGTAGGAATTCCTAGATATATTTGTTGGAATATTTTTAAGAGGCCATGAGTGAGATCCTCTATTCATCTTAATGCCATAGGTGGATTTCTTAATATCATCAAGACCAACACTATATGGGCGTCGATACTGTACTTAATAGGTTAATCCAGACTATTTTTTTTGGAATACCTCCATGGACTTGGAAGTGGTCCTCATCTATGTATCATCTTCTCCTCAAACAATCAGCATGTTCTTCTCATGACATGACCCGATGACTAGTAACTCTCAAACGGACGTCATCAGTGTTATCAGACCGAGGAGTGTGTTCTCCTGAATGAGTGCTTCATGGGTCCTTTGAGATGAGATCCTATTGTTTGTATACTACGTTTTTGTAGACATATACCTGCTTAGAGATGAATTTATTTCCTTTATTGCATGCTTTGTGGTTTCAGGGTGTCCTACTAAGTGTTTTTATCCTCACCTCGATATGGGATTTTCCCACATGAGTCATGTATTGTGAAGATGACTACATTTTGATATAATCCTAGGTAGACAAGGACCATATAGTTCTTAGTGAGACCGGACAGACTGTGGTGTGTTCCTACAACTTTCAGACAGTAGTACCTTTACTTTCAGATTGGACTTGTATTTTCAGACTCATTGTGGTGGATTTGTATTTGGTACTATTTACTTTCTTTTACTTCCTATCATGCTTTGGTTATAGGATTTATATGTATGTATAGATGGTTGTTTAGTTGTTTTTACATTTTAGCATTGTATAGGCTTAGTGATGTGTGTGTGTGTACATGTACTTTGCCTAAGGCCTCCCATGTTAGTGATATTCCTACTTGGCGCTAGTTTCTAGCCCATGTCCTATTGGAGGTGGGCTTGGGGAGTCATGGAAAGGGATGACTGGGATAGGTCGTGACACAAAATCTCCACGGGTTATACTCTATAGGAAATATCATGATCTAACGGTATGACCTATGAGTTTAGTATATGTGAGAAATTAAGTATTAACTTCCTTATGATAGATACATGGAATGCAATGTGGACTTGAGATAGGTTTTGTGGAATAACTAAGAAATAAGCAACTGTACCTACTCAAACAAGAATATCAAATGGATCAATATACACAGGGATAAACTTTCATTTCATCCTAAATCTCATAACCTTATTTCGTGGAGAAATTCAATGAAAAAACTTCTCAACAACTTCGAACTCCGTATTATGTTGACAATTATTAGTATAACTTTTTTTCAACTTTCTGCTACCCTTATGTGTTACTAAATGACTCTAATCTTCTCTACCGTTTATTTAGCCAGATCTTGTCCTAATAACATTCTTTATCCAACTTCATCCCAACATGTTTGATTTTTAAACTTATTCTCATAGATGGCTTTATAAAGAGCCGTCTGAATGCTCAAGTGAAAGCTATTGTTGTAATAAAAATTGACTAGATGAAGGCATTGATCCCAAAAACCATTGAAATACATTAGACAAGATCTCAATATATCTTCTTGGGTTTGAATTTTATCTCATACTAACCATATTTCTGAGGATGATACACTATTGTGAGATTAAATTCTACACCAAGAGCTTTCTGAAGTATTTTTTATAACTTTAGTGTAAACCTTGGATCTCTATCAGATAAAATAGAGTATAGTACTCCCTGAAACATTACCACTTCCTTAATTTTTATCCTAGAAAGGTGATCCAGATACAAATCTTCTCTAAAATCAATAAAGTGTGTTGAATTTTTATGGATATCTACTTCAAACCTTATATAATTGTTCCCTTTATACATTTTGGGGAGTGTAATGGCTAAATACATGGTGTTGTTTTCCCATTTCAACTATGGTAGGGGTAATTTTTGTAAAATTACCTTATACTTTTTCCTCTCAGCCTTATCTTGATGACATACCGAGCAATGAGATACAAAATCCAAAATATCTCTCTTCATTCAACGTCACCATAAATAATCTTGAAAATATCTATACATCATTTTAATTCTAGGATGAATAGAGAATGAAAAACTTTGATCTTTCTCTAACAGATCCTTATTAAAATCTAGTATGGAAGGAACCCATACATGGATCCTAAAACTTATCATTCCATCACAATCAAGGTTAAAATCAGGAAAATTTATCAAATTGTTCCACATCTCTATATCTTCCTTATATTCCTCTTTAATATTTACATAGATAGATGGTTAAAAACTTATTTGATAAAGATAAGATTTTATTACTTCCTTCACGATTTATAGATTCAACCTTTAAAATAAATAATTATTGGATATTTTTTGATCCTCAACATAGATAATATAGCATGATCCTTTTGACACAAGGAATTGACCACCTTGTTTGCCTTCCTAGGATGGTAATGTATTGAGTAGTAATAATCTTAAATCAGTTCCAACCATATTATCCAGTTCATGTTAAACTCTTTTTGTGTGAATAAATACATTAAACTCTTATGATTATTACATATATCATACATTTCTCCATAAAGGTAATTATTCCACATCATTAATGAAAAAATTATTTTGAAACTAACTCTAAATCACGATTTCTGTAATTTTTCACATGAACCTTCAATTTTTTAGCATAATATATAACCATACACATGAGAACATATCCCAATACCTTCTTCAATGCATCAATATTGATTAGAAAACCTTCTCCACTGAAATTTAATGTAGGAACATGCATGAAGATTAATATTCTCTTCAATTCCTTGAAATTTTCCTCAAATTAAACTATCCAGAGGAACTTGGATCCCTTCTAAGTTAACTTGGTGAGTGTATTAGATAGTCATGATAAATTCTCCACAAACCATTTGTAATATACAACCAAACCAAGAAAAAATTGGATCTCAATCATCAGGTTTGTTTTGAACTAATTTTAAATAATTTTTGTGTTTGATGGATCCATTGATATACCCTCTCTTAAAAGTATATTACCCATAAATGAAAACTTTTGTATCCAAAATTCACACTTTTTAAATTTCACATATAGTTTCTCCTTACTTAGGGTCTTTCGTAAAATTATCAGTTGATCATCATTCTCTTCATTTATCTTTAAATATATAAGAATATTTTCTATAAATACTACCTAAAATTGATCAAGGTAATCTCTAAAGACTCTATTCATTAAATCCATAAATATATTAAGGGAATTAGTAAGGCCAAATGGAATCATAATATATTCATATTGTATATACCTTGTACATAATGTTATCTTGGGTATATCCCTATTCTTTATCCTTGATTGATGATATCTAAAATGAAGGTCAATCTTGTAAAAGTATTTATTTCCACATAGTTGATAAAACAACCCATCAATATGGGGCATGGGATACTTTTTCTTGATTGTGATCTTGTTCAGCTAATGATAATCAATGCAGATTCGCATCGATCCATATTTATTATTAATAAAAAAAATGTGCACACCAAGGTGACACACTTGACCAAATAAATACCTTTTCAAGAGTATCCTGTTGTTTCTTCTTCAATTCTTTCAACTCAATCAGGTCCATTCTATATAGAGACTTTGAAATAGTCGTAATACTAGGAATGAGTTCTATTGAGAACTCAAATTCATGATTCAGTTGAAGACTAGGAAACTCTTCTAAAAATAAATCAATAAAATCCCACAAAATAGGTATATCATTGACTTTTAGTTTCTCCCCAACCATCTGAGATAAACACCCATTTTTAATGGAAATTAAGACCCATACAATGGATTTGGTTTCATCAAAAGTTTATATTTATCGTCGCACTAATAGAATATCATAGTCTGGTTTGTAATATCAAACATTACTTCCCTTCCTTGACAATTGATTTGGTGTTTATGTAGATAATTCCAATACATGCCTAAGATAACATAAAATTCAACCAAAGGAATAATAAAGAGGTTTTCAAGATGAAAATTCCCACAAACTTCAATCAGATAAGAATCATATAATTGGGAATAGATCATTATACCATTAGGTTATTTCAATGATAATTCAATATCTAATCATTAGGGTGACATTTTGATACCCTTAGACAAATTCTTTCTATGTAAAAGAGTTGAAATATCTAGAGTAAAATTATTCATTAGCAGTTCTAGATTAGATAGAATGTGTAACTTTCACCACCTTGTTATCAAACCCCTCATCAAAAATAGTGATTGCGTGACATTTCTCTTTTTCCATCACATTAATATGTTTATAACATCAATCATCATCATTAACCTTCTTATTCGAGCATTGGTTAACATAGTTCCCATACACCTTTTATCATTAGCTAACTTCTTCCCATCACATTAGAAATCAATTTCTTGATGACCTTCCTCTCCATACTAAAAACACTCACTATTCCCATTAATAGAATTTACTCCATGTTACCTTCCACACTTTTATCATGAAGAAAATATCATGTTCATTTCTCCATGGTTTTTAGAGTTTTATTTTAAATTGAATATTCCTTTACTTATCAAAACCATAAGATTGATGGGTAACTCTAATATCTATTTCCACCTTGATAGTACATCAAACTACTTATTCATAGCTACTAAAGTACCGTATGGATATATCACTTTAGATATTTGGTTTTAATCAACTAAAGAATAAATAAACTTTAGTATCTGGTAGGATGATAATTCCAAAAGCGTACCTCACAAGTATTGTAAAATTTCTCATAGGTACTTACAGTTTCATTATCCTTTGACTTTAACTCAAGGAATTCCTTCTTATTTTTCATATACAGAATTTGAGGAAAGTACTTATTGAAAAATATGTTCTTAAATTCATCCCATTCGATGGATTCAATTTCATGTTGTTGATTCATAATCTTGATAAGAGTTCACCATTGATTTACTTCTTTCTTCCAAACAATGGATAACAAAAATGATCTTCTCATTCTCCAAACACTGAAGAATAGAAAATACCTTTTAGATGGTATTGATCCATTTATCAATAGCTATTAGATCAATGGAACCACTAAAATAAAGTGGATGTTTCCTCTTGGAGGACTCAATAGAATGTTTTTCCATCCTTTTCTCATTTGGAGGTTCAACTTACTTTAATTTTTGAGAAAGTTGTGTGAGAATAGAAATGATATTTTTCATTTTAGATTCCATAATATTTGGTTACTTTGGAGGAAAATCATTTTATTGTCCATCACATTCAATATTAACATGAATCTTTGGAGTTTGATCAAAATATAAAACAAAAAATCATAGTGTAAGCAACAATAATCATATTGGGAAACCTCATAATAATTAAAAAAACTTTATAGTATTTCTAAATCACGAAACCATATTTTGAATATATCACACCTTAGGTTTAACGTAGGTCATTAATGGTCACCATGTATTCAAATAATTTATGATATTTCATAAAGAGTTTGTAAATTTCCAAAACATATCCCTTGGGAGTTTCAAACAAGGTGTGAAATAAGGCTCATTGTCTTGCACTAGGTGAAAATAGAGTCTAGATATTTGTGCCCTTTTTGGAGTTATTACCCCGAGGTAAAACTATTATAAATCCACATACACTTGTAATATCTTGATAGGGATGTAATTTCTTGGAAACCACTAACTCTATCCTTTAATTAAATTATAGAAAAATTTCCTATACTTTATCTTATCCTTAGACTTATCCTTATAGATAAAACTAGACATACCCCTAGGGATTTAATTAATATTTTCTCATCCTAGTTTCAAAAGGTTTAACAAAACCATTTATCTGATACCAAATTTAAATATCCAAACTTTTTATACATAGATATTACATCTTATTAGAGGAATATTCATTTCATTACATAATAATCCATTCCATAATCATATAGGTATAGTGCCTTTTCAAACTTGGATTTATAAAAAACTTGTTCATAAGTGAACTATATCATCTCCCACTAAGTTATTAATAACTATAAACCTTATTAGTCATATCATACATAATAATTTTCTTCATAAACTTTGGAAAGGGAACATAATAGAGGGCGATATCTCATACTAAATATGGGTAAACAAGGGAGATATCAACAAAACATGGGTATAAGGTTATGAGAACATGAGAACAACATTTGAAAACCATAACCTGCATATCATAGATCAAAAAATTGAGTCATGTCATAAATATTGTATGTTCACAGGACATGAATCATAAAGTAATCAAATAAAATAATCCATAGAAGGAAAAAATTGGAATAAAATGTGGAATTTTGGCATACACATAAGTATAGAAAATCATTTCCTTAGTAGTCAAGCCTCATTGAAATGAACATCATAGTCGATTGGGTTCACTGCCAAAACTATCATAGTAATAAAGGTTTACTCCCAATACTACTATAGCTTATTGAGTTCACACCCCAAACCATCTTAGTAGTAATGGTTCACTCCCATGACAATTATAATGGACAAAGTACCTTACTGAACTTGGTTCACTCCTCATTCCATTCCTGTTTATATAATGGGATATTAATAATTTCTCAATTTATTGGAGGGATAATTATGTCCCAACCATTAACATAATCCATAAATTTTTGGTCAAAAATATCATAAAACATTCATTTTATCAGAACCCATGAAAATAAATGTGTTTCATAAACATTTAATCATATCATAACCTCTGGGAAAAGAAACAGATTCAATAAACGTTTCATAGTTTCATCATAACATAACTCATGAAAAGAGAATGGGTTTTATAAAAATATTTTCATCATAAATATAAATAATCTAGATTAAGAATAAGAATGATATTACTAGGTCATATCCCTAGTAAATCTTAATTAATATCAAAGGATGTCATCTTATATAGAAAATTATATTGAAAGATCACTTGGAACATTTCTTGAGGAAAATATCCTTTTTACATTGAAAAAACTTATTTAAAATATAAAAACTTAAAAATTATTAAATAAAACATTTTATTTGAAAATAAAATTGAAAAATTGTAAAGGAAGCTTTAAATCATTGAGAATTCATGGTTGTAGGAAATAAAATTCATGTTGTACATGTTAAAATGAAGATTACTTTCACATTTTTGGTAAAAGTAAAAAGGGTAATGTTTAGATAATGATAAGAAGATTCATTTTAACTATTTTGAAAAATTAAAAAATGGGTAGAAGTTTATTTAAACAACCATTGGAGAATAGTGAAAAATTAATTTAATTTTTTTAGAAAACATGGACATGGAAGAAAAAGGATTTTCGACCGAAGAGAGAATTAAAGTTGGTTTTCCTTAATTTCTTTGATCTATTTAATACATAAATGATAGAAAATTAAATAGAAACATAAAATTTCCATAAATAACTAGATGATAAGAAAATCCATCAGTTTCTTGAGAGATATATTGAAGTGCCTAGTGGATCATGCAGGTACACTGGGGGGGGGGGGTCTAAATCGGTGTGCACAAGTTTTACTGGTTTTCTTTTAATCAAATTTATCCTATTTAATAATTCGAACCTGTTCACCTATTATAGTGAATAGATCTTACTTTGTTACAAACACAATTATACCACATACAAAACATAAAGTAAATTGAAGCACATCATACAATATTTTTTCAAGGTTCACCCCCGATGTGGGTGACTACATCCTTACTATGTTCGAGATAATCCTAGAAACTTATTCTCCACTAAAAATAAATTACCAATTACAAGTGGGTTAGACTGGTGTCACCTAGAAACCATTATGGGTTGGTAAGAACCATTTCCCAAATTATATTTGTATCTCACCATTGTTCTTTATATTGGCATCCCACCAATGTTATTTATACTGGAATTCCATCAGTTTTTATAAACACAACACTAACATAGTGATAAATATAACACAATATTAAAGATTCCATTGCAACAAAAAACTAATATTCCTCTTCAATCCACAAGAATATACTATTTCTTCACTTTATCACTTCAACTAAAAGCCTTCGAATACCACAGAATGTAACAAAAAATACTATATTCAAGTCAAATCATTATACTCTTTTGAATTAGTATAAGATATCACTTCCACTTCCCCTAAATGTAATAATAGAATAAAAAACAAAATATTTATCAACAAACAACATGTTTCCTTATTACATGCCTACTAAAAAATATTACTTCAATTCAAATCAATTATTACACACATAAACATCATGTGTTCTTCATGCATATAGTTATCAAAGGTTTATGAATCCATGCATGAATATAAACATGCACTACCTTTTTTTAGTACAAATGCGAATGGTTATTTGATATGAAAATAGAATTACAATACCTTATTTAAATCTTAAACCCCAATGAATCCTACATGAAAGTGTGTAGGCACTCACTGTATCATGCACAACCTTGTGTGTGCCACTCTTTCATACAAGTATATCATACAATAATATCTCAAACAATCACTTCACACAAGCATATCATGAGATCCAGTACTACTTCAAATGATGGATTCTTTAGGTAACCATTTCTCTAAAATAATTCGTTCATGAGAACTCAATCTCATATACTATTTCAGTCTAAAATAATAAGATTCCTTCATGAAAGTTCATCATGCGACGCCACTGCTTTTCACACAAATTAAATATGAAACCTCATGTTCTTGGAACAAGTGTGTCACATAGTTCTTCTTATTCACAAGGCTCACTGGGTAAGTATACACTGTCTTGTATCATCTCTTCTTCATGTAAAAGTCTTCATGGTTCACAAGTTCTAGCTTTCTTTTTCACATATATGCAGGCACACACAACTAACACTGGTCCTCTTTAGCTTCACATAAATAGATCATGCGAACCAATAACTTCTTCTCTTAACAAAGGAGATTCGCAAGATCTAGATTCACATAAACCATCAACTATATGTATTTATTATATCCTTCATGAAACCAAATTTCCCCACATAAATGTCTCACAAAATTACAAAATCATGCTAACCAAGCACAAATTGGGTGCATAGAACCTTCTCATTCACAAATACTAATCTCCCTTGAGTATCTATTTCGATCCATCTCTCTTAGTAATCGATCCCAAATATGAGAAGTTTGTAATCTAAAAATGGAGATAACGATGGGTATTTATAGACAAGTCTCCACCGAGTCAGTGCTACATAAATTATAGAAAACCACCCAATGAATAAAATCAAACGCTCACTATCTATGGTCACCCTTTATGAGATATCACCATCACTATAAAACCATTTAAGCTTCACACATTATTTAAATGGTTGTATACATCACTCTTTCATAAAAACATAGTTATATGATGATTCAATCATGTTTAAATTATCAGGATGACGAAATGGTGCTTGGAAGTCTCGGTTGGATTGACTAGTTAACACTACATGAAGGAATCCCGATGCATGGTTTCTCTATGATGGATAAAAAAAATAATACAATGCTTGATGAAGATCATACAAACCTAAGAAATTTTATCGAATAACACTGGTTTTTAAAGGTAGATAAATAGTTCCTGATTCTAAGAATCCCACATCAAAAATAACCTCGACTCCATACTTCCTTTTATAACAAGACTCCTCATAGACCGACCAAACGAAATTATAAAGCACAATCCCATTACATTATGACACTACCCCATGCCAGCACCCTAATCTTTCATCATTCTGCCCTGCACGGTGGCTCACTTCTCCCTTGAACCTTAGTGTGGGTGCGCTATGCACCTAAGATTATCTATGCGGTTTGGAAGCTATGGTTGATCCTAGTTCCCACCTAATTAGTGGTTCACCTGGATCCCATGGTTTGTTGGTTGGTAGACCATACTTTTTAATTAAATACCCTAAAAAAATATGCTCAAATATTCCAATTCAAATATTTTCAAATCCTTATGAAAAATATAAACCATTTCACATGGCCTATTTTTTAACTATTGTAAACATTGTGTCACTTCAAAGAACCAAAGACACATGTTTTCTAAACTACTGATGAGTTATACAATCATCAGGTTAATATTTCTTTATCTAAATAAACTATTAAAATAAAAATATTCTTTCCAATTTATGAATAATTCCCAATAATAATTGAATCGAACATCTCCATTCTTAAATAACTGTAACATTAAATTCTCGGCATAAAAACACATTCACAATAATTACAAAACTATTATTACTTAAATTAATTTGGGTTCTTCAATATCCCCCTTTGTATTTGTTTTGAATACACATTTCACTTCTAAAGTAAATGTTTTCTTCTTCCCCTTTCTTGATAATACAACCAATATTTTAGTATGGGAATGAATTCAACTCATATAATTCTGTAACAAATAAACTTTTATTCTTCTCTCATTAAATATCCTTACTTAATAAGAGATTCCACTTAAGATATTTATCCAAATTTATTATCTTGATAGAGAGAAAACATCACTTTTCTTAAGGTATTGCGTCATTAATCAATAAACTAAAAGTATACATGGTCGAACCCAGTGTAGAAAAAAAGAATGATCAATTTAGACAAAAAATATATGAACAATTTTTTCATAATGTGATACCGACAATAAAACCTTCTTTTAAGGTTTATTCAAATGTTTTTAAACTAATCTCTTAAATTCATCTTGAAAAAAATTTAAAAGATATAAAATAAAATAATTTACTTCCCCTTTATCAATTAAGTTTACTTTTTTCATCAAATGTTTCTCCCATTTTGATTCAGAATTATTATTCATATAGATATAGGATACCATACCTCTTTAATGACATGCTTCAATTTCTATAATTTGAAATCATCAGATAAATACCTCACCAGAACTTAAAATATTCATGTGATACTAGTTGATATATTTAACTCTATTGGTTTTTAGTTTTTGTTCCCCTAGAGGGGCTATATCTATCTATATTCTTCACCATGATTGGATTTCTTCAATAATGAACTCAATGGAAAATTTTTAAACCAATTGAAATCATGAAATCCCATGATGGATAACTTCCAAGAATTTGTATAATACTTTCACAACACTAATATCATTAGTAATCCCCCCTCAAATATATGGATCACCTTAAATTACCTACATATAATAAACTAACACAAAATATATATGGTAATAAGGTGGTTCATCAATGATTTTTAATTAGAGAAGCATAGATGAGATTTATTTATCAACTTAGAAAATACTTTCAATTATGTTCTTGATGTATAAAAACTGATCATGCTTTCTCCTTTTATTTTCCAAATTTCATAATTTGATGGAAACATGGAATTTATAATTTCTTCATCTTTAATATTATATTGAATGGGTTTATTCACATTGTAAAGTTGTTCACTTTTATTCTTATATTCATGATCTAATTTATTATCCATTTCTAGCTGCTATGGTCATATTACTAAGAATTATTTTGGTACATGCTCAGACTTTCTTCCACTAGATTCCTTCTTTATAGTAGGATTTTTAACATAAGAAGCCATTGGTTCTTTTCCATTATTCTTAACCAGTTCTATTTGGTCAGGTAACCATGTAATACATTTTTCAGCAATATGCCCAGACATTATTCACCATCCAGGAAAATATCCAAAAATCATAGGGTTATCCTTTTTAGACAACCTCTCATGAAATTCAAAATTTTCATCTTGATTTTCATGCACCAAATCAACCCTTTTATCTGTTTCTGAGATTAATTTATTTTTCTACTTTAGCTTTCTTCCACTAGAATTGGTTTTTATGAAAATTTTGAAAATGTATATTATATGGAATTTTCTTCAAGAGTAGAAATATATTTTCCTTAGTACGACATTAATTTGATCATTCTTCTTGGGTGTAGCTTGCTTCATAGTTTTCTTAAATCTATTCTTCATCTTATACCCAAAGGAATAATTTTCTGCTTTTGTTCTTTGCCTCTGCATTTTTTGTGGTATTTATTTCATATCAGCATATGCATAGTAAATAGTTGGTACATACTGTAACTCATCATAAGTATGACCACTTATGTTGAAATAATCATAAAATTCTTCAATGTGACTCAAATATTTTCTTAATAAACATATTATTATTCATATGTGAATTATAATTTAATTCTATAGAATTTATCTTAACATCAGATCTGATCCCCCTTAATGACAACCTTCTATAATTCCAATGCATTAAAAAGTTATTTCAACAATGAATGTCCTGATGCCTAAATTTATATCAACACAAAAAATAGCCAACAAATCTTGATTTTTTATTATATGCTACAAATTGTATTGATTTGACATCTTGTTGCTTTTGGATAAAATGATTCTTCATTTGAGATCTTTGTAGGTAACAAGAATTCAAACTCTTATTAATATCTTCCATTGATGATATGGTGGATTTATTATCAGTATTATTCATTCATGTTTGACCATAATTCCTTTTAGAACATTTCTAATAGTTTAAACATTATTAGTACAAAGAAAAACTTCCTAGAACAAGGGTTACCTATTTCAATGAGATTGTAATGGATTCAACTTTATATAATCTGAAGATCATCTTGCCACATGAATGAGTCTTGTCAGAATTAAGACTCTTTTCAGAATTACTCTTGGAAGAATTTATGATCTGATAATTTTTCAAAGATTCATCTTGGGTGTTCTCTATATTTTTGAAAATTACCTCCAACTCAAGAGATTTTAGATTTATAGAGTTCTTATGGTTTTCAAGTGATTTTACCACATCTTTACATTATTTCTGGGAATTATTTAATTATGTTTCCTTCATATTTTTCAAATTGAATTCCATTTTGAGACACCTCATGTTGAGGGAATATTTCTCATGCTCAACAACTTTTAGTTTTTGTAACCATTGACTCTTGATTTTATAAACTTGATCATCATTAATTTGATTTTACTCCAAGATATAATTATTCAACTCTTTAATTCACTTTTTCTTAACCTATAGATGAGATTCATTAAATTCATTGCAGTTTTGTGTAGTTTAAAAAAAATGAAAAGATGAATTTATTATAAACTTTATCAATCACATAATTCTGAAAAATAGTCATTTGTAATTCATCTTTAATGAAAGTGAATCTTTCATTTAAATTCAATACAAACTATTATTTTGTTTTTTTATCTCAGATGAATGTATCATACTTGTATTTGATTTCCAAAAGAGGATCCCTAATACTCAAGGTATCTTTATGAGATTATTCAAGTGAATGAATCAACTCAGTAAATACCTTCTCAATTACTTATTTTTCACACACATTTATTTTCAATTCTCCTTCAACATAGGGAAAATGTTCATTTTAAAGTGATATAGTTTCTTCTTTGGATTTAATAATTTTTATGAGAAGTTTTCATCTTTGAAACTTATTTTCCAAGTATTTCTCCATATCCTTAGATTTCTTTTCAAGTTATGATTTTTCATCATATAGTCCCTGAATTATAGAAAATATATAAGTGACAACCTTAGTAGGAATATTCTTCAGATAATATTTGATTTCAAAATAAAGATCACTGAGGGATTCTATAAATTATTCTTCATCATTACTTGAACCTGACTCATCAAAAGGATAATTATCAACTGATTTAACATATATTACTGATAGAATACAACTTTGACTATATTTTTCTTTTCTTATACCCTCTTTTTTCTTAAAAATATTTCTAAAATTTCTTTCCTCTTTCTTCTGTCCGTTCTTTAAGGTTTTTGTAGAAACCACCTTGTTTGTACTAACATATATAGGAAATACATTTTATATATGATAAAAATCTATTACATATTCAAATGAAAATATGAACTTCATATATTTTTGATATATACAACTGGGACAATAAGGTATATCCAATCAGATGTGGAACATTTTCTCTAATACCAATTGAAGCTTCCTGTGGATCATGTAGGTATATTTAGGGGGGTGGGGGAGGGGTGAATCAGTGTACATAAGCTTTACCAATTTTATTTTATTCACTTTTAACCTCTTTAATAATTCAACAATTTACACCAGTTATATTGAATAGGTCTACCATGTTTATAAACACAATTATACTACATAAAAGACAAAAAGTAAATTGAAGCACAACACCTGGTTTTTTACAAGGTTCCCCCCTAATGTGGGAGACTACATTCTTGTTGTGTTTAGGATGATCCGAGACAAATATTATCCACTAAAAACCAATTACCAATTAATAGTGGGTTGTCTAGGTATAACACAGAAACCATGGTGGGTAGGTATGAACCATTTTCAAGATTATACCGTTATCCCACTAGTGTTTTTTATACTTGAATCCCACCAGTGTTATATATACTATAATTTAACTAGTTTTTTAAAAAATAATTCTAACACAATGAGAAAGATCACAAAAAATTCTAGTTACCACTGAAAAGAAAAACTAATATTTCTTTTTGAGCCACTAGAATAAACCGATTCTGCACTATCTCACTTCAACTAAAAGTATTCAACCACCATTGAATGTAATAAAAAACACTGTATGTAATTACTCTCATTATACTATTTATATTGAGTGGAAGATATCACTTCCACTTCACCTTACTGTAATAATATAATGAACAACTGAATATTTATAAAAAAAACTACATGATTTCTTATTCCATGCATTACTAAAAAATATTACTCCATATCAACTCAATTATTAAACACATGAAAATTTTGTTCTATTCATATATATAGTTCTCAAAGGGTTATACATACAAGAAAACATGCACACATGCACTAACTTCTTCTTAGTACAAACATGAATGGATCCTATTTGTGAAAACAGAATCACAATACATACTATTAATATTTAAGTCCATTGTATCCTACATTAATGTTTGTAGGAACACACTGTATCATGCAAAACCTTGTGTGTGGTACTCCTTCAAGCAATTATATCACACAACAATATCTCACACTATCACTTCATGTAAGAATATCACGCGATTCACTGCTTCTTCAAATGAGGGATTCTTCACATAACTCACTTCTCAACAATACTTCAATCATTAGAACTCAAGATCATATACTATTTTAGTGGAAAATAATAAGACTACTTAATGAATGTTAATCATGTGATTACACTTATTTTCACAGAAATAAAATATGAAACCTAAAGTTATTTGCACAAGAGTTTCATGAAGTTTTTATTCTTTTCAAGACTCATTGTGTAAGTATACACATTCTTGTGGTATATCTTCTTCAAGTAATAATATATACGGTTCACATGTTCCAGCTTCCTCTTTTTTGTATTTGAAGACTTGTACAACTAAAAATGGTCCTTTTCATCTTTACATAAATAGATCACACAAACCACTACCTTATTCTCATAAAAAATGTTAATCAAAAGTTCCAAATTCACATAAACCAGCCACTATACATATATATTATATCGTTCACAAAACCAAATCTTCCTGCATAAATAGATCACTGAGTTGGAATATCATTCAAACCAAGTAAGACTCTTGCTTGTGGAACCCTCTCCTTCACCAATATAGATCTCCCTTGAGTCTCTATTTTGGTCTATCTCTATCAATAATCTTTTTCAAATATGAATATTTTGTAAGATGAAAATGGAAATATTGATGGTTATTTATAGACAAGTCTCCACCAACTCACTGTTCCGCAAATTATAGAAATTAACCCATTACATCAACTCATGCTCTCACTTAATTAGGTCACTTGTTATAATATATCACCATCAATATAAAAACAGTTAATATACAAACTATATTTCTAGGGTTTTATGCATCACACTTTCATGAAAACATAGTTGCATGAAGATTAAATCATGTTTGAATTATCAAGATGATGAAATGGTGCTTAGAAGTCTCAGTTCGATCAACCAGTCAAAGATGTATGAATGAATCCTAACACACAATAGATATTTGATGTATCAAAGAATAATAAAATGCTCAGTGAAGATCGTATGACCTAGAGAGATTTGATCAAATGGTGCTGGTTCAGTTTGTATTTTTAAAGGCAGATGAAAAATGCCCAAATCTAAGCATCCCACATAGAAAATGACCTCAGATCATTGCCACCATTTATAAAAAGAAACCAAATTGACTATTTGAATGAGATTATGGGGTACGATCCCATTACTTGTTGGAACCACCCCATGATGACACCCTATTCCACTGTCGTGCTACCCCGCATGGTGGGTCGCCACTCCCATATGCCTTAGTGAGGGTGATCAAGAACCCAGGCCTCTCTATGATGGTTGAAAAAAATATTTGATCATAGTTCCCATCTAATGAGTGGTGAACCTATATCCCATGGCTTGTTTCTTAGTATTCCATATTTTTTAATTAAATACCAACAAAATGATACTCAAATATTCCAATGACAATATTCTCACATCCTTATGAAAAATAAACACAATTTCTCATGGACTATTTGTTAATTATTTTAAACATTGTTTCAATTAAAATAACCAATGATACATGTTTTTTGAACTACCAATTTGGTCTATAATCATCACATTAATGTTTCTTTATTTAAAGTAACTATTCAAATCAAAACATTCTTTCCAATTTATGAATAATTATCAATAATAATTCAATGTAATAACATCATAATTCAACCATTGTAACATATAATTATAAGAATATAAATAAATTTACAATAATTAAAAAACAATTATTAATTAAACCAATTTTGGTTCTTCATATATCATATGATTTCATCATTTTAAATTAATCATAAACAACCCTGATAAATAATGAGGTTGTAACATAATACCCTTACCACTTTGGTATATTTTAAATCGTAATCTCATGAAAGGAATAAACTTAGAAGGAAATTTTTATCACATAATTTCATGAGAATAATCATAAAATACATTCATGGATAGTATATACACCAGATAAAGGAAACAAGTGGTGTATAAGGCAGGTTTCCCAGAATAATAAAAGTGAGATGGAAATCCCTTATCTCAAGTCTCTAATTTCTTCGTACATATTCGAACATATTTTATAATAATTATAAGTTTATTGTAAATATATTACAAAACAATAATAATATATATCATACCATATATGATTTATTTATGACCTTTTATTACCTATTTATTAACAAATCCTTGTTAAAATCATGTTTCTGGTAATAACTGTTTCGTTTTTCATGTAAATTTTGGTTTGGTATTTCTTATCCTTTACTTTGATCGTGATTCAATATTATATAGAATTTTAAATATGATAAAAATATAATATATATTCATTATATATGAATTTATAGTAATACATTAAATTAACGTATAGAAAATTAATTACCCCGTTCATCAAGACGGTAGGTCATATATACGCATGAACGTTGTTTCCATTTTCTCAAAAAATGAAATAAAAAAGGTAAATATAAATTAACCTTTACAGAATAATTTATATATAATATATATCATATACATTCATTAAATCTATCCTCATTATCATCCATTTCAAAATAAAAATAATAACATATCACATCGCTTCTTGGAGGCGGTAGTCCACATGTACGCACAAGCGACATTATCATTTTTCAATAGATTGGAAGGTTAGAAGTTAGAAGTGATTATATAATTAAGGAAGTATAATTATGTTATAAATATAATATATATACTTTAAATCCATAATTATATTCATACTTGATAGGCGGTGATGGAAAACAAATTACACCGGTTCACGATGCAGTAGTCTATCACACACACAATCAACAATTTAATTTTCCATTTGATGGAAGAAGAGATAGATATAGGTAATGAAATTATCATAATAATATATAAGTATATGGGAGATAATTATGTTCTAATATTAGTATATTTGAATAATATTTTAAGTAGGTGTAAGAATAAATGAAATCAAAATACTCGGTTAAGAACGATGCCTCTTCTTCAGACAACCTCCATAGGTTACCATCAAAAGCCTTATTAGGAGGGTTTGAAAATAAAAACAAGGAATATTAGATGTGGATAGGTAATTAAATAATTTATTTTCTCATTTATTGTTTGTAACAAATGGATTTTGAATTGTGAATAGGATAGGATAGGGGGTAACCTATTATAAGTGGGGGAGAAGACACACTTGGATTTTTTGAAAAAGAGAAGGTGTACCCATGTTATAAACTTTCCAAAATGGTCCAAAATTGATAATTATCTAAAATTAGATGATATAAGGTTGAAATATTTATAGTAAATGGGAGTTGAACCAGTTTTAGGTCATTTTAACCATTATAGTTTTAGTTTAACAACCAATAAAATCGTTTTAACCTTAACCGTGATAATTAATTTTGTCTATTTTTACTATTCATTTTGAGAAAAAATTAAGTTGAACATATTATATAATATTAATTATTTGAATTAAAAATGTTAAGACTATTTTTAAATTCCATTAATATAATTGAAAAATTTTAATTTAAAATTAAACCCATATACATGATGAAAAAGTGATTTTCTAAAGAGAAATTTTTTATAAGTATAGAAAGTTTTAATATCAAAATTAAACATTAATTTGATTCCAATGACCTAAATTGGTTTAATAATAACATAATAGAACTAATTTCACTTTTATAACATTTTGAAACAATATGTAACTCTATATATTTTTTAGATAAAAATGCATCTTTTAATAAAAATCAGTATTTTCACTATTCACCAGAAAATTAATATTTTTTAAAAAACCTTCAAAAATTACCCCTAAGATAATTTTGAAATTTTGATTCCAAAAATAAATTTAACTTTTCAAATACATTTTATTAAAGTTTCAAAAATTATTTTAATATTTGTTCACAAAAAATAAATAAAAAATATTTTTTTGGGAAAATAGTATTTTTAAAGCATATAAATAAATTACTAAAAATTAATTAATTATTTATAAATATATCTTCTTTATAATTTTTTTAATTAATCTTAAAAATTTGGTTATTCCTATTAATACCACCAAATTTAACATCTATGCTATGATGGTCATTTTTAAATAATAACATTAATAGTATATCACAGTTTTATAAAACTCGGTGTTTCGTGTTACATAAGATATTGGAGATATTAAATTTATTTGAAGAAAATATTTCATAAGATATTGGGATGTTACAGACCACATCCATTAATTGTGGCTGGATAAACTCAACCTGAAACATGTCTAGTTTTTGATGAGCATCACCCGTCCAATGATCGGCTACGATGCCTTTCACAATGCACGATCCATCTCAGCACACATTTTTATTTTCCAGGTTAGATCTCTTGGATATTGAGATTTAATTTTTTAGTTACCTATATCATTTGAGTTTGATAGGACAACACACCGAGATACACCAAGAGATTCTATGACCTTAGGCTGATTGTGCCTAAGCAATCGATTCTTTTCACTCATGATTGTGAAGTTCTCCAAGGGTGCAGTTTCTACCCCCATCAATCCACTCCAACCCTATTGTCACAATAACCTATCATAAAAAATTTTATTTTCATGTTGTATGGAAGGAGATTTCTATAACTGGTTTCTGGTATGCTCCCACCTCGTATAAGATAACTCCGATCATCTCACCTCCCCTCTACTTCATCACCCAATGTTTTAGTTCTATCATTTTCTCAACCATGAACATGGGAGAATTGTGTCTAGACATGATATGAATATACTCACTTGTATCATACAGTAGAACCACCCAAAACTCTCATAGTTATCTATCTTATATTTCCATGCTATGTTTACTAGTTATCATGGTAACCTATATGGTAGATTCTATACCACTCAATTAACACACCATTTAGGAGTTTTGATCCCTATTTTCCTTATGGTCACATGGGTTCTCCCAAGTGGATGGACTATATCATTATTATTTACATAGGAATGGTCCAATAGGGGGAGAATCTATGTTCTTGTATAGCAGCACCCAAAACCAGTTGTGGTGAGAGTGGACACACCTAACCCTGTAGGAGCTACTGATATGGTACCACCACCACCTCTACCACCCCACCAGTGGGACTATCCTCTCCATACCTTAATTGTTTTCTACTAATCCCCCATCTTCCACTGTTCCACCTTCTGAACCATGCACAACCCCAATTTTCTTGTACCCTCATATGAGCCCTATTTCCTTTCCCTACTCGACACCATGGATCATTACCCCAATTGGATAAAGGTATTACTGGGAATTTTAATTTAGAAAATGGTCCTTATGATTCCCCCTTATCCTACTCGTTAACCTACCCCTCTACCTTTATCCCCATATGAACCATCACCAGCCCCTTCCATCAACCTTTTGGTTATTTCCTTTGATAGAATGGGAACCACTACCACTATTGATGACTGAGATCTTTCTATTGAGACAACACAGTAGGACATTAACCATATATCATCAATTCCCACTATGGATGCCTCTTCCCTACAAGATCCCTCAGTTTCTGAAATTTTCTCTCATGAGGCCCCTGAGTGACTATTTCTAACACAAATTTTTTCATATATATACATGTGTTAGTTTTTAGATGATATTATTTACACATATGTAGACTATTTTTTTCATTGAATCTATAGTCACATGTATTATAAAGAATTTAGAGAAATCTAGATTCAACTTCTTCACTATTTTGAGCTCACTACTACGGGAGTATTGTTTTTATTTTATTTTCTTTATCTTTATTCAGTTTACATCTTTCACTACTCCCTTAGTCTGGTATGGTTGTGTGTCATTTCACATCCTCTTCTCATACTTGGTGTTACACTTAGAGGTCTAAGTGTGATATTAAGTGTAGGGGTTGGTCTCTCTACTACAAAAGACATTTTACATTTGACTAATTTAGAATACATCATTAATTAAATGATATAATTAAAAATGTTGGTTTTTTTTATTAATTATAATTATAAATAATAAATAAATAGGTTGGAATTTTAAAAGTTTCATGATTATTTTTAAAATTTAAAGTATTTTAAAATGATTTTTGATATAATTTTGGTCATTGATATTAATTATTTTCAATTTGAATTTGTTATACTGATTATTTTTATTTATGTCATGACCTTATTAAACCAATTTGTATTGTCATTCCAGTGAGGTATTCTATCCCTTTTGACATATTCTTTATTATAGAATCTTTCTAGAGATATTGTTAGGATATATATAACTACAATACCATGATTATTTTTCTTATCAAAATAAGAATATTTTTAATCACATTAAAATGAATTATGAATTTGATTGATATTTTTCATCACATTTTTAATTTAAGACACAACCTACATTATATCTCTTATGAAACCCATAGGGACCATGAATTATCTTGATAGGAAGTCACATTATAAGACTAATCATCTTTCCAACCCCAATTCTTTAATTATATTTCATGTTTATTCACTTGATGTTTTAAAGATGGAGTTTGGTGATTCATGGTATATTTTATTGAGCTACCATGAAATTAAGTGTGAGGGCAGTTTCTATTTTTAATCTAGGTGAAAGTGTTAAAAAACACCATTACTTTTTTTTCTAAGTGGTCATAAAAAAAAGAAAATGAAAATTTTTAAAATTGAAAAATTTAAAAGAGGACCATATTTATTCATATATCTCAAAGATGGTTCACAAACCCATGTTGTCAATGGAATAAAATGGTTATGTTAAATTTTGTGACATTTTGAAAGGGTTTAATTTTCATTGAGATTTTCATTGAATATCATGTTTTATTTTTAAATATTTTATCCACATTTTTAGTCCTTTGAGACAATTTTCACATCATTAACTACCTACCTTTTTTCCTCAGATTCATCAAAACCTCAGTAAAATACCTCATGATTTTTTTGATTTAATTTCAAAGTGGAGATTTAGGTCGCTTTCTATATTATAGATAGAGTTCATATAATCTAGATTGATCATAACTCTGATTATATTATCTTGAGTGATGAAAAAAATCATTCTATAAATGAGGTAAATCATTAGCGGCATGTTTATTTATGAATAAGTTGAGAAATGTGAATAAAATAAGATCAATATCTTAATTGAATAATATATGAGGAATGATTTTAATAATTTGAAATTTAATAAGTTTTGTTTTTTTAAATCCTCATTTATGAATATTTTTTTAAAAGTATAATTAATTGAATGCTTCTCTTTTAGAGTATGAATTCTTTTTAATATAATATAGATATTTTACTTGAGGGAAAGAAAATGACTAAGTGTGGGGGATTTTGATGTACTCGATATGAGAATATTAATTTATGTATTTTATTGAGTGTAAAATAAATTTTTATCCAGATTTATGTTCTTATACTATTCAAATGAAACATTTCAAAGTTTATTGACTGTTTTCAAGAGTTTCTAGTGTATTTCACACATTATGGATTATTCATAGTAAAAATTAAAAATTATAAGTGTGTAATTAATAATCACATTTCATGTACATTTTCAAGAGGTATGGTTTGACCTACTCGAATACACATGCAAGTCACGAACCAGAACCAACACTCTATGCAATTCATGGAACACACCATGTATGCCTATTCTACAAGTGGTTGGTGAATGAATACGAATATAAAAATCTTTTACATCTTCACACCACAACATGTAATTTAAATTACTAATAGTATATGCATAGGATTCAAATGGTGGCTTGGTTGTCTACCTACCAGTGGAGAAAATAAATAAAAGTTAGTTGAATTGAGTACAAAAAGTGCATTTTTTAGTATGCGTCATCTAATATATTTTTTCTATAACTACATAGGAATACCTATGAGTTATAGGTAGTCTATACAAGGGAGGAGGTGATACCATTATATATACTTGATCTTATCTAGAATACATTAGGTTTTTATTTCTCTTTTCATTCATTTTCATTCCCCTATTTTCTTTCTTCCCTTAAAGATATCTATTATCCATGGGAAAGGTTGAGTTTTTGGTCAACATTTTCACCAATCTAATAGACAAAAAAGGATAAGAGGTCTATATTAGGGTTGTAATAATACTGTGGGTGTATTGTAATTGAAATTATGGTGTGTTTTCCTTTAATTGTGATTTTTTATCATTACTTTAATTATTTAATTCCAAATTCACTAGTGTTATCATGTCAGATCAAGGATGAAATTATCAAATAAAAATAAAGGATTTATAATTGGAAAACCCATGACCATTGGGTGATCCTATTGCAACAATTTTGTGGGTATTGTTAGAGAATTTTTTTTAAGAAATCATTTACCATACCAAAAGATTGAATTTTAAAATACAAATTTATTTGATATCGGATAAAGAAACAATAACATAATTGAATATTAATGGTAAAAAAATTCATAAATAATTCAAAATACTAAGGAATTATTTTTTAGTTAACCCTAATCAAATTGAAACCCTAACATGTTTTTTTATTAATTTTATCATTCTTATTTTCCTACTCTAATTTTATTTCTAAAATTGTTTCATTTCTTTCACTCCCTCGCCACCATTCCATCTACCTAAATAATTAGCTAAACCCCTTTGAGTTGCATCTGCACTTATTTTTGATCATTTCATGTGGGAAAAATCCCTACCTCTACTAGATATATATTTTGTTGGTTTTGGAATTTATTTATAATATATTAGGATGGGAGTGTCAAAAACTGTCCATCTATTCATGGATCCAACAAAAAGTAGTGTCGTGTGTTTTATGTAAAGGTTGTTTAATTCATACTTTTCTTTTTTATTTATTATTTCTTTTACCGAACACCTTGGACCCACATCTAAATGTATGCATATTAAATTGGATATTTTTATGATTTACATAGAGAGTATATATATCTATATGATATGGTGTTTCCATACTTTGATCTGGTTGAATACTATCTAGACATGGATGATGGATTCCAGTATGAGGACTACCCATATACTTTATACAAACTACCCACTTCTTTTCTAAAATCATGATCATATAACACCAGAAATTTATTATCGATTATATAATCCTTTACCCCCACCAGTTGGACCAAACTAAAATATTGGGATAACTTGGAAATTTGGTAAAGAAACATTCCCAGATAATCAATAATATAGATGATTCAGTTGAGTGTGAAGTTGGGTTTCTTGATTTTGTTTTAGTAGAGGTAGTATATATGGATGTTGAACGAGATTATTTTGAATTATATGTTTTTTAAAATTATTTTTCAAATACCAAAATAAAAAATAAGGACATGTAATTTCATATAGGTATATAAATTTTCCATCCATTCCTTTTTTACCACATAGTTGATCTATTACCTACTGTGGAGTATTCTTGCAATTATTTTCAAATTTTAGTGTTTTTGAGTAAGAACCCAAGAAGGTGGAGCCTGAACATGACATAATTAATATTAAAGTCCACATTAGATGATGGATATCCATAGATAAAGGCTGTTATAGGTTTCCACCTCATCCTCCTGAATTTCAAAGCACTCTCTTAGAAGAGTAAGGAAGTAGAAATATATGGGGGTTCACAAATAGGAAGCCAATCCATCTTTTTGGGTGATGGGTATACCTTACCCACTCAGTTCAATCCAAATACCTATAAAAAGGTTATTTATAGGAGGAAAATGAGTCTCTCTCTCTCTCTCTATTTTAATTAAACACATGTCATATACTCATTCTTTACATGTTATGTAGAATTTTTATATTTTCCTATTCTTTTCATCCAATCACTATTAGTGTGTGAATAAAATAGAGATACATGTTATGTATCCAAAATAAATAAAGTGTACTTTTATGTTTAGAATATATTATAATATCAAATTTTATTAAAGTAAATATAGTTTATATAAATAAATAAGAACGATGCCTCTATTGATGGAAAAATCACTAGAGGGCATCCGAGCCTTCATCAGTTCGAATACTGCAACGCCCTCCTTTGGTGAAGGTGTCATTATTTTTACTATGTGTTTTAACAAATTAATTTTGTGACGTTTTCATATATATTTATATATATAATAAATTTTAAAATAAAGAAAAACTAATGATGGGGTTGGATTGGCTAGTAGAGTCATAACCATGGTCCAAAAGAGTTAGGTTCGAGTCCTTCCAACTGACTCAATTCCATTTTTCTGTAACACCCCAAGATTTCATGGTATGTTATATCTTCAAATTAATTCAATAAATTGTACTCTACGCAACACTGAGTTCGAGCGCACCATGACTTACCAAACTAGCCATTCAAAAAACAGTTCGAATAGTATTCACTAGATTTTGAATTTTATATACTCCATATAATTTTAACTTATGTATTATGTGTTTCTCAGACATATTATAAGAACAAATTCATTTTTTTAGATAAAAATGTATTTTTCAAAAAAAAAATGGAATTTTACCACCTTTTAATGGAGAACTCTTTTTAAATACAATATTTGACACTTTTACATATTCAATTTGACAAAATAAAATTATTTTTTAGAACCAGGACATCAAAATTTACTTTGGATGAATTTTTGGTATTTTTCTAATAATATTCATTTTTTATGAATAGTGAGAAATACTCTATTTTAATTCAAAACCGCCTTTTAATATAATTATTTATATGGTTAGATTATCTTTTTAATTGGGTTTAAAGTGTAATTAGATTAAATTTTTACCTTTTAATCTAATTTTGGTCATTGGAAGTAATTTCACTTTGAAATTGAACATATACAATTGTCAATCTTTTGATAGTTAATATTTCTTAAAAACACATTTTTTGTTTTGACAAGAGGAATTAATTTTAAATTAATTAATACAACTTCTATGTTTTTAATTTGGTAAAATAGAAATCATTTTTTTATTCGGAATATCAAATATATCTTAGGATTAATTTTTGGTACTTTTCCGGAAAACATCAATTTTTAATGAATAGTGAAACCACAAAGAAGTAGTTAAAAATATGACTTTTTCATTTAAATGAAATTTTACCGGTTATGTGAATTGAATTTCAAAAATATGACATACATGGTTGTTATTAGTAAGTAAAATGTGGTTCAATATGATTAAAATAATTTTTGGTGAATAGTGACTTTTGACTTTTATTTACCGCGTTAAAAGGTAAATAGGGTAATTCAAGGTAAAAAGAATATTATAATGATACAAAATTACCTTAACACTTGTCTTAACCTTATTGGATCAGTCATGGATGACCATGGGAATCTTTGGATAGATTTTTGAACCCCATGGAGCCACTTAAGAGTGATAATGACACTTTATTTTAATTAACCTAAAGTAAAGGAAAAAATGAAATAAACAAATATCTTTTAGTAAATTATTTTTTACATGGGGTTATATAAGTTATATTTTCAACCATAAATATTATTTGGAAATATAAAAATGTTTCCTACATCATGGTATTTTTTTTATAATTTTTAGACATCAAATATATAAAATTATTTATGACACAATAATGGTGTGGTGTTTACCTCATTAATGAATGATTTAAATAAATAAGATTATAAAGATTAAAAAAATATCCAAAACCTATACAATTATTATTGGATGATTTTATTTCGACCATGAGTCATCTTATCTTCGACTCTAATTAGTTTTGGAACTTTATAAACCAAAAATAATTATATAATAAAACAACCTTTTCACACTTTCCTAAAGAGCCCCTCCCCCCCTTTTAAAAAGCCCTCACCTCTAACCCATTACTCACACATCTCAAGCCCCTTGGATCATCCAAACTCACCCCAAATAATCTCTCCAGATCCCTACCTTATACATGGGATCCTTACATTATGAATAAGGCACTTCTAGAAATAATTTTGGTTCAAACCAAAGGGAGTTACCCAATTTTAAGGTAACGTCTTCCCTAAAGTTATGTCCTTTTATTTTACTTCTCCAACCCCTTAAAATCTATTTATTAATTTATTTTATAACAACACTAGTATCCTCAATGTACTAGGTTTTTGTTATGAGAAGGATTATAGCTACACTTACACACACCTCCATCTAATGGGAAAATAACATACTGTTTCTGTGGACGAAGAACTACTGCCTCACGAAACGATGATTGTTCAATTAAGTCCTACCGCCTCTTATGGTGGATATTATGATGGAACTGTATTTATATATGATATATATTATGTTTATGTTTTCAATATGCTTCTTTAATTTTCATTTACAAACATACCTTTATTCTTTCTAATATGTGTGAACATGATAATTTAATTTGAGGAAGTGTGGGCTACCACCCCCTCAAGGTGATATGATTCATTCATGACATACATGGAACGTATAAAGGATGAAGTTAATTAAATTATGTAACACATATATCATATAATATTATACAGTAATTATAATATAACTATGTATCATTAAGTTTTCATTTCATTAAATATGAAATATAAATGAAAGTAGCATTCATGCGTACGTACGACTTACCATTTCCATGATCGATGCATTTCATTTCTTATCTCCAAATATCATGAACAAATTATAAATAAATAAATAAATAAATATATCTATATATACTGGATATGTATGATATATATTAAATTTAAATCATGAATATGATAATGGAGATAATATACTTTTGACCACATGGAAAATTTGTAATTATAATAAGTTCATTTTTGACTTAAGTACCAAATATCGACAAAACAACCATTATTAACTTAAATGATTACATAATATTTATAACATGGTAATAAGTGATATAAAAGGAATAATAAACTTGAAAAAGGTTATTAATCAAGTAAAAAATATCTTTAGTTTATTATTCAGAAGATTAAATAACGAACGAGTCAAGTCGGACACGAGGTAAGGGGTTTCTTATCTCACTCTTGATTTCGTGATATTTCCACTATTCGCCACTTATTTATTGCATGTGGTGTATTTTGTACTACCATTTGATATATATTTTCATGATTATATTTATATTCATGGTATTCTATGATTAACTTGGTGGTTATTAACTTTTGTTCATACAACTCAGTTGATTACAATGTGGTAAGGGTTTTTCATCTCACTTTTTATTCCCTTGAGATTCATGCTATATTAGCCAATATTTCCTTTTGTGAAGTGTATGCACTGCCCATTATTTTATTCTTGGTGTAATATTCTTTAATTTATGGGTATTTATGTCTGCATTTTATGATCCTTATTTTATGGGGTGTATGCTTCGTAAGTCACCAAATCAGTAAGGGAATTTCAAATTTCAATTTCCACACATTGGGATTTACACATACTTCATTGATTATTTTACTCCAAGATTATGTGTGGAATCACTATTTATTATTTATCTAGTAATTTCCACTTCCCTTTGTGGGGATATAATTTTGATACACATAATCACTCTATTGATAAATAAATTCTCAAGTCATCGATATGATCTTGATAGGAGTAATTTTAACTCAATTTCTATTCATTGAGTTAAACATCATAGTCATTGGTGTTGTTTTTACAAGAATATGTGTGAATGTCCTCTGATTTATTTACCCCTAATATCCAATCATATTGAGTGTATTTATTTTTTCACACATAATTATGTCATTGATTTATCCTTTCCCTAAGGATATAGTCTTTATAAGAGATTTCATCTCAATTTACATTCTTTTGAGTCTTCTTTGTTGTTATACACCAATTCACTTTTATATGGTGTATATAATGTCCTTTGATATATTATATCATGAAATTCTTTATTCTCATGATATTATAAAGTTTTTAATCTCTCAATTATTTTTATTCAAGAGTCTCTAATTTGGTTAGGAACTCTATCTAAAATATCATTTTAAACGTTTTAAAGATTTATTATTATAAATATTTCTCATTAATGTCCATGTTTTTAAAAAATGGTTTTGAGGATTTATTTATATAGATGTTACTTTTTTATAATTAAAATTCCTTTTAAAAGTTTCAAAGTGGTTTGGGACACTTTGATTCAAAAATCTATTTTAAATAGCTTCTTGATAAATAGTGAGGCTTTTAAATGTTTTCAAGAAAAAGGGGGATATTTCTATCTAGTAGGTTTGATGATTATTTTCATCTATATCAATATCCTTAATTATTATCGATTGAGGTTAATCTATTATAATTAAATCTTCCATATTATATTTAATGAGTTATGTTTGACTATGGATGTGCTATTTTTATACCATTCATGGTTTGTGGTTAAAATATAGACATTTTGTATGCTAGTTTTTATATAAATGTTTAGATTATGTTTCAAAATTCTCATATGAGGAATGCATTAGACTTAGTAAGTGATAGGTGGAGCCCGATATAGCTCCTCGATTCATTGGTAGGTATCATGAGACAAACTAGTGTCTTGGTATAAGGCTTTGAAAAAATCTTATTTATAGTCTTGCCACGAGGCCTTGACTATGTAGGTATGATGTCCGAAATTATGCATTCCATCATTATGAGATTAGACATTGATATTTCATGTGGTTATTCGACTAGTAGAATACCCATTACTATATTTTATTATGGAGTTATTTACTCAGCTCATATTCCTTCCATAAAGTATTCATGTTTATTATTTGTAAAGGCATGTGTTTTCAATTATTCACCATGGCTAATGTTCATGTTATCTTCCGATGTATTGCTTAATATTACTGAGCATCTGAGCTCACCCCTTTCTTATGTTTTATTTTTACCAGGATGCATAGAATTATATTACGATTAACCTGCAGGAATACGTTAAGAGATATAAGAGTGTTAAAAGGGGACACAATATTGTTTTTTTATTTCATGATGTAATGTAAAACCTATGTATGTATTTAGTAATTCCAAGGCTACTAAACTAATCGGTATTTCGGGACATGATTCCATGTATCGTGCCAATGTTATGTAGTAATGCACCGATTTTGGGTAACTGGGGTCAGAGCGTTACAGTTGGTATTAGATGAAGTTTATTACAAACCTTGGAAACTAGATTTAGATAAACTCTGATTAGAGCACATTACCCTAAGATAGACTTTGAGGATTAGTATATAAAAACTTCCTAAAATTTTGGTAATGTATAGATTTTGTGTATTTTCCGAGCAGTACTTCCCCGTCTGGATACAAGAAGGTAGTGGCGGATTTGGAACAGATGTACCTAGGAGTGAAAACATTGACAAGGAGTTTGGGGCTTGACCCGGGGTATCCTAGTGCACGACAACGGGCCTTGCTGCACTCTTGGTTATAACACTACTGGGGGATATGCTTAGGATAATTTACATTTTCTTTGCAACCCGATTTAAATGATTTTAATATAATATGGGAATAAACGACATTAGTTAATCCTAAGGTGTTTTAGATTGAAAATAATGTGTCATGATATTCTCTAAACTATTTTATGACTATTGTTACTCACACAATGCTTTCTGGTTTTAGTCAATGGATGGATTCCAAGGAAGTCATTGTAACATTGAGCATTATGTACAAGGTGATAAAGGTGGTGGAAATGAGAAACAACATGGGATGTTGATAGGTGTAAAAGATTTCATTTTCAGGAAAAATTAGTTTTCCAAAAATATGATCAATAATATATATATTAACCAACTCCCGGACACAACAAAGAAGAGAAATGCGACGAATGATAAGATCTCCAAAAATGGAGACCATGGAGAAAAGAAATCCCAATTTCCATCATGCAGGAAATGTGGAAGGATACACCCACGAAAGTGTCTCAATGGAACAAAGAAATGATTTATGTGTGAGAAAGAAGGACATAATGTAAATAATTTCCATGAAAAAATGAAGAATACTATGGAAGAAAATAATAATGATCCCAAGAATCCATTTACAGTCATTTTCCGTAAATGTAGAAGACCTGACCATTACCCGAGTGAATTCCCTATTCTATAGGATAACCTCTTGGTCAAGGAAGAACCTACACGGAAATAAATGGATGGAGAAATGTTTAAAAGTATTAGTGCCCTTTGTTGATCGGGTTACTTTGGAAGAATTTTCTCTTGTATGTGTAACCCTGCAGTTTGTTATGTGAAAATTATATTTGAGGAGGAATTATCTTTTCTATTGTAGATATAGTTATACATAACCATTTGGGTTTATATGATCCTTGAATTTGAGGCAATCACAAGTTATTAGATTTTGGGATGAAAATGAGAGGTATGAGAAAACATTTGTGGTTAAATTATGTTATGGTTATTTTGAGGAATTTATCATTTTGGGAATTTTATAAAATATAGTTTTTCAAAAAGGACAACACATAGACTGTGTGATAACCCATCTCATCAGACAAAGTTGCAGGAATCGAACCCACAACCAAAGTGCGACTGGGATTTATCGCCTACAACTGGACTACAAGAATTCCTTGGTTAGTGTGACTAATTATTTTTAGTTAAATGATTTTATTGATCAATAATAAGTTTATTTGGGATAATATGTTTATCAAATTTATATCCTTAGTATAGGAAAATAATTTGGCGATTAAGTGATAAATGTTATTTTTGAAGACGTTTGCTCTGTTGGGAACACTATATTCCTAAGAAAAAAAGAATAGTATGGGATTTCATTTGTGGAATAATGATGGATTTTTATAGATATTTAAGTTATTTATGGACATTATTAACTTATCATGGAGAATATGTGATTAGATTAACTACTTTCAAGTATGTGACTTTAATAGTAGTCGATGTTATTTGGAGATACAATATAACGTGGAAGACTTCGTAATCAAATTCTTAAAAGTTTTGGGTTTCAATATTAGTTTGGATTATATTTAAGGATTTTAAGGACAAATGTTTATTGAATGGTATTTATTGAACTTTGGGTATTGTTGGTTTAATTTTAGAAATTAATATTAGTATTTATTTCTTTAAAGGATTATCATTTTTGGGGATCATATGATCTTGTACTAACAATTTTGGTTTTGGTTAATATCTAAAGACAAGGGAAATATATAGTTTATCTTTTGTAGATCATTTGATTATTTAGAAGTTGATTCTAGCACCTCAGGTGTGACCAAGTCATCTTGAATACTCATCGTTTCGAGTAAAAGATGAGTTTGTGGTAAGAATTAAATAAAGGATGAAACTCTACTTGTCAAGCATATTTTTTTTCTCTTATTCTATGAATAAATTAATTATTAAACTTTAGGGAAGGGATCTTAAAACCAAAAATATGTTATCCAAATGCTTTATGTTTTGTTAAACCGATGATATTTTAAATCATCATAGATTGATCACTTTGAGGCCCTAAATTTTAAACATGTTTGTGATTGATGACCTCAATCACTTCCTATAAATATTTACATTTTACTCCAATTATGTGTCTCTAATTGCCACCAATTTTCTCCTAATTGTGATCATAATTTGGTGGGAAATTTTTCATTTCCCTTGCCCTCTTATTAAGACTAAATTTTATTAACCCAATTTCTGATGTGGGTTTTACACAAAGGTGTTTTTCTATTTTTAACCTTGTATTTTCTAAGAACAATTTCAAATTTCGAGGACACAATTTATTGAAGGAGGGGAGAATGTAACACCCCAATATTTCATGGTACATTATCTCTTCAAAGTAATTCAATAACTTGTACTATACGCAACACTGAGTTCGAGTGCACCACAACTTACCAAACTAGCCATTCAAAAAGTAGTTATGAATAGTATTAACTGGATTTTGAATTTTATATACTCCATATAATTTAAACATATGTATTATTCATTTATTAGACTTATTATAAGAACAAATTTATTTTTTCAGATAAAAATGTATTTTTAAAAAAAAATGGAATTTTACCACCTTTTAATGGAGAACCCTTTTTAAATCCAATATTTGAAACTTTTACATATTCAATTTGAAAAAATAAAATTCTTATTTAGAATCGGGACATCAAAATTAACTTTGGATGAAATTTTTGTATTTTTATAATAATATTCATTTTTTATGAATAGTGAGAAATACTGTATTTTAATTGAAAATTGCCTTTTAATATAATTTATTTATATGGTTAGATTATATTTTTAATTGGTTTTGAAGTGTAATTAGATTATATTTTTACCATTTAATATAATTTAGGTCGTTGTAAGTAATTTCACTTCGAAATTGAACATAAACAAGTGTCAATCTTTTGATAGTTAAAATTTCTTAAAAACACGCTTTTTGTTTTGACAATGGGAATTGATTTTAAATTAATTAATCCAAATTCTATGTTTTAAATTTGGTAAAATAGACATCATTTTTGAATTTATAATATCAAATATATCTTAGGATGAATTTTTTGTACTTTTCTAAAAAACATCAATTTTTGATGAATAGTGACACCACTAAGTAGTAGTTAAAAATATGACTTTTTCATTTAAATAAAATTTTACCGCTTATGTGAATTGAATTTCAAAAATCCGATATACATGGTTTTTATTAGTAAGTAAAATGTGGTTCAATAAGATGAAAATAATTTTTGGTGAATAGTAACTTTTGACTTTTATTTACCGTGGTTAAAGGTAAATAGGGTAATTCAAGGTAAAAAGAATATTATAATAATATAACATTACCTTAACACCTATCCTAACCTTATTGGATGAGTCATGGACGACCATGGTCATCTTTGGGTCTATTTTGGGACCCCATGGAGCCACTTAAGAGTGATAATTACACTTCATTTTAATTAACTTAAAGTAAAGACAAAAATGACATAAAAAAATATCTTTTAGTAAATTAATTTTTACATGGGGTTATATAAGTTATCTTTTCAAATATAAATATTATTTGTAAAGCTAAATTTATTTCCTACATCATGTTATTTAGTTTATAAATTTTAGACATCAAATAAATAAAATTATTTATGACAGAATAATGATGTGGTGTTTACGTCATTAATGAATGATTTAAATAAATAAGATTATAAAGATTAAAAAAATATCCAAAACTAGTCAAATTATTATTGGATTATTTTATTTCGACCATGATGCATCTTATCTTCTACTCTAATTAGTTTTGGACCTTAATAAACCTAAAATCATTATATAATAAAATAAACATTTCACACTTTCCTAAAGAGCCCCTCCCCCCCCCTTATAAAATACCCTCACCTCTAACCCATTACTCACACCTCTATAGCCCATTGTCTCATACAACCTCTACCCAAATAATCTCTCAAGATCCCTACCTTCCACCTAGGAACCTTACATTAGGTATAAGGCACTTCTATTAATCCTTTTGGTTCAAACAAAATGGAGTTACCCAATTTTAAGGTAACATCTTCCCTAAAGTTCTCTTCTTTTATTTTACTTCTCCAACCCCCTAAACTATTTTTATTACTTTATTTTATAAAAACACCAGTATCTTAAACATACTATGTTTTTTTATGAGAATTATTTGAGCTACACTTACTCACACCTCCATCTAATGGGAAAAGAACATACTGTTTCTTTGGACGGCGAACTACTACCTCACGAAACGATGATTGTTCAATTATCTCCTACCGCCTCTTATGGTGGCTATTATGATGACACTGTATTTATATATGATATATATTATGTTTATGTTTTATTTATTCTTCTGTAATTTTTATTTACAAACATAAATTTATGCTTTCCAATATGTGTGAACACAATACTTTCATTTGAGGAAGTGCGGACTACCACCCCCTCAAGGTGATATGATTCGTTCATGACATAGATGGAATGTATAAAGGATGGAGTTAATTAAATTATGTAATGCATATATCATATGATATTATAATTTAATTATAATATACCTATGTATCATTAAGTTTTCATTTCAATAAATATGAAATAGAAATGAAAGTGGTGTTCATGCATTAGTACGACTTACCGTCTCTATGAACAGTGCATTTCATTTCTTATCTCTCAATATCATGAACTAATTATAAATATATATATATATATATAATGTATATATATGATATATATTATATTTAAATCATGAATATGATACTGGAGATAATAGACTTTTGACCACATGGAAAATTTGTAATTATAATAAGTTCATTTTTGACTCAAGTACCAAAATGTCGACAAAACGACCATTATTAACTTAAATGATTACATAATGTTTATAACATGGTAATAAGTGATATAAAAGGAATAATAAAATTGAAAAGGGTTCTTAATTATTTATAAATTATATTTATTTTATTATTCAGGAGATTAAAGAACGAATGAGTCAAGTCGGACACGGGGTAAGGGGTTTCTTATCTCACTCTTAATTTCGTGAGATTTCCAATGTTCATCACTTATTTATTGAATGTGGTTTATTGTGTACTAAAATTTGATATATATTATCATTATTATATTTATATTCATCATATTATATGATTCATTTTTTGGTTATAAACTTTTGTTCATACGACTCGGTTGATTACAACGTGGTAAGGGTTTTTCATCTCACTTTTTTTTTCTAGTGAGATTCATGCTATATTAGCAACTATTTCCTTTTGTGCTTTGTATGTGCTGCCCATTATTGTATTATTGGTGTAATATTATTTAATTTATGGGTATTTATGTCTTCATTTTATTATCCTTATTATATGGGGTTTATGTTTTATAAGTCACCAAATCGGTAAGGGAATTTCAAATTTCAATTTCCACTCATTGGGATTTACGCATATTTCATTGATTATTTTACTACAAGATTATGTGTGGAATCACTAGTTATTATTTATATAGTAATTTCAGCTCCCTTTTGTGGGGATATAATTTTGATACTCGTAATCACTCCATTGATAAATTCTCAAGTCATCGATATGAACTTGATAAGAGTAATTTTAACTCAATTTATAGTCATTGAGTTAAACATCCAAGTTATTGGTGTTGTTTTTACAAGAATATGTTTGAATGTTCTATGATTTATTTAAATTTAATATCCAATCATATTGAGTGTATTTATATTTTTCACACATAATTATGTCATTGATTTATCCTTTCATAAGTATACAGTCTTTATAAGGAATTTCATCTCAATTTACATTCCTTTGAGACTTCTTTGTTGTTATATGCCAATTCACTTATATATGGTGTATATAATATTATTTTACATATTATATCATGAAATATTTTATTCTCATGATATTATAAATTTTTTATTATCACAATTATTTGTATTCAAGTGTCTCTCATTTGATTAGAAACACTAACTAAAATATCATTTTAATTGTTTTAAAGATTTATTCTTCTAAATATTTCTCATTAATGTCCATGTTTTTAAAAAATATTTTTAAGGATTTATTTATATGGAAATTAATGTTTTAAAATTAAAATTCCTTTTAAAAGTTTCAAAGTGGTATGGGACTCTTTGATTCAAAAATCTATTTTTAACGGCTTCTTGATAAATAGTGATACTTTTAAATGTTTTCAAGAAAAAGGGGGATATTTCTCTCAAATAGTTTTGATGATTATTTTCATCTATGTCAATATCCTTAATTATTCTCGATTGAGGTTAATATATTATAATACAATATTACATATTGTATTGAATGAGTTATGTTTAACTATGGATGTTCTATTTTTATATCATTCATGGTTTGTGGTTAAAATATTGACATTTCGTATGCTAGTTTTAATACAAATGTTTAGATTATGTTTCAACCTTTTAATATGAGGAATGAATTGGACTTATTAAGTGATAGGTGGATCCTGCTATAGATCCTCGATGCATTGGTAGGTCTCATGAGACAAACTAGTGTCTTGGAACAAGGCCTTGACAAAATCTTATTTGTAGTCTTGGCATAAGGCCTTGACTATGTGGTTATGATGTCCAAAATTATTCATTCTATCATTATGAGATTCCTATTGATATTTCATGTAGTTATTCAACTAGTATAATACCCATGACTATGTTTTATTATGGCATTATTTACTCAGCTCATATTCCTTCCATAAAGTGTTCATGTTTATTATTTGTAAAGGCATGTGTTTTCAATTATTCACTATGACTAATGTTTATGTTATCTTATGCTGTATTTCTTAATCTTACTAAGAATCTAAGATCACCCATTTCTTATGTTTTATTTTTCCCAGTATGAAAAGAATTATATTATGATTAACCTGCAGGAATACGCTAAGGGATATAAGAGTGTTCAAAGGGGACATAATGTTGTTTTTTTATTTCAAGATATAATGTAAAACCTATGTATGTATATAGTACTTCCAAGGATACTAAACTGATCGTTCTTTTGGGACACGATTCCTTGTATCATGCCAATGTTATGTAGTAATGCACCGATTCTGAGTAACTGGGGTCGGGGCATTACATTTTCACTGAAATAAAACCACATATCCTATATCTCCTTATAAATCATGTGTTATATATATATATTATTTATATAAATATTTTATATAACTCATTTTAAAATAATAATACACCTGAAGTTAGTGATGGTATTATGGGAAGAGTCATAACCCAGGGTTAAAACGACCTGTGTTTGAATATGAATTATCTTACCAAAGTCATTCTATTTCTAGAAATAAGATCCCATGACATGCATAATTTATTTATTTCATCATTTCTATGTATAAACTATTATTAAAATTTCAAAAAATAATACAACCACATGCACAAAAAACTTTTATCTTGTGGTTGAGGCCATATATATGGATTAAACTAGTTTCTGGATGAAACCTCGCGATAAGTACTGGAATAAAGTTTGTAATTATCCTTTTTGGTTTTTATAACACATAAAATTTATTTTCCCATTCACTACATGTATAGGTTTATTTTTAAATATATTTTAATATATTTATAATTATATATAATAATAAATAAATATTTAATAATTAATATATAATAACCACATAATGTAAATACATAAATAATCAACTAAAAAAGCACACAATGTGTGGCCAGATATACATGTCATGTAACCCAGCTTTAAAATTCAAGAAGCCTAACTCGACTTTAACCCATGACAAACCCTTGTATCCCCATTTCCATCCCATAAAATACCCTATAACTGATCCAAAATCATCCATTCTCAATAGTTTTTATCTCTAATAAACCAGTCTTAACATACATATAAATTACATAACATTTGAAAAATACCTAATAAATTAAAAAAATAGACTCCCAAATACTGTATTAGTGTAGTTCCTTTGGAAACTTGGAATAAAAGTCTTCTAACTAAGTAAAATATCTTCAATGTTTACCATAAAATCTCCCCCATAGTAATTTTATTTTAAAATCTTTCTTCATATCCTGGGGAAAGGAAATATAAGAAAGGGGTGAGATCGAATGCTCAGTAAGGGTAAATAAAAGAAAAATATAAGCATAACATGAACTTAATGGTGTGAGAATATGATCGTATCATTAGAAGATCATACCATACATATCAAAGATATTAAACAAGAATCATGGTTCAAATATTAATAGTTCATAAGATATGAATCATAAGATAATTGAGAACATAAGCCATTAAATCATAACATATGAATAATGCAAGGAATTCTGGAATACACATAAACACATAACATCATGAACATCTATAATTATAAATAGGTTCACACATTATATTAAGGACATGAAATCAGTCCCTCACAAAGATTTATGGACATGCAAACAGGTCCACACATAATGTTGTGAACATTCAATCAGGTTCATGCATAACATAGTGAACATGTAATCAGGTTCACATATAAACTTTTGTACATTACACCATCTCTATTCAAAAAATTATTTACATGTAATCAGGTTCACACATATCATTATGAACACATAATAAGGTTCACTCATAAAATTGTGAACATGTAATCAAGTTCAAACATAAACTTATGGACACGCAACTAGGTCCATGCATAACATTGTGAACATATAATCAGGTTCACACATAACATTTCTACTCATGAGTCATCCATCATTACCCAATGAATTGGAGGGAGATATAGATTTCACCGTTACATAATTAAACTCACACTTACATGTTCCACAAGGTAATAAAACTTTCATAATATCATGACCCATAAAAAGAGATCATATCATTAAATATGGAAAATATATTCATTTTATATTCATTTTATCCTAGAATAACTAGTGAAAGGATGTGGATTTTATAATGATTTTCCATGGTATAAATCATTGAAGAAAAAAAAGTTTCATAATCCTATAACCTGTGGAATAAGAGAAATTTTCTTAAACATAAAACCCGTGGGAGAGGAATGAGTTTCATAGACACGTAACCTGTGAAGGATAAACAAGTTTTCATAAACATCATGCCATACAAACCCAAACCATTAAGATAAATAATATTAATGGAACCTTCAGATAATTTTCCAGAAATAAATGAGTAGAATCAACAGATATTGTCTTAGATGGGAAATAATTTTGAAATATATTTTAGAACATTTCTTGAGGAAAATAACCTTTCTTCTTTGAAAAAGTATATTTAAAACATAATTACTTTTAAGAACCATTTTCATTGAAAATAATTTAAAAACTTATACAGAAATCATTAAAATGTTTAAAATACTTTTTAAAACATAAAACATTTTTGAAAACCATTTTTTATTGAAAACAACTTTTAAAAATAATTAATATAAAGAATAATATTAAAACATATTCTTTTAAAAATAATAACTTTTTAATCTTATAAAGGATTCTTGAAGGGAATTTTGGTTAGGATGGAAGGTAAATCCATACACACTGAACATTACTTTTTCACTGTAAAAAGGTTAGAAAAGTGCTTCGACCAGAAAATGAAAAGAATATTACTTTATTTAAAATGAAACTTTTTTTAAAAAAATTAAAACATGGGTAGAAATTTCTTTTAATTAACATAGGATAATATTATAATATTTTGGGAAACTTTTCTTTTTGGAGAATATGGCTTGATGGAACACAAAGTTCTGACCGAAGAGATTATAAAGTCATATTTTCTTAAAAAAAGTTCTTAACTATATTAGGTACCAAAGAGTGGGAAAAATTGTACCAATACATTAATATATCATTACTAAAAAGTGGAGATGAAAATTCATTAGTGTTCTTGAGAGATGGATCAAAAGGTTTTTTTCAAAAGAAGCCAAATCATAAACAATCTTGAAAAGCAATGAGATTGTTACAATAAACTCTTACCACATGGTATCTTTGAAACATAATACACATTAAATTTAATGAAGCATAAAAAATCCTGAAAATTAAGATATTCGTGATATTAAATTTCAAATGTAGTATATGCATCTCATGGAAAATATAGGTTCATAATATGGAATGTTCCTCAAAGAAGGAAAATTGATACAAAATTACTTTACTGATTTGGTAACTTTTGAAACATAAACCCCATGAAAGAAAGATCCTAAAAATGATATGTAAATACCCATAAATTTAATTATAATAATAATATTATTCATCACTAGGTTGTATATGCATCTCAAAAAAGGAATTGATGGTGAATAAATCATGTATCCCACTGAAATAAAAAGTGAGATGAAATTACTTTACCCCGTGTCTTGACTTTCTTCATACTCGTAAGAACCTAATTTATAATAAATATAATTTTATTTTACATATTTTTCAAAAATATATTCTTATATATAATTCAATATATGGTTTGGTTATGACTTTATATTACCCTCTTTTCAATGATTCTATGTTTAGGTTATGCTTCGTGTAATATTCACTTTGTTTTTCGCATGTGTCTTAATTTGTTATATCATTATTCATTATAATTATATTATGATTTAAAAAATGTAAAGAATTATATAAATAACATTAATATTAATTATATTTTTATAATAATAATATATATAATTTTGAAATGAAATACACTATTCATGGAGGTGGTAGGCCGTATGTACGCATGAACGCTGCTTCCATTTTATTGACATATTGAAATAAAGTAAATGACATACATGTATAAGTATATATGTATATAATATCATTAAATGAGTATTATTATTTAATATATATCATATATTTTCACTAAAAATATCCTTAATTCATTCCATTTAGTGTGTGAACAAATATCATCGCTTTGAGGGGGCGGTAGTCCACACTTCCTCAAATGAAATTATCGTATTTAAAACAAATGGAAAGTATAAAGATATGTGTTGTAGAAGAATTAAATATTATTAAAGACATAATAACTATAATATATATTATATATAAATATATTTTATATCCTAATTCCCAAAATGATAGGAAGTAAAGAAAGAATGAACAATCATCATTTTGTGAGGTGGTAGTTCACCGTACACATAAATAGTATGTTCATTACCCATTAGATCTAAGGAATTTATAAGTTTAGGTAGAAAAATTATCATAAAAACAACACAATATATTTATTATAATGGTTATTTTATACAAAAATGGAATTAATATATTGTAGGGGGTGTATAATGAAAATAATATAAAGGAGTTTGAGAGAAGACGTTACCTATCAATTGGGAAACTCCTTTTGGTTTGTGGAAGAAGGATTCCTTGGATTTATTTATGGAGAAGAGGATGATTATGGGAAGATATAAGAGATTTTGGGAAGTATATTAGGTAGATATTTGATTAGCCTAATTGGTTATAGAGGTTTCAAGAAGAGGGAGAGTTGGATCCCTTTTTTAGGGAAGATAAATGATACAATTGGAATTTTTGAAAACAAGTTAGGGGTACCCATGTTTTTACATAAAAAAATTATTCCAAAACAAAAAAACTCAATAATTTAAGGTTCATGGATAAATAATTTCCAAAAAATGGGTTCTGTATAGGTGTATAGGTCGTTTTTGTTCTTAACCTTAATGTTTAGTACTTTTTTAACCTAAATTTTCACTTAATCATTGTAATTAATTTTAATCACTTTCATTAATATTTCGGCTAAAAAATTAAGTTTAACTTATTATAAATTATAAATTATTCTCATTAAAAATATTGAAAATATTATTCCAAATTCTAATCATATAATTGGAAGAAATTAATTTAAAAATTATCCCACCAATGGAACGACACTACGGGTTTTTAAAGTAAAAACACCCAAAGGTTTGCTATGTTTTTATACCAAATTTCAAAGTTAAATTGATTATAATGACATAAATTTAATTTATTAATAAAAATAAGATGTAATTAATCTTTTAAACCTAATTAAAATATAATTTACCCTTAAAAATAAATTATAAGAAAAGGAATTTTTGAATTAAAATACGGTATTTTCAATATTCATCCAAAAATAAAGTTTCTCAGAAAAATCCAAAAATTTTCACTATGATAATTTTGACATTAAAAAATAAAATATGAAGATTATTTTATCAAATTAAATTTTTAAATGTGTCTAAAATTAATTTTATTATTTTTCATAGAAGGATATTAATAGTAGTTTATTTGAGAAAATATTATTTTTAAACATATAAGGACTTTACCAAAAATTATATATTTCATTGTCAATATGTTTTATTTATATAAAAAAATTATAAAAAATAGTTTAAAAGTATTTATCACTATTAATATAACTATTTTTAACTTCTAGGTTTTAATTATCTCATTGAAATAATTATAATAATAAAATTATGTTTTGTAGAAACATCGGTGTTACATGTAATGTACGCAAAGTTGGTGTTTCCTGTAACATACTCCGTGTTGGTGTTGCATGTAGTGAATAATTAAATTGGTTTTTCTTATGAAATAAGCCAAACATAGTTCTTTAATATAAAATAAACTATTTTTAGTGTTGCATGAAATGAAAAATATCAAAAAGATTAAATTAATTCAAAAAAATATTTCATAAAATCTCGGGGTGTTAAATTCAACCCCCCTTAAAATGAATTTCGTCCTAGAAATTCATCTAGGTAATCAAATGTTTAATAATTTTGAGTGCCTTTAATATAAAACCACATTTTAAAATGAACACTAAAACTTCGTTTAAAAAAAGAAAGTTGGAACCATAATAGTTTCCCAGAGTAACACATAGCTGGGTTTCCACGTAGGAGAACATAGGTGGAAAATGAAAACATGAACATGGGAGATAAATCTAAATATTATGTTTTGGAGGAGATTTATTGATAAAATGGTCAGGAGAAAGTTAATAATCACAAATCCATAAATCTATAATGACTTAAAGGACCATCTGATCCATCAGAAACAAAGGTATTATGATAACATATTTGGGTTCGATATACATTTTACTAAAGATAAAGAACATTCATATGAAGATATACTTACTTGATTTTATTATTTTTCTTATAAAAAATATCACCCTTTGGTTATGCCCTGATATATTTTTTCTTCATCTCTTATCTTATGAAATGAAGGAGAATTTTTCTATCCTGAAGTACTAACATACCAAGAGATCCATGATAAGTCATCCCTTTTGTCTTTAGTTAACATCAATGAAAAGTGGTTAGAATAGGTTATCCAATATGCATAAATCCTTATGTTGTGATATACTACTTCTCAAAAAATATTTTATAAGTTCAATTTAAACTTTACTTAAATGTTTAACCTTATAACCCTTCCAAAATATAATTCACCGTTTCTTCCTTAAGTATTCTCTTATCCTATACTAAAAATAGTTTTATTGGATACATGTGTTCATTCTTGCGCTCATAGAACATTAAATGTGATTTTATTAATCCAACATACATGTAGAGGATATAATCACATGAAAATTTAGTAAAGGATGAAAAATAAGATTATCATATGGCTTATTCATACAAAATCAAACATGAACTTCCCAACCAAGGGGGAAAACGATAATTTTACCTAATTATTATCATTCACTTAATCTATCGAGATTGAATAGTATTTCCATTTGTCCTTTTTCTTTAGAGTATGTTGTGTCTTATCATCCTTATTTAACATTGGATTGTGGAATTGATTTACATAATAAACTAACTCAATGCACTTGAAACACTAAAGTGTGGGTGGTTAATTATGTTGAGATTTATCTCCGTTCATTTCATTGAATTTCCTCTTCAGATAGCTTGTACATTATTTTGATCAGTGGCCAGGCTTACCACACTTGAAACACTTTCTTATTCCTTTTAGGAACTCTACTAAGTGATATTTACCATAGTTTTGGCATATTTGAGTTTGAAACTTTTTCTGCTCTCTAAGGTTTTTATAATTACCTTGGAACTCTATATTCCTTTTCTTTTTAAAACCATGAGATTGATACACAACTCCATCATATATTTCAACTTTGATTGAAAAACACATAGTATCTTCATAGCTACTAAAGTATGTTATGGAAAATTCCCTTCTCAGACTTGGATTTAAGCCACTAAATAACCTATCAACATTACTTTTGGGTTGGATGATAATATCGGAAGCGTACCTCACAAGTATTGTGAAATTATACTCATACGAACCGACAAATTCATCATCCTTTCGCTTCAACTCGAGGAACTTGTTTTCCATATTCATACAAAGTAAAAAAGGAATTTACTTATTAAATAATAATTTCTTAAACTCATCCCAATCCACGTTTTCAATTTTATCTTTCTTTTTCATATTCTTGATTAGATTACACCACTGGTTCAATTCAACTTATAATCAATAAACAACCAGAATGACTTTTTACTAATCTGAACACTTAAGGATGGAGAATATCTTTTCTATGGTACTGATCCAGTGTTCAACAATTTTTTTTAGAAGAACCTTTTAATAAAGGTGGATGTTTCCTCATGAAGGAATCAATATAAAATTATTCACTCCTTTGATTGTTTGGAATCTCATCATGATTCATATCTTGAGAAAGATGTGTTATCATAGAAATGAGGGTTTTCATTACACATCCCATAGAAATTAGATTCTCAGGAGAACAATCATTAATTTCCCATCACAATTACTATTAACATGATTCATTTGAATTCCATACATTGACTAAAACAAAAATCATAGAGTAAGAAAAAATTATCATATTGAGGAACCACATAATAATGAAAACTCAATTATAGGATGTCTAAATTATGAAACCTTCTTTAATATATGGAACCTTAGGTTTATCCTAGGTTATTAATAACCAACTTCTATTTAAATCCTTCATGATGTTTCATGAAGAGTTTGTGAATTCCCAAAGTATATCTCCCAGGAGTGTCGAACCAGGTGTGCAGCAAGGCCCATTTTTTGTATTCCAGATTACCCCAAGTCAAGCCCTCAACATATTTTTGGAGTTGTTACCCCTAGGTACCTCTGGGAAATAGACACATCTACTTTTAGTATCTAGATATGGATTTATTTCTTGGAAACAACAACCTATATCCTTTACCAAAATTCCATAACATTTTCCTATACTTTTCCTTACCCTTAGACTTTTCCTTATACATGTCCTTATAGTTCTCACTATGGTTTTCTCTTCGTAGTTTGCAAAGGCTGACTAAACCAATTCTCTAATTCCAACTATAATGACCCAGTCTTAACATACATATAAATTACATAAATTTTTCAGAATACTTAACACATTACAAAAAATAGACGCCTAAAGACCGTATTAGTATAGTTCCTTTAGAAACTTGAAAAATAAGTCATATAACTGAATGAAAGATATTAAATGTTTCCCATAAAGATCTCCCACTTATTAATTCTATTTAAAAACCTTCTTTATAACCTAGGGAAATAAAACATAATAAATTATTGAGATTGAATGATCAGTAAGGGTAAATAAAAAAACCCATAAACATTACATGTACATAATGGCAAGGGAACATGATATTATCATTAGAAGATCATACCCTACATATCAAAGATCCTAAAGAGGAATCATGGAATAAATAATAGCATTTTAGAAGATATGAATCATAAGATAATCGGGAAAATAATCCATTAAATCATAACATATGAATAAGACATAGAATTATGGAATGCACATCAACATTTAACCTCATGAACATGTATAAGTATAAAACGTTTCACCCATTATGTTAAGGACATGAAATCAGGGCCTCACATAGGCTTATAAACATGAAACTAGGTCCACGTATAATGTTTTGAACATGAAATTGGGTTCACGCATAACATTGTGAACATGTAATCAGGTTCATGCATAAACTCATGGACATGAAAATAGGTCCATGAATAACATTTTGAACATATAGTCTGGTTCACACATAAAATTATGAACACATAATAAGGTTCACTCATAACATTTTGAACATGTAATCAGGTTTACACATAAAATTATGGACATTCAACTAGGTATATGAATAACATTGTGAATATGTAATCTGGTTCATGCATAACATTTATACTCACAATTCATCCATCATTACCCAATGCGTTGGAGGGAGATATAGGTCCCACCCATCACATAATTATACTCATAATTATATGTTACACAAGATAATAAAAATTTCATAGTATTATGATCCATTAAAAGATACCAAATCATAAATTATGTAAAATATATAGGTTTCATATTCATTTCATCCTAGAATAATTTAAAAATAATCCCATTAACGGGATGTCACTCTGAGGTTTTTAAGTAAAAATGTCAAAAAGTTTGCAAACTTTTTATTCCAAATTTGAAAGTGAAATTGATTCCAATGACCTAAATTGGATTAATTTATATAAATATTATCAAATTAAAATTTTAAACCAAATTAAAATATAATTTTCCCTTATAAATAAATTTAAAAAAAATACAGGTTTGAATTAAAATCCTGTATTTTCTCTATTCATCCAAAATCGAAGTATCTCAAAAAAATCCCAAAAATTCATCCTAAGATAAATTTGAAATTATAAAATATAAAATGATGTTTATTTTATAAAATTAAATTTTTAAATTTATCTAAAATTAATTTTATTATTTTTTACAAAAGGACATTAAAATTAGTTCATTTGAGAAAACAATATTTTAAAATATATAAGGAATTTAACAAAAATTATATAATTCATTATCAATATTTTTTATTTATGTAAAAAAATTATAAACAATATTTTAAAATTAGTTATTAATATTCATATAACTAATTTTAACAGATATTTTATAATTATATCACTTAAATAATTATAATAATAAAATTATGATTCATAGAAACATCGGTGTTGTGTATAATATTAACAAAGACAATGTTACATGTAACATACGCCAATTTGGTGTTGTGTTTAGTGCATGATTAGCTTGGTTTTTCATATAATTCAAGACAAACATAGTTCTTTAATATAAAATAAACTATTTTTAGTGTTACATGAAATGAAAAATATCAAAAAGATTAAATTAATTTGAAAAAAATATTTCCAACAATATTAGGGTGTTACATTATCCAAGATTTTTACCCCATTTGATTACATGATCCATGAATGTACTTATGATACTCTTATTTTAGTGTTTTCTTTTTTTTTGAAAATTTTAGGATATGGGATACGTTTGGCTGAAATATCTATAATATACGAGCATTCACAAAGAACACACACTATATCCCTCTTGTATATGGAAAATAATTTTTACTTCATAGGATTTGAAAACACATGGAATCTAATTTCATAACAAGTCATGTACGAGTGCCTCTACCATACCTAGGATAAGTCGTGTCATAGATCATACATGACTTGGATTCCCGTTTTGAAACACATGGTGTGTGCATTAGGGACATGCCATGTTATACATTATGGCTGAAACATGGGGAGGTTGGACTTGTTTTTAGAGAACATAGGTTTATACCCCTCCAAACTTAATGTTGTGTACTTTATAAATACTTATTTTCTTACCTTTTATTCCTTTTCTTTTCAATTGTTTTCTTATTTCTATTTTTTGATCATGTATGATAGGGATCATTACTATGGGAAGTGGCCCATAATATTTCCCAATGAGGAGCATCCCAATCAATGTAGAGTTCATGTGTAGACTGTAGTAAATCATTCCATGATATACCTACCAATTTAACAAATTTCAACCTTGGAGATTCTTCCCCCACTTCTGCCACCCATCACACCTTATATAACATCACCTAGTCTAGCATCCACCACTGACCACCATCACCTGATGTCACATAATATGATCCGTCCACAATAGTAGTTGGAGTGAAACCATGACCAATGCTTATGGATATGTGAAGTCATCCCCACACATGTTAATATTTTGATGAGTGCCACCCAAAAAGTGAATGGATATGGAGCCATTTATGACACATGATCCATATTAGTAATCGGTTCTTGAATATGAGTATCCCAAAGAAATTGGGACTCATGGAGAAGATTAAGAAGATTCTAGGGCACCCCCACCTCATTATGGTTTTCTAGGTCAGCACTTCTACTTATGGATATTTATTTTTGAAGTCCACTGCATCATTATAGTTTTATGTAATGAAATATTGGGGGCACCAAGTGATACTACAACACCACTTTGATTTCTATTGAGAAGATTATTCTTTTCACTCATGATGAAATAGTTAATCTGAGGGTGTGTTTTATACCCCCATCCATCCACCCTTCCCCCTATTATCACCCTTACCCACCCTAATAGATATTACATGCTCAAGTTTTGGAAGTATCTTGTTGGTACAAATTTATGATATTCTACTACCTCACAAAAGAGAAATTTGATCATATTACCTACCCTCTACTTAATCCATCATTTTTTATTTCCATATTTCCCTCATTCCATGAGGATGGGGGAGTTGTGTTATGACGTGATATAGAGATCCCCACTTTTATCATCTATAATGATTACCTTGACCTCCCATACTTTCCTACCTTATATTTACATTCCATGTTTACTATCCATCAGGGTAAATTGAATGGTGGATTCTATTCCAACCAGTTGGAACTCCATTTAGAGGATATTGTGCCCTATCCCCCTTAATATCTCTTAGGTTATCCCCAGTGGATTGTTATCTCATGGTTATTTTAATGGGAATTTCCCAGAGCGGGGTAACACCTATGTGATCATAAAAGAGTTCCCAACACTAACTATAGTGAGAGCGGAACCACCTTCTCCTTTAGGTGTTACTGATCTTGTACCACCACCACATCCTCCACTCCCACCAGTAGGACTTTCCTCTCTACCCTTCCTCCTTTTGCTGATCCTTAATCTTGAACCATTACAGATACTGATCCATCCATTAAACCACATCCACCATACCCTCATACAATCCCTAGGCCCTTTCCTACATAGACACTATGGATTGTTGCCTCAATCAGTTAGAGGTATTTTTGGGCATTATACTTCCACAATTGGGACTTATGATTCCACCTCCCCATTCTCCTTGGCCTAACCCTTAGCCTTCATCCCCATAGAACCCGTCACCACCCACTACCATCGAATTTGTGGATCTTTACTTTGATGATATGGGAACCACTACCATGCTTGAGGACCTTGATATTTTTGCTGATACAATATTAGAGTTTGTGCTCCATATAGTATTAGTTTCCACTATGGAAGCCTCTTCCCTATAGGATCCCCCAGTTTTAGGCATTACCTCTCCAGAAGTCATTGAGTGAATTTTTATACCACGCACAATTATATATATATATATATATATATATTTCTATGTTGGTTTTTTGATGTAATTATTTGCATGTATAAAAACTATTTTCCCCTACATTGGTAGTTAGTGGTACTCTGGAGCATTTTAGACATTCATTATTCTAACTATACACTATTTTGATCTCACTACCAAGGGAGTATTTTTTTGTGTTTATTTTTTATCTTTATTCAAATTACTTATTTCACTACTCCATTAGTCTAGTATAGTTTTATGTCATTTATCATCCTCTTATTCTACTTGGTGTTTCACTTGGTAGAACTAGTGCAACATTAAGTGTGGGGGATGGCCTCTCAACTACACCAGTCATTTTCATTTGACTAATTGAGGATACATCATTAATTAATGACATATTTTAAAATTTTACAAATTTTTTATTAATTATAATTATAAATAAAAAATAAATAGCTCAAATTTTTTTAATTCACATGCTTATTTTTAAATTTTAAAGTATTTTAAAATCATTTATAATATAATTTGGATTTTTTATATTAATTCTTTGAAATTTTCATTTATTATACTATTTATTTGTATTCATGTCATGAAATGATTGAAACAATTTTTATTCTCATTACCGAGAGGTATTCTGTGACTTTTGATATATTATTACTTATAACCCATTTTTAGATATATTCTTGGGGTATGCATAACTACTATGACTTATAAGTTTATCTTATCAAAACATGAATATTTTGAATCACATTAAAAATTAATTAGTCATTCTATTGATATTTTTCATCCCATTTTGACTCTGAAACCCACCCTACATTCTTTCTCTTATAAAACCCATGGAAACCATAAATTTACTTGATATGAAGACAAATTACAAGCCTAATCTGGCTTTATAAACTTTTTATATGACTGTATTACAAGATTATTCAATTGTAGTTTTATAGAGGGAGTTTTATGATTCATGGCACATTTTAGTGAGATACCATGAAATTAAGTGTGGGGGAGAGTTTCTTTCTTTCAAATGGGTGACAGGATTCCAGAAACTACCATTCCTTATGTTTCTATGTGGTCCCTACCAAATAATTAAAATTCAAAAAATTTAAAAGAGGATCAGATTCATTCATATCACTCAAATATGGTTTGTTAACCCATGTTGGTAGGGGAAGAAAAATTATTATATTTAATTTTGAGATATTTTGAAAGGGTTTCATTTTTAATGAACTTTTCATTAAATATAATTCTTTATTTTTAAAGAGTTCATCCTCCTTTTTAAGTCTCCAAGTTTATTTTCACATTATTACCTACCAACCCTTAGCAGTAGAATAAAAAAAATATAGTAAAAGACTTCATGATTTTTTTATTTAATTTCTATGTAGAGATTTAGATATTTAGAAATCTCTTAGATAAATTGAATATTCCTAATATTGAGAATAACTCTAATTATATGATCTTAAGTTATGAGTGAATGATTCTTCATGTGAGGAATATCAATAATGGAATATGTATTTATGAATAATTTGGGATATGTGAATAAAATTTTATGAATGTATTGAATTGAATTATATATGAGTCATGATTAAAATAGTTTTTAATTGAATATGTTTTATGCTTTTTCAAATAATGAGTTATGACTATTTTGTTTATACATATAATTAATTTAGTTCTTCCATTTTATAGTATGGATTTATTTCAATTTTATATAGTGATTTTGATTAAGGGAAAGAAACAACTAAATGTGGGGGGAGTTTTATGTTCCCGATATGTGTATATTAATTCATGTTCTTTATTGAGTATAAAATATATTTTTCATTATATATAGGTTTTTAATTGGTTTAAATGCTTCATTTATCTATCTATGGATGATTTTTAAGAGTTTCAAGTGGAATCCAAATATTAGGGATGATTTAGAGTAAAAATTGAAAATACATGGTGTGTAAGTAATAAGGACACTCTTTATACATTTGTAATAATCATGAATTGACCGACCCAAGTACATGCCCATGTCTTAGAATAGAACTAACATTCCATGTAATTCATGGAAAACCTCATGTATGACCATTCTATAAGAAGTTGGTGGATGAAAATGAAGATATATTCCGTGTATGTTTGCATAGAAAGTTGTGTACTTTTACATACTAACCATTGATCAAAAGGATACACAGTCATACACCTATTTGTGAAGAAAAAGAAGAAAGGATATTTGACATTAGTACACAATAGAAACATTTTTGTACATGTAATGTACTATTTTTTTTATATAAATTCAAGGGAAAGCCTTCGAGTTATGGTTTTGCTATCCAATGGGGGAGGTACCAACTTTCTGTCAACTTAATCCTTCCCTGGATCCATTAGTTTTTTCATTATGTTTTCCTTCTTTTTCATTCCCATTTTTTCTCTATTACATATAATCTCCCTCTTATCCATGATCTTTTTTGAGTTTATGCTCGATCGTTTAACCAATCCCATCATTATAACAGGGAAAGTGTTCTGTATTGGAGTTGTAATAAGTCTATGTGTGCGGTGTAATTGAAATTATTGTGTTTTTTTCTTTAATTATGATTTTTGTTTTATAATTACTTTAATGATTTAATTCCAAATTCACTGGTTGTGTTGTGTTGGATCAAGGATGATACTGGTAGATAAAACTAATATAGTTAAAATAGTTGAGCCCATGACCATTGAATGAGCTTGTTGCCACTGTTTTAGGGGTATTTCTATAAACAAGTTTTTAATAAATTAATCACCGAACAAAGGGATTAACTTCTAAAATGCATAACTATTTTTTATCAATCTTAGAAATAATAACAAATTGAATCCCCATAGTAAAATATTTCATAAATAATTTTAAATACTTAGGAATGACTTTTGTAATTAACCTTAATCGAATTGCAACCTAACATGCTTTTTTATTGTTTTTATTCTTCTTATTTTTCTATCATTTATTTCTTAATTTTTTTTCATTTCATTTATTCCCTCAACACCATTTCATTCATCTGAATAATCAGATGACACTCACCTACTTTCATCTATAATCCTTTTCACTTGTTCCTTGTAGGATCAACCCCTACATCCACAAGCTACCTATTTAGTTGGTTTAGGTATTTAACTTTTAATGTCTTGTGATGGGAGTTTCAACTGCATTTATAGTATCTTGTAAAACCAATGGTATCCACTAACACTAATAAAAAAATAATATAGGATTTTTTTTTCTATATACTTTCTCCCTATTTCATTTGAAATTCCTCTAATTCAGTCAATACTTTAGCCATTCAGTAACTACCCTGCCATGGATCACCCTCGAGGTCATAGCCCACTAACGACTTCTCTCTATCGATAAAAAACACCAGGAATCCTCACCCAAGAATCCTAGTAACATTAATTAATGTCACATTGACACCCCCACCATTATGAGTCTATCATGGATAGGGGTGAAATGACCCACACCCCCAGATTCTTATCATTAGGATAACACCATCCACAACATGCTCTGTATATGTGTGACATTAGTGGCCACCATTGGATGTTTCTAAATACTTTAGCATTGGGGAAACTGAGACCACCATAATCAATGGTTGTGTGGACACTAAACTATTTTAGAGACCAATTTTGATGGTCTATAATGGTGATAATTATAGTAGTACTTATTAATTTAAATACATGGGATGTCAAAATCATACAATTCCATAGAAATATTAAAAATAAAGTATAAATTTATTTATATACATCAAATAATAAAATAAAAATCATTTTATACATAAATTCTATAAGTAAGATTATAGAAATAACATATTACACATCTTATTTTCCAATAAAAATTACACTTATAATAAGTATGATACTTTAGAAGAGTAGAATCATTGATTTAGCATTATAAGAAAGAAGATATAAAGGTATATGAAATCTATATTTTTTACATATAGTTAATTAAAATTGTCATCATATAATTAGTAACTCAAGAAAAATTATATATATATATATATACATCATTATAAATTATATACATAAATAAATTATAAAAAAAATTTATTTTAATAGTATGAAAATATATTTCATAATGAAATAATTATTTTATAATGCATTATTTGTCACAAACCAACCCTGGTCGACCCTCAACCGGTCACCCAAGCCAGCCCGCGACATAGCCCAAGGGGAGTTCCCGATCCCCACAGGCTCACAACTAGTTCCAGGCATCAAAAATAAACAAAATGGAACGATTTGGCCCATAAATGAAAGAAAAGTAATGTAGTGGAAAAAGTACAATAACACAAGGCAAATAAATGACATGAAAAAGGAAGAATAACCAACAATAGAAAACTAACATGACCACGACCAAAACTCCTCGTGACTCTGAGAGTCTCTCACCAGTCCACAACAAACTCTAACCCACGACGAGCAATCTCAAGTCAAACTTGCAACAAAAATAAAAACAGGAAAACACTATAGGTGTGAGTATTAAAACTCAGTAGGCATTCCCAACAAACTATTTGCAATACACTACCTTTACATAAAGAAATTTACTAATTCCAAGTTTGAACTAAGTTATAAAAAATATGGGTTTCCACACACACACTTCCATTTCTAAGACAAGTAACAACCTATTTACCTTTTTAATTTAAAACAAGTTTAATTTTTGAAAGGAACATGTGCATTGCATTTTAAAACATTTCTGTGAGAAATTTAGAAATTCAAATTTTAGTTGTTAGTCAAAGGGAAAACTACACATAACACACAATACACACTAAGGGAAATAGAAAATAAGTGGCATACAGGGGCCAACAATCGAACTAAACCTCTCAATCATCCGCCACATAAAAATAAACACTAAGGAAAACATGGGTCAGACCTATGAGCTCATGAACAATCCAGAACGTACTATACATGTGACTCATCCTGAAGGCATTCCTACTATCGATGACATCATAACTCCCTAACGCCCAGTGTTTCCCTACATGGACTAACCAAGGGGCCCAATCCCCTACTAGAGTGACATCCATACTAAGGGACACTAGACAGTACATAATCTAAACTAGTGTGGCAATCGTCCTTAGAAGATTCACTTACTATTCCATGTTCCCATGTCAACACATATAATAAACAAGAAAGGGGTGAGTCAACAAAGTAAATCAAGTATTACAAACATCACACAAAAATCTTGCAGTCAATATACACCAAATATCACCTCTGAGTCACCCCAAAGAGAGTTTTTAAAAATAATTTATTTTATTAAAGTGCCAAACATGCCTTCACCAATTTTAAAGAAAATCCTCATTTATCAAGAGAACCAAAATGCCTACTCATGCTTGAAAAAACATCATTTATCAATAAACCAGAACTACATTTGAAATTCCTTGAATTATATTTAAAATCCAAACAAGCATTCTTTCATTACTGGGTGTCCACTCATCAAGAAAATATTTCAAGTGTCGTGTATTAAATAAACAGTTCTTTTTACACCAAATAATCGTTTTAAAATTAATTATCTTATATTATTTCTCATTTATTAAAATTAATAAAATATCAATAAATTAATAAATTCTGAATTTAAAGGCAAGTGTAGTGGGGGAACAACGTCGAATTGCTGTCCAAAGACAATGGCGCATCACACCTCACACAGACACATAACCACATGCTAGTCGATGACCGCAATATCCAGGGTTTTCCTCATCGACACGTGCTACAACAAACACAAAACAACTAAAAAACCATAACCACTTAATTAAGAAAATCCAAATGAACAAATGGTGTAAAAACCACCTCAACATGTTTTCAAAACATATGTCACAACATTTCCATTATTTCCTAAAACACATTAAAATTTATAAAATGATTTTCAAAAGAGTAACCCACAACCCACACATTTTAAAAAACCACATAAAAAATTTATACAATACATTCAAGATGCATGAAAAAAGAGGTATATATAAAATCCAACACATCTAAAAAAACATTTTATAACACGCACACACCTCCTCCTCTTTCAAAAACATAACTCGTACCTCATAAACAACCCACAACATGTAAACAAGAAGCAAGACAAGAACAATAATATTATTAAACAACGTCATGGTCAACTATTTAATAAACAAGAAATGAAAAAAATTCTAGAAAACAATGTAGTTCTAAATTTAAAGGGAAACACAAATAAATCCAACCTCAACCCCTAGGTGGAATGAAAACGCACGCCCGAGAACGGTGTACGATCTCATTCGCACCTGATCCACATAAACATGGCACAAGGTATCAAACAAAAACTAAATTATTTTAAAAACCAAATCCACAACAATATAATTAATCACAAAACATGCTAATCTAATTATAAAATATTCAAGAAATGAAAAACACAAGTGATCAATTTATTTAAAATCTTAAAGGAAAAAAAACAAATGGTTCATACCTAAATCATTGGTGGATTTACCGAAACTGGTTCGAAACTTCATTTGCACCGCAACCGTGCTCTTGAGGGTCAAAAACAAACCCAATTAATAAAATTCAATCTCAAGAAATTAAGAATATAAAACTTAAACCAAAAACCCATCCATGGTAGAACCCTAAATCAAAGGGAGGAGGAACAAGAGAGTGCCGGAGGGGAGGCAGCACCGACAAGGTTCATCGGAGGAGGGTTGTGCACATCGGAGGGTCACGCATGCTGGCCAAGGGGCGTGGTTGGTCGCGGGAGGTGTTCATGGATAGTGGAGAGCCGGCCGGGAGTGGTCGCGAGTGGTGGAGGTGTAGCGCATAAGGGAGGTCGTCAGACAGGGGAGGCACGGCTTGGACACGCTGGTTATGTCGTGCCGCTGAGGAGGGAGTGGGGTGAGGCTGGCGCATCTGCTCGGGAGGATGGTAGTGGATAGGGAAAGGGAGGCCGGTGTAGGCGAGGGGCGAAGGGAGGCCTGAAGGATGGCTTACAAACAGGGGAGGTGAGGCCAGTGCATCTGCTCCGGAGGATGGCAGCGGAAAGGGGAGGCGAGGCAGACACATGCAAGGGGTGAAGTGAGCACGAAGGTGGCTTAGGGTGGCGGGTCGCGCTGCAGGCCAGGGGAACTGAGGGGTGGGGCGAGCACAGAGGTGGGGGAAACTTGGAGCGGGCAATGGTCTGGGTGCGCGACTGCTAGGGACGAGGGCAGCGGCGACCGGGAAGGCCGATGATGTGGGATGAGCTGCTAATGCAGGAGGGCAAGACGACCTTCAGTGCTATGGCCTAGAGTACAAAACAAAAGGTGGGGAAATAATTGGGGATGTGTTGTGTGCTGGGGAAGAAACAAGGGGGGTGGGGAGGACTGGATTGAGCTGCACCAAGGGGGTGCGTAACACTATTAGAGGGAAGAGAAGGGGGCGAGCCCCTCCTAGGGTTTACTCTCTACAAAAAAATCCAATTAAATAAAAATAAATAAAAAAGGATTTAGAATGAAATAATAAAATAAAATAAAACTCTACAGTAATAATAATATTATTAATAGAAATGATAATAACATTATAAGTATATATATTTATATATTTATTTATTTGAACATTATTATTAATATTGAGTATCTTCTTAATTTTTTTATTCATTATTGTTTTACTTTACATTTTATCTTAAGTGAATTTATTTATTTAAAATCATGGGCGACTGCATAGTTTGCCTGTAGCCAGACACGCAGCTTAGGGAACCACACTCAAACCGAGTTGCCTGAAGTTTCCCACTAAAGGTCAAGTTTTTCTCCCATTGTTCTATTTTATAAACCATACGCAATTTGAGTTTCTTCACTCGGACCCACTTGGGAATCCGTGCCGGCACCACACAGTTACCCCTAACTGTGCGGGCTGACTGCACAATGCTGAAAAGGATTCCAAAATCTTAATACTCGACTCACATGCTACTGAAACTCAAAATAGTAATTAAAATAAAATAAAATAATTAACCAATAGGTTCAGGGTGTGACAATTCTCCCCACCACAGAACTTTCGGCCCCTAGAAAGTCACCCAGCCGAACGATAGACCAAACAAGAATCCATGCCCAATTAAACCCAGAAGAAACCACAACATAAGAGAATTGGAGAACACGAGAGGGTTCTCCCTACCACAAGAACTCAACTAGTGTGTAAATTTTAACACCCAAACTTACCACCCTGGGAGGGGGGGGGGCAACACGGGAAATCCCAAATGATCCAGACTAACCTCTATAGCACGTGCAAAACAAAACCTCCGCTGAAACTTGGAACTCTCGACTCAGACCAAAGAAAGACCGAACATTAGAGAAAAACCTCAGAGTAGAACTTAACCGAAGCAGTAAACTCGAGAATAAACACAAGCCTGGACTCCTATACATGCACTTACATCTCCAAACGAACACCGCTAAACCAAGATTGACCAATACAAGGGTCAATCACACTCTTAAGAAAAACACACAACGCAGAAAAACCTAACCCGGCAAACAAAACTTTTTAGATTACAATAGATCATGTATGTCATAACTCCATGGCAACTCCTAACTACGCGTGAGCTTCACACCTTTGGAAACTCCTAACTGCTCACAAGCTTTACCCTAAGACCTGTGGCTTGGGCTCTGATGGCTGAAGCATCTCCTACCTCACAGTTAGACACTAAAATTCCTCTAGTAATAGTGTCTTCTTCAGGCGATGCTTCCTGCAAAACTTCTCTAAGTGACCCAGAAAGCTGCAACGACGACACGTCTTCGGAGGGATGCGACATGACAACTTCACATGCCCTAACCAACCACACTGGTGGCACACTACTGAACAGTCCGATGAACTAGAATCCAGAACCACTACAGGCGACTCTTTAGGAATAGGTCCCTTTGGAACACCCTGCTCGCCAGATGGGGAACCTTCACGAGCATCTAGATATCCTGGTTTTCTAACCATCTGCGCTCTAGAGACCAAATCGGCTAAAATTGACTCATCCACCAACTTCTTGAAATGATGGTCCCTAGAAGGGAGGACCCGCTCCTTGATCTCTAGACAAAGACCCCCAATGAAGAGAGAAGTATTCATCAAATCCTGTGACGCTACCTCCATAGAAAAGGACACAAGTTCCTTGAAATGGTCAACATATTCCTTCACCATCCATTGGCCTTGTTGAATGCACATAAGTTATTAACTTTTCTTCATATTCACCTCTTCAGGTATAAACCATCGGACAAAGATAGATTTGAAGACATCCAATGTCATCCCAACTTGCAGTGATGGAGGGTCAAACAACTCTCATTCATCCAACGCTAGACCTTAAAATATTCCCAAAACAGAACACACTCTGATATCTTCGGGAGTTACCCAAACCCTAAAGACACGCTCGACCCCTTCAAGCCATTCTTCTTCTTTTAATAGACACCGATCACTGTGAAGGATAGACAATGTCCAAGAAGGACAAAAAACTGGGCATGACTTGTCGAAAACTCTGGGGACTTTTCTGGGCAGCAGGTTATGAACAACATATAAAACACAGAGCCAATACCAATATCAAGCCAAATTAATATAATTGAAAGTGCCTTCATCCACAAAACATCCCACTCAAAAACCAAAATAATACCAACACAACACAAAAATTCATCTTCCAAAATCCCCTTTTCATTTTTATGATTTCAAACCACCTTCCTTAAAATCAAATTTCCAAATACCCAAACCCACTTTTCAAACCAAATTCAATTTTTCAATAATCATTTCCCTTATTAAAATCACCTTAGAAAAACAAGGTCAAGCCTTTACTTCCAAGTGCACACCCCAGTAATCCCATGAACCGTTACACATGTCTTCATCTGCTTTCATCCAAACACACCAACACGCACTTCCCATGAATTCCATCACATGTAGAAATATTCATAAGGAGTACCTGAGGTTGCACCCAGGACATATCTCTACCAGTTCTAAATGACCACTGGATTTTTAGGCCAAGAGATTTCAGTTTTAAAAATCCCTTTCACAAATTTAAATCCATTTAAAAGAAAACGTTCTCACTTCAAAAACCCTTTTTCATTTCCAAAAGTGTACTTACACCCACAATAACCAATAAAATACACAACTTGCATAAAATCACTGATGAGAGGGACTAGTAGTCCTGCTTAACCTAACGACAAGGTAGTGGGCCATGCTCCATGTAAGCGTCAATGACTAGGAAGAACTTAAACTGTGTACGCGGACTCCACATGGGTCACTACTCCATGTAAAATCATAGTGTAACATCAGTTTGCCTCCGTTGTCATCCCTCAATCCAAAACAAATCAAAACAAGACAAGAACTCAATTCCAGGACTACCCTTGGCGACTCAAGGTTCGGAATGGGCGGGGGTTCATGATGTATTTCCCGTATCTACCTCTCAAATCCTGATAGTCATAATATCCATCTACCGGACACCCCAAATAACAAGGTCCTCCTATAATACCATTTTTTCATGAATCAACCCGGTTCGACCCTGAACTGGTCACCCGAGACGACCCACGACATGGCCCGAGGGGCATTACCGATTCCCACGGGCTGGAAACTAGTGTTGGGCATCAAAATTAAACAAAAGGGAACGATTTAGCCCATAAATGAAAGACAATTAAAGCAGTGGAAAAAGTAGAATAATGCAAGGCAAATAAATGACACAAAAAAGGAAGAACAACCAATAACAACAAACTAACCTGGCCATGACCAAAACTCCTCGCGACTCCGAGATTCGCTCACCAGTCCACAACCAACTCTCGCCCACGGAGAGAAAGCTCAAGTCAAACCTGCAACAAAACTAAAATCAAGAAAAAATATAGTCATGAGTATTAAAACTTAGTAGGAATTCCCAAAAAACTATTCCCAATGCACCACCTTTAAATAAACAAATTTACTAATTCTAGGTTTGAACTAAGTTATACAAAATATGGGTTTCCACACACACACTTCCATTTCTAAGATAAGTAACAATATATTTCCCTTTTTAATTCAAAACAAGTTTAATGTTTGAAAGGAATAGGTTCATTGCATTTTAAAACATTTTTGCGAGAAATTTAGAAATTCAAATTTCAGTTGTTAGACAAAGGGAAAACCACACATAACACACAACACACACTAAGGGAAATGGAAAAGAAGTGGCACATAGGGGCCAACAACCGAACTAGACCTCTCAATCATCCACTACATAAAAATTAACACTAAATAAAACATGGGTCAAACCTAGGAGCTCGTGAACAATCCAGAACGTACTATACATGTGACTCATCCTGAAGGCATGCCTACTCTCGATGACGTCATAACGCCCTAATGCCCAGTGTTTCCCTACATGGCCTAACCGAGGGGCCCAATACTCTAGAAGAGCATCATCCGTACTAAGTGACACTTTCCAATGCATAATATAAAATAGTTCATCAATCATTCTTAGAATATTCACTTACTATGATAGGTTCCCATGTCAACACATATAATAAAAAGTAAAGGGGTGAGTCAACAAAGTCAATCAAGTAGCACAAACATCACACAAAAATCATGCAGTCAACGTACACCAAATATCACCTATGAGTCACCCCAAAGAGAGTTTTCCAAAATAATTTATTTTATTAATGTGACAAACAAGACTTCACCAATTTTAAAGAAAATCCTCATTTTTCAAGAGAAAAAAAAACACTTTCACACGCTTAAAAAGAAATCATTTATCAATAAACCAAAACTACATTTTAAATTCCATTAATTATGATTAAAATCAAAATGGGAATTCTTTAATTAGTGGGTATCCACTCATCAAGAAAATATTTCAAGTGTCATGTATAAAATAAATGGCTCTTTTTACACCAAATAATCATTTTAAAATTAATTATTTTATATTATTTCTTATTTATTAAAATTAATAAAATATCAATCAATTAATAAATTTTGAATTTAAAGGCGAGTGCAGTGGGGGACCTACCTCGACTCACTGTCCAAACTCAATGGAGCATCATGCCTCGCACAGATGCACAACCACGCCATTTTCGATGACCGCAGTATCCCGGGTTTTCCTCACCGACACGCACTGCAACAAACACACAACAACTAAAAACCCATATCCACTGACTTAATAAAATCCAAATGAACAAATGGTGTAAAAATCAACTCGACATGTTTTAAAAACATATGTCACACCATTTACATTATTTCCTAAAACACTTTTAAAATTTATAAAATGATTTTCTAAAGAGTAACCCACAACCCACACATTTTATAAAACCACATGAAAAATTTATAAAATACATTCAAGAGTCATGATAAAAGAGGTATATATAAAATCCAACCTATCTAAAAAAACATTTTCCAACACGCACACACCTCCTCCCCTTTGAAAAACATAACTCACACCTCATAAAAAACCCACAATATGTAAACAAGAAGCAAGACAAGAATGATAAAATTATTAAACAATGTCATGGTAAACTATTTAATTAATAAGAAATGCACAAAATTCAAGAAAACAATGTAGTTATAAATTTAAAGGTCAACACAAATAAATCCAACCTCAACTCCTAGGAGGAATGAAAACGCACACCTGAGACCGGTGCACGATCTCATTCGCACCACATCCACATAAAAATGGCACAAGGTATCAAACAAAAACTAAATTATTTAAAAAAAATCAACACCAATATAATTAATCACAACACATGATAATATAATTATCAAATATTTAAGAAATTAAAAACACAAGAGATCAATGTATTTAAAATATTAAAGGAAAAAAACAAAGGGGTCATACCTAAATTGTTGGAGGATTTCCCGAAACTGGTTCGAAACTTCGTTCACACTGCAACTGTGCTCTTGAGGGTCAAAAACAAACCCCATTAATAAAATTAAAACTCAAGAAATTAATAATCTAACCCTTAAATCATATCATCATCCATGGTAGAACCCTAAATCGAAGGGAGGAGGAGTATGTGAGTACCCGAGGGGAGGCCGTACCGGCAAGGTTCGTCAGAGGATGGTTGTGCGCGTCGGAGGGTCGCACATGCTGGCCAGGGGTGTGGTTGGTTGTGAGAGGTGTTCATGGATAGTGGAGAGCCGACTAGGAGTGGCCGCGGCTGGTGGAGGTGCAACACATAAGGGAGGACGTCAGACAGGGGAGGCATGACTGGGGTATGCTGGCAATGTCGCACCTGTGAGGAGGGAGTGGGGTGAGGCCAACACATCTGCTCAGGAGGACAACAGCGGACAAGGAAGGTGAGACCAGTGCAGTAGAGGGGTGAATAGAGGCCTGGAGGATGGCTTGCGAACATGGGAGGCAAGGCCAGTACATCTGCTCGGGAGGACGGAAGTGGACATGGGAGGCGAGGTCGGTACAGGTGAGGGGCGAAGCGAGCATGGATGTGGATTGGGGTGGATGGTTGCACTACAGGTTGGGGGAACCGAGGGGTGGGGCTAGCACAGAGGCGGGGGAAACCTGGCGCGGGCAATGGTCTGGGTGCGCGACTATTGGGGATGAGGGTGGCAGTGATCGAGAAGGCCGATGATGCGGGACATCCTGCTAATGTAGGAGGGAAAGACGGCCTTTAGTGCCACGGTCTAGAGCATAAAACAAAAGGTGGGGAAACAATCGGAGATGTGTTGTGTACCAGGGAAGAAACAGGGGGTGGGGAGGACTAGATTGAGCCGCACCAAGGGGGTTCACAACACTACGAGAGGGAAGAGAAGGGGGTGAGCCCCTCCTAGGGTTTTCTCGCTGCAAAAAAAAACCAATTAAATAAAAATAAATAAAAAAGGATTTAGAATGAAATAATAAAATGAAATAAAACTCTACACTAATAGTAATATTATTAATAGAAATGATAATAACATTATATATATATGTATATATATTTATTTATTTGAAAATTATTATTAATATTGAGTATACTCTTAATTTATTTATTCATTATTGTTTTACTTTTCATTTTATCTTCAGTGAATTTATTTATTTAAAATCATGGGCGACTGCATGGTTTGCCTGCAGCCAGACACACAGCATAGCGAACCACGCTCAAACTAAGTTTCCTAACATTTCCCACTACAAGGCTAAGTTTTTCTCTCATTGTACTATTTTACAAACTGTGCATAAGTTGAGTTTATTCACTCGGACCCACTTGGGAATCCACGCGGGCACCACACAGTTACCCCTAACTATGTGGGATGACCTCACAATGAGAAAAAGGATTCCAAAATCTTAATACTAAACTCCCATGTTACCGAAACTATAAATAGTAATTAAAATAAAATAAAATAATTAACCAATAGGATCAGGGCGTGACATTATTTATCATCTTTATATGTGTTTTCCTGAAATTTATAATGAATATATATGTACCCAATGGTAATATTGAATTAATTATTCACAAATAGGTTTTATTAATCTATATATTGTAATGTAATTTTATATAAATTTTTGTAATTGTAATTATTTCCTAAATTGGTTTTATAAAATATATTTTTTTACCAATTTTAGGATTATTTGATAACTACATTTCATCTATATTAATTTAATATATTTATTTTAATAGTAATGTAGTCATTGGAATCAAAATTTTAACTTTGTATAATAGTGATGTAAACAATGTAATGTATTAAGTTATTATATACATTTTTAATATTATATGACATTTATTTTGAAAAATATTATAAAATTAATTGTTGAATATTATTTTTACACTATATGTACACCACTACCAAAAGGGTCACTAGAGACCACCAAAAGTAGTTGATACTGAAAAATAGTGGTCACTATTGTCCCATCATTACAGCTGTTAACTACTGCTAAATAGATATAAAAATTGATGATGAAATAATAAACTCTGTATAGTAGTTTATATTGGTTATCATTGGGAGGATATAGTAGTCACAATTTAAAAATTAATATAGATATTTAAAAATAAAAACAAAAATACAACTAATAGACCTACATAGATATTATTTTAAAAAATAATAACAAAAAACAACCATAATTTCAAAATTCAATAGATGTTTACACTATAAATAATCTATTTATTAATCACAAAATTAACCTCATCAAATCGTTTTATAATATCTACACTCATCATCTCGTAACTAAAAATTAAATAAATTAAAATTTATGGTTAATATGGTGGGAAAATATTAAAAAACAAATTATTAGAACCCATAATATTTTTTAAAATAAAAATTCATACTAAAGGAAAATAGTACATGATCATTTGTTTTTCAACATATATTTTTATTTTTAATCATTTTTCATCTAAAACTATTTTTTATTCATTCAGATCACACCACACATCAGATTGAAATTTCAACTATTAATAAATGTCACAAATAATTTAAAAATCATTTTCAAATGATATTATGTTTAATGGATGCTGTTTTCTAGGTTTAGAAAATTACTCGCGTTATTTAGAGTTTTAAAACACTAAAAGTGTCTTTTCGTTCATGTTGAGAAAACCACAACTCAGATTGATGCAATGTCTCTTCTTACATTTTAAAAATTTATCTACGTTCATTTTCCTACGATTTAATGACAATTTGAGGTCATTTCCTCAGTTTTTATGCTCTCATGCACGTTTTTAAAAACATTAATATCTTTAAAAAACATATTTAGTCATTCCATGAAAACTACACTTCCGATTAATTTGAAGTCTATTTGTACGTGTCATAAATAATTAAAATATTTTTTGATGATTTAATAATAATTCAAGGTTGTTTTCTAGGCTTTGATAGTTACATGTGTGTTTTAGAATTTTAAAAAAGTAAAACTGTGTTTTTGGCCATCTTGATAAAAACACAACTCATATTAGCATGGTTATACTTCTTATATTTTGAGAATCAGTCAGTGGTCATTGTACTAATATTTCATGACAATGTTAGGTTGTTCCTTGGTTTTGAACCCTTATGCACATTTTTAAAGTCTTTTATATCTTTAAAAACTGCTTCTTTATTAATTTCCAGAACACTAAAATTTGAATTTATGTTACACCTATTCATACATGTAAAAAATAGTTCAAATATCCTTTTATAATGATATTATAGTAATATAAGGTCATTTTATAGTTTTTGACCATTGGACACATGTTTTTGATTTTTAAAACTCTAAAAATATGTTTTTTGTCATCCCAAGGAAACCACAACTCTAACTGATGTGGTGTGAAATAAAATGTTTTAAAAATCAATCAATATTAATTTTACTTGGATTTCATTGTAATATGAGTCCATTTTATTTTTTTTTGACCCACTAAAATATGTTTTTAAGGACATTAATATCTTTAATAACTATTAATTTAGTCACTTCGAGTACACAACACACTAGATTAACATTTTGTCTCTTTGGAAATGTTAGAAATAATTAAAATATTATTTCTCTTTTATTGCATCTTAATCTTATGTCATTTTTAGGTTTTTAGTATTACACATATGTTTTTGAGTTTTAAAACACTAAAAATATGTTTTCAGTCATCCCAAGAAAACCGCAACTCAAGTTAATCTAGCGTTTATTCCTACATTTCAAAATTAAATAGTTTAATTTTCTTATTATTTCATAGTAATCCAAGGTAATTTTCTATGTTTTGAACATTACAAGAATATTTTAAGATTTTTAAAATACTAAAAGTAAATTTTTGGTTATCTTGAGAAAACCAAAACTTATATTAACAATGATTCTATTTATATATTTCAAAAATAAATCAACAACAATTGTGTTATTATGTAAAGGAAATAAAAGTTTATTTTATGGGTTTTGACCCCTTGACATTTGTTTTAAAGACTTTGATATTTTAAAAAATGGCTTATTTAGTCATTCTAAGTAAATCACATATTGGATTAAAGTTACATCTATTTAGACATGTCCCAAATAATTTAAAGATTATTTTTATAGGATTTCTTCATAATTCATGATTTTTTATAGGTTTTGACCATTTCATGCATGTTTTATAGTTTTAAAAAACTAAAAATATGTTTTGAATCATCATGATAAAACCAAAACTTAGATTGATATGGTACCCATTCTTACATTTAAAAAACTAATCTATGGACATTATCTTATTATTTTATGAAAATTTGATGTTGTTTCCTTAGTATTGACCTTTAGATGCTTTTTAATGACTTCCATATATTTAAAAACTACTTATTCAGTAATTATGAGCAAATTGTATATAAAATTAATGTTTTATTTATTATTACAAATCAAAAATATTTTAAAAATAATTATCCTATGATTTCATAGAAATATGAGGCCATTTTCTCAATTTTGATCATTACACACATATTTTAGAGTCTGAAAATGCTATAAATAAATTTTCATTAACTCAAAAATAACACAATTAAAATTTATGTGGCTTTATTACTTATATTTCATAAACCAATCAATGTTCATTGTCCAAATATTTCAAATTATATGAGGTTGTTTACTTCTCTTTAACCCACAAACACACATTTTTAAAGACTTTTATATCTTTGAAAATTCATTATTTAGTAATTCCAAGAAAATCACACATAGAATTAACACATCACCTATTAAAAAACATCACAAAAGTTTCAAAGAATATTTTCTCTATGATTTTATGTCAATATAAGATCATTTTCAATATTTTGGTTGTAACATTCATTTTTTAGAGTTTTGAAACCCAAAAATTAATTTTTATTCATCTTGAGAAAATTATAATTCATTTTGACATGGATTCAATTTCTAAATTTTGAAAATTAATCAGCGGCCATTTTCAAGTTATTTCATGGAAATATGAGATTTTTTCATTGGTTTTGACTTGTAGACACATTTTTAAAGACTTTTATATCTTTAAAACTATTTATTCAGTTATTTTGAGTACACCACACGAAGAATTAACATTTCATCAATTAATGAAAGTTAAAAATTATTTGAATATATTTTTCTTAGGATTTTGATGGAAATATGATGTCATTTTCTTGGTTTTTAATTTTGAATTCATGTTTAGGATTTTTTAAACACTAATTTTTTTTGTTCATCTTGAACAAACCGAAACTCAAATTTATATGGCTATAGTTTATTCTTTTAGAAAATTAATCAGTGGGTGTTTTTCTTTGATTTCATATAAATATAAGGCCATTTTTTGGTTTTGAATCACTAATGCATGTTTTTAAAGACATTTATATCTTTAAAAATCACTTATTTAGTCATTCTAAGCACACTGGAAGTTGGATCAAAACACTGTATATTTAGAAGTTTCATAATTATTTTAATAATATATATCCTAGAATTTTATGGTAACTCATGATTGTTTTATATGATTTTAGCATTAGGAATTTTTTTTAGAGTTTTAAAAGACTAAATTTTTTTTCACTATCTCAAGCAATGAAAAACTCATATTGACATGGTATTGGCTCATATAATTCAAAAATTAATATATGATCGTATAATTTGGATTTAATATAAATTTGAGGTCATTTTATTAAGTTTGACCTAAGGAAACATGTTTTTAATGACATTGATAACTTTTAAAACTGATTATTTAATCATTCTGGTCACACCGCATGTCAAATTATTATTCTATCTATTTGAACATGTTATAAATAACTAAAAGGGGATTTTCCTTTGTTTTCCTAACAATATAGGTCCATTTTATAGGTCATTACTATTATACGCCCATGTTAAATTTTTCAAACACTAAAAATGAATTTTTGATTATTTAGAGGAAATTGAAATTTGGATTGTTGTGGAGTCTGTTCTTATGTTTCAAAAAAAATAATTAGCATTCATTTCCCTATGATTTTATAGAAATAGATTTTTGTTTTTGTGAGGACCAGTTTGGGATATACCTAACATTGAGAGGGGGGGGGGGGTGAATCAGTGTTGGGGAATTTTTAAACCAATTCCAATCTTTATCCATGTACGTCTTGACCTGTTAGGATCTTGATTCTCTTATTCTCTTTTCCCTGTCACATGGAAAAATAGAAATCAGTAAAAATATGAACACAATATTTTTACAAGGTTAACCACTCTGTAAGAGAATCTACGCCCTTTATATGCATGGGAATGACCAGTACACAGATTATCCACTATAATGTGATATACTAATACAATGGATCGACTTTAAAAACAATCCTATAGTATATGTGTCTCCCTACACTTAGTGTGGGAATGAAGATAATCCTATTACAACTTGCAACAAGTAGGATATTACCTTACACTTGATGGTTCTTTATACTACCATCCGAAGCAGTCTTCTTCCTTCTTCAAAAAGGTAGGTTATGCTCTTGATCATCTTTAGTGCTCTTCACTTGATTACTTGAAAAACAGTAGGAAAGAAATTATCCCATTTCTTTTTCTTCTTCTCTAGTGCAAGACCAACTGCACTAGTTCTTCTTATTTCTTCTTCTTAGTGTGACAATTGAATTCACTATTATTATGATTTATTTAGCGAGAATCACATACACCAAATTGATTATTCAAACACTGAGGATCAGATCACTTGGAATCACCAGAGTCAATTATTTTATTCTTTTTCATGTATGCATGTGATCATTCATATGGAATTTAGGTTTAAATCTTCTCTTATTAACTTATTTTTATTCTTCTCACATTTTAAAAACAATTTGGGTTATTTATTTAATTGTGTTTATGTGTGAATGTGCATACACGAGTGCATGAACATACTTCTTCGTCTTTTTGGGTGAAACCCTAATAGGTGTAGTTCTTTAAGCACACACACTACGTCTTCCTTTCTCTTCTTTTTCTTCTTATCCCCTTAAATTTTTACTTTGTTCTGATGTCTTTACATCATACACATAAGTGCATGTGTTACATGTTTGCTCTTCTTCAAACCAGAATAGGTATGACCCTTCATTTGTGAAAACTTCTTCTTCAAGTCCTTAGGCTTCTTCAAACAATACAAATAGGTGCATGCAAAATGTACTACCCCATCCTTCTTCACCAAAACTCGAACCCCTACAAACAATGAGATGAATATGCAAACGGGAGGGTGCTCACCTTTGGGAAGGCCATGAAATTCGCGATTCTTATTTATGCACAAGCAGCAAAGATCTGCCTCTTTGTAAAGCACAATGATAGACTAAGGCTAAACCACTGGCTCACGATGGTGTGGCCTTTAGGAAGTACAAATAGGGTTTTACAAAACCAATATTGTGTTCGGGCAATGTTTCTTCAGAAAGATATTCGAGGATGAATAACATCTGTCAAAGGCATGATGGATCTCTTATTCATGGAGCCTTAAAGACTTGCAGTGCTCTTCTTTCTATTCATGAAGTGATGCATAGAGAGATGCTCTGTTTTTCGAAAACAGGTGCTCTCGGGTTTGTGGGAGCATCAAATCACTTCATCGAGACTTGTAGCGTGTTTCCTTTTTCAATGGAATGGCCTTCTCCCTTCAAACAGATCATGTGAATTTAAGATCGAAAGAATCTCATTTTAATTCCATACATGAATCCACGTGTCCTCTGCCACTCCATTTTCCTCAACCAAATCTTCTTCATCGAGATATCACATGCATGCAAGCCAAAGATTTCTTTCATGGTCTCAGTTCGATCGAGTAGCCTTCATGGTGATGAAATGATCCTTATTTGATAGTTAGTGGTTGTCCATGGTGATCATACTTCTTCTCTGGTGTGTGCAGTGTATCCGGTGGGTGGAAGCGATATCGAGAGGTTGAAGACGACATCGCGGGATAGATCAAATGCCATGGGAGGATCGGTGGGCCTTGGTTTAAATGCATGCATCACGGTACATATGAGCGGTGGTTATTAGATCACGGGATGCAGATCTAATGTGTGGTCAAAATTGATTCCATGTTTTTAAGTTGTGAATAGTATCCACATTTCTTTGTGCCACATCAAAAAGGATATGTGGGTTTCCCATGGTTTATCAATCAACTCGTCTCAGCATCAGATCATAATTCTCCTCCCCTCTCCACAGTAATGCCCTGTATCGTGTTCACTGCTTTGCACCCAAACTATGCTCCCTTGCCTCCGTGCCACCGCACACGGTGGCACACGCTCTATGTCCCATGGGCCGCCCTAGGGATGGCTTTGACTTGTATTCCCCATTGGCGCGGTAGACCCTTGTGGTCCCACATGTGCCTCGGGTTGAGGCTCAGAAGCTAGCTCGTGGGATGGCACTATTTTTGTAAGTAAGCCACATAAAAATACTTGGTAGAAACTGAGTATGCATAAAAATGCATGGGCATAATTAAACACAAACCAACCTCATGCATGGCCACCTTAATTTCCAAACCTATTCTTCAACCTTCTTATTCTCTTCATTCTATCATCTTCTCCACTTCATGAAAAGCACATAATTCTTGTACTTTTTGCATGATCACAATTTCAATCTTTAATCATCCTAAATAGGATTCTACTTAAATGTTGTAAACCATTTATCAAATTTTGATACAAGTTCATTTAACTTTAATATCATTTCATCAATCGTATGATATTATCAACATAGAGAATTTCCCAAGCATGAAATCTAATGCTATGAATCAATAACTATTCTCTAGGAATCTTCACTTCAACCAATCTCCATTCACATTAGAGTTTGTTCTTTATTTTGATCATTATTGACACCTATTAACAATAAATACAACATATACACAAAGTGGTCCCAAAAATCTCCCCCTTTTTATTTTTTTGTAAATACCTTAGGACTTATCGTAAAATGAATGTGTCAATTTACCAATTATTTTATGTTTATAGGATTTTTTTATAGTTTTCAAACGTTACTCGCATCATTTAGAGTTTTAAAACCCTGAAAGTGTCTTTTCATTCATCATAAGAAAACCACAACTCAAATTGATGCGATGTCTCTTCTTACATTTTAAAAATTAATTGAAATTCATTTTCCTATGATTTCATGATAATTTGAAGTCATTTCCTTAGTTTTTATGCTCTCATGAACGTTTTTAAAAACACTAGTTTCTTTAAAAACAACATATTTAGTCATTCCAAGAAAACTACACATCAGATTAATTTGAAGTCAATTTGTACATGTCATAAATAATTCAAATATTTTTTGATGATTTAATAATAATTCATGGTTTTTTATATGCTTTGATAGTTACATGTGTGTTTTACAATTTTAAAATACAAAAAGTGTGTTTTTGGTCATATTGATAAAAACACAAATCATATTAACATGGTTCCACTTCCTATATTTGGAGAATCAGTCAGTGGTCATTGTACTAATGTTTAAGGACAATGTTTGGTTGTTTCTTGGTTTTTACCCCTTATGCACATTTTTAAAGTCTTTTATATCCTTAAAAATTTCTTCTTTAGTAATTCTGAGAACACTAAAATTTGAATTAAAGTTACACTTATTCATACATGTAAAAAAATAGTTCAAATATCATTTTACTTTGATTTTATTGTAATATAAGGTCATTTTATAGTTTTTGACCATTTCACACATGTTTTTGACTTTAAAACACTAGAAATATTTTTTCAGTTGTCCCAATAAAACCACAACTAAAATTGATGTGGTGTCAAATACTATATTTCAAAAATCAATCAATATTAATTTTCCTAGGGTTTCATTGTATTCTGAGTCCATTTTATTATTTTTGACCCACTGAAATATGTTTTTAAAGACATTAATATCTTTAATAACTACTAATTTAGTCACTTTGAGTACACAACACATTAGATTAACATTTTGTCTCTTTGGAAATGTCATAAATAATTAAAATATTATTTCTATTTGATTTCATGTTAATATTAGGTCATTTTTTTTGGTTTTTACTACTACACATATGTTTTTGTGTTTTAAAACACAAAAAATATGTTTTTTGCCATCCCAAGAAAACCAAAACTCGAATTAATGCAGCATTTATTACTACATTTAAAAATTTAATAGTTGTAATAATAATAATATTTCACAGTAATCAAAGGTAACTTTATATGTTTTGAACATTACATTAATATTTTTCGAGTTTTAAACTACTAAAAGTGAATTTTTTGTTATCTTGAGCAAACCACAACTTAGATTAATGAGGTTTCTATTCATACATTTCAAAAATAAATCAACGACTATTGTGCTATGTTGTAAAGGAAATAAAAGGTTATTTTATTGGTTTTGACCCCTTGACATATGTTTTTATAGACTTTGATATGTTTAAAAATGACTTATTTTTTCATTCCAAGTAAATCACATATTGGATTGAAGTTAAATCTAGTCAGAGATGTCCCAAATAATATAAAAATAATTTCTATATGATTTCTTCATAATTCATGGGGTTTTCTAGGTTTTTGACCATTTCATGCATGTTTTATTGTTTTGAAAAACTAAAATTGTGTTTTCAATCATCACGAGAAAACCAAAACTTAGATTGATATGATACCCATTCTTAAATTTAAAAAACTAATCTATGGACATTATCTGATTATTTTATGAAAATTTGATGTTGTTTCCTTAGTGTTGACCTTTAAATGCTTTTTGATGACTTTAATGTATTTAAAAACTACATATTCTTTCATTATGAGCACATTGTATATAAAACTAATATTTTTTTTACTATTACATATCAAAAATATTTTAAAAATAATTATCCCTTGATTCAATAGAAATATGAGTCTATTTTCTCAATTTTGATCATTACACACATATTTTAGAGTTTTAAAATTCTATAAATAAACTTTCATTAACTCAAAAATAACACTATTAAAATTATCGTGTCTTTATTGCTTACATTTCATAAACCAATCAATGTTCATTGTCCAAATATTTAAAATTATATGAGTTGCTTACTTTTCTTTGACCCAATGTCACACATTTTTAAAGAATTTTATATCTTTAAAAATTCATTATTTAGTAATTCCAAGCACATCACACATCGAATTAACACAAAACCTATTAAAAACATCACAAAAATTTCAAAGAATATTTTTTTCTATAAATTTATGTCAATATAAAATCATTTCAAGGTTTTGGTTATAACATTCATGTTTTAGAGTTTTAAAACCTAAAAAATGAATTTTTACTCATCCCTAGAAAACTGTAATTCATTTTGACATGGATTCAGTTTCTAAATTTTGAAAATTAATCAGCAGCCATTTCCCAATTATTTCATGGAAATATGAGATTTTTTCCTTGGTTTTGACCTATGGAAACACATTTTTATAGACTTTTATATCTTTAAAAAGTATTTATTCGGTTATTCCGAGTACACCACACATAAAATTAATAGGTCATCAATTATTTCATGTTAAAAATTATTTAAAGATAATTTTATTATAATTTTGATGGAAACATGAGGTCATTTTCATGGTTTTGAATGTTGAATTCATTTTGAGATTTTTAAAACACTAATTTTTTTTCGTTCATCCTGAACAAACCGAAACTCAAATTTATATGGTTATAGTTCATTCTTTTAAAAAAATAAATCAGTGGGTGGTTTTATTTTCTTTCATAGCAATCTAAAGTCATTTTTTGGTTTTGAATCACTAACGCATGTTTTTAAAGACATTTATATATTTAAAAATAGATTATTTAGTCATTCTAAGAACACTTCAAGTTGGATTGGCACACTGTCTATTAAGACATGTCATAATTTTTTCAATAATATTTATCCTAGAAATTCATGGTAACTCATGATCATTTTATATGTTTTTATCATTATGGAATTTTTTTATAGTTTTAGAAGACTAAAAAAAAATTTACACTATTTTGAGAAAATAAAAACTCAGATTGACCTGGTATTGGTTCATATATTTTAAAAATTAATATATGATCATCTAATTAGTATTTAATGGAAATTTGAGGTCATTTTATCATGTTTTACTTTAGGAAAGATGTTTTTGAAGACATTGATAGCTTTTAAAACGGATTATTTAATCATTCTTATCACACCACATGTCAAATTATTATTCCATCTATTTGAACATGTTATAAAGAACTAAAAGGCCATTTTACTATGTTTTCCTAACAATATAGGGCTAGCTTATAGGTCTTGACTATTATATGCACCTATGAGAGTTTTAAAACACTAAAAAATCATTTTTGATGGAGGAAATTGAAACTTGGATTATTGTGGAGTCCGTTATTACATTTCAAAAAAATAATTAGTAGTAATTTACATATGATTTTATAGAAACAAATGGTTGTTTTTGAGAGGACTAGTTTGGGGTATACCTAACACTGAGAGGGGGGGGGGTGAATCAGTGTTGGGGACTTTTATACCAATTCCAATCATTATCCATGTACCTCTTGACATGTTAGGATCTTGATTCTCTTATTCTCCTTTCCCTGTCACATGCAATAATAGATATCAGTAAAAATATGAACACCATATTTTTATAAGGTTCACCACTCAATAAGAGAAGCTACGCCCTTTCCATGCATGGGAATGACCAGTGCAAGGATTCTCCACTATAATGTGATATACTAATATAGTGTATCAACTATAAAAACAACCCCTAGTCTCTGTGGCTCCCTACACTTGGAGGGGGAATGGAGATAATCCTTTTCCAACTTGAAACAAGAAATATATTCCCTTACACTTTCTGATTCTGTATACTACCATCCAGAGAAGTCTTCTTCCTTCTTCAAAAAGGTAGGTTCTGCTCTTGATTTTCTTTTGTTCTCATCAGTTGATTACTTGAAAAATAGTAGGAAAGTAATTATTCTATTTATTTTTCTTCTTCTCCAGTGTAAGACCAATTTCACCAGTTCTTCTTCTTTATTCATCTTATTATAACAACTTACTATGCTATTCTTCTCTTTTATTTAGCTAGAATCACATAAACCAATGTGATTATTAAAACACTAAGGATCAGATCACTTGGAATCATCAGAGTCAATTATTTTCTTCTTGTTCAGGTATGAATGTGATTAGGCGTATGAAATTTAGGTTTAAATCTTCTCTTCTAAACTTGTTTTTATTCTCTTCAAATGTGCACAACAATTTGGGTTATTTCATTAAATGTGTTTATGTGTGCACGTGCATGCATGAGTGCATGCACTTACTTCTTCGTCCTTTTGGGTGAAACCCTAATAGGTGTAGTTCTTTAAGCACACACAATGCCTCTTAATTTCTCTACTCTTTCTTCTTATCTACTTCACTTTTCACTTGGTTCGGATGCCTTTACATCATATAAATAAGTGCATGTGTTTCATGAGTTCTCTTCTTCGAACCAGAATTGTTATGAACCTTCATTTGGGAAAACTCCTTCTTCAATTCCTCAGGCTTCTTCAAACAATGCACATAGGTGCATGAAAATCGTACTACATCATCCTTATTCACCAAAACTCAAACCCCTTCAAATAATGGGATGAACATGAAAACAGGATGGTTCTCACCTTTGAGAAGGTCGTGATATTCACAGTTCTTCTTCGTGCACAAGAAGCACATATCTTCCTCTTCATAAAGCAAAGTGATAGACTAATGATCAACCACTTGCTCACGATGGCATGTCCTTCATGAAGAACAATGAGGGTTTTACAAAACCTATCTTGTGTTTAGGTTCTAGTTCTTCATGAAGCTATTTGAGGGTGCATAACACCTACTGAAGGCTTGCAGCATCTCTTCTTTGGGGAACATTGAAGACTCGCGGTGCTCTGCTTGCTCTTCGTGAAGTGATGCATAGAGAGATGCTCTGTTTTTCAAGAACAAGTGCTCTTGGGTATGTGGGAGCATCAAATCTCTTTATATCGGGCACCTGCTTTTATAGGCAAGGGAAAATCCTCTTCTGCATTTGAGATCCATGTGAAAATCCATGGAGATCGTGGATTTGAATGTTTGAGATATCTGGTGTTTTTAAAATCTTCAAACCTGCAGGTGAAGATATGCCGAGACTTGAAACATGTTTCCTTTTTCAAACATGTGGCCTTCTACCTTCAAATAGATCATGTTCATTTAAGATTACAATTATCTCATTTTAATTCCCCACTTGAATCCATGTGGCCTCTGAAACTCCATTTTCCTCGACCGAAGCTTCATCATCGGGATATTGCATGTATGAAAGATGAAGATTGCATGCATGGTCTTAGTTCAATACAGTAGCCTTCATGGTTACAAAATGATACTTATTTCATAGTTAGAGGTTGTCTATAGTGATTATTTTTTTTCTCTGGTGAGTGTAGTGTCGCCGATGGGTGGCAGCGGCGTCGAGAGGTTGAAGATGACATCACGGGATAGAGCGAATGCCACAGGAGGATCAATGGGCCCTGGTTTGAACGCTCTCAGCATGGGACAGATGAGAGATGGTGATTATATTGTGGGACGTAGATCCGATATGCGACCAAGATTGATTTATTGTTTTTAAGTTGTGAATAGTATCCAAATTTCTTTGTCCCACATAGAAAAGGAGATGCGGGTTTCTTGTGGTTTGACAATCAACTCGTCTCATCATCAGATCATAATTCTCCTACCATCTCCATGGTAATGCCCCGTATCGTGTTCACCACGGGCATGCTTTGCGCCCAACCTACGCTCTCTTGCCTTCGTGCTGCCCCACATGGTGGTGCATGCTCTGTGTCCTCTGTGCCGCACTTGGGCTGGCTCTTCCTTGTCTTCCCCATTAGCGTGGTCGACCCTTGTAGTCCTGCATGTTCCTCGGATTGAGGCTGGGTAGCTAGCTCGTGGGCTGGCCCCATTTTTTTAAGTAAGCCACATAAAAATACTTGGTATAAAACTGAGTATGCATAAAAATGAATGGGCATCATTAATCACAATCCAACCTCATGCATGGCCACCTTACAGTCCAAGCCTCTTCTTCAACCTTATTCTTCTCTTCATTTTTCATCTTCTCCACTTCATACAAAGCACATAATTCTTCTACTTTTTCCATAATCACAATTTAAATCTTCAATCATCCTCAATAGGATTCCACTTAAATGTTGTAAACCATTTATCACATTTTGATATAAGTTCATTTAACTTTAAGATTAGTTCATAAATCGTCTAATATTATCAACATGGATAATTACCCAAGCGTGGAATCTAATGCTATGAGTCCATATCTATTCTCCATGAATCTTCACTTCAACCAATCTCCATTTAATTTTGTGTTTATTCTTCATTTTTACCATTATTGACACCTATTGACAACAAATACAACTTATACACAAAGTATTACCAACAATCTCCCCCTTTGTATTTTGTTGTCAATACCTTAAGAATTATCCTAAAATGAATGCGTCAATGTCCCAATGATTTTGTGTTTATAGGATGTTTTTTTCTAGGATTCGAACATTACTCAGACCATTTATTGTTTTAAAACACTAAAATTTTCTTTTCGATCATCTTGAGAAAACCACATCTCAGATTGGTGTGATGTCTCTTCTTACATTTTAAAAATTAATCTACATTGATTTCCCTATGATTTAATGACAATTTGTGGCCATTTCATTAATTTTATGCTCTCATGAACGTTTTTAAAAACATTAATATCTATAAAAACAACATATTTTGTCATTCCATGAAAAATACAAATCAGATTAATTTGATGTCTATTTGTACATGTCCTAAATAATAAAATGATTTTTTGATGATTTAATAATAATTCAAGGTTGTTTTCTAGGATTTGATTGCTACATGTGTGTTTTATAATTTTAAAAATCTAAAAGCGTGTTATTGGTCATCCTGATAAAAAAACAACTCATATTAGTATGGTTCCACTTCCTATATTTTGAGAATTAGTCAGTGGCCATTATACTAATATTTCATTAAAATTTTAGGTTGTTTCTTAGTTTTGATCCCTTATGCATATTTTTAAAGTCTTTTATATCCTTAAAAACCACTTCTTTAGTAATTCCAAGTACACTGAAATTTGAATTGAAGTTACACCTATTCATACATGTAAAAAATAGTTCAAATATCATTTTACTACGATTTTATAGTAATATAAGGTCATTTTATAGTTTTTAACCTTTGGAAACATGTTTTTGATTTTTAAACACTAAAAATATGTTTTATGTCCTCCCAAGGAAACCACATCTCGAATTGATGTGGTGTAAAATACAATATTTCAAAAATCAATCAATATTCATTTTCCTAGGATTTCATTGCAATATGAGTCATTTTTATTTTTTTTGACACACTGAAATATGTTTTTAAAGACATTGATATATTTAATAACTACTAATTTAGTCACTTCGAGTAAACAACACATTATATTAACATTTTTTCTCTTTAGAAATGTAAGAAATAATTTAAATATTATTTCTCTTTTATTTCATCTTAATCTTAGGTCATTTTTTAGATTTTTACTATTACACATATGTTTTTGAGTTTTAAAACACAAAAAATATGTTTTCAGTCATCCTGAGAAAACCGCAACTCGAATTAATGCAGAGTTCATTCCTTCATTTCAAAATTGAATAGTTTTAATTTTCTTATTAGTTCATAGTAATCCAAGGTAATTTTCTATGTTTTGAACATTACATGAATATTTTTAGAGTTTTAAAATACTAAAAGTGACTTTTTTGTTATCCTGAGCAAACCAAAACTTAGATTAACAAGGATTCTATTCATATATTTCAAAAATCAATCAACGACTACTGTGCTATGATATAATGGAAATAAAAGGTTATTTTATGGGTTTCGAACCCTTGATATATGTTTTTAAAGACTTTTATATGTTTAAAAATGACTTATTTAGTCATTCTAAGTAAATCACATATTGGATTGAAGTTAAATCTATTCAGACATGCCACAAATAATTTAAAGATCATTTTATATGATTTCTTTGTTATTCATAGTTTTTTATAGGTTTTTTACCATTTCATGCATTTTTTATAGTTTTAAAAAATTTAAAATGTGTTTTCAATCATCACGAGAAAACCAAAACTTAGATTGATATGGTACCCATTATTATATTTAAAAATCTAATCTATGGACATTATCTGACTATTTTATGAAAATTTGATGTTGTTTCTTTAGTGTTGACCATTCAATTCTTTTTAATGACATTGATATATTTAAAAATAGATTATTCATTAATTCTGAGCACATTGTATATAAAATTAATGTTTTCTTTATTATTACATATCAAAAATATTTTAAAAATAATTATCTTATGATTTTATAGAAATATTAGGATATTTTTTCAGTTTTGATAATTACACACATATTTTAGAGTTTGAAAATGCTATAAATAAATTTTCATTAACTCAAAAATAACACAATTAAAATTTATGCGGATTTATTACTTAAATTTCATAAACCAATCAATGTTTATTGTCCAAATATTTCAAATTATATGAGGCTGTTTACTTTTCTTTAACCCACCGACACACATGTTTAAAGAATTTTATATCTTTGAAAATTCATTATTTAGTAATTCCAAGTACATCAGACATTGAATTAACACATCACCTATTAAAAAACATCACAAAATTTTCAAAGAATATTTTTTCTATGATTTTATGTCAATATAAGATCATTTTCAAGGTTTTGGTCGAAACATTCATGTTTTATAGTTTTGAAATGAAAAAAATGAATTTTTATTCATCCCGAGAAAACTGTAATTCATTTTGACATGGATTATGTTTCTAAATTTTGAAAATTAATCAACGACCATTTCCCAGTTATTTCATGGAAATATGATATTTTTTCCTTGGTTTTGACTTGTGGACACACATTTTTATAGACTTTTATATATTTAAAAACTATTTATTCAGTTATTCTGAGTACAACACACATAAAATTTACATATCATCGATTCATTCTTGTTAAAAATTATTTAAAGATAATTTTCTTACGATTTCGATATAAATATTAGGCCATTTTCCTGGTTTTGAATGTTGAATTCATGTTTAGTATTTTTAAAAAACTATTTTTTTCATTCATCCTGAACAAAATGAAACTAAAATTTTTATGGTTATAGTTCATTCTTTTCAAAAATAAATAATTCTGTTTTTTTGATTTCATAGTAATCTACGTCATTTTTTTGGTTTTGAATCACTAACGCAGGTTTTTAAAGACATTTATATCTTTAAAAATGCCTTATTTGGTAATTCTAAGCACACTATAAGTTGGATTAGAATGATGTCTATTCAAACATGTCACAATTATTTCAATGATATTTATACTAGAAATTCATGGTAACTCATGATCCTTTTTTATGTTTTTAGCATTAGGGAATTTTTTTAGAGTTTTAAAAGACTAAAAAGAAATTTTCCACTATCAGGAGAAAAGAAAAACTCATATTGACATGGTATTGGTTCATATTTTTCAAAAATTAATATAGGATCATCTAATTAGGATTTAATGGAAATTTGAGGTCATTTTATTAAGTTTGACCTGAGTAAACATGTTTTTAAAGACATTGATATCTTTTAAAACTGATTATTTACTGATTATTTAATCATTATTATCAACCACATGTCAAATTATTATTCCAATCTATTTGAACATGTTATAAATAACTAAAAGGAAATTTTCCTTTGTTTTCCAAACAATCTAGGTTCCATTTTCAAGTCTTGACTATTATACACACGTATTAGAGTTTGAAACCACTAAAATTTCATTTAATATTATTTGGACGAAATTGAAAATTGATTATTGTGTAGTCTGTTCTTAAATTGAAAAAAATAATTAGCAGTCATTTCCTATGATTTTATAGAAATACTTGGTTATTTCTAAGAGGACCTATTTGGGATATACCTAACACTGAGGGGGGGGGGGTGAATCAGTGTGGGGACTTTTTAAATAATTCCAATATTTATCCATATACCTCTTGACCTATTAGGATATTGATTCTCTTATTCTCTTTTCCCTGACACATGAAATTATATAAATCAGTAAAAAATATGAACATTATATTTTTACAAGATTCACCACTCAATAAGTGAAGCTACATCCTTTCCATGCATGGGAATGACCAATTCATGGATTCTCCACTGTAATGTGATATACTAATACAGTGGATCGACTATAAAAACAACCCACTTGTTTGTGTGGCTCCCTACACTTGAGGGGAATGGAGATTATTCCTCTTCCAACTTGGAACATATAGGAAATTTACTTACACTTGTGGTTCTTTATACTACCATCTAGATCAATATTCTTCCTTATTCAAAAAGGTAGGTTCTTCTCTTGATCTTCTTTAGTGCTGTTCACTTGATTACTTTCAAAGCAGTAGGAAAGAAATTCTCCCCTCTCTTTTTCTTCTTCTCTAGTGCAAGACCAACTGCACTAGTTCTTCTTATTTCTTCTTCTTGGTGTAACAACTGACTGCACTATTCTTCTCCTTTATTTAGATAGAATCACATACACCAATGTTATTATTCAAACACTGAGGATCAGATCACTTGGAATCATCAGAGTCAATTTTTTTCTCTTGTTCATGTATGCATGTGATCATGTATATGGAATTTAGGTTTAACTCTTCTCTTCTAATATTATTTTTATTCTTTTCATACGTGCAAAAAAATTTGGGTTATTTCTTTAATTGTGTTTATGTGTGCATGTTCATGAATGAGTGCATGCACTTACTTCTTCGTCCTTATGGGTGAAGCCCTAATAGGTATATTTATTTAAGGGAAAACACTTCCTCTTCCTTTCTATTTTTTTCTTATCTCCATCACTTTGCACTTAGTTCAGATGTCTTTACATAATACACATAAGTGCTTGTTTGCATGTGTTCTTTTCTTCAAACCCGAATGGGTATGACCCTTATTTGTGAAAACTCGTTCTTCAAGTCCTCAATCTTCTTAAAACAATGCAAATAGGTGCATGAAAAACGTATTTCCCCATTCTTCTTCACATAAAATAGAACCCCTAAAAACAATGGGATCAACATGAAAACATGAGGGTGTTTACCTTTGGGAAGGCGTGAGATTCACGGTTCTTCTTCATGCACAAGCAGCACATATCCTCCTCTGTGTAAAGCACAGTGATAGACTAAGGCTCAACACTGGCTCACGATGGAGTGGCCTTCGTGAAGCACAACTAGGGCTTTTCCAAACATATCTTGTATTTGGGTGCCGGTTCTTCATGAAGATATTTGAGGGAGCATAGCACCTGTCAAAGGATTGCATGATCTCTTCTTTGAAGAGCCTTGGAGACTGGTGGTTCTCTGCTTGATCTTCACAAAGTTATATGCAGAGAGTTGCTCTGTTTTTTCAAAAACAAGTTCTCTCAGGTATGTGGTAGCATCAAATCTCTTCATCTTGGGATCCTCCTTTTATAGGCGAGGGAAAAATCCTCTTCTACATTTGAGATCCATGTTAAAATCCATGGAGATTGTGGATTTGAATTCCTGGGATATCTGGTGTGTTTAAAATTTTCAAACCCACGGGTGAAGATATGCCGAGACTTGCAGCATGTTTCCTTTTTCAAACGCGTGGCCATCTCCCTTCAAATAGATCATGTGCATTTAAGATCATGAGTATCTTATTTTAATTGAAAACTTGAATCCATGTGGCCTTTGTAACTCCATTTTCCTCAACTGAATCATTTTCATCGAGATATCGCATGCATGCAAGAAGAAGAATGCATGCATGGGCTCAGTTCAATCCATTAGACTTCATGGTGCCGAAATGATCCTTATTTGATAGTCAGAGGTTATCCATGGTGATCATACTTCTTCTTCGGTGTGTGCAGTGTTTCTAGTGGGTGGCAGTGGTGTTGAGAGGTTTAGGACGACATCGCGGGATAGATCGAATGCCAAAAGAGGATCAGTGGGCCCTGGTTTAAATGCATGCAACACGAGACAAATGAGCAGTGGTGACTAGATTGCAGGATGCAGATCTGATGTGTGGTCATGATTGATTCCATGTTTTTAATTTGTGAATAATATCCACATTTCTTTGTCCCACATCTAAAGGAGATGCAGGTTTCCCGTGTTTATCAATCAACTCGTCTCAGCATCAGACCAGAATTCTCTTCCCTATCCACGGTAATTCCCATCATCATGTTCACCATGGGAGTGATTTTCACCAAATCTATACTCCCTTGCTCTGTGCCACCACACTTGGTGGAGAATTATTTGTGTCCCCTTTTCCACTATAGGGATAGATCTTCCTTGGCTTCCCCATTGGCGCGGTCGACTCTTGTGGTCCTACATGTGCCTCAGGTTGAGGTTGCGTAGCTAGATCATAGGCTGTCCCCATTTTTTTAAGTAATCCACATAAAAATACTCGGTAGAAAACTGATTATGCATAAAAATTAATGGGCATCATTAAACAAAAACCAACCTCATGCATGGCCACCTTAAAGTCTAAGCCTCTTCTTCAACCTTCTTCTTCTCTTCATTCTGTCATCTTCTCCACTTCATGCAAAGCACCTAATTCTTATACTATTTTCATGATCACAATTTCAATATTCAATAATCCTCAATAGGATTCTAATTAAATTTTTGAAACCATTTATCGCATTTTGATACATGTTCATTTAACTTTAAAATCAGTTCATCAATCGTTTAGTATTATCAAGACGGAGAATTTCCCAAGCATGGAATCTATTGCTATGAATCCATAACTATTCTCCAATACTCTTCACTTAAACCAATATCCATTCACTTTGGAGTTTCTTCTTAATTTTGATTGTTATTGACACATATTGAAAAAAAATACAACTTATACACAAAGTGGTCCCAACAATATCCCCCTTTGTATTTTGTTTTCAATACCTTCAGACTTCTCCTAAAATTAATGTGTCAATGTCAAAATGAGAATCTTCTTCTCTCTCCCCTTACTTCATTCTTTCCCCTCGACTTTATTTTCACTTATCTTCCCCTTAATGAAAAGAAATAAAAATTTCATGGTATAGAGGGTACCATTTTATACTTAATTTTCCATTAATCATTTCACTCTAAGTCTACTTGAGCAATGCTCAGTCAAGAAAACAAGAGGATTTTATTTAGAGAACAAATCTGTCTATTACCCAATAAATATGACACCTCATGAGATGAGAACTCATGTACTTATCTTCAAGGGATTTACTCTTTCATTATAGGATTGGGATAATAAGAGTGATATGAAATAATCAACCTGAAAATCCTACACTCTCTCTAATAAAAGGATAAAAACATTCAAGTAAAATTGGAAGGATTAGTGGCCTTCGTGAACTTTCACTCTTCTTATGTCACTGATTAACTTTGTTACTCCCCCTTTGTAGAATGATCTTTTTTTTGAGTAACCAAGGATGAGAGATTTATAAATAACATACCTTTTCCAATGACATGATCTTCAAAAAATCTTTAGAGTAATTGAATTTTATACCAATGGATATTGATACTGATTGAGATAATGACTTTGACAGCTTATTCATGTGTCTCCCCCTCAAGGGAACTCTTCTCATAAATAAATCCCAGGTTTTACCCTTGAGATATTTATTCACCTTCAATTAATTATATTATAATAACAAATACAATAAAAAAATATTTAAGGGAATAAGGTGGATCCTCCTTTCTCCATAAATGCTCACAAAAAGGTTGAGATGATTTTCTCATCCCAAATGCTCTATTCTTCACAATTTCACAACTGATATTCAATGCTGAATGTGATTGTGTGGACCTCAATATTTATTCCATCTCTTTGTGTGTGAATCTTATTTCTTCAAGGGATTTCAAAGCACTAGAATATCCTCGTAAAATAGTCATCTTCTTGAGGAATTCTTGTTGGGATGAAGTAAATTCAAAGCATCTTCTAACAGTGTGACCAGACTTGTTGCACCTAACACACATAATTTCTTTTCCTTCAAGTAGAATATTAATTTTTTTTATCACTATCTTTGTCCTTTGCATCTTCCATTTTCCTCATTATTTCCAAATATTTTGGCCAAACCACCAATATGTCATTAGGAATTGAGGAATCAATATTGGATCTTCTACATGGATTCTTCTAAGTGACATCCTTCTTAGTAGTTCTTTTTGATGCACCACCCTTAACCTTCTTGGACATAGAATCCAAGGACTTATCTTATTTTCCATTTTTGGCCAGCTTCTGTGATCTTATTTTATTATCAGCATTGGGTACTTGTTTAAATTAACATTAACCATTCATGTGACCAATCCTATTGCATACATCACAGATGTTATCTAACATTCCAAATCTATTTGCAGTATAGAGATTCTTATGGATTTTTGGATGTTTCTTCTTCATCTTTGGCTTTCTCCCCATGATATTGAATTTCTCTGTGCTTTTACATTTAAGGTATTGTACCAAAAATACAGTTCATAATGCCCAAATATGTTGTAGCACCAGCATTGACCAACAAACCTTGTCTTCTTGATATCTTCTGTATAAGATTTTTGATACTTCTTCATGATTTTTTGTGCTCTCTATGGGGAATCATATTCCAAATTCTTCTTCCTATCTACCCTAGACATGGTGGTAGGTATCTCCTCACTTTTATTCATCCATACTTGATTAGAAGTTTTCTTCCAACCTGTACTTTTTGTAAATTTGTTTTAGAAACATGAGTACAAGTTGGTATGGATGGTACCATCACTTTCTCAGCTGCTTTTGATAGATCAATGAGTGAAGACATTACATTCTTATTACATGTTGAAGGTATTTTGACAGTATAATCCTTTAGTGAGAATTGAGTACTAGAACAACTGTTTCCTTCTTTTGTGGAGACTCAATATGTGTCTTCTCATGATTGGTCAACTCATCTTCCAATTCTAGACATCTCATATTGAGGATGACTTCCTTGTCTTCAATCATGGTCATCTTCTCTTCACAAGCCTTATTTAATATTTCAACTTCATCTTCATTGATCTTTACTTTGTTTTTTAACAAAGATTCAAGTTCTTTGATATTTTGGAGTCTTCTTCCAAATATACCTCCACAATTTCATTGACCTCTTTTATCTCACCATCAATTGCATGGATATTCTCTTCTAGAGTATTCTTGACTCCCTCTTTTCTTCTTCAAAGTATCTAACCTGTCTAGAGAGCTTTAAACATTCAACAAATTTTTCTAGTAATACTTTCTCCAAAACATCATTTTCTTCTTTCAGATGAGTGATATTTTTCATGTATGCATTGAAATACTCCACAAACTAGGGATGTACTTTCTTCAGGAATACCATGCAGAATCATTCTTAATTACACATACCTATTGATCAGTTAAGGTAGGAAGATTGTATGTCTTCTTGGTGGGGACTTGATCCACCTTCTCATTACATTCAAATTCTGGTGTGTCTTGAATGTATTCTAGATATAGAGAAGCAGATGCTTCCTATTCTTTAGATAAGAGGTACTTCTTCAACTTTATCTTCTCCTTATTTTTCCTGTTCATCATGTTCTTGGTAGATATAGTCTCATTCTCAGAGATAACAGAATCTTCACTGAAAGTGAACTTCCTTGATAACTCAAGAAAGAAACTCAAATCTTCAAAATATAATAACTTCATTTTAGAGAATATAATAGAGGTGAACCTATTGTTTTGATACCAATTGAGATAACCAGTTTGGGATATACCTAACACTGAGAGGGAGGGGGGGTGAATCTGTGTTGAGGAATTTTTTAACCAATTCCAACCTTTATCCCTATACCTATTGACCTGTTAGGATCTTGATTATCTTATTCTATTTTCCCTATAACAAGCAGTAATAGAAAGTAGTAAAAATATGAACATGATACTTTTACATGGTTCACCACTCAATAAGAGAATCTACATCCTTTCCAGTCATGGGAATAACTAGTGTATGAATTCTTCACTATAATGTGATATGATATTATAGTGGATAGACTAGAAAAAAAATCCTCTAGTCTGTGTGGTTCCCTACACTTGGAGGGGGAAGGGAGATAATCTTCTTCCAAATTTCAACAAGTAGGATATACCCTTACAGTTTCTGGTTCTTTATACTACCATCCAAGATAGTTTTCTTCCTTTTTCAAAAAGGTAGGTTCTTCTCTTGATCTTCTTTAGTTATCTTCACTTTATTACTTGCAAAGAAGTAGGCAAGAAATTCTCCCATTTATTTTTCTTCTACTTTAGTGTAAGACCAACTGCACTAGTTCTTATTATTTCCTCTTTTTAGTGAAACAACTGACTGCACTAATCTTCTCCTTTTTTTAGCTAGAATCACATACACTAATCTGATTATTCAAACACTAAGGATCAGATCACTTGGTATCATCAGAGTATATACTTTTCTTTTTATTCATGTATTCATGTGATCATTCATATGACATTTTGGTTGAAATCTTCTATTCTAAACTTATTTTTCTCCTTTTCACATGTGCACAACAATTTGGGTTCTTTATTTAATTGTGTTTATGTGTGAATGAGCATGTATGATTGCATTCACATACTTCTTCATCCTTTTGTGTGAAACCCTAATAGGTGTAGTTATTTAAGAACACACACTAACTCTTCCTTTATATTATTTTTCTTATTCTCTCCTTCACTTTTCACTTGGTTGAGATACCTTTAAATCATACAATTAATTTCATGTGTTACATGTGTGCTCTTCTTCAAACCCAAATGGGTATAACCCTTCCTTTGTGTAAACTCCTTCTTTAAGGCCTCGAGATTCTTCAAACAATGCACATAGGTGCATGAAAAACGTACTGTAACATCCTTCTTCACCAAAACTAAAACTCCTACAAACAATGGGATGAATGTGCAAACAAGAGGGTGCTCACCTTTGGGAAGGCTGTGAGATTCACGGTTATTCTTCGTGCACAAGAAGAAATGATCTTCCTCTTCGCCATGAACATTGATAGACTAAGGCTAAACCACTGGCTCATGATGGTGTGGCCCTCACAAAGCACAATGAGGGTTTTACAATACCTATGACATGTTCGGGTTCCGGTTCTTGATGAAGCTATTCAAGGGTGCATATCACATATCTAAGGATTGCAGAATCTATTCTTCGTAGAGCCTTGAAGACTCGCGGTGCTCTGCTTTCTCTTCATGAAGTGAAGCGTAGAGAGATGCTTTGTTTTTCAAAAACTATAGGTCTTGAGTATGTCTAAGTATCAACTCTATTCATATCAAGATCCTCATTTTATAGGTGATGGAAACTCCTATTATATGTTTTAGATCCATGTGAAAATCCATGGAGATCACGACTTTGTATGCTTGGGATATCTAGTGTTATGAAAATCTTCAAACCCACAGGTGAAGATATGCTAAGATTTATGGTGTGTTTACTTTTTTGGGATGCGTAGACTTCTCCCTTCAAACAAGTCATGTGCATTGAATATCTTGAGTATCTCTTTTTAATTCCACACTTGAATCCACGTGGCCTTGGAAACTTCGTTTGCCGTGGGCACAACTTATTTCGTCGAGATATCACATGCATGCAAGAAGTAGATTGAATGCATAGTCTGAGTTCGATCTAGTAGCCTTAATGGTGCTAAAATTATCCTTATGTGATAATTAGAGGTCTTCTATGATGATCTAGCTTCTACTTTGGTGAGTGCAGTGTCGCTGGTGGGTGGAAGCGGCATTGAGAGGTTGAAGACAACGCAGCAGGATAGATTGAATGCCACAGGAGGATCAAATGACCCAGTTTAAATGCACGTGGCCTGGTACAGATGAGTGGGGGTGATTAGATTGCGGGATGTAAATCAGATGTGTGATCAAGATTGCTTTCATTTTTTTAAGTTGCGAACATCAACCAAATTTCTTTTTACCACATTGAAACAGAGGTGTGGGTTTCTTTTGGTTTATCGATCAACTCATCTCAGCATTGGTTCAGAAATCTCCTCCACTCTCTAGGGTACCACCCTATACTATGTTCACCATAGGCGTAATTTGCGTCCAACCTCTGCTCCATTTCCTTCATGCCTACCCACACGGTGGAGCACGCTCTGTGTCCCCTATGCCACTCTAGGGCTGACTTTTTCTGGGATTCCCCATTGGTGCGGTCAACCCTTGTCATCCCGCATGTTCCTCGCATTGAGGTTGGGTAGCTAGATCGTGGGCTAGCCTCATTATTAAGTAATACATATAAAAATACTTGGTAAGAAACAATGTGTAAGAACCCAGTTCTTATTCTTGAGGTACGAGTTTCTTTTTTTTCCTTTTTCCTTAAGTGTTTTTGAGAAAACAAGGGAAATGTGGGAAAAATACCAAATTTATGGGTACACGCCATATACTTTTTGTACACATGTTGTGTACTTTGGAAATGTGGGATGAGAATATAGGGCGCGTAGGCTTGTCGGTAAAAACAAACTACATGCCGGGTACTTCTTACACATGCCGTGTACTTTGTACGCACGCCATGTACTTTGGCCGTGTGGGATGAGAACACAGGGCGTGTAGGATTATCGGTAATTCAGGGTGTAAAAAATAACTACATGCCATGTACTTAGTAATACATTCCATGTAATCAGTCGGCAGATGAACAGGGTGGCGGTGAAAAGCAGTCGCCAGTGGAAGAATTAAAAAAAGGAAAGTACACACCTTGTACTTGAGAGTACAAACCATGTAGTCATGTTTTTTTCGCTAAAAATGGGCAGTAGCATTCTCAATCGGCAGAGGATGCAGAAAACTCACTTGGATCACTTGAGAGAAGTCTGAATCTTGGAGGAGCTCTCGATCCCACACCGAAACTCTGATTCTTCCACCGTAGATCTCATTTGAACCACGCGGGTAAGGTCTTCCCTCTTCTTGAACATTTCCTTCCAATTCTTTCCCTAAGATAAGTTATTTACATTTGAATGGGTAATATTTTATCCTATATCTATGTCGTTCTTGGTAATTTCGGGAGACACCTTTCACGTATATCGATCAGAGGAAATCTAGGTAGGTGGTCTTGTGTTTAATTACAACCGTCGAGTTGAATTTGTATACCGTTGTGCCACACGCCCATGTTTGGGGTGTCGTGTGGTTCAGACCTTGACTGTTGAGATACCTAGAATTGCATAGGTGATCTAATGAATAAATATAAACTGCTGTTTGGGATCGCTACTTTGATCCAGGGCCACCCCAAGGGTGTGGTTCCCTTGTTTAGTCGTTGGGCCAGGATACTCGTGGGTATGCCGTGATTATAGCATGTTTTGAGTTTTCTTGAGAGGAAACGTATATGAATTGATTTTTTTGTGCATTGGGCTCGGCTGAGTTACTTGTTTTTCCTATGGAATGCCTGAGGGTAGTGTTTTGTTTAGATTGAGGGAAATATTTATTAAGTCTGAGGGCAGTAACTTCGGTGCCTACGGGCAATATCCCGTATGCCTATGGGAAATATTCGTTATGCCTATGGGAAGTCACCCATGGGTTTCAATTTTTCTTGCCTAAGGGTAAGGGTTTGCATGGATGAGGACAATATTTACTTTGAATATTCACTGTGGTGATTTCTTATATTGTACCTGCCGAGCTAAAGCAGAAGCTTGGAATTGATAACCAATTATTAAAATGGAAATGTAGCTTGTAGAGATAGTTACTTTTGAGTACTGCCTAGTTTACTGAATTTTATTATTGCACACTACTGTTGCACATTTTCACTGACAGTTGGGCATGGGTCTTTGGTGGTTGCCTATTGGGATTTATTTCTCACACCCTTTTTGGGTCATGTCTTGGTCCCAAAATGATTATATTGCTGCAGGTGTCGATAAGGGGAAGGGTCCCTACATAGGTACATGATTTTTGTAGAGGAGTAGGAGAGCATGAGACCGAGCTTAGGCTTGATATGCTGCTACGTTCTAGTTGCACTTCTTTAGTATTTTTTCCTGTACTTTGTACCTTATGCTATATTGTATCAGATTGCAGTTTCCTTCTTTGACTGTTTTCTTAGAATTAGTGACATGTTGCATCATGATATCAATATGACTACTAGTTATCTTTTCTTTCTATTGTCCATTCCTGGTTTATATTTTCTATTTCTTTTGCTTTTGTATGTTTATATATTTTATTCCACTATGCTACACTTTGACAAATGAAGGTATAGTTTCCCCACTATTAGTCCTTGGCCCCTACTGCTAGTTAGCAGCCTCTAGTATTCAGGGAAATGTGCTTGAGTTCATGTGACCAATTGGGTTTGGGGAACCTGTTGTGTGGATTCCAGAACCGGGACATTACAAGGTGGTATCAGAGGAATGTTCTTTTCTCTGGGTTATTTTATTATTTGGCGATGATTGAAAGAGATAGATTGTTATGGGATTCAACAAATAAATTGTGCCTAGGAGTAGCTACCCTGTGTACAGGTAAAGGCTGGATTGCCTCGAATTAAATTGTGATTTTCTGTTTATGATTATTACAATTTATTTGATTTCACCATTGGGTGACACACTTGTGGTGTATTGTTTGTATTTTATACTTGGGTTCTATTTAGTTGCAACCCAATGAGATGGGGGTATTCCATCCTATGAATCATTTAGGAACATGTTAGAATCACATTTCATGCATAGTTTCCTTGCCATGTAGGTGCATTAGAAATGTCATGTTGTTGTGATAGATGTTGTGCTAGAAAAATGAATGTTGCTGTGGTAGTTTCCTTGATAAGAATACATGATATTTGATAAGGTATTGTTGTGTGAGGTTTGGTAGAATGAATGAAAAACTTTGTTTCTTGAGGATTATGGTCCCTCATTGACCAGAATTTGGTAGATAATTGACTTGTTTACTTTTTTTATAACATGTATAAGATGCCAAGATTTGATTCGTGGGGAGTATGGGCCCTCACAGATCGGAATTTGGCACTTAGGTGTTGTTTTCAGTGTTTTTCTGGGCTCCAGAATAGTTTCTAAGGCTTATTGTCCGAAAAAACCTAGAATACATGCCATGCAGTTTTGACTACACACCATGCACTCTTATATTCGGGAAGAAATGAAAAAAATATATACACACCATGTACACCTTACACACGCCATGTAGTCTTTAACCGTGTCATAAGCCGTGTGGGAAGAGATATGAGATATGGAATTTCTTGCGGGAACACACCATGTACTGGTTGAACACACCGTGTAGCATAGACCTTGTGTCTGCCCATGTTATTGACAACACAGATGGAGGAACCTTAAGTTATACACGCTGTGTCTACCTTGAAAACGCTGTGTAGTCTGACCCAGGTACCCGACTGTGTCACTGACAACACGTTTCAGTGTTATCCTTTCTCATAAAAACTGTGCCCATCGAGAACACGCCGTGTAGTGTCAGTCGTGTGGTCGGCTGTGTAGCTAACAACACAGGTCGGTTGGGGCTTCTTAGTATAGGTCCTGTCCGTCTGGAACACGCTGTGTAGTGTAACCTAGGTACACAGGCCGTGTCACGAACAACATGGGCCGGTAAAGCGTGTATAGTACACGTCGTTTCTACCTTGAACACTCCATGTAGTCTTGTATTAGGAGATCCGTGTGGCTTAACCATGTGGAAGGACTTGGGTAGGGAAAGAAGATTCAAGTACACGTCATGTGTTAAGACAACACGTCGTGTGTTTGGGGTGTTACATGACCATTTCTAGCTGAAGTACATGCCCATGTGAATGGTTTATGGGAACATGCTGTGTAGGAATTATACACACTTTGTAGTCTTGTTTTGTAAAAATTGAGTGCTTTTATTCTCCTATTCTCTTCTTGGTCCCCTAGTTTTCAGTCCTTGATAATCTTGATCTAAGGTGTGCGTTTGACCTTGTAGATTCATGCCACCGAGACGACCATGAGTTGTTCACCAAGAGAGTAGCGATGAATATAGTCGAGATATGGTAGGCCATGGGATACCAGTGGATCCTTCAGCAGTTCTAGATGTGGCGCCGACTATTATAATGAACGCAGGCACAGATGCGCAGTTCCATGAAGGCTTCATGCAATTCATGCAGACCTTCCAGGGAGCACCGCAGGTTGCCACATCTATGGTAGCACTGACACGTATATTCCAGCAGAAGCATCCGCCTACATTTTTAGGGGATGGTGGACCACAAGATGTAGAGTCATGGATGAGTTCTGTGTAGATGATCTTAGAGCATCTAGAGATGCCTCCTGGGAGGAGGGTCAAGCTCGCTACTTACATGCTACGTCATTCTGCCAAGAGATGGTGGGATGTTACCACCTAGTATGAGCATCGCTGAGACATATCTTGGGAAGACTTTAAGGTATTCTTTTATTAATTTTTCTTTCCGGAGACGCTAAGGGATGATCGAGCTCGAGAGTTCATGAATCTATAGCAGGGTGCCATGTCAGTGATGGACTATTCTGCCCGCTTCACCGAGCTACAGTGTTTTGCACCTGTTTTGGTGGGTGATGAGACGTTGAGGGCTAGACTCTTTGAGAATGGTCTTCTATATGACATCCGAGCACTGGTGAATGTTTTTAGGTTGCCTAAAGTGCATTCTATTGTTAACTAGGTGTTGATTACTGAGTGGAACCTACGAGAATCTAGTAGTGCGAACCAGGGCAGTTCAGCACCAGTTTATGGTACTATTTCTACTAGTAAGAGGAATAGGCAGATGTATTTATCTCATGGTGGTAGTACTAGCTAGAATAATTCTTCAGGTGGCCAGGTCATATGCTACCAGTGTGGTAAATAGGGGCACAAGAGACCTCAGTATCCACGTGACCTAGTGGAGTGTCGATCTTGTGGCAGGACGGGTCATCTTCAGCATTTTTGTAGGGCGTTTCCACCAGTGACTAGTGAGAGGGGTTCTATGTAGACTCCGTGTGCGAGAACAGGGCCAAAAACTTCTTACCAGCTAGATAATTGGAATATGTCAGGATGTTCAGGACAAGGTAGTGGTTGTGGCTGTGGTAGCCAAACACCAGGATCATAGAGACAACAGGGCGGGTCAGTTTAGGGTAGTCGGGCTGTGTTGCAGGGCTGCTGCACTAGGCAGGCATATGCAGTGCAACAGACCCAACAGGAGAAAGATCCCGGACCTTCCACTATCAGAGGTACTATTCTAGTTGCTTCTGTTTTATCTTCTATACTTTTTGATACTGGTGCTACACATAGCTTTATATCTGTGCCCGTTGTGGAGATCCTTGGGATCTTTGTTTCTTCTTCTTCGGATATCATGATGCTAGACACTTTGTTGGGAATTATAATGGCAGGTGTGTGTCAGTGCAAGGAGTTCCCCCTAGAGGTTGGTGGGTGTCACTTTCTATGGGACCTGTTTGTCTTAGAGATGACAGCCTACGATGTCATTCTTGGGATGGACTACTTGGTACCTTTCTGAGCCTTTATAGATTGCTATCATCACAGGGTGAGTTTCATGTCACCATAGGGTGGAGAGTTTCTATACAAGGGAAAATGGGATGTCCAGGCGAGCCGAGCTATACCCGAGCATTGTGGGCGAGGTGGAGTGAGAACCCAGATTGCAAGTTTATATTTGTATGACCAGAGAACTTGCCAGAGGGATTTACCTCCTATGGTAAATCATTTTAGGGATGTCTTCTCGGACGATTTTTCAGGTCTACCTCTGGTGAGAGAGGTGGAATTATATACTTAGATCATTCTAGGAGCGGCACCTATGTCCATACCTCTTTATAGGATGGATGCACTAGAGTTACAGAATCTCAAGAAGCAGTTGGAGGAGTTGCAGGAAAAGGGTTTCATCCAACCCAGTACTTCTCCTTGGGGTTCACATGTCCTGTTTTCAAAGAATGTGGATGGTAACCTCAGGATTTGTGTGGATTATCAGAAGTTGACCCAGTTGACGGTCAAGAACTGATATCTCTTTCCCAGGATTGATGATCTCTTTGATCATCTTGGAGGAGCATGGGTGTTATCTAATATTGACTTGAAATCTGGTTACCATCAATTGCGTGTTAGACCATATGATATAACTTTTACAGCCTTACGGAGCAGGTATGGTCTATACAAGTATATAGTTATGCTGTTCGGACTCACCAACGTGCCAGCAGTTTTCATGGTGTTGATGAATCATGTGTTCCACCCATATCTAGATTCTTTTGTGGTAGTCTTTTTGGACGATATCTTGGTGTACTCTCACACTCGGCATGACCATGCCACCCATCTTGAGATCGTACTGATTACAACGAGAGAGCATCAGTTATATGCTAAGCTGTCAAAGTGCCACTTTTTGATGGACTAGATTCACTTCCTGGGTCATATTATATCAGAGGTAGGATTTTAGGTAGACCCAGAAAAAGTGATAGCAGTAGTTTCCTAGGATCATTCTAAGAACGTGTCTGAAATACGGAGTTTCTTGGGGCTGGCAGGTTAATACAAGCACTTTATACAGGACTTCTCCTGCTTAGCAGCTCTTTTTATGGGTTTGACTAAGAAGGGTTTGAAGTTTGTTTGGTCAGAAGCTTGCAAGATAGACTTTGAGGAGCTGAAGGGATGGTTGACTTCAGCACCATTCCTAATACTTCCAGATCAAGGGAGGAGCTATACAGTTTACTATGATGCATCAGGTGTTGTTATGGGAGCAGTGTTGATTCAGGGAAATCAAGTAGTTGCATACGAGTCTCGGCAATTGAGGCCACATGAGAGGAATTACCAGACGTATGATCTCTAGTTGGCTACAGTTGTTCATGTGTTATGCTGTTGGAGACATTATATCTTGGGAGATCATTTTTTGGTGTTTACGGACCACAAAAGTCTTAAATGCATCTTTACCCAGCGTGAATTGAATTTGAGACAGTGAAGGTGGGTTGAATACCTTCAGTACTTCGACTTTGATCTTGCCTATAAACCTAGTAAGGGTAATCTGATTCACTGAGTAGAAGGACTTAGATACAGGCAGTGCAGGAGGCCAGTGGTGAGTGGTAGCTTATGGCTTTGTTCTATGAGATGCATTTGGAGGTGCACGATGGTCAGGGGCAAGCCTATCTTTCATCCTTAGCTGTGACTTCTATCCTCCTAGATAGAGTGAGGATGAGACAACTATGAGATTCAGAAGGCATAGGTCTACGGGAGTCGATGGCAAGTGGGGACCCTCCTTCTAGTTGGATGATAGGCGATGATGAGGTACTGTGATTCCATGGATAAGTGTGGGTTCTAGGTGATATACGCGGGGATTTGATATGGGAATTTCGTGCTTCATCTTGGGCAGTTCATCCTGTAGTTACCAAAATGTAATGTGACTTGATACATCAGTATTGGTGGCTGGGTATGAAAAGAGAGGTAGCTGGTTTTGTTATGAGATGTTCCACCTATCAGCAGGTGAAGGCGGAGCATTAGACACCAGCTGGACTGTTGTAACAATCACCCATTCTGGAGTGGAAATGGGATGATGTCACGATGGACTTCATGACCGGGTTGCTGAGGTCGCCTCAAGGCAATGATTCTGTATGGGTTGTTGTGGACAGTCTTACGAAGGTATCTCACTTTTTTCCGATCAATGAGACCTTTGGTGTTAACGAGCTCAGGAAGTTGTATATCCGAGATGTAGTACGTCTTCATGGGGTCCCTCGTTCTATCGTTTCAGATAGGGACGCCCATTTTATGTCTTGTTTCTAGCAGAGTTTTTAGAGGGCACTGGGTACACAGGTGCTTCTGAGAACAGCTTACCACCCTCAGACTTATGGTCAGTTAGAGCGTACGATACAGGTACTGGAGGACACGCTTCATGAATACGTCCTAGACTTTGGGGGATCTTGTGATAAGAACATACCCCTAGTCGAGTTTTCCTACAATAATAGTTTTCATGAAACTATTAAGATGGCACCTTACAGGGCTTTATATGGTAGGCCACACCGATCACCCTTGTGCTGGTTGGAGGTAGGTGAGGAAACTTTACTAGGACTATGTCCAGTGCAGGAGACTTTAGAGCAGGTCCAGTTGATTCAAAAGTGAATGTCTACTGCACAGTCTCGTCATAAATCTTATACCGATCGCCGTAGAAGACTCTTGGAGTTAATGGTTGGGGATCAAGTTTTCTTGCATGTTTCACCGAGGTTGGGACACAGGTGGATCAGGAGATAGGTTAAACTATCACTGAGGTATGTAGGGCCATTTGAGATTCTGGAGAGGGTCGGGCTGGTTGCCTATCGGTTTCAGTTACCACAGAGGTACCAGTCCATGCACGACGTCTTCCACATATCTCAGCAGTGTCGTTATCACTCAGACCCGTCTCACATTTTCAGCCTGAGGAGGTTGAACTTCTGGTAGATGCATCCTTTAAGGAGAATCTGATTCGTATTGTTAATAAAAGCACCAAATTTCTCTGAGGCCGGTCAGTTCCTCTCGTACAGGTGTTATGACAGCATGGACGAGTGCATGATGAAACCTGGGAGCGGGAGACTGACGTACGTGCTCAGTGGCCAAAATTGTTCACAGCTTCATATTCACCACCCTTGGAAGGGAAATTCAGGGATGAATTGTATTAAGGGGGGAAGTTTGTAAGAACCCAGTTCTTATTCCTGAGGTACAAGTTTCTTCTTTTCCTTTTTCCTTAAGTGTTTTTGAGAAAACAAGGGAAATGTGGGAAAAATACCAAATTTATGGGTACAATCCATGTACTTTTTGTACACACGCAGTGTACTTCGGCTATGTGGGATGAGAATACTGGGTGCGTAGGCTTATTGGTAAAAACAAACTACACGCTATGTACTTCATACACATGCCGTGTACTTTGGCCTTGTGGGATGAGAACACAGGGCATGTAGGCTTGTCGATGATTCAGGGTGTAAAAACTAACTACACACTGTGTACTTAGTAATACACGCCATGTAATTAGTCGGCATATGAATAGGGTGGTGGTGAAAATCAGTCTCTAGTGAACAATTAAAAAAAGGAAAGTACACACCGTGTACTTGAGAGTACATGCCGTGTAGTCGTGTTTTTTTCGCTAAAAACTGGTAGTAGCCTCCTCATTCAGTAGAGGAAGCAGAAAAATCACCTAGAGTGTGGGAGAAAAGGCCAAGCTTGGAGGAACTCCCGATCGCACGCTGGAAATCCGATTCTTCCACCATCAATCTCGTTTGAACCGCGAGGGTAAGGTCTTCCCTCTTCATGAACGTTTACTTCCAATTATTTCCCTAAGGGAAGTTATTTTAAGTTTGAACAGGTAATCTTTTATCCCAGATCTACGTCATTCTTGGTCATTTCGGAAGGTGCCTTTCACGTATATCGATCAGAGGAGATCGAGGTAGGTTGTCTTGTGTTTAATTACAACTTTTGAGTTTATTTTGTGTACTGTGGTGCCACACTCCCATGTTTAGGGTGTCGTGTGGTTGATACCTTGACTGTTGAGATACCTAGAATTGCATAGGTGATCTAATGAATAAATATAAACATATTTTTGGGATTATTGCTTTGATCTAGGGACACTCCGAGGGTGCGGTTCCCTTGTTTAGCCATTTGTCCAGGATACCCGTGGGTATGCTATGATTATAACATGTTTTGAGTTTTCATGAGAGGAAACATATATGAATTGCTTGTTTGTGCATTGAGAACAACCCTGGTTACTTGTTTTTCCTATGGAACGCCTGTGGGAAGTGTTTTATTTATCCCGAGGGCAACATTTATTATGTCTGAGGGTAGTAACTTCCATGCCTGTATGCAATATCTCGTATACCTGTGGGAAATATTCATTATGCCTGTGGGCAGTCACCTGCGGGTTTTGATTCTACTTGCCCGAGGGTAAGGATTTACATGTCTGAGGACAACATTTACTTTGAATATTCACTGTGGTGATTTCTTATGTTGTACATGCCAAGCTAAATAAAACGATTGGAATTGATAACCAATTATTAAAATGGCAATGTAACTGGTAGAGATAGTTACTTTTGAGTACTGCCTAGTTTACTGCATTTTATTATTATACACTACTGTTGCACATTTTCACTGGCAGTTGGGCATGGGCATTTGGTGGTTGCCTACTGGGATTTATTTCTCACACCCTGTTTGGGTCATGTCTTGGTCCCAAACAGATTATATTGCTGCAGGTGTCGATAAGGGCAAGCATCCATACACAGGTACTTGATTTTTGTAGAGGAGTAGGAGAGAATAGGACCGATCTTAGGCTTGTGATGCTACTACATTCCTGTTGCACTACTTTTGTTTTGTTTTGCTTTACTTTGTACCTTGTGCTGTATTGTATTAGATTGCAGTTTACTACTTTGGTTGTTTTCTTAGAATTAGTTACATGTTGCATCATGATATTAATATGACTACTAGTTATCTTTTCCTTCTATTGTCCATTCCTAGTTTATATTGTATACTGCTTCCGCTTTTGTATGTTTATATATTTTATTCCGCTGTGCTACACTTTGAAAAATGAGGGCATATTTTCCCAACTATCAGTCCTTGGCCCTCACAACTAGTTGGAAGCCTTTGGAATTTGGGGAAATGCACTTGAGGTTATGTGACCAACCAGGTTCAAGGCACCCATTGTGTGGCTTCCGGAACCGGAATGTTGCACCATGTATGCACAAAAATGCATGGGTATCATTAAACAAAAAAAAAACCTAATACGTGGCCACCTTAAAGTCCAAGCCTCTTCTTCAACCTTCTTCTTCTCTTTATTCAATCATCTTCTCCACTTCATGCAAAGAACATAATTATTCTACTTTTTGCATGATCACAATTTCAATATTCAATCATTCTCAATAGGATGCTATTTAAATGTTGTAAACCATGTATCACATTTTGATACAAGTTCATTTAACTTTAAGATCAGTGCATTAATCTTCTGATATTATCAACATGGAGAATTTCCCAAGCATGGGATCCATTGTTATGAATCCATAACAATTCACTAGGAACCTTCACTTCAACCAATCTCTATTAACTTTGGATTATCTTTTTCATTTTTACCATTATTGACACCTGTTGACAACAAATACAACTTATACACAAAGTGGTCCCAACAGTTTTCTTGGTTTAAAACCCATGACGTATGTTTTTAAAGACTTTGACATCTTTAAAAACTGGTTATTTTTCATTTTGAGAAGACTACAGATCACATCAAAATGTACTATATTTAAACATGTCACAAATGATTTAGATATCACTTTCCTATGATTTCAAGTCAATTGTGGGAAGTTTTTTTTGGTTTTTTATGTTACAAACAAGTCTTAGTGTTTCAAAACACTAAAATTGATTTTTTTGGGTCATCATGAGAAAACAACAACTCATATTGATGTAGAGTCTATTTATATATTTTAAAAAACAATCACCAATAATTTACCTATGTTTTAATAGAAATATGAGGTTTTTTCTTGGTTTTGACCCCCAATGCATGTTGTTAAAGACTTTGATATCTTTTAAAACTACTTATTTTTTAATTCTTAGCAGACCACATGCCAGATTATTATTTTGTCTCATTTGAAACGTCAAAAATAATTCAAATAATATTTTACTATAATTTCGCATTAATTTTTGGTTGTTTGTTAGGTTTTTATTGTTATGAACACATTTTAGATATTTACCACACTAAAAGTGCATTTTTTAGTTATCTCGAGAAAACCACACCTCATATTGATATGGAATTTTCTCACATATATAAAAAATAAGTCAATGGTAATTATATTATTATTTAATGAAAATAATATGTCATTTTCATAGTTTTTAACCATCAATAAATGTTTTTAAATGCTTTGATATCCTTAAAAAACTTCTTATTTGGTCATTCTAAGCACACTACACACTAGATTGATGTTTCATATATTAAAACTTCTCAAAAATAATTCAAAGACCATTTTACTATGATTTTACATTAATTCTTAGTCATTTTTTTAGTTTTGACCATTATACACACATTTTTGTGTTTGAAAACATTTAAAGTTCATTTTTTGTTCATCTTTAGAAAACCGCATGTAATAGACCAAGAATTTAAAAATAGATTAAATTTAGAATGAATGAAACACAAAGTCCCTACAAAACAACACATTTTATAATCTAGTCGTTGAGCACAACTTTGCCTCTATTATGTTTTGAATTTCGAAAAATGGTCATCTAGAGTTGTGATTGTTAAGACATTTGGAGCCTGATAGAACCAACTTGATTTTCAATGAATAGTAACATACCATTATGAATAGTAATATGAATAGTAACATGACCCATAGGAATAGTAAAAAATAATATTATTTTATTTTCTTAAGGTAATAAGATGATGAGATCTTAATTAATTTTTCAATGTGATATAAAACTAATTACACCTTTAACATTGTTATTTTTCGAAATAACTATGATTTTATTTATAAATTAAATTAACAATATTTAGAAAATTATTTTTGAAAAATGGAGTTCATTTTTTAATTCTAAACGTCAAAAAATGGTTAGGGTGATTTTTGGGATTTTTCTGAAATTCTTGAATTTTTGATGAATTGTGAAATACAGTAAAATACCGTATATACAAATTATCAATGTAATACACTATTTATGACACCATAAGTGATGTAAAACTGCTTGGTTTGAACTCAAATTCCATTATTACTATTTTGGGTAAAATTAATTTCTATTATTCATAGTCTTGACCAAATATATTATAATAATGATTAAAATAATGAAAAATACCTCCTCTCTTCCACTATAAATACCACCCCCATTCCCCTCTTCATCCCACACCTCTCAAGCCTTGAGGATTACCTAAGTTCTTCCCAATAATCCTCCCAAGACTCTTACCAATGTCCTAGAGCTTATATTCTCACCAAAAGGCCAAAACCAAAGGCCTTAACAAGGATCTCAAGGAGAAGATATCAAGAGGTAAACATCCTCTTTTGCTTTATTTCTTTTCTTTAATTTTATGTAATTATTTTTAATTTACTTTGGATTATGTTGGGATATGTCATTACATATCACCATTACTGAAAATATTATTTAAGAGTTATGAGATACCTCCTTTATCTCATAAAACTATTTTATGAAATTTTAAGTGACACAGTTAGGCTGCCGAATTTTCGTAAGAGATTTCTCAATTTTCTTCTATTTTGAGTTCCTTTCTTTTCTACTTCTTTCCTCATATCCCCTCATCCTAATGAAATTATAATTCCCGTACATTAATTGAACTGGGATTTTAATATTCTAATGGAATATTTCATAATTATCTCTCTTTTCCCCTCCTTTTATACTATAAATGCAAACACTGTCCAAGATGTGTTAAATTATCACCCTCAAGGAAGACGAGTTTCCAATTTGAATTAATATCCTCAAGACTGGTCATGAATTTTTTTTAATGGTTGAAATATATCTTAATATATTTATTTTACTTTTTCAATATTCTTTAATCCATACACACTCATAATAAAAATAATAATAAAAAACTAGTTCATTATGCACAAAATGGGCAAAGTTAATCCAAGCATTTATCAATAACTTTTAACTAATGAATCATCCTCAAGTATATAACCCAAAGTCATTATAAGATAATTTATATCTATTTAATGTCACTAATAATATATATTAACAATTATTCATGTTTAACCACATTTTAAATGAACTTCCATTCATGAATACAAGTAAACAGATCATGAAAACCAAGGGTGAAAATGCTTCTAAAACAATAAAATTGAATCTCTTAAAACCCATCAAAAAGGTCATCAATGAACCTAATAAGGTTATAAAATATCAATAACATGTTTATGAGGTTATGGAATTATTAGTTAATGAAGCTAAATTTTATTATTCCGGTCATTAAGAACAATCAATAACACCTTCAAGCTTAAGGTAAGGGATATCTTAACTCAATTTCCATTCGTTGAGTTAAACATCAATGTCATTGGTTTTTTATTTTACTAGAATACGTGTGAATAAAATATGATTGTTTTATTTTTTATATCCAATTTTATTTTGTGGTTTGATGTTTTTTACACTTAATTGTGTCTTTGATTTGTACTCAATCTAATGATACGTTCTTGGTAAGGGTTTCTTCATCCCACTTTCATCTTTGTGAGATATTCCGTATTCACTACTATTACTTTTGTATGGTGTATGTATACTGACCATTAATGTCTCATACCATGAATATATTTATTTTTATGATATTAAATTTATCGTTTTATGACTATTAATTTTGGGGAATATGGTTAAGTTGATTACAAAGTAGTATATATTTTCTACCTGAATCTCAATTTTCATTCGGGTTGCTTTTATTCCCTATTTACCTCAATGAAATTATTATTTATTCTAATGTACTTATAATAAATTATTTGTTAATTTACTATATATTTTTACCAATCAAAATCCTTTATTTTGTGGTAAATTACATTTTTTAATATAATCTTTCAAAAATTATTCCGAAATGCAAGATTGATTCAAAGAACTTCTAAAATTATTACCTATTTTGATGTTCACTCTATAATCTATTTTAATTCATGTTTATATTTTAAAATAAAACATTTTAACATGAAAATTATATTTTGGATCATTTCTGGTTTTATTAAAGAAAACATGTCTTTGCACTTTTAATTCTCTTTAATTAATTCCTTAAACCACCCTAAAATGTTTTAATTCTAATGCTTCTTTAAAATCACTTTTTACATGATTTCACTTCAGTATGCATAATTTATGCCTCAAATGTAATCTCAAAGTACTTTCCATTTATTTTCTGGGATATACATGTTTAATACTATATTTATGGAAAATAAAAATGATTTACCCAAATGACTCTTCTTTCGAAAGTAAAATGGATTTTTCTCCTCACACTTTAACTCATTTGAGATATATGCCTTGTTCACCACATATTTATTTCTTGTGGAGTATGTACTAACATTTTTTATATCATATAGAGAGTCTAATTATTCTCATGATATTCCGAGGGATTATTATTTGAATGTTTCAAGGTGGTATGGGACACTTTAGAATGTTTAAGGATTATTTCCTACAGAATTTTTCAACAGTCTTATTTAAAAGTATCTTTATTTATGTCAAAATCCTTTGATGAATCCATATACTCAAATATATATGGATATTGAGAAGGAATATTATACTAGTATTAAATCTAATTATAAACAATTCTTTGTACATGCAGCGGTGGGTGGGCCCGCTATAGTCCCTCGATGCATCGACATGTCTCATGAGATAAATCAGTTGGAGACAAACCCTTCAAGTTTGTTTCAAAAAATCAGACATGTTTCTACCCAGAGACGTTTCAACGGTATTATAGTATCATGTTCCATATACATGAAGTCCAATTAATAAGCATTCTCTTTATTCTTTTTCAGTTATTACTATCCATAAGGTTTTCACTATGACAAAACCTATGTATGTATTTTCATTCTCAGTTTATTAAAGGCGCTTGTTTTTCATTTATTCACCATTTCATATTGAATATGACTAATTATTTAGGATTAAGTTATTATTAATTCATGCTTCCACTATTTTTAACCCTTACTAATCATTTGAGCTCACCCCTTTCATTTGTTTACCTTTAACAAGTTATTAAGAGGGGACCATTTATTGAGTTCTCATAGATGATTTATTATTAGTTTTTGTTATGTGTTGTATTTTTTACCTTTACCAATGTAATATAAGTTACATGTATGTATCTAGTTTCTTCAAGACTACAAAAATACTCAGTCCATTATGATTTGATTCATTGTAATCATGCCAATGTAATTAGTAATGAATCAGCTCTGGTCTAGAGGGGTTGGGGATTAATAGATGGTATCAAAATAAGTTTAGTAGAAACCTTGGGAACTAGATTTAGAAAATTTTGGTTAGGGAAAATAGCCTTAAGATGGTCTATGAGGATAAATAAACAAGAAATTCCTATAATTTTGGTAAGGAATAGATTATGTGGATATTTCTAGAAAATACATCCCTGTCTGGTTACAAAGAAGTAGAGGTGGCTCTAGAACAGATGTACCTAGGTGTGAAAACTCTGACTAGGAGTTTCAAGCTTGACTTGGTGTATCCTGGTACATGACAATGGGACTTGTTTTACTCTTGGTTTTAAATTATCGGGGGATATTATAAGGATAATTCACATTTTATTAACCCACCATTATGAAGGATTTATTCCCCCAAAGTGACCAATGAATATGGTTATAGGATTTACGATGCTTAAATATATGCTATGTGCTATACCATGTTTAGAATTATAGGGAGTTCATAATTTTATGATATAATATATATTATGAAAATTAATTAGAAATGGAGCCTAGTAGAAGGAATAAAAACTTCACCAATGCACGTGATGTGAAGCTTAAGAAGGATCATATCTCTAATGATCTTAAGACATATTTTCAAAAGAAGATTGTCTCCCAAGTATCCTCATCATATGAGGAAATAATATCATGTGTTAACAAGGTATGAAAAATTTTCTCCGAGTCCTATGGATTTTAAGGGAAGAAAAATAACGATAAGATGGTAGAGAAATACGAGGATAAAGGGAATAAGGGAAAGAAGAGTTTTCCCACATGTGAAAATTATGGAAATAATTACCATGGTAAATGCTTGAAGGGAATGGGAGTTTTCTATAAGTGTGGAAAAAAACGACACTAGGTTCATGATTGCAAGGTTATGAAAATGGTTTTCCATGTATAACAATTCAACTGCAAGGAGATGGGACACTATGTGAATCAATGTCCCATTGTCAAAGGAATATACCCCAAATGCTGGTTTTAGATAATGATCAAGTAATAATGCTACCACAGATGAAGTAGAATGATTAATATGCCTAGTCAAGAATCATGTCATTTCAATATTTTTTCAGCAATATACAAGTTATATGAATTATGATATATATAAGGATTGTACTACAATACTCTTTCATTAAGGATTTTTGGTTGTATAATGAATGGTACAAAGGAAAAGTGATTCAAAATAATGTTAAACTTGTTTAAAAAAATATGATTAAGGGAAATACAACCCTTAATATATATATCTGATGTTGAGATAATGATGATGAAATGATTGATTCAGATAAATACTGACTACCTTGGAATTGATTTTTGACTTGTCAAGAAGTGATCTCTACTATCATCGATGGAGTTTACAACATTTTTGGATTTAATGAATATATCCAATAACATGTATCTTACTTAAAGAATATAGATGAATGCGTGTTTCCAATATGTTTTTTTTTCAGTAATTCAAGGTATTTTTATATTTCAAGGGGATACATGATGAAGTTATTCACATGTTTGGAATGTGAATTTTAGATCTGATTCTTGTTGATCAAGGGTTAATGATAAGTACATGATGGAAATTTAGTGACCTTCATTATAATGTGTTGAATCATTATATTTTTCAATTATTAACCATTTACAAAATGGTTTAAGTTGATCATTTTATGGGTATTTTAGAGTTTAATGTCACTACATGATGGTTTGATTATTCTTCCATGACCAGGTTGTGTGATTATAATTCATTGTTTCGTATTAATCAGTGCATTTCCCCTACCTATTATTAAGAGGATATTTTAACCATATTCCTGATGTGGGTTTCCCACAAGGTAATTTTCAAGTGTCAACCATAAACTTTAGAAGTTCAATTTCCAATTTCAAGGATGAATGTTTTTTAATGAGGGAATAATGTAACACCCCAAGAATTTAAAAATATATTTAATTTAGAATGCATGAAACTCTGAGACCCAACAAAACAACAAGTTTTATAATCTATTTCTTGAGCACAACTTTGCCTCTATTATGTATTGAATTTTGAAAAATGGTCATCTAGAGTTATGATCGGTATGTCATTTAGATTCTGATAGAACCAACTTGAATATTTTTGATGAATAGTAACATACAATTATGAATAGTAATATGAATAGTAATATGACCCATTGGATAGTAAAAAATAATATTATTTTATTTTCTTAATGTAATAAGATGATGAGATCTGAATTAATTTTTCAATGCGATAAAAAACTAATTATACCTTTCATATTGTTATTTTTGAATTAACTATGCTTATATATACAAATTAAATTAATAATTTTTAGAAAATTATTTTTGAAAAATGGAGTTTATTTTTTAATTCTACACGTTAAAAAATGGTTAAGGTAAATTTTTGGGATTTTTTTGAAATTCTTGAATTTTTGAAGAATAGTGATATACAATAAAATACTGTATATACAAAATATCAGAATAATACACTATTAATGATATCATAAGTGATGTAATACCTCTTGGTTCGAACTCACATTCCATTATTACAATTTTGGGTCACATAAATTAGGATTATTCATAGTATTAAGCAAAAATATTATAATAATGATTTAAATATTGAAAAATACATCATCTCCTCCACTATAAATACCACCCTCATTCCCCTCTTCCTTCCACACCTCTCAAGCATTGAGGCTTACCTATTTTATGCTCAATAATTCTACCAAGACTCTTCCCCACGTCCTATATCTTCTGGTCTCACCAAAAGACAAAATATAAAGGCCTTAAAAAGGATCTCAAGGACAAGAGATCAATAGGTAAACATCCTCTTTTGTTTTTATTCTTTTCTTTCATTTTATGTTATTATTTTTAATTTAATTTGGATTATGTTGGGATATGTAATTCCACATCCACCTTACTGCCCATATTATTTAAGAGTGATGAGATAGCCACTTTCTCTCATCATACTATTTTATGAAATTTTAAGTGACACCGTTAGGCTGTCGAGTTTTCATAAGAGATTTCTCAATTTTTGTGTATTTTGAGTTCTTTTCTTTTCTACTTATTTCCTCATATCCCACCATTCAAATGGTATTATAATTAAAGTACCTTACATGAATTGTAATTTTATTATTCTAATTTAATATTTCATTATAATCTCTCTTTCCCCCTCCTTTTATACTATAAATACAAACACCATCCGAGATGTGTTAAATTATCACACTCAAGAAAGATTAGTTTTTAATTTCCATTACTATCCTAAATACTGGTCATTAAACCATTTTAATGGTTGAACAAGATCTTAATATATTTATTTTACCTTATTCAATATTCTATAATCCTTACACACTCATAATACAAACAATAATACAAAACAAGTTCATTATGTACAAAATGGGAAAAGTTAATCCTAGAATTTATCAATAACTTTTAACTAATGAATCATCCTAAAATTTAGAACCAAAAATCATTATAAGATCGTTTATATATCTTTAATTTCACTAATAATATATATTAACAATTCTGGATGTTTAACCACATTTGAAACGAACTTCCATTCATGAATAAAAGTAAACAGATCATGAAAACCAAGGGATAAAATGCTTACAAAACAATAAAACTGAATCTCTTAGAACCCATCAAAAAGGTATGGAATGAACCTAATAAGGTTATACCATATCAATTAAATGTTTATGAGGTTATGAAATTATTAGTTAATGAAGATAAATTTTATTATTCATGACATTAAAAACAATCAAGAACAACTTTGAGCTTAAGTTAAGGGATATCTTAACTCATTTTCCATTCGTTGAGTTAAACATCAATGTCATTGGTTTTGTATTTTACCAGAATATGTGTGAATAAACTATGATGGTTTTATTCTGTATATCCTCTTTTATTGTGTGGGTTGATTTTTTTCACACATAATTATGTCAATGATTTTTCCTCAATCTAATGATACGTTCTTGGTAAGGGTTTCTTCATCCCACTTCCATCTTTGTGAGATATTCTATATTCACTACTATTACTTGTGTAAGGTGTATTGTCACGACCCCCTCCCACCAAAGATGCCCCTCCTGATCTGGAAATGGTGAAAGGGAGATAATGACCCCCGAGTCCCACCTCCAGTAGGCCCCGGGGTGACGACTAGCACCAAGAGTATGAGTTTTCACAAATATGGGAGGCATTACCCTTTTTATTATTTAGGATCGGGAAATAGGAAAAGTCAACCACAAAAAGGAAAAAGAACAAGTGTATAGAAATAAACCCAAACCAAGCCCACATACATGTTTAAACAAATTTATAACAAGGTACAAGTACAAGAAAGCTCAAAGTACAATACCAAAAGAAAAAAAGAGAACAAAAACTGCAAAAACTCCAACTGTTTGACTAGTAGGGTCCCACACGGCCCTGGTAGTCCTCCTGGAAACCTGAAAGTAAACGTAGGGTGATCATACAAGTATACTCAGTAGGGAAACCTAAAGCTCTCATGCACAAGTGGGGATACATCCTAATGTCCCATGAGAACAACAGAAGAAACCTAACAAGGGAATCTATCCACCCAACCTCACCAGCCACACTCACCAAAACACAATCACAATAGGTAGTAGTAGTATAAGAACAAGAGTATTGGGTACCCCGCACCATTTCCCAATAGTTAGCTGAACGTCTTGACATTGTCACACTCTCCCCGCCCGCACACACCTGGGCCTCACAACCACAACCACATCCCTGCCCGAAGACACCTAGGCCTCATCCCGAAGATTCTTGGGAACAGTAATAGTAATAGAACTCTCACACGAAGATACCTGGGCCTGAATTGAAACCTACCTGAAGAGTCTTGGGTGTAAGGTCGCCTCAAGCCATTATAGCCTATAAGCCTACCCGAAGAGTCTTGGGACTAATCTCCCCAATCGAAACCTACCCGAAGAGTCTTGGGTGTAAGGTCACCTCAAGCCATCACAGCCTAGGGGAGAAGGAGCAGGAAGGAGCCTGTAACTATGGGAAAACACCCTCTCCCATGAAATGGGAGTGTTCGGCACTAAGTGCTCAACATGGGTGTGGTGCGATAAAACACAAAAGATATATATATATATATATATATATATATATATATATATATGTAGCAACCACTCATCCCAACCTATGGCTTCTAAAAAGAGAAACTGAGCATGTGCCTCGGAACTACTACCACGAAGCATGCACCCAACAAAAAACCCCAACCCCATTAAGGTTTTCATGTTTCAGCAGAAATTAGCTTATTTAGTTCCTTAACTACTGGGAAACTATCCACAACAAACCACTTCAATCGTTCGTAAAACATATCCCTGCCATCAAAAAAACATGTTAGGGAAACACAAGCAACACAACAAGACCCTTCCTAACAACCAACCAACCCATTGATTATTATTTCTGTTTCATTACCAAGCCCCATCATTCATTAACTCTTCCAAAATTATTATTTATTAAACAAAACCCATAGTCCGTTCACATTTAAACCCATCCCTGCAGCCCCGCTGCCAACCACCATAACCACACCATACATCATTATCCCTTTAATACCACTTATCGCAGCCCCACTTCCCATCACCATTAAACATTCACACCTTCCCACAACCAATCCAACCTCATCCCCACTGCTCACCCATTCCACAACAACCCACAAAACACCCCCATCATATGCCACGTAACCAAGCCAACACCCTCATGTTCATTATTCCATTTTGGTTCAACCAGGGTGACCACACAAGGGTTCCAGATTTTCATTTAAACAGCCAACTTTATGTGATTAAACAATTTCCACATTCAACAAAGTTCCACTCACAAAAACGGTCTAGAAAGGTAGGGCAACATTTAATTGCGCAAGCAAAGGCCCCCAATGACCATGATTTTTAGTAGGCATAAGCCTATTCATTTCACAACATAATATCACATGATATAAAAGGTAAAGTAATAGAAATATCAAACTTCCCATCCCCGTTCTTTAACTAGTTGTTAAATTTATTTAAAGGTTCAACCATTTCTCATGAAAACAAATAAGATACCCACCCCGCATGATGCACAAATTAGAGAGACGAAGATAAACCCCCTACCTCAACAGGTTCTGGTCACAATGCTCCCCCGGATCAACTTTAGAAGACGTTCATCGGCGTCCCGACAAAACCTCCTCAGGTGGAAGTCGGAGAGAAAAAGCCGAAGTAAAGATAATAGATCCAAGATCGGAAGTTCCGCCTCGTCGTTACGATCCCGTGGCCGCTAACGGATCGTAAATCGGAGCTCGGACGAAAAAGTTATGGAAGAAAGAGCCTTCGAGTCTCTTGAGAGAGATCTGCTCAGAGGAGAGGGGAGGAGAGGTGTGAGTTGAAAGGAGGAGGGGACCCCTCCTTTTATAGGTGTGAAAAGAAAAAGTACACGGTGTGTACTTATGGTACACGACGTGTACTCGACCATTTTCACACGGTCTCCATGCGGCCTCCAACACGGTTCCGCGGCTGTTGATTGGTCAACACACAGTTTGAAGGTAACGCATATGCGGGGAAGGACTACGCGGTGTGTAGATTGGACACACAGCGTGTACCCATTTCTGGCACTCGGTAGGGACACGGCTCCAACACGGTTCTGCGGCCGACGAATGGTCAACACACGGTAACGCGTACGCGGGGAGGGACTACATAGCGTGTAGTACTGGACACATGACGTGTACCCATTATCTCCACATGGAAAAGACGTGGCCATCCACATGGGGTATACCCGGCAAGGGGGTACACGACATGTACTAAAACTACATGGTGTGTAGTTTCAAAATTCTGGAAAGTGTGGGAAACGTCCATTTTACCCTCCAGAACACTTTGTGGCCTTCTTTTTGACAAAGGAATGGGCCGGAGAGGTCCGGACCATTACATCAGATACCTCTTAAAACATTCTCATCCTTGAGAATTCAAAAACCAACCCAGGGGAACCCAACAATATACCTCTTAGGGTCCTCGTTATAATAGGAACCCAACCAAAAATCCTAATTATAGGTGTTAGGAATTCCTTCTCCTATGTCGATATATTATCCACTTTAGGCGGCAATGACTCGCCTGCACGGGTTTAATTGCATCCCCATTAATGCGTCTCGATTAAGGATTGGGTCTTCCCACTTCCATACGTTAGGATTTTCAACTCGAACTACCCCCAACACCACACAACCAACACACTACCCGAACACATGGTTTTGGGAAAATCCTTCTCCTATGTCGAGATATTATCCGCTTTAGGCGGCACTAACTCACCCCCACAGGTTCAATCGCATTCGCATTAATGCGTCTCGATTAAGGGTCAGGTTTTTCCCCTTCCCACACATTCAGACATGTTACACATTACCAGGGAACAAGGAAACAAAAGGTCTCATAACTGATAAACCAAACATTCTATATATCAAAGGTACAGAGTACAACATCAACACAAATCCCAGAAGAACAAGGGAAAACACAAGTCAAAACAACTTCGGGTACTGAGCGCGCATCTGGGTCTCCCGCTCCCAAGTGCTCTCCTCGAGACCGCCATGCCTCCACAACACACGAACCAAGGGAATGGTTCGTCCACGGAGAACCTTCTCTTTACGATCCTTGATTATGACTGGTCATTCCTCGAAGGTCGCGTTGTCTCCCATATCTAACTCTACCCAGTCGATAATGTGAGAGTCATCGTGTAAGTACCGACGAAGCTGGAAGACGTGGAAGACGTCATGGACTTTCTCCATCTGAGGTGGCAGGGCCAACTGATATGCCACCTCGCCGACTCGCCTCAGCACCTCAAAAGGTCTGATGAACCTTGGCGAGAGCTTTCTCCCTTTCCCAAACCTCCGCTGCCTTCGTCGAGGGGAAACCTTCAAGAACACATGATTTCCCACCTCGAACTCCAAGGGCCTCCTCCGATGATCAGCATAAGACTTCTGTCGGTCCTGAGTCACCTTCATCCTCTCACGTACAAGATGGACATTCTCTGTGGTGCTCTGAACTACCTCTCGTCCAAGAGAACCTATCTCACCAACCTCTGCCCAGCAAATGGGTGAACGACATGGCCTTACATACAAGGCCTCAAATAGTGCCATGCCAATAGTAGAGTGGAAGCTGTTTTTGTAGGCAAACTCTACTAAAGGCAAGTGTCGTACCCATGATCCTCTAAAATCTAGAACGCATGCTCGCAGTATGTCCTCCAGCATCTGGATAGTCCGCTCTGTCTACCCATCTGTCTGGGGGTGGAAAGAAGTACTAAGGCGTAGCTGGGTGCCAAAAGCATGCTGTAACCCCCTTCAAACTCGTGAGGTAAACCGATTATCCTAGTATGAGATGATGGTGCTTGGAACTCCATGAAAAAACACCACCTCATCTACGTACCTCTGTGCTAAGGTACTCACTGGGCCCAACTCCTTGATTGCTAATAAGTGAGCTGATTTCGTCAGACGATCCACCACTTCCCAGATAACATCATAACCACCCTGAGATTTGGGTAGTCCTGTGATAAAGTCCATTAAGATGTCATCCCACTTCCACTCGGGGACATCTAAAGGATGCAACAAACCACCGGGAACACAGTGTTCAGCCTTCACTTGCTGACACACTAGGCACTTAGCCACAAACTCCGCCACTACCCGTTTCACCCCGGGCCACCAAAACTGATCCCTCAGGCCTCGGTACATTTTTGAAACTCCTAGATATACCGCCAAGGTTGAGCTATGGAACTCACGGAGAACTCCCTCATACATCTCCTCTCGGACAAACAACCTTCCATGGAAAATCATCCAATGTCGGCTGTCCTCTGACCATCCCTCTGGAGCATTCCCCTGATCGACACGATCCCGCATCACCTCTGCCTCATAGTCCCCCCACTGAGACTCCTCCACCTGTTGCGACAAGGAGGATTGCACCATCATCTGGAACAAACAGCCTCTAACACCTTCTTCCCTTGCATCTAAGTGTAGGGAAGCCAACTCTCCCATCGCCTTCCAAGCATCAGCGGATTCCCGAACCACTTCCTTATGTGACTTCCTACTTAGGGCATCATCCACAACATTTCCCCTACCTTCAGTGTAAGAGATCTCGAAGTCATAGTCTTGGAGAAACTCTACCCATCTCCGCTGCCGTAAGTTCAGGTCACGCTGGGAGAAGATATAACGCAGGCTCTTGTGATCTAAGAAGATCACAAAGCACTCCCCAAAGAGGTAATGTCGCCATAAATTTAATGCAAACACTACTGCTGAAAGCTACAGGTCATTGGTGACATAGTTACGCTCGTGAGGGCACAACTTCCTAGACCCATAACAAATCACGCCCTTCTTTTGCATCAGCACACACCCCAGACCAAGGCCAGAAGCATCAAAAAACACTTTATACAACAACCCTTCCTCTGGAAACCTGAGCACGTGAGCACTAACCAACTTCTCCTTCAGGTAGTCAAAAGCTTTCTGGAACTGATCGCTCCATAGGAAGACCTGATTCTTCCTAGTCAAAGCTGTCAATGGAGCAGCAACTCGAGAGAAGTACGAAACGAACCTCTGATAGTAACCTGCTAAACCCAGGGAACTACGAACTTCTGCCACGCTCTTGGGTGCTGCCCAAGAAACAACTGCCTCCACCTTCGACGGGTCAACCGATACTCCATGCTGAGATACCACGTGCCCAAGGAAGTGTACTTCTTGTGTTAAGAACTTATACTTCGACAATTTCCCGTAATGTTTTTGGTGTCGAAGGACTTCCAAGACTGCCCTGATATTCTCAACGTGCTCCTCCTCTGATCTTGAGTAGATCAGGATGTCATCAATAAACACAACGACGAACCGGTCCAGAAACTATCGGAAGACAAAGTTCATAAGTCCCATGAACACATCTGGTGCATTCGTAACTCCAAACGGCATAACTACAAACTCGAAGTGCCCATACCTGCACCTGAAAGCTGTCTTCGAGATGTCACTGTCCTTCACCCTCAGCTGATGATATCCTGATCGTAGATCAATCTTAGAAAACCAACCTACTCCCCTCAGCTGGTTGAAGAGATCATCTATCCTTGGAAGGGGGTAACGGTTCTTGACCGTTACCTGGTTCAGCCTTCGGTAGTCTATTCATAGCCTGAGACAACCATCTGCCTTCTTCACGAACAAAACTGGAGGACCCCATGGTGACACGCTGGGTCGAACAAAACCCTTCTCCATCAGATCGTGAATCTGAATCCGCAACTCCCATAACTCCGAAGGTGCCATCCGATAAGGGCCCATCGAAATCGGACGGGCACCAGGCTGTAAGTCTATCCTGAACTCAACGTCATGTCGGGGGGGGGGGGGGGTAGAGTTACAACCTCCTCAGGAAAAACATCGAGGAACTCCCCAACAACCTCTGGGACATCCATCATCTCTGTATCAGCTGGAACCACTGATAACCCTCCTAACAAGGAAAGGAGAGGCTCCACACGTCGGCTTCCGCCTGATAGCTCCTCTCACCAACAAAAGATACACACTGCCCATCTACGTCGGAGAACACAACTCTTCTCCAAAAGAAGTCGATAATGACACTAACAGAAAACAACCAGTCGGTGCCTAGGATGACATCGTATGGCTAAATCTGTAACAGAATAAGGTCTCTACTAGATCGATGTGGTCTCAACGTCAGCCCACATCCCCGGCAAAAACAAGATACACTGGTCTGGCCCCCAACTAGTGTACTCAGTACCGGTGGTATGGAAAGTCTCTCTATGTCTAATCCCAAAGCATGGGCTAGACCAGGTGCAATGAAAGAGTGCGAGGCTCCCGAATCGAAAAAAGCAGAAACAAGTGTGCTGAACAAAAAAATCGTACCTCGCACCACCTCTGGTATTGCTGGAGCTGTCAAATCTGCTGCGTGAAATTGTCCACGCCCAGCTCCTCTGCCTCTCTGATGTCGTCCACCTCCCTGACCACGCCCTGGTCGAGGTCCCTGAGGAGAACCCTGAGGTCGGCTTCCTCCCGCAAAGTCTACCCTTGGAGGAGCATGGTCCTGCTGCTGCTGGAAGGGCCTCGCCGGCAACTAGTGCTGCTGCGGTGGGCGCTGAACCTGCCCACCTACACTGTACGGAGATCAGGTCGGGCACCGACTCTGAACGTGCCCAAAACCTCCACAAGAAAAACACCTCGGTCCCAGGCTTGTGGAAAAGGTATGAGGACCCAAAGATATGAACTGGAACTACTGGGGCCTGCTACCCACTGGCCGGAACCTGGAAGGTCCTGTCACAGGAGACCTGCTGCTGACTGCCTTCCCCTTCGACGAACCTGGCTGAAACACCTCACGCGGTGTACCTCCCAGTGAGTGCATCCTCTCTACAACCTCTGGCTTCTTCTGCACAGCCAAGTATGTCGGAAGGGTAAAGGGGGTGACAACATACTGGAGTGAAGGATGGAGCGCCTCCTCCAAACGTCTTTCTTGAGACTCCTCATCCAGAAAGAGATCCGGAGCAAAGCATAGGAGATCCTTGAACTTGATCCCCAGCTATCATACCGACATACTCCCCTACTGAAGGGAGATTAACTCCTATCACTTCTCCTCCTTGATCATGGAAGAAAGGAATTCCTCTCGGAATTCCTTCTCAAAGTCTGCCCATGGATCCTCTACCTCTATCCTCTCTCCGAGGTAGAGCATCCACCACTTTCGCGCCGCAACTCTCAGATGACTAACTCCTAGGGGAACCCAGTACCCCCTCGAAGCACCAATCAAGTTAAAAGCGATCCCTAGCTCTTCAAGCCACCCCTTTGTCTCTGTATCCGAAGTACTACCCTCGTACTTCTTGAGGGTCTGCCGCTGGAAAGAACAGAGAGTCTTATACCACTGGCTATCTTCTTCCTCTCGGTCAATCCTCAACTGATCGACCGCCTGAATCTTCTGGGCCTTGGCCGTCTGAGCCACCCGGGGATGATGTCCAGGTGCCATAACTGTACGGTAAACAAGGATCGCCTAATAACAAGTATTAAGGAAATTTCTCAAAGTTTTAATTATCATTTTATTTCAATTTCTTTCCCAGAACACCAAAATCGAGTAAAACACAATCATGATGATGCATGTACCTTCCTTAGGGTCTCTACCCTGCAATTAATGTAGTCTCTCTTGGTCATTCAGTAGGATCATATTCCATGCATCGGATCACGGGGGGCCCTAAAATCCCATGTCCTAGCTGGTCTTCCCTGGCCTATGTCACGCACCAAGATTAACTAACACCGTTTACCTACCATCCCATGCAATCCACACTCTTCCTAACTCAAGACTCCATCCTATCTCTCAAACATCACCTCTGATAACATTCTGTCATGACCCCCTCCCACCAAAGATGCCCCTCCTAAGTTGGCAATGGTGAAAGGGAGATAATGACCCCCGATTCCCACCTCCAGTAGGCTCCGGGGTGGCGACTAGCACCAAGGGTATGAGTTTTCAGAAATATGGGAGGCATTACCCATTTCATTATTTAGGATCATGAAATAGGACAAGTCAACCCAAAAAAAGAAAAAGAAAAATTGTATAGAAATAAACCCAAACCAAGCCCACATGCATGTTTAAACAAATTTATAACAAGGTACAAGTACAAGAAATCTCAAAGTAAAATACCAAAAGAAAACAAGAGAACAAAAACTGCAAAAACTCCAACTGTCTGACTAGTAGGGTCCTGCACGACCCTGGTAGTCCTCCTGGAAACCTGAAAGTAAACGTAGGGTGAGCATACAAGTATACTCAGTAGGGAAACCTAAATCTCTCATGCACAAGTGGGGAGACATCCTAATGTCCCATGAGAACAACAGAAGAAACCTAAAAATAGAATCTATCCACCCAACCTCACCATCCACACTCACCAAAACACAATCACAACAGGTAGTAGTAGTATAAGAACAAGAGTATTGGGTACCCCACACCATCTCCCAATAGTTAGCTGAACGTCCTGACACTGTCACACTCTCCCCGCCCGCACACACCTGGGCCTCACAACCACACATCCCGCCCACACACACCTGGGCCTCACCACCACGTATCCTGCCCGCACACACCTGGGCCTCACAACCACAACCACATCCCCGCCCGAAGACACCTGGGCCTCATCCCGATGATTCTTGGGAACAATAATAGTAATAGAACTCTCACCCGAAGACACCTGGGACTGAATTGAAACCTACCCGAAGAGACTTGGGTGTAAGGTCGCCTCAAGCCATTATAGCCTATAAGCCTGCCTGAAGAGTCTTGGGCCTAATCACCCCAATCGAAACCTACCCGAAGAGTCTTGGGTGTAAGGTTACCTCAAGCCATCACAACCTAGGGGAGAAGGAGCAGGAAGGAGCTAGTAACTATGAAAAAAAACCCTCTCCCATGAAATGGGAGTGTTCGGCACTAAGTTCTCAACATGGGTGTGGTGCGATAAAACACAAAAGATACAGATATATATATATATATATATATATAGAAAACACTCATCCCAACCTATGGCTTCTAAAAAGAGAAACTGAGCACATGCCTCGACACTTCTACCACGAAGCATGCACCCAAAAAACAACCCCAACCCCATTATGGTTTTCATGTTTCAGTAGAAATTAGCTTATTTAGTTCCTTAACTACTGGGCAACTATCCACAACCAACCACTTCAATCATTCGTAAAAAATATCCCTGCCATCCACAAAACATGTTAGGGAAACACAAGCAGCACAACAAAACCCTTCTTAACAACCAACCAACCCATTGATTATTATTTCCGTTTCATTACCAAGCCCCATAATTCATTAACTCTTCCACATTTATTATTTATTAAACACAACCCATAGTCCGTTCACATTTAAACCCATCCCTACAGCCCCGCTGCCAACCACCATAACCACACCATACATCATTATCCCTTTAATACCACTTATCACAGCCCCACTGCCCATCACCATTAAACATTCACACCTTCCCACAACCAAGCCAACCACAACCCCTCTGCTCACCCATTCCACAAAACCCACAAAACACCCCCATCACATGCCACATAACCAAGCCAACGCCCTCATGTTCATTATTCCATTTTGGTTCAACTGGGGTGACCACACAAGGGTTCCAGATTTTCATTTAAACAGCCAAATTTATGTGATTAACCAATTTCCACATTCAACAAAGTTCCACTCACAAAAATGGTCTAGAAAGATAGGGAAACATTTAATTGTGCAAGCAAAGGCCCCCAACGACTGTGATTTTCAGTAGGCATAAGCCTATTCATTTCACAACATAATATCATAGGATATAAAAGGTAAAGTAACAGCAATCACAAACTTCCAATACCCATTCTTTAACCAGTTATTATCTTTATTTAAAGGTTCAACCATTTCTCATGAAAAAAAAAATTAAACCCACCCCGCATGATGCACAAATTAGAGAGACGAAGGTAAAACCCCTACCTCAACAAGTTCTGGTCACAACGCTCCTCCAAATCAACTTTAGAAGACGTTCGTTGGCGTCCCGACAAAACCTCCTCGGGTGGAAGTCGGAGAGGAAAATCCAAAGAAAAGACATTGGATCCAAGCTCGGAAGTTCCGCCTCATCGTTACAATCCCGTGGCCGCTAACAGATCGTAAATCGGAGCTCGTAAGAAAAAGTTATGGAAGAAAGAGCCTTCGAGTCTCTTGAGAGAGCTCTGCTCAGAGGAGAGGGGAGGAGAGGTGTGAGTTGAAAGGAGGAGGGGACCCCTCCTTTTATAGGCATGAAAATAAAAAGTACACGAAGTTTTCTTATGGTACACGGCGTGTACTCAGCCATTTTCACACGGTCTCCACGTGGCCTCCAACACGGTTTCGCGACCGTTGACTGGTCAACACACAGTTTGAAGGTAACGCATACGCGGGGAAGGACTACACGGCGTGCAGATTGGACACACGATGTGTACCCATTTATGGAACTCGGCAGGGACACAGCTCCAACGCGGTTCCGCGGCTGACAACTGGTCAACACACGGTAACACGTACACGGGGAGGGACTACACGAGGTGTAGTACTGGACGCATGGCGTGTACCCATTATCTCCACATGGAAAAGACGCGGCGATCCACACAGGGTATACCCGGAAAGGGGGTACATGATGTGTACTAAAACTACATGGCATGTAGTTTCAAAATTCTGTAAAGTGTGGGAAAAGTCCATTTTACCCTCCAGAACACTTCGTTGCCTTCTTTTTGACAAAGGAATGGGCCAGAGAGGTCCGAGCCATTACATGTATGTATATTGAACATTGATGTTTAAAACCATTAATATATTTATTTTCAATATATTAAATGTATCATTTTATTATTATTAATTTTGGGGCATAGGGTTCAATTGATTACAAAGTAGTAAGTATTTTCTACCCGAAACTCCATTTTCATTCAGGTTGCTCTTATTATCTATTCAACTAAATGAAATTATAATTTATTATTATTTAATCCTCCTAAATTATGTTCTAATGTTATATATATGTGTTCCAATCAGAATCTTTCTTTATTTTGTGGGAAGTTTCATGTTTTAAAATAATCTTTCAAAAATTCTTCCAAAATACAAGATTGATTCAAGGAACTTCTAAAATTCTCACCTATTTGGATGTTCACTCTATAATACGTTTTAATCAATGTTTATATTTTTAAATCACTAATTTTAACATGAAAATTATATTTTGGATCATTTCTGGTTTTATGAAATAAAACATGCCTTTTCACTTTAAAATCTCTTTGATTAATTCTTTAAACCGTCCTAAAATGTTTTAATTCTAAAGATTCTTTAAAATCACTTTTTATATGATTTTACTTTAGTAAGATATCATTTATGCCTCAAATGTAATATCAGTTTCCTTAAATTTTCTTTTCTAGTATATATATGTTTAAAACCATATTTATGGAAAATAAAAATGATTTACCAAAATGACTCTTCTTCCCAAAGTAAAATGGATTTTTTCCTCACACTTCAACTTTTTTGAGATACATTCCTTGTTCACCACTTATTTATTTCTTGTGGTGTATGTTATGCAATTTGTTATATCATATCGAGGGTCTCATTATTCTCATGATATTCTAAGATATTATGATTTGAATGTTTAAAGGTGGTATGTGACACTTTGAAATGTTTAAGGATTATTTCCTCAAGAATTTTTCAACGGTTTCATTTAAAATTATCTTTGTTTATGTGAACATCCTTTGATGAATATGCATCCTCAAATATATATGGATACTGAGAAGTCATATTGTACTTGTATTAAATATATGTATCAATAATGCTTTAGACATGAAACGGTAGGGTGGGGCCCACTGTAGCCCCTCGATGCATCAATAGGTCTCATGAGACAAATCAGTTGGTGAAAAACCCTTCAAGTTTGTTTCCAGAAATCAGATGGGTTTCTACCCAGAGACTTAAATCATTTCAATGGTATCACAAAAATTTTATTTTTATTTTTTGGTTTTTACCACTTGATACATTTTTTTTAAATACTTTAATATGTTTAAAAACTACTTATTTAGTCATTCTGAGCACTGCACATATCATATTGATGATTATTCTATTAAAACATAAAAAATAATTCATTGATCATTTTACTATTATTTAGCATATATTTGTAGATATATTCAAGTTTCTAACTATTACATGCATGTTTTATAATTTTTAAAAATAAAAATGTATTTTTAATCAACCAAAGAAAATAAGAATTCATATTGATGTAGAGTTAGTTCTTATATTTCAAGAATTAATCTAGATTTATTTTCCTATTATTTCATGTAAATTTTGGGTCAACTATTCATTTTTCCCCTAACATATGTTTTTTTTTGGATTTTAATATGTTAATAAACTATTTATTCAGTAATTCCAAGAAAACTACATATCATATTGATGCGCTGTCTATTCAGAAATGTAAAAAATATTTCAATGAAAATTATAATATGATTTCAAATGATTTTTTTCCATTTAATAGTTTTTATCATTATAATAATGTTTTAGTGTTTTTAAGGACTAAAAATTCATTTGTTGTCTTCTTTAGACAACCATAAACCATATTAACAAGGTGTGAATTCATAAATTTTAAAAATTAAGCTATGGTCATTGTAATATGATTTCTGGGAAATTCAAGATAATATATTACATTTTTACTATGACTCTATATAATTTACCTATCCTTTTACACATATTGTTACATTATTTTATGCATAATTAACCATCAAATACATCCAAGGATTTTAAATTTTAGTGTCTTTGGAAGATTAGGTATATAATTAGAAAACATGAAACCAAAATAAAAAATAATTTATTTAATATCAATAATGATATTCTAACTTCCATTGCACTCTTACATCTTCATAGGAAAACCTGGAGAATACATGAACAAAGGGATGAGCTAAAAAACCCAGTAAGGGTATAAACATATAAATAAATCATAACTCATGGGTTAAAAGGCATAACATGATCAAATAAAATGAATTGAACCTAAATAAACCTATGAAAGAATAAAATATAGAAAATAGGATCATGTAATCATGGAATCATATGAATCTAGCAATAGTAGGCAACATGAAATAAGCATGAGTTGAGGCTAACCATCAATACCATTGCACATGGAAGAGCATGAGTCAAGGATAACCAACAAGAATATTGCACATGAAATCACTTGAGACTAAACATTAACCAATTAATTGGAGTTATATTTGTGTTCACACATCATAAAATATGGGGATGATTCATTAGATAAAACATTAATTATAACCGTTTAGATTATTTTGGAATTTTTTCGATCATCATGAAGAATGGTGGGGGAGAGACTTGGGAAGAATATTGGGAATAATTTGGAAAATATTCAAATCTTTGTAGGTCTGAGGAGAAGAGGTGGTGAGGGGTTGTATTTATAGTGGAGGTGTGGGGTATTTTTTGATTATTTTATTAATTTGTTTATTTTTTTGGCACAAAACTATGAATAGTGTGGATTATTATGGATAAATATAGTAACTAGTTAATTTTATTTCTAACCAATGGTTCTTAAACCATCCATACATCATCCATGACTCAATAATTCATGTATTTATCTTATACTACAACTTACCGTATTTCACTATTCACAAAAATCAACTATTTTAGAAAAATCCCAAAAATTCACCATAACCATTTTGCAATGATTAGAATTATAAAATGAACTTCATTTTATGAAAATAATTTTATAAATATGAGAAGTTTAATTTTTAATTAAAGTAATCATTTATTCAAAAAATACTAATTTTAAAATTATAACTGATTTTATAACACTTTGAAAAATTAATTGTGGTATTAATAAATTATCCTATAATCATAAGAAAAAAACCCCATCATTATATGAATCTATTTTATGAAAAATAATTGTATTTTAAATCATTTTATTAATTAATTTTTTTGAATAAACATTTCTGTTTCATAAGAATACCAACACTTAATTTGTCATTTTTAAAACATTTATTTACTTATTTCGAGATATAAATATATCATATTTTAATTTATAAGATACAAAAATTTTATTTATGATTTTATTGGCGAGGTTACAATTATATTGGCCAGATTACAATTCCTAAGGGCCATATTACTATTCTAAAGGTTATGTTACTATTCCATTGGATTGGGTTTCTTAATTTCTATGACTATCTCTTATTTAATAAATTATTTATTTATAAAGTTTTTATTCTATTATCTAAGTGATTTTATGTGATTTATACTATACGAAATAGTTAGAATAAGAGAAATTTTCATTGATAGAATTTTGGGTCGTTACATTCTTCCCCACTTATGAAATTTCTCCCTTGAAATTTGATTTTACAAACTAAAGGGAAAACAGGGGACGGTACTTATCCGTTATTGATTCCTCTGATTCCCATGTTTCTTATTATTACTTATGGTTCCACCATAGTACTCTGACCAGGTGAGTGGTGTTGTTGCATAGAAATGTATCTCTATGATCCAAGACCCTCATTGGATTCTCCTCGTAAGAGAGATCATTTTCCAAATCTACCACATCTGAATTTAGTACATGTGAGGGATTATGTAAATTAATTAATCAAGAGGGATACATGAATTAAATAATGTACTTGATCAATGGTTGGTGTAAGTGTTATTCGATAGGCTACAACTTCGACATGGTCCAGAATCTCGAAGGGGCCCATGTACCTGGGAGTCATCTTTCCTTTCTTCCCAAATCCAAGGATCATCTTCTATACATTTATTTAGAGGAATAACATGTCTCAAAACTTAAACTCAAGGTATCATAGAAGATTATATGCATAGATCTTCTGTCAACTTTGGATAGCCTTATGTGCTACTGAATGGTTTTCACCCTTTTCACAATTTCTTTGACCATTTCAAGTCTGAGCAGCTTATGTTCACCGACATAATCCCAACAAGCTAGTGTTATTTATCCATTCCCATAAAGGGATTAATATAGAGCCTTTTGGATGGTTGAGTAGAATATGTTATTGTAATATAACTCAACTAGAGGTAGATGTTGGTCTCATCCTCCCTTGAAGTCCATAAAACACACTCTCAACATGTCTTCCAGTTTCAGAGTAGTCCACTCATATTGGCCATCAGTTTTTGTATGATAGGCCATATTGAAGTTCAAATCAGTTTTTAGAGAATGTTGGAGAATTTTCAAGAACATGTAGGTAAATATGAGATCTAAATCTGTTAAATAAATAGTCGTACTTCATGTTGAATTTCCACTTCTCTAATGTATATATGTGCAAGTTGATCTTGGGAGAAGTCCTCTCAAATTGCGATAAAGTGAGATGTCTTCATAAGATTATCATCAATAACACATATATCATTGTTTCCTCTAGATTTCATTGTAAGTATAGTGATAAAGTCCATGGCGATTTTTCCCATTTCCATGTTAGTATGGGTATTGGTTGCATTACCCCCTTATAATTTTTCTTCTTGTCCTTCACTTACTGACATACCAAGAACTTTGATGTATTTTTAAGGATCTTATTATTCATGTTGTTCCACCAATAGTGCTCTAAGAGATCTTGTTACAACTTTGTGCAACCTAGGTGAATAGAGAAGTTTGAGATATGTGCATAATTTAGAAGCTATTTAATTATCTCTTGATTGTATGGTACACATTATCATGAGACAAATTTCATGACTCATTCCTCATATATTTTGAACTTTTAGGATTTACCATTTATGATAGATTCCACATTTTTCTGAATTTCCACATTAGTTCTTTGAGAATTGTTTTTTCTCCATGAGATATGGTTAAGTAATCATTTGATAAAGGATTGATGATGTTCCTCCCTTAATGATTCCCATGTACATCCTTTTTAGGTCTAATAATATTGGATCCTTCTCACTTCTAATCATTGATAAAGATGAGGGATCCTTTCTACTTAGATCATCCTCCACCTTATTTCATTTACTAGGGTGGTAGTGGATTGATAAGTCACAATACTTGATGATATGTAACCATATTCGAGGGATATTATTAAGATCATTCTATGTGAATATATATTTTAGGCTCTTATGATGAGTAAATATCACACACTTCACTGCATAAAGATAATGCCACCAGATTTTAAATGCAGAGATCAAAACGTCAAACTCTAGATCATATGTGGGATAGTTTTTAGCATAAATTTTCAACTACCTTGAGGTTTAGGATATCAATTTTTCATTTTTCATTATTACATAGCTTAATACCTTCATTAAATCATCACATTACACTACAAAGAGATACCCACATATTGGTAGTATGAAGAAATTGTGCAGTGATAAATATCTTTTTCAACTCTCTAAAGTAGTCTTCACATTTAATGGTTTAGAAAAACATCACTCTCTTCTGATTCAACTTGGTAATTGGGTTTGAAAATCATGGTAAGCTCTTCAAAAATCATTAGTAATACACATATAGAACAAGGAAACAACTATTCTATATTACAGATGTTGTCTTGGGCCACTCCTCAATTGAATTTGTCTTGAATGGTCCACATATATCCTTTTTTTGGTGATAACATTCCCTAATAATGATACTTCCTCTATCTATAACTCACATTTACTATACTTTTCACAATGTTTCTCCATTTGCAAATTCTCCATCATAGTATTCAAATTCTCCTTGTGTTACTCCTTTCTCTTGGAGTATATTAGAATATCATAAATAAATACTTCTAGATATTTATCAAGGTAATCTCTAAAGTCTCTATTAATTAAATCCATGAAAATTGATGGAGCGTTAGTGAGTCCGATGGGAAGGACTATGAACTCATCGTTTCCATACCTTGATCGAAAGATAGTCTTGGGAATATCTTCTTTCCTCACCTATAATTGGTGATATCCAAACCAAATTTCCACATTAGATAAATACTTAGACTCATGTAGTTGATCAAACAAGTCATCTATCCATGTTAGGGGATACTATTTCTTTATCATATTTTTTTGGCTCACAATAATCAATATATAGGCACATTAATCCATCCTTCTTTTTGATAAAGAGGACTGACACACCCCACAGTAAAGCAGTCGGGCATATAAATACCTTTTCAAGATTCTATTGTAATTTCTTCTTGAGTTATTCCAACTCAACTACGACCATTCTATAAGCTATCTTTGATATAGGTATATATCAAATAATAAGTTCAATTGAGAACTCAACTTCTCGATCAGAAGGAATGACATCTAACTCTTCGAGGAAAACATCAGAATAGTCCCTGACAATGGGAATGTCTTCTAGCATAATCATCTACTTTTTCTAAATCATTTGAGATCAATATTATTTCTCATAAATAAATAATATCCAAAACTGAGACAATGATTCTTATTAAGATTCATCATCCTCCTTAAAATTTTACAAAATTTGAAGAACCTCGAGATGTGAAGAGTGATCTCGCTTTCCCGATAGTCGATGTTGGATTTTTATAAAGTTATCCAATCCATGCCCAATATAGCATCAAAATCCACCAAATAAATCAATAAAATATTTTTTAGGAGGTTTGATCGTTAAACATTATCCTAAGAGTGTAACACCCTGAGATTTTTATGAGATAGATTTGTTTAATTTATTTTATGTCTTATGTTGTAAGCTACACCAAGATAAGATTGTGCTATAAGTAACAAAGAATTTTCTTGAGTTATATGAAACACTATTCTTAGTTTTTTCTCCAAAATATTTCATTTTATTTTTATATAATTCATTTCACTCAAGACTGAGTATAAGTGAACAACTAAATATTTTAACCTAGTCATTATAATGGCGGGTATGAATAATATTAACTTTATTCTAAAAAACTATTTAAATGGAAATAATTGAGTCTATAAAATAACAAATTAACTCTTTATGGATTCTATATAATGTTTAAAATTCATCTTATATGTTTTCTAGACAGGATATAAAAACAAATTCAAATTTTTTGTATAAAATAAGTATTTTTCAAAAAATGCAGTTTTATCGCCTTTTGACAGTGAACCCATGTTAAATCTAGTTTTGAAACTTCTTTATATTAAAATTAAAAAATATAAACATCTTATTTTAATGGATAATATAAAAATGTAATTTGGTTGAATTTTTGTTATTTTTCTGATAAGTTTCATTTTTTGAGGAATATTGAAAATACTTATTTTTATTAAAACCATTATTTTCTTTTAAAGTCATTACATAGTAAAATTATGTTTTGGTTTAGTTTTAAATTTTAATTAGTTAATTTTATCCAATTATGTTTTTTAAAAATGATTTTATACATGAATTTATTATAAAAAAATTTCTATTTTAAAAGGGGCATTTTTCCAAAAAACTGATATTCATGACATTTTACTGATTTTATTTTAAATTTACTTATGAAACTTCTAGGTTTTGAATTTTTAATAATAGATTTAAATTTTTTATTCAGGAGGTCCAAATTTGGTATGTATTTCCCATTTATTTTTGACCAATATGAATAGTAACCATGGTAAACTTTGTTATCTCGCTAAAGGGTAAATTAGGTAATTTAGGATAAAAATAAAATTATAAAGACTATAAAATGACCAAAACAAATAAAATAATTTTATTTGATGAATTTACTTCGACCCTTAACACATAAGGATCAAAATGATGTCTTTTAATGGATACATTTCCATGAAAATGATTTAAATAATATTTAAATCAAAGAAAGATGCGAAGTATCCTTTTATTTTTCTATAATATCTATTAGGTATCCAAATATGTATAAATGGGTGCTATCAAAGCATATAAATATTAATTTTTAACTTAATAAACATATTTTCCTAATATAAATTTATTTTTGACATTTTGGGGCTAGTTTGGAGATATTATGGTATTTATAATATTTTATTTAATAAAAATTTAAAGAAGTCACATTCATGTTTTAAATAATATTTAATTTTTAAAATAATGTTATATAGAAGATGTATTCTACTATACAAAATCATTTAAAACCTATAATGTTTTTCTTTATCATTGTAATTTTTTTAGAAAATAAATAATTACCTTAAAGGCATATAAATTGATAATGCATAAATTATTTAGTTGATGAGAAATCAATAAAATAATTTTATTAAAATGATAATAAATAATAAAAGACTAAAACACGTGCCCCAATATTATTTATTGAGTATATCATGAACATAATCATCCAAGGGTCGATTTAATGAGAATTTTGGGCCTTATAGAAGAGATTATGACACTTATATTATATTATTTAAAGTGATGTCAAACTTGTCCCATTCATATTTCAATAATTATAACATTTTTAATGATTGATTTTACAGAAGATATATTATAATAAAATTATTATACTTAAATATAGTATATTTATATTCATCATAGTTTTTTTATTTTTACCCAACAGATAAGTAATTTAAATAATTACACAATACTAATGTTGTAATTTTTTTATTAATGGAAATATTAAATTAATGTTATTAAAAATAATAAAATAAATATAATTTAGTGAATTAATATATAAAATTAATTTTCTAGATTACCAAGACCCATTATGGATATAATAAAATATTTTTTTTCTTTTATTACATCTTATCTTGGTTTTTTTAAAAATCTATAAATTGAATAGTGGAAAAATTGACACTAATATTGTTTTGTCGAAACAATATTTTATCAAATTATTTATAAATCATAAAACATTTTCCAAAATGTATAATAATTATTATATGGTCTAAAATTATATAATTATTTATTTATGATTTAATTTACATTAAATAACAAAATATTTCACCATTTTAATATAGAAACAATTGTTTCCCTAGTTAAAATGATATAGAATAACTAAGTGTTAAACATTAAAATGATAAGTTTTAAATTGAAATAAAAAATTGTAAAAAATTTATTGGTATATGATATTAGAATATTTTCTCACATCAACCTCGAAACTATTAAATTTTGGAGCTTTTTTTGTTGTGGTTTTATTTTATTATAAATTAATATTTTTGGAGATTTCAAATGTACCCCTCACCTCAATTATAAAAGGGAACCTCCTCCATCATTTATTCACAACTCATTAATCCTTTAAGTTCTTATATACCCTACCCATTTCACTTATAAAATTATATAGTCACATTACATAGGTTCTGGTCTTCTCAAAATAAAAACTCTAGTGCCTTTAATAGGAGATATAGATGGAGCTCGTCGAAGAAGAGGTAGTCTCCTCTACCAATTATTTCAATTTATTTCTTCTTCTACTTACTCTTAGTGAGTTTTTACATTTTAAATTAATAAATCTAGTATAAATTATATACTGATATATTTTTAATATTATGGAACAACTATATTCCACCTTCTATCCATCCGAAAAAAATGAAATCACAACCCGTGCGTACGTACTGCTTACCGTCTCCCTGCCATGGTGTAATCTGTTTTTCAACACCATATTACTTGGATAAATATAATGATTGAAATAATATATATATATATATATATATATATATATATATTATTATTATAACACTATATGGATTCTGGAACAAAATATATACCATCCACTTTCATACCATTTCAAAATTATGGGAATGATGTCGTCGCTCGTGTGTACGTACGACCTACCATCTCCACGATGCGGTGTGATTTATTCTACATGATATTCATTAAAGAATGATTATATAAATGAATTTAATGAATAAATATTATATATATTTTGTTAATATTATTTTTTGATGACATAAATATGACCTGAGAAGGTGAATTTGAACTTATTCAACAAACCATGCATAAGAAAATGAAGCAATTAATACCCAAATAACAAGTAATAATGAAATATTATTAACAAACAGATGATAATATGATCATATATGATATCATAAAATTGAATATAATTCGGGAGAAATTTGGTGACATCATTTTAATCATCATACAAGAGGTTTAGATATATACAAAGGACAACGAACCTAAGGTAAGAGATTATTTTGTCTCACATTTATTTTTGCAGGACATATGCCTTATACACCATTTATTTCTTCTGTGTGGTTTTTATGTTTCCAATTAATGTTTTTAAGATTATTATTATGAATTTTATTATATTTACATATGAAATTTTTTTTCTTTATTTTATGAGGCATACGATTCGACTGATTATAAATTGGAAAGTGATAATTTTTCAATCTCTTTATTATCCGAGATTGTTTATTAATATGTATTTACTGGGGTATATTTATCATCCATGTCCATGTTTCCTAAATATATTTTAAAAAATACTCTTTATATCCTTCTAAAAAATTTTCAAGTGAATTTTACCCATTGGTAAATTTTTATTAAACACCATGAAAATAATCTTTTGTCATTTTTGGTACAAGGTACTTTTTGACTTTCTGATAAAAGTACAAAAAGAATGTTATCTTTTAACTTATACAACATGAACATATTTTTATGTTTTCATAACATATTATTTACATGAATATTATCTTATAAGTTTTAATTGTTATTTTCAATAAAATTATTTTATTTAAATTGCGTGGTCTTTTAAGAAAAGAAAACATTTTTTAAGAAGAACAGATATTTTCCTCAAGAATTAATTTCAAGTGTTATATAATTTTTTTTACATCTAAGATTGAATTCTTTAATAGGGTTGTGTTTCAAGTATACTATACCTATTATTACTAAGGTTTGATTTTGTTAATGAAAAAATTATATTTATGAAATTCATTTGTTTTATATAGATTATGTTATGATGTAATGATGTTTAAGAAACCTATTTTATTCCTTGGGTTATACTATAATGAATGATTTATGTTTTTGTGGGAAAAATAATAATGATTTCATTATGATATGGGTGGGACATATATCTACCTTCAATGAATTGGTTAAGTATTTATATCTCATGAGATATACATGGATGAAATGGAAATTAAATCTGGTTTAGCAATACATGGCCAGAACGGAAAGTAAATTTGGTTCAGTAATACATGGCTAGAACGGTAAGTAAACCCAGTTTAATGATGGACTTTTTACACTATGATGGTCTTGGAAATGAGTCTTATATAACATGGAAAATATTTTATATGGTTATGCGTTTTCCATAATTCCATGATTTATGCCAATGGTTTTTTTATCATGGTTCATGTTCCTTTATGATTTATGCCTTACATACTGCTAGGATTTATTTTATAACTCGTGATTTTGATATTCAAAATATATGTTCATGTTATTAAATTCTTATGTTTATTTTTTTTTACAATTACTGAGTATTCTATTTCACCCTTTTTATGTTTTATTTTCCCCTTGATATAAAGAAATGTTTTAGATAGGAAAACTAAATGGGGATATCTTTATGGGAGATGTTGAAGATCTATCACCAAGTTAGAAGAATGTGTTCTATGTTTCTAAAGACACTAAAATAAAATGGTATTTATGAATTTATGTGTGTAATACATTAAGTATTTTGAAAAATAAATGTAATATACATGTAATTCAAGCTTGGGTCATTAAAGTTGGTATCATAACAATGGTTTAGTCAACCTTTGGAAACTAGGATGCTAAAAGTTTGGTGAAATCCCTAGAGATATTTATAAAGATATATCTTAGGATGTACTAAGGAAAATTATAAGTATAGGTTACAATCCTAGAGCTTTTTTAATAATCACGAATAACCTAGCATTAAACCTATGATGTTAGAGATTGAAATTACTCCCCTTTGATTATGTTGTTTTCCTAGAATGAATTTTGAATCTTACACTTTTTTTTGGGTTTTAGAAAATGACTGGAAATAAAAGGATTCATGTTAATGGAGAATATAATAGACAATGGAATGATATTAATCATGAGAAAACAATTGAAATGGGAGTTGGAAGAAGAAAAATAATTATTATTCCTAATAATAAATATCATAATATGACCAATAATATCAACTTTGGTGAGTTTATTGACCCACTTAATAAGAGAAAGATGGAGATTCATAGTGACCACAGAGGAAAGAAAGTTCAATTTTTATCACGTAAATCATGTTGGAAGAGGAATCAAGGAGAATTTTTCAAAGGAACTGTAAGATTATTTGGGTGTGTAAAAGGACACAATTCTATTAATTTCAAAGGAAAAGGTTTAGTTAACATAATGAAAAAGGATAATGGTATTTATAAGGCATCAATGACGGTTAAATGTTTTAAATGTGGAATTTATGTGCATTATTAAAATCTATTCCCTAGGGGAAAGTCTAATGAAGAGAATAAACATGGTATTATGGGTAGTATTTATGTTTCTAACGATGAAGAGACAGTGAATGGTATATGGGATGAAAGAAGTGTTAAGGAATAAAATGATGAAGGTTGGTCAATGGTTTAAGAAGATACTATAATGATTGAATGTTTATCAAGAATAATGTTATATAATTAATTTTATGGTATTATAGAATAAAGAAACATCTATGGATTTTTACACTATTGTATTTCCTTAAGTATATGAAAGTACCTGTTGAATGGTGTTGGTAACCATGAAAAGTTATTCAGATATTTTGGAAAACACATTAAGGTAATGATAACCATTAGTATAAGCATAATTATGAGATAATGATATTTGGATAAATATATGTTGGATATGAATAAGTAAATTGGATAGTAATGATTTCCTTAAAACTGATTAAGGATTTTTTGAAAACTATTTTATGCTATTATGGGTGAATTTTATATCTTTTTTTAATTAATAATATGGAAACATGACTATTTTTAATAAGGATATATGGTAATTCAGGCCATTACCATGAATTAAGAGAATACATGATGAAGGTGTTCACATATTTGGAATGTGACCAAGAAGATATACCTTATGATATATGGGGGATAAATATCAATCCGATTTAGTGAACCTCTTTCTAATGTTTTATATTTTATGTTTTCATAAGGACGGTAAGGTTATCAATTTATAGAAAGTTTAAGGTGAAGTTTTCTAGATTAATGTATTATCTTACTATAGGTGTACTTATGCATAATTTATTACTTTTCCAAACCTTTTTTTGTGATAAAGATAGATGGAATGACCTATAATTCTATTTATGGATCACATGATCTACTAACACTTCAAGAATGAAAAATTCAACATCATTTCATTGAATAAGAGATAATGTGGAAATTATTCAAGGAAAAACCAATGGTGATATTGTACCAAAATCAAGTAATTATATATTATCTTGTAAATTATTCAACTTTAGGAAAATGGGTCATTATATAAAAGAGTGTCCTATTATCATAATTTTTGATGATATCAATAAAATATTTCACACCTATTTAGTATATGGTTTTGTGACTGATAACTTTATGTAGATCACCCACTTCCCTGTGATTAGTGATCTTTATCAATATCTATGATTATTTATGATTTTCCTCATTTTCCCAATCTTCACCAATGTTCTCCTATATAGATATCTAGTTATGATTTACTTTGGGAAACTATTATTTTCCAATTATTCCTTTCGGGCCACCAGTTTGGGCCTACAGGTCTGAAGGTCTTTCGGGTCATCAAGTCCTTCGAGCCATAGGGCCTTCGGGCCACAGAGACTATAGAGTAGTCCAGTTCACATATAGCAAGACCCAGAAGAGGATCAATGCAAAATGAGTAGTAGTCACCAGAATCATAGCTAATCGGATTGGAAGAATGAGAGGGTATGGCAACCGCCATCGGGACAAGGCATCATGCAACTTTGTATGGGGATAGCCGATCAGCAATGCAAGGTGGGGAGCTTGGCAATCAATGATGCAGAAGATGGGGGGTAGTTCTAGTGGGTTGGGCCTACGGGTCATGTAATGGGCATATATGCCTTTGGGCCTTTAGTTCATGTATTATGGGTCATGTCGGGCTTTATGTATTTGGCCTATGGGTCATGTATGAGTTCCCCTTAAACCCTTAAAAAGGGTATTATCCATAAAAAAAAGAAGGCCTTCGGGCCATTCGAGGGGGGGGGGAGTTATAGACGTTTTTTTTATGATATGGGTTTATATGAAATAAACTCTTTTTTATTAATCCATCTAAAAACTAGACAAATTTCAAGGGAGAAATTAATTTTAATGGGGGTAGAATGTGACGCCCCAATATTTTTATGAGAAAGATTTTTTTAATTTATTTGATGTATTATGTTGTACGCTACACCAAGATAAACTTGCGCTATACATAACACCATATTAGAATACAGTATATGCAACACTATACTTGGGTTTTTTACACACAATTTCAAGTTCTTTTTATAGAATTTATTTTAAGCAAGATTGAGTATAAGTGAACAACTGAATATTATAACATAGTCATTATAATGATGGGTATGGATAATATTAACTTCATTCTAAAAAACTATTTAAATGAAAATAAGAGTGTCTATAAAATAACAAAAACACACTTTATGGATTAAATATACTGTTTAAAATTCTTCTTATATGTTTTATAGAAAGGATATAAAAACAAATTCAATTTGTCTGGGATAAAAGAAGTATTAAAAAAAATGTAGTTTTTCCACCTTTTGTTGGAACAACCATTTTAAATATATTTTTGAAACTTTTTTATATTCAATTTTACAAAATAAACTTCTTCATTTATTTTATAATATAAAAATTCACTTTGGTTGATTTTTTGGTTTCATTTTTTGATGAATAGTGAAAATATTGATTTTTATTGAAAAATTTATATTCTATTAAAGTCATTATAGAGTAAAATTATGTTGCGGTTTAGTTTTAAATTTTAATTAGTTAATTTTTATCCAATTATGGGTTTTTAGAATGATTTTATATATTAATTTATTATAAAAACATCTTTCATTTAAAAAGGGGCATTTTTCTAAAAAAAACTATTTTTCATGGCATTTTACAGGCTTTATTTTAAATATAATTATGAAACCTATATGTTTATAATTTTAAAAAATAGATTTCAAATTTTTATTTAGGAGGTCCAAATTTTTTAAGTAGTTCCCTTTTGTTTTTGACTAATATAAATAGTTACCATGGTAAATTTTGTTACCACTCTAAATGGTAAATTAAGTAATTTAGGTTAAAAATAAAATTAAAATGATGATAAAATGACCAAAACAAGTAATTTTTTTATGAATGTAATTATATCCTTAACACAGTTGGATCCAAATTATGTAATTTAATAGACACATGTCCCTGAAAATGAATTAAATAATATTTAAATCGAAGAAAGACACAAAATGTCATTTCCTTTGTCTATAACATCTATTATATGTCTACATATAAAAAAATGGGTGGTATTAATGAATATAAATGTTAATTTTTAACTAAATAAACTCATTTCACTTATAAAAATTTATTTGTGACATTTTGGGGCTATTTGTAAGATATTATGGTATTTATAAAATTTAATTTAATTAAAATTTAAGATTTCACATTCATGTTTTAAATAATTTATCATTGCTTAAATAAGTTTATAAGAAAGATATGTTTGACTATAAATAATAATTTGAAATATAAATTTTTTTATTTATCATGTTAATGTATTTTTAATTCTTATAAATAATTAATTACCTTAAAGGCTAATAAATTGATGATGGAGAAATTATTTTATTGATAAAAATCAATATAATAATTTTATTAAAATGATATTAAATATTAATAGATTAAAAAACATGACCCAATACTATTGTAATAGTATATATATACCATAATAATCCAATGGTCAAGTTGTTGAGAATTTTCAGCCTTATAGAAGAGATTATAACACTTATATTATTTTATTTAAAGTGATGTTAAACTTGTCACATTCATATTTCAATATGTATAACATTTTTAATGATTAGTTTTATAGAATATATATTATTCTAAAAGTATTCTAATGAAATAATTTAGATTTATCTTCATTATATAATTTTGTTTTTAAGTTTTACCAAATAAAAATGTATATTAAATAATTACAAAATACTTATGTATTACTTATTTTATTAATGGAAATATCATATTAATGTTATTAAAAATATTAAAATAATCATAATTTTTTCTAATTAATATGTAAAATTAATTTTATAGATGACTTAAAACCATTACGGATTTAATAAAATATTTTTTATAGCATAAATTATTATATTGATATTTGTAAAAATCCAGAAATTGAATAGTGTCAAAATTGATACTAATGTTGTTTTGTCAAAAAAATGTTTTATTAAATTATTTTAAAATTGTAAAACATTTTTAAAAAATATATAAATATTATTATATGGTCTAAAATGATATAAATTATTTATTCATAATTAATTTACATCAAATAAGTAAATATTTCACCCTTTTAATATTGAAATAATTGTTACCCTAGTTAAAATGAAATTGAATAACTAAGTGTTAAATGAAAATGATAATGTTTAAATTGAAATAAAAAATTGTCCAGAATTTATTGGTTGATGATATTACAACCTTATCTCATATTATCTTTGAAACTATTGCATTTTATTAGTTTCTGGATATGTTTTTATTTTATTATAAATTAATATTTTTAGAGATTCCAAATTTTCCGCTCACCTCACTTATAAAAGGGAACCTCATCCCTCATTTCTTCACAACTCATTAATACTTTAAGTTCATATATTACCTACCAATTTTCCTTATAAACTTCCTTAATCACATTTTATAGGTTCCTTTCTTCTCAAAAGACCAACTCTAGTGCCTTTAAGAGGAGATCTAGAGGGAGCTCGTCGAAGAAGAGGTAATCTCCTCTATCGATTCTTTAAAATTATTTATTTTTCTACTTGCTCTTCATGAGTCATTTCCATTGTAAATTAATAACTAAAGTATCACTTATATAATGATTTTTTTTAATATTATGGAACAACCATATTACACCTTATATCCATCCTATGAAAAATTAAATCACCACGCGTGCGTACGTACGACTTACTATCTCCATGTCATGGTGTAATATGTTTTTCAAAACCATTTTACTGGGATGTATATAATGATGGAAATAATATATATATATATATATATATATATAATTATGTGTATTCTAGAACAAAATATATACCATCCACTTTCATACCATTTCAAAATCATGGGAATGATATTGTCACTCATGCGTACGTGCGACCTACCATCTTCACAATGCGATGCGATTTATTCTACATGATCTTCATTAAAGAATGATTATATAAATGGATTTAATGAATAAATATGATATATATTATGTTAATATAATTTTTTAAAGATATAAATATGACCTAATAAATAAAACCAAAACTTATTCGATAAAACATGCATTAGAAAATGAAGTAGTTAATACTCAAATAACAAGTAATGATGAAATGTTATTACCAAAAAGTTGATAATATGATCATATATGATATCATAAAATAAATATTATTCTATAATAATTCAATTTAATCATTTAAATTATCACAGAGGAGGTTCAAATACATAGAAATGATAGCAGACCTAAGGTAAGGGATTAGTTTGTCTCACTTTTATTTTTATGGGACATGTTCCTTATACACCATCTATTTCTTTTGTGTAGTGTTTATCTTTCCCATTAATGTTTTTATGTTTCTTATTATGAAGGTTATGATATTTTTATATAAAAATAATTTTTTTTATTTTATGAGTCATGTGATTTGAATGATTATAAATTGGTAATGGATAATTTTTCAATTTCATTATTATTAGAGATTATTTATTCGTATGTATTTACTAAGGTATATTTATCATTTGCATCCATGTTTCCTAAATATTTATTCCAAAATATTCTTTCTATCCATAAAATTTTTTCAAGTAAATTATACCCATTGGTAAATTTTTATTAAACTATATGAAATGAATCTTTTTTCATTTTTTTGTTCAAGGTACTTTTGGACTTTACGCCAAAAGTATGAGAAGAATGTTCTCTTTCAACATATACGGCATGAACAGATTTTTAATATTTCATAACACCTTATTTCTATAAATATTATCCTACAAAATTTCATGGTTATTTTCAATGAAATTTATCTTTTAAAAAAATTTCATGGTGTTTTAAGAAAATAAAACGTTTTTAAGAAGAAAGGATATTTTCCTTAAGAATTAAGTTAAAGTGTTATATCAAAATTGTTTTCTATCTAAGATAGAATTATTTAATAGGGTTATGTTTCAAGTATACTATTCATATTGTTACAATGGTTTGATTTTTATTATTATTAACTTCTATTTATGAAATCCATTTGTTTTATATGGATTATGTTATGATAGAATGATGTTTAAGAAACTGATTTTATTCCTTGGGTTATGCTATGATGAATGATTTATATTTTTGTGACACATGTAAGAATGATTTCATTATGAGATTGGTGGGACCTATATCTACCTCAAATTAATTGGGTAAAGATTTATATCTCATCATATAGACATGTATGGAACTTTAATTAAATCTAGTTCAGTAATATAGGGCAGGAATGACAAGTAAATCTAGTTCAGTAATATATGTTTGGAATTATAAGTAAACCCGATTCAGTAATTGTAACAGCCCAAGATTTTATGAAAAATATTCTTTTTAATTTTATTAATGTCTTGTGTTGTACGCTACACCAAAAGGAGCTTGCACAACACGCATCCTTGACTTGCCTTGCATTACACGCAATCGCAACCTTCCTCGATAGTGTGTGTAGTACGCAATAACGAGTTTCACTAACCAGCGATATGCTATTAAAACTAGCCGTTATGAATAGTAATAACCACTTTTTGAAATTTTGTAAATTTTATTTTTCAAAATGGATTTCATTTTTGGATTCGGAGTATCGAATTTAGCCTAAGGTGAAATTTTGGTACATTTCGGATAACTTTCATATTCTGATGAATAGTGAAAATTACTAAATTATAATTAAAAACAACTTTTTTTAATCGAAATAATTAATAGTGATAAATTATTAATTTGAGTGGTTTTAAAGTATATTTAGAATATATTTTTACAATTTAATACAATGTTGGTCATTGGACGTAATTTCACATTTAAACCTGACATAAACAAGTGTCAATCTTTTGATAGATATTGTTTCGTAAAAACACGCTATTTGTTTTAATAGCGGGATTTAATTATAAAATTAATTAATTCAACTTCTATGTTATGAATTTGGTAAAATAGACTTCATTTTTGAATTCGGAATATGAAATATAGCTTAGGATGAAATTTTGGCATTTTTCTGAAAACTTTCAATTTTTGATGAATAGTGAAACCACTAAGTGGTAGGTTAAAAACTGAATTTTGCATAAAACTTAATTTTACCACTTCTGTGAATGGAATTTCGAAAATCCGAGAGACACGGTTAATATCAAGGACTAAAATGTGGTTCAATGAGATGAAAATAATTTTTGGTGAATAGTAACTTTTTACTTTTTTTTACCGCGGTTAATAGTAAATAGGGTAACTAAGGGTAAATATGATATTACTATTACCCTAACACATGTCCTAATTCTATTGGACAAGTGTAATTCGACCAAAAACAAACTTAGGAATAAAATATGACCATTTAGGCCCACTTGGATTAGATTAGGACATTTATTATGAATTTATTTAAAGAAGGGTTAAAATAGTTAAAATCAAAGTTTAATAAGTAAATCATTTTTAATACGGGGTTATACATAAGATAAATTCGATTGTAAATATTCATTAGAAATCTAAAAAGATTTCCTACATGATGGTATTTTATTTGTAATTTTTAGACATCAAATAATTTAATTTATTTATGACACAACGATGATGCAGTAATTATCTTATTAATGAAATATTGACATAATTGATGTTATAAACACCAAAATAAATGTAATTTGAGATTTTTTATGAATTCCACTAATTTTCTAGGTTACTATGATATATTAATGTTGATTTAATCAACTTGGTTCGAACATATAATTCTGTTATGACTTTCACAAAAATCATATATCAAATAGTGTCAAAATTGACACAAAATAGTTTTTAAATCAAATATTATATTATTAATTGTTATTTTATTCCTAAAAATCTAAGGTTCGGCCAAATGACTTAGATAAGGATATATATATTAATAATAAACAATTTGTGGTTCGTTTGGCATGTTATAGTAAGTTTATTAACCATATAGTGAAAGAAAACAAAAAGACACGGTAAAAGTTAAATTATTTAACTTAGAGTTAAATATAATTGATAAGGTTTAAAATAATATCCAAACATGTCTAAATTTGATTGGTTGATGAGATTACAACCCTATCTCATCTAATCTTCGAATATGAGTCATTTTTGGAGGTTTTTAAGTGGGGTTAGATTTATTATAAATTAATATTTTTAAGAATTTTTAAGGTGCCCCTCTCCTCCCTTATAAAAGGGCACCTCCTCCCCCTCCTCCTCACACCAATTTTGAGCACTCAAGCTCGGCAAACCCCTGCCATTTTCTCCTCTCCACTTTCCTAGAATAATCCTAGAGGTTCTGGTCTTCTCCAAATACCAATCTTAGTTCCTTAAGTGGAGGATTCAAAGAGGCGTTCCAAAGAAGAGGTAATATCCATTACCGATCTTTTCAATTTCTTTCTTCTTCAACTTCTTCTTCTTTAGTTGTTTCATGATAAAGTAATAACATCAGTATTACTTACATACTGATATGTTATTATAAATATGAAACAACCCTAATTCACCTTCTATCCATCCTACGGAAAAATGAAATCACCGCGCGTGCGTACGTACGGAATACCGTATCCACGCCGTGGTGTAATCTATTTTCCACCATCACCTTACAAGGATGGGTATAATGGTGTAATGAGTAACTACATATGATTATTATGAAGTAATATTGATACTGAAATAATATATATATACTCCAATACAATTCCACGATCATAGGAACGATATCATCACTCGTGCGTACGTACGGAATACCGTCTCCACGATGTGATGCGACTCGTTCTACATGATCTTCATTTCATAATGATTATATAAATGAATTGAATGAATGAATATGGTATATAATACACTAATACCATTTTGGAAATGAATTATCTATAACCTAAAGATAAGAATAAGAATTTATTCGACAAAACACGCATAAGAACAAAAAGTTATAAAGACCCGAGTAACAAGTAACAATGAAATATTACTAACAAGAAGCTAATAATATGACCATATATGATATCATATCAATATGTATGATTCTGGAATAAGTCAATAACATTATTTAAACCATTATACAGGAGCTTTGGACACGTACAAAGCTAATCGGACCTAAGGTAAGGGAAATATCACAATCTCATTTTTATCCGAGATTGTTTATTCGTAAGTATTTACTGGGGTGTATTTTATCATCCACATCCATGTTACCTCAATATGTAATATTGTTTCCATCCACTTGAAATAGTTTAAATCCAATTTTACCCTTAGGTGAGTTTTTAGTAAAGAATATGAAAGGAATCTTTTGTTGTTTTTCCGTACGAGGTACTTTTTGACTTTTCCGACAAAAGTACGAAGAATGTTTTTTTTAACTTATACGGCATGAATGGATTTTTAAAACATTACTTCAAAGAAGCTTCCTTTACAAGTTTTCAAGTTTATTTTTAATCAACTTATTTTATTTTAAAGTTGTATGACATGTTATGAAAGGAAAAATGTTTTTGAAGAAGAAAGGATATTTTCCTCAAGAATTCAATTCAAGTGTTTTATCAAAATTATTTTCCATCTAAGATAATAAAGGGTTCTGTTTCTATCCATATTTTTACATTTATTTGACTATGTTGTGATGGAATTATGTTTATGAATTCCTTTATCTTATATGAATTGATTTATGATGTCATGATGTTTCAAGAATGCCATTTTTGTTACATGTGTTATGCAATGATGTATGTGTTATGATTATGTGGCACACATAAGAAAGGATTCATTATAAGATGGGTGGGACCTATATCTCCCTCAAATGCATTGGGTAATGATTTTATATCTCATGAGATAGACATGGCTGGAACGGAAGGTTATTTCGGTTCAGTGATACAGGACTGAAACGAGGAGTGAACTCGGTTCAGAAAGGGACTTTGTCCACTAAGATAGTCTTGGCAATGAGTCATGACTAACAAGAAATGATTTTCCATGATTATGTGTGCATGCCACAAAGTTTCAAGTTTCATGTTATGATTATGGGGATCTCATTTTCACTTCTATGATTTGTTCCATGTTAAGATATTATGATCTCTTTTGCAGGTTGTGATTTTCAAAAAGATATGATATGATTTTTATTTCTTTTGTATACCCTTACTGAGCATTTGAGCTCACCCTTTTATGTTTTCCTTTCCCCAGGATATAAAGAAAGGTTTTAGGTAAAAAAAATGGAAGATCTTTACGGGAGATATTGAATATCTTTCACCAGGATTAGAAGATTATGTTCCGAGTTTCTAAAGACACTAAACTATTACGATCCTTTAGTGTGTGTTTTTGTTATGTACTAAGTATTCCGCAAATGTAATGTAATGTCCATGTACGTCAGGATACGGGTCTCTACAGTTGGTATCAGAGGAAAGGTTTAGTCAACCTTTGGAAACTAGGATGCGAAAACGTTAGTGAGATCCCTAGAGATATTTCTAAGGTATGTCTAGGGATGTCCCTAGGGATAAGTATACGTATAGGTTATAGTAATAGAATTACGCTAACGATCATAGAATTAAACCTAATATGTTGGATATTGAAGGTACTCCCCCTTTATTATGTTGTTTTCCCTAGCATGATTTTTGCCTCTCACACTATTCTTTTTGGGTTTTAGACGATGGCTGGAACCCGAAGGAACCGTGTTGATCAATGCAATGGACAATGCAATGATTGCCCTCCTGAACAAACAAATGTTATGGGAGATGGAGTGAAAAATCTTATTGCTATACTTACACAAGCTATGAATCATTCTGGACTTCCAAATGAGCAGAGAAGGGAACAATATTCTATTGAGTCCTTCATGAGGCAACGTCCACCTTCTTTCAGTGGGACTTCCGATCCACTTGTTGCTGAACAATGGATCAGTACCACTGAAAAGATATTTTCAGTTCTTCAATGTTCTGAACATGATAAAGTCATCTTAGCAGTATATCGTTTGGAAGGTGAAGCTGATCAATGGTGGAATCTTATCAAGAATACGAGGCCAAGGGATGAAATTGAGTCCATGGAATGGGACGAGTTCAAGAACTTGTTTTTCAGTAAGTACTTCCCTCGTATTCTTCGAACAAAGATGGAAAAGGAGTTTATTGAGCTGAAGCAGAAGGATGATGAATCTGTTGGTATATATGAAGCGAATTTTACAAGACTTGCAAGGTATGCATCTGGCATTATCATCCAACCTGAAAGTAAAGTTGATCGATTTTTCAGTGGCTTAAAACCAAGTCTTCGAAGGGCATTAGCTATAAGAGACTTCAGTAGCTATGAAGAAATTGTGCGTTGTGCTATCAAGGTAGAAATGGAAGTTGGTGTTACATATCCATCTCATGGTTTTGACAAGAAACGAAAGATGGAGTTCAAGGAGAAATCTCATAATAATGGTGAAAAGAAGATGAATGTTTCCTTATGCACAAAGTGTGGAAAGAAGCATGGTGGAGATTGTCTTAAAGGAACTAGAAAATGTTTTAAGTGTGGAAAAGAAGGTCATCGAGCAGCTGAGTGTCGAAGTAATGGAAAAAGGGTTTCTAATGATGTGAATAAAGCAAACACTGCAGAGAACGCACCGCCAACACTTCAATGCTTCAAGTGCAAGGAAATGGGGCATTATGCTAATAATTGCCCTAATCCAAGGGTTAGTGATGATCAACATGAGCAGCCACTGAAGGCAAAGGACAAAGGGAAATCACATGCGATCACTATTGGCAATGTTGAATATGATAACGATGTGGTGGAATGATTAAGTGTTTATGTAATGGGATTCCAAAATAATGTTGTATCATGGAGTATTGGAATATTTATGTATTGGTTTAATGTGGTATTCAAAGTGATTGAGATATTTTTGGAAATAAGATGATATGCGCATAATGAAGGGAAAATAAGAAAATGAAATGTTTAACAATATTCATGAGCTCATGATTGATATAAGGACTAAGTGATATCATGGATTGAGTATATAGAATTTTGAGGATTTTGGTATGTGGAAAGTGTTAACTTTTAACTGCATTCATGTTTTCACTAAGGTATTCAAGAGAATACATGATTAAGGACTTTGAATGTTTAGAATGTGACCAACAAAACATATCTTATGATATGTGGGGATCAACGACAGTATTAAATATCTGGTAATCGTTGTCACTATATTATGAGAGTGGACTGCAGTATTATGGATAAGCCTAAAGATTGAAATGGATTATGTTGGACATAAGTGAGTATTGTTTAAGGATCGAAGTTTTCTCGATATTATTGATGGGATGTTATAGTAATACAGTTTTAGAAAAAGGACAACCTGCAGGACGGGCGACAGCCCATCGCTTCGGACAAGGCTGTAGGAATCGAACCCACAACCGAAGTGCGACTGGCCTTTATCGCCTACCACTGACCTACAGGAAGTCCCTATTTAGTAGAAACTAGTTTTATTATATTAAGCAGTATGATATATGAAGTATAAGTCCATTTTAGGAACCATATATGATTAATCTCACTATAGATCGATTTATGCATATAATTTTTGCCAACCTTTTGTTTGAGACAGATGGAATGACCCATCATTCTATCACATTATCTGCTAACACTTCACGAATAACAAATTCAACTTCATTTATTTAAGAGATGAAGTGGAAATTGTTCAAGGCACGAACAACAGTGAGATTGTACCAAAATAAAGTAAGTATTTATTCTAATTCAAATTTTCAACTTTAGGGTAATGATCTTGAAAACCAAAAATGTTGTCCTAGTGATCTTATACCTGAGGAATCAGATGGTACCTTATATCATCACAAATTTATGGATTTGTGATTTTTGGCTTTTCCATAGCCATGTTCTCTACCACTCTCCATCAGAACATGGTGGTTAGATTTTTCTTCCATATCCATATTTTTACCTATGTGGAAACCCAACAATTAGTTTATTTGGGTAATCGTTACATTTCATACTTTAGTTTTTAAAGCCAAGTTTTGGTATTCCTTTTTACGATGTGGGAAACTTTCGAATAGAAAACCATTTATAACCCCGACGAATTTCGAGGGAGAAATTCATTTTAAGGGGGGTAGAATGTAACAGCCCAAGATTTTATAAAAAATATTCTTTTTAATTTTATTAATGTCTTGTGTTGTACGCTACACCAAAAGGAGCTTGCACAACACGCATCCTTGACTTGCCTTGCATTACACGCAATCACAACCTTCCTCGATAGTGTGTGTAGTACGCAATAACGAGTTTCACTAACCAGCGATATGCTATTAAAACTAGCCGTTATGAATAGTAATAACCACTTTTTGAAATTTTGTAAATTTTATTTTTCAAAATGGATTTCATTTTTGGATTCGGAGTATCGAATTTAGCCTAAGGTGAAATTTTGGTACATTTCGGATAACTTTCATATTCTGATGAATAGTGAAAATTACTAAATTATAATTAAAAACAACTTTTTTTAATCGAAATAATTAATAGTGATAAATTATTAATTTGAGTGGTTTTAAAGTATATTTAGAATATATTTTTACAATTTAATACAATGTTGGTCATTGGACGTAATTTCACATTTAAACCTGACATAAACAAGTGTCAATCTTTTGATAGATATTGTTTCGTAAAAACACGCTATTTGTTTTAATAGCGGGATTTAATTATAAAATTAATTAATTCAACTTCTATGTTATGAATTTGGTAAAATAGACTTCATTTTTGAATTCAGAATATGAAATATAGCTTAGGATGAAATTTTGGCATTTTTCTGAAAACTTTCAATTTTTGATGAATAGTGAAACCACTAAGTGGTAGGTTAAAAACTGAATTTTGCATAAAACTTAATTTTACCACTTCTGTGAATGGAATTTCGAAAATCCGAGAGACACGGTTAATATCAAGTACTAAAATGTGGTTCAATGAGATGAAAATAATTTTTGGTGAAAAGTAACTTTTTACTTTTTTTTACCGCGGTTAATAGTAAATAGGGTAACTAAGGGTAAATATGATATTAATATTACCCTAACACATGTCCTAATTCTATTGGACAAGTGTAATTCGACCAAAAACAAACTTAGGAATAAAATATGACCATTTAGGCCCACTTGGATTAGATTAGGACATTTATTATGAATTTATTTAAAGAAGGGTTAAAATAGTTAAAATCAAAGGTTAATAAGTAAATCATTTTTAATATGGGGTTATACATAAGATAAATTCGATTTTAAATATTCATTAGAAAGCTAAAAAGATTTCCTACATGATGGTATTTTATTTGTAATTTTTAGACATCAAATAATTTAATTTATTTATGACACAACGATGATGCAGTAATTATCTTATTAATGAAATATTGACATAATTGATGTTATAAACACCAAAATAAATGTAATTTGAGATTTTTTATGAATTAAACTAATTTTCTAGGTTACTATGATATATTAATGTTGATTTAATCAACTTGGTTCGAACATATAATTCTGTTATGACTTTTACAAAAATCATATATCAAATAGTGTCAAAATTGACACAAAATAGTTTTTAAATCAAATATTATATTATTAATTGTTATTTTATTCCTAAAAATCTAAGGTTCGGCCAAATGACTTAGATAAGGATATATATATTAATAATAAACAATTTTTGGTTCGTTTGGCATGTTATAGTAAGTTTATTAACCATATAGTGAAAGAAAACAAAAAGACACGGTAAAAGTTAAATTATTTAACTTAGAGTTAAATATAATTGATAAGGTTTAAAATAATATCCAAACATGTCTAAATTTGATTGGTTGATGAGATTACAACCCTATCTCATCTAATCTTCGAATATGAGTCATTTTTGGAGGTTTTTAAGTGGGGTTAGATTTATTATAAATTAATATTTTTAAGAATTCCTAAGGTGCCCCTCTCCTCCCTTATAAAAGGGCACCTCCTCCCCCTCCTCCTCACACCAATTTTGAGCACTCAAGCTCGGCCAACCCCTGCCATTTTCTCCTATCCACTTTCCTAGAATAATCCTAGAGGTTCTGGTCTTCTCCAAAGACCAATCTTAGTTCCTTAAGTGGAGGATTCAAAGAGGCGTTCCAAAGAAGAGGTAATATCCATTACCGATCTTTTCAATTTCTTTCTTCTTCAACTTCTTCTTCTTTAGTTGTTTCATGATAAAGTAATAACATCAGTATTAATTACATACTGATATGTTATTATAAATATGAAACAACCCTAATTCACCTTCTATCCATCCTACGGAAAAATGAAATCACCGCGCGTGCGTACGTACGGAATACCGTCTCCACGCCGTGGTGTAATCTATTTTCCACCATCACCTTACAAGGATGGGTATAATGGTGTAATGAGTAACTAAATATGATTATTATGAAGTAATATTGATACTGAAATAATATATATATACTCCAATACAATTCCACGATCATAGGAACGATATCATCACTCGTGCGTACGTACGGAATACCGTCTCCACGATGTGATGCGACTCGTTCTACATGATCTTCATTTCATAATGATTATATAAATGAATTTAATGAATGAATATGGTATATACTACAATAATACCATTCTGGAAATGAATTATCTATAACCTAAAGATAAGAATAAGAATTTATTCGACAAAACACGCATAAGAACAAAAAGTTATAAAGACCCGAGTAACAAGTAACAATGAAATATTACTAACAAGAAGCTAATAATATGACCATATATGATATCATATCAATATGTATGATTCTTGAATAAGTCAATAACATTATTTAAACCATTATACAGGAGCTTCGGACACGTACAAAGCTAATCGGACCTAAGGTAAGGGAAATATCACAATCTCATTTTTATCCGAGATTGTTTATTCGTAAGTATTTACTGGGGTGTATTTTATCATCCACATCCATGTTCCCTCAATATGTAATATTTTTTCCATCCACTTGAAATAGTTTAAATCCAATTTTACCCTTAGGTGAGTTTTTAGTAAAGAATATGAAAGGAATCTTTTGTTGTTTTTCCGTACGAGGTACTTTTTGACTTTTCCGACAAAAGTACGAAGAATGTTTTTTTTAACTTATACGGCATGAATGGATTTTTAAAACATTACTTCAAAGAAGCATCCGTTACAAGTTTTAAAGTTTATTTTTAATCAACTTCTTTTATTTTAAAGTTGTATGACATGTTATGAAAGGAAAAATGTTTTTGAAGAAGAAAGGATATTTTCCTCAAGAATTCAATTCAAGTGTTTTATCAAAATTATTTTCCATCTAAGATAATAAAGGGTTCTGTTTCTATCCATATTTTTACATTGATTTGACTATGTTGTGATGGAATTATGTTTATGAATTCCTTTATCTTATATGAATTTATTTATGATGTCATGATGTTTCAAGAATGCCATTTTTGTTACATGTGTTATGCGATGATGTATGTGTTATGATTATGTGGCACACATAAGAAAGGATTCATTATAAGATGGGTGGGACCTATATCTCCCTCCAATGCATTGGGTAATGATTTTATATCTCATGAGATAGACATGGCTGGAACGGAAGGTTATTTCGGTTCAGTGATACAGGACTGAAACGAGGAGTGAACTCGGTTCAGAAAGGGACTTTGTCCACTAAGATAGTCTTGGCAATGAGTCATGACTAACAAGAAATGATTTTCCATGATTATGTGTGCATTCCACAAAGTTTCAAGTTTCATGTTATGATTATGGGGATCTCATTTTCACTTCTATGATTTGTTCCATGTTAAGATATTATGATCTCTTTTGCAGGTTGTGATTTTCAAAAAGATATGATATGATTTTTATTTCTTTTGTATACCCTTACTGAGCATTTGAGCTCACCCTTTTATGTTTTCCTTTCCCCAGGATATAAAGAAAGGTTTTAGGTAAAAAAATGGAAGATCTTTACGGGAGATATTAAAGATCTTTCACCAGGATTAGAAGATTATGTTCCGAGTTTCCAAAGACACTAAACTATTACGATCCTTTAGTGTGTGTTTTTGTTATGTACTAAGTATTCCGCAAATGTAATGTAATGTCCATGTACGTCAGGATACGGGTCTCTACAGTAATGAACTTTGTCCACTATGAAGGTCTTGTAAATGAGCCTTGGATTATATGGAAATTATTTTCTAGGATTATGTTTTTACCATAATTCTATGTTTTATGCCAATGATATTTTATAATGGTCCATGTTACTTTATGATTTATCCCTTACATACAACCTAGATTTATATTATGACTCAAGATTTTGATATTCAAAATATATTTTCATGTTTTTACATTCTTATGTTTATGTATTGTTTATGTTTATTTATTATTTGAGCTCTCCATTTTTATTTTTTCTTTTCCCTAGGATATAAATAATGGTTTTAGGTAGGAAAACTACAGGGGAATATCTTTATGGGAGACGTTGAAGATCCTTCACCAAGTTTGAATAATGTGTTCCAAGTTTCCAAAGACACTAAAATAATTTGGTGTTTGGGAATTTATTTGTGTAATGTTTTATTTAGTCCTACAAAGAAATGTAATTTCCATTTACACCAATCTGGTTTCATTAGATGGATTACTTATATACTTTGTATGAAATACTTTCTCCATTTTTTGTTCTCATATATAACTCAAACTCCATATTTTTAAGTTATATTTGAATAGTTATACTAAACATGAAAGATATGGAAGAGTGAATAGAACCAGAATCAAATAGTATGTTCTCTATTTATGATTGAATAACTATCATACCTACCACCAAATAATTTTTGGGATCCACATTAGAAGTATTGATAACATATTCCATTCCTTGCTACCTTGGAGGTTGTTTTTGTTGATTTCCCCCCAACAAACCTTATCTTAGGGTAATGGTTTGAATAATTCCCAAGTTCCTTGTAGTTGAAACACTATAATATAGGCTGAGTGTTGATCTTATCCTTCCTTTGTTTGTCCAAATTATAAGGATTTTTGACATCCATTTAGTAGTTATTATCCAGATTCCCCATTCTTCTACATTTGAATAATTTCTTTGTTGCCTTTTAACAGTTCCCAGGATGCTTCCTCACAAAATATTGACATGTGAGATTCTAATTTTTTTCACTCATGGGATTTATCTATTGATTATACCATATTGAACTCAATTTTATACTTTTTATCTATGGTCCCACAAGAACAATAAGAATCTCTAATCTCTATTTCAACCATAAGGGCACAACAGACAATATCCTCATATCTATCACAGTCTCGAATCACTAGAAATTTTCATAGACTCAGATATATTCATCTAAAATTAGTGATCCAATTTGATTTAGGTGTTTATGAAATATCTAGAGGTGTATCATGTATTTCTTGTGAGTTTTTCTTCATATGACCCGATAGAATCTTCTTCCTTATGCTTTAGTCTGAGGTACTCTCTTTCCTTCTTGAGACAGAGGGTTCAGGGAAAATATTTATTAAAAAATATTCTCTTGAATTCCTCCCAATCCATGGAATTAATATCATCATTTTACTTTGTGTTCTTAGTCAGTGTATACCACAGATCATCTTCCCTATCAAACCAATAGACTGCAAGCTCAACTTTCTATTCTTCTGATCACTGGAGGATAGAGAATAACTTCTCAATGGAGTTGATTCATTATTCTATAATGAGGGGATCAGAAGATCCACTAAACATGGGAGGAATTTTCTACAAAAAGTATTTGACTATAATGTTCTCTTTATTAGGAGAAGGAGGGGATTCTATATGATTTATGTTGTTATTCATAACGTGATCTAGTTCATAATGTATTATTATAAGGTTTTGAGTGCATATTTCCATAAGGTTTGGAATTTCATTAGGGAAATCATCACATTGCATATCACATTGATTGTTGGAATGGGTTCTTCTATTTCTAGCCATTGACTAAGAAAAAGAATGTATAATTAGGGTCCCATGAATACTTATCTAATAGGCATGTAAAAAAAGAAAAATTTAACATAAAATAATAAACTTGTAACTAAAAAGTATATCCAGACTTGTGGTTCCCTATGTTTTAATCTAGGTTATCCATGGTTATAGAAACACCACTTGGGTTATTACTAAAGTGATCTAGCACTAATATAAAAAAATAAATAAACCATCCTTTGATACCAACTATAATGACCCTATATATCTACACATATTATTATATTATTTTAAGCATAATGAACCATCAAACACAATAAAGTATCGTAAAGTTTTAGTTTCTTTGAGAGATTAGGTACATAATTAGAAAACATGAAACCAAAATAATACATATTTTATTTAATCACAATAATGAGATCCTAAATTCCACTTAGCTCTTATATATTTATAGGATTGCCTGAGGAATACATAAACAAAGGGATGAGCTAAAAATTATAATAAGGGTATAAACACAGAAATAAATCTTATCACGTGGGTAATAAGGCATAACATGATTTCCTAAATGGAATGGAACACAAATAAAATATGGAAACATAACATATATAACATGGGATCAGGTAATCATGGAATCATAGAAATTTGGAAACAAAATATATAATGACATAAAAATGAGTTAAGGATAACCACTAAGACCATTGCACATGGAGGAGCTTGAGTCAAGGCTAACCAATAAGACTATTAACCATGACATATCATGAGACTAAAAATTACTCAATGAATTAGAGGGATATATGATCACACCCATAATAGAATTTTCATGAATATGTGTGACACCCGAATAATCATACATAAGGAATAAACATAATGGTTTCCCATGGAAATAAATGGATATCATAATCATGTCATAAAGAAAAACAAATGGGAGTATGATAAAGGTGTCGATGAAAGAATGGATCTAAATCATAAATGAAAATTAATAAGTAAAAATTGTCATAAAACATGATAATTTATGTCAAACTGATGTGAAAACATGTAAAAATAATGTTTAATAAACTTTATAAATGAGCAACTTTAGTGCGGTTTAAGGGAAAATTTTAAAGATTCTTTAAAATGAAAAAGGAATAATTGTTTGTATAATACAAAAAATGATCCAAGATATTTTTTCATAATAAAATGATTGATTTTATAAAAATATTTTCTTATTAATACTAAATATTTAGTGCACTTAAAAATGGGTATGAAATTGGGAAGTTCTACTTAATCAGGTGTGCTTATCGGGAGGAATGGGAAGAGAACCTTATAAAATGTGTATTTCACCATTAAATAAATTATAATTGGTATACAAACGTTTTTTGGGATCATAAATACTTAAAATAGGAATATAAAATAATAATAATTAATAATTACATTAGGGTAAAGATAGAGTAAGCGTAACTAAAAGGAAAAAATGACAGTTCGGAGAGAATCCCTTAACTTTTGTTTGAAAGTGTTCTGTAGTTGTACTTAATGTCCTAGAAAATGAAATTAGATTAATTAATAATTTAATTAAGAAATTATTTGACTTGAATATTTTTATTATAATTTTATTATGTTCACTTATGTCCTTTTTATGAGTTACAGGATACAATTTCATCATTTCAGGAGTGTTCGCTTCCTTGATTTTCATGATTGGTTCACTTGTATTACTGTATAGAAAATAATGCGGAATGATGAAAGTTGTCTATAATTGAGATTATATGTTATTAATGAAATTAAAAATATTAAATTTTCTTATATAATTTTTTTATATGTGATGATTATTCATTAGATAAAACGCTAATAATAACCATTTGGATTATATTGGCATTTTTTCGATGATCAAGAACTAGTTTTGTTTTATTAATTAATGTTATGTATATATAAAGGATCAATAAAATTAAATAAGATATAATAAAAATATTATAATATTTTTTAATTATAAAACTAGTTTATGACCAGCCTTGAATGTGGTAATGGAAGTGGAAAACTCATCGTCCTTGAATGCGATAAATTAACACATCACGAGTGATGTTTTCATTTTTAGAACAAAAGGAAAGGGGAAGAGAAATGATGATGGGTTGTTCCATTTACAAAATAAAATTCCAGTATATAAAATATACTATATTTATCATGTCACTTGGATAATGAGAGGTGAGGATAGGAAAGAAAATAAAATAAATTGAAAATAAATTAAAATAAAAAGAAAGTGGTTTTTACCTCTTCAATTCCTTCCCTTGAGAACCTCCTTAGAGGAATTGGGTTTCAGTTTTTTTGGTACCAAAGGATCTTAGATGTGGTGGATATATTTGGGAAGAGTATTAGGTATAATTTGGACAAGCTTCATGGATTTTGACATGTGAAGAGAAGAGGTGGAAAATGGTGGTATTTATAGTGGAGGAGAGGGGTGTTTTTTGATTATTTTGTTAATTTGTTCATTATTTTGGATCAAGACTATGCATAGTGTGGATTTTTGGGACAAAATACATTAACCACTATATCTGAGTTTGAAAAAATGGAACTTTAATTAGCCATGAATCATATATGACTTAATAATTCATGTATTTAGAATATATCGTAAATTAATGCATTTCACTATTCAAAAAAATTCAACTGTTTTATAAAATCCATAAAATTCACCCTAACCATTTTTTAAAATTTAGAATTCAAAAATAAACTCTATTTTATGCAAATAATTTTCTAAATATGAGAAATTTTATTTTTAATTAAAATCATCATTTATTTGAAAAATACCAATTTTAAAACTATTAAGAAATTTATAACACTTTGAAAATTTAAATAAGGTCTTATAAAAATGTCCTATAATCGGATGGAAACAAAATATGAATATATGTATATATTTTATGAAAATAAATTTTTCTTTTAAATCATTATATTAATTTTAAAATTTTAAATAAACATTTATGTTTCATAAATATAACAATACTTAATTTATCATTTTTAAAGAATTTATTTACCTATTTTGTGTTATAAATATATCATATTTTCATTTATTGGATACCAAAATTTTATTTATAACCATTATTTCACCCATATATTCACATGATGTGCTATAAATTGATGGATATTTTCAATAATAGAATCCAATTTTGAAAATATAATTATCCATATTAATAATGAAAATATTCAAATTAAAAATAAGTGAAAATTAATTACAGAATAAAGGTTGTGAAATTTTTGGCACTAAATAACGTAAGAATAATTTAGTAGAATCATTAAGGAATAAAAAATTATATTGGGAAAAATTCAACTACAAGAATGAAAAAATTATTCAAATGGTTAATTAAAATTATAATCTTCATAATAATTACAGTTAGAATGTGTGTATGCAACTAAAAATAATGAATTCAAAGGGATGGATATAATAAACCACATAGAAATAGACAACATGAAGAGTATAATTATTTTATCATTTTAATTTGGGCCAAGACGCCCACATTATGAAATTTGAATTCATGTTATGGGGAGAAGAAATACATTACCACAGTAATGATTATTTATAGCACATCAAGGAAATATTATATAATGGTAGAAAATGAAATTTACACTCTCATAAAACACTTGAAAATTGAGAAATAAAATATAAGTAAAGAGAACCTTATGTTTAAAATTTTGTTTGGAGGAAAATGAAAAATGAATGGTCATTCAGAAAAAAATTGTCTTCAAACATCACTTGTTGAAGGAGAAGAATCAAAATCAGTAACACTTTGAGGTGAATCTTATTTGTGAAAGTTGTCTAACCAAATAAACTTTTGAAATATAAATAATGTCATCAGTAGAGAAAACATAGTATTATTAGAAAATATAAATAATGTCATTAGGTTTTTGGAAGATTAGAATTTTAATATTAACTAATAAAACCTCATATCCTTCCGGGATTCATTTAGTACATGATAAATAAGGATATGAAACCATCCACATAAACTTACTATGGTCATCATAAGAAATATAGAAACACTTATGAATTAGAAATCTAGAAATAGTTATTCATATAAATTTTTTAAAAATAATCATGTTTTAGAAACAGGGAAATTATTTCTTAAGAAATAAAAAAATAGAAATATATGTGTAATGTGAAAAAATATACATATAAATAGTCAAGAAACACTTATGAATAAGAAATTTTTAAATAATTATGTAAATGTTAGGCCCATATGAATGTAGGTGCAGCAAAATACTGCCACCAAAATAGACATTGAGAGGGTAACTAGAACTATCCATATCAACCTACTTTGGTTATCATAAGAACTTTGGAAATATTTATGTGTAAGAAATATGGAAACAGTTATGCCTAAGTTACCTATAAAAACATTAATGTATGATCAATTAGAAAACACTTTTGTATAAGAAATCCAGAAATATATATGTATGAGAAATATGTAAAAAGTGGCATATAAACAATATGGAAACACTTATGTATAAGAAATTTTTGAACAATTATGTAAATTTTAGGCCAATCTAAAAGTAGGTTTACCAAACTATTGCCTCTATAAAGGAAATTAAGGATATATCTATAACTATTAATATCAACTTTGTTTCGTGATCATAAAAAAATTGAAACAGTTATGAACATGAAATCTAGAAAAAGTTATGCATAATTAATATGTGAAAATGAATAGGTGACTTAATATTCTCAATGAATTTAATAGTTTTTGTAATTGATTAATTGGAATAAAAAATGTACCTTAATAAAATAATAAAAATTCTTAAGTAAATAGAAATACTAAAAATCCAACAGAAGATATTAAATAATTCATATAAATATTTAATATATTAAAAATGAAAGGAAACTTTTAATAAATCGTAAACATGGTAGAAAATATTTAGTTCAACTAATATAATTATACAGTGCTCTAATACATGATCCACTACTCTAAAATACATGATACACTCCTCTAAAATACACGACCCACTTCTCATAAAAATGACCATTTGTTGTAACAAAAAACATGAACCACTGATCAAAAAAATTACAAGATCCACTTCCCAAACAAAGGCATAATTCACATGATCAAATAAAAAATTTGTTCAACTACTCTAATAAATGATCTAGCACTAAAATAAAATATATGATCAACTAATAAAATAAAATAGAATATCCAAAATAGTAAAAAATGATCAAATTCTCTAAAAAAGGTAAATTCATATTTAGTATAAGTAAAATTAACAAATAACATTTGAAAGTTAAATACTTGATGACAAATATGAAAACATTTCCATAAAAGTAAGCTGATTTACATGGTTTTTAATTGTGAGAAGGAGTTATAATGGTGGAATAAGAGGTAGTAATCCAAGAGCTAAACACCCACAGATTCATTCAATATGTTTACCAATAGATACAATAATGTTTAAAAATTAGAATAAATACTTTGTATGACTATTTGGTAAATAATTTAATAATAAATCCAAAAATATGTAAAAACACTGTGTATGAAAAATTGGAAAACACTTCAACAAGAAATACAGAAATATCTTTATATGAGTAATAGTTATTCACTTATATCTAAATAATCTAGAAACAATTATGTTTCAACAACATAGTATTATGAATGTTGTATTGAATCGGTAAGAATATGTTTTATGGAATAAAATAGTATAAAAAATGCTTATACCTGAATGCATAGAGATTCACGAAGGGGGGGATAGAATCAGTCTAAAAAATTAAGAGTTCCAACATTTGTAATTAGGGTTTTTGAAAATCAAAAACACATGTAAAAAAAATTCAACCTTTGATAACGAGGAGTCATTCCATAAAGAAAGACAACGTTCTGGTTATAGTGGGCCCAATTTAATTCCTTCCCAAGAACACACCAATGAATTGGATAAGAAAATGAAGTAGGGGAAAGAATAAAAAGGTGATCTTGCCTGAGATTGATCTCGTGAAAACCTGGATACCAGCCTCAACCAACTTGATAGGGGCTTATCGGTTCAACTACCTCATATTCTGTGGATATATCTGTGTGTGTGCAAAACAACACCATGTTAGAATAGATAACATGATATCATGCGACCAAATAACGATCATCATGTCATGATATTTTCCAATGCAAACAAACATGAATGTAAAAAACAATACTATGTCTGGGTTATAAAACCCAAGTTACCCAATAAATGAATAAGAATATACCATTGAAGTTCCCTTAATAATTTAGTTGAAAAAGATAAAAAATATTTTATGTATATAGTCAACACATAATAGTTTATAACTGAAAAAATATGACAAAATGAACATAAAAAATGGAAAGAATGAAATAATACATATTCCAATTTATGCTATGTTGGTTGTCCTAGAACCAAAACATGCATATATTCCAACACTGTATATAATCTTACACTTTAGCTGCTCAATTTAAAATATTTGGGTTCTTAAAAAATACCAAATCATTCATTATATTCCCTAATTAATAATAATATATCTTAGTAGTTTCCTTAAGAATTTATTTGAACAAGATAATAACCATGCTATGTAGACAATCAACACATAATCCTTCATAATTAACTAAATAGGGATAAATGATGACAAGAAATGGAAATATTAAAGAAGACATGTGCTAATTTATGATCTTTTGGTTGGCCTAAAACCACAATCTGCATATGTTCCAACACTGTATAAACTTTTACACTTCAGCTGCTCCATTTCAAACATTTTTGTCCTAAACAAATACCAAAATAGTCATTATGTTACCCAAGGAATAATAATATATCTTAACAGTTTCCTTAAGCTTTTAGTTGAAAAATATAAAAAATATGTTATGTATACAATCAACACATAATCTTTAATAATTGAACAAATAGGGATAAATGAACGCATGAAATGGAAAGATGAAAGAAGAAATGTGCTAATTTATGCTCTATTGTTTGTCTTAGAACCACAACAAGCATATGTTACATCTATGTATAGAATCCTAAACTTTAGTTTCTATACTTCAAACATATGCATCCTGAAAAAATTCCAAATTTGAAAAAATATTATCTAATGGTGAACCGACTATCTATTCCACTATACCTAAGAAACTTTAATCTATCAAAAGAATCTCATTGGGAACCGATTATTACCAATTGGTAAGGGTCAATTTGGAAGGTCTTACAAAAACGACTTTCTCCATTCTATTTCAACCATTTAGGACCTGAAAAATATCGAATCTATTAAAATACAATCTCATTACAGATAGAATGAAATTAACAATTTAAAAGAGGATGATAATGGTACACAAAAATTTGAAAATCACAGATACTTAGAAAAAAATTCCAAACTTTGACAATGATGGGTCATTACATAAAGTGAGACAAAGTTCTAATCGTAGTGGACCCAATGTCATGCCTGACCAAGCACACACCAACAAATTGGATGAGAAACTGAAGTAGGGGAATTAAGAGGAAAGAAGATCCTTCCTGAGATTGATCTTTTGAAAACCTGGATATCTGTCTTAACCAACTGGATAAGGGCTTACCAGTTCACCTACCTCATATTCTATGGATATATCTATGTGTGTGTGTGTAAAAAAACACAATGTTATAATGGATAACATGACACCATGCTAACAAATAATGATAATCATATCATGATATTATCCAATGAAAACAAATGTGAATGTACAAAACAACACCAAGTCATGGTTATAAAACTCAAGTTACCCAATAAATGAATAAGAATATATCATAGTAGTTTTCTTAATAATTTTTTTGAAAAAGATAAAAAAATATGTTATGTAGATAGTTAACACATAATCGTTCATAACTAACAAAATAGTACAAAATGAACATAACAAATGAAAAGATGAAATGATACCTATGCAAATTTATGCTATGTTGGTTGGCATGGAACCAAAACCTGCATATATTCTAATGCTATAGACTCCTATACTTCATCTGATCCATTTCAAACATCTGGGTTTATAATAAATACCAAAATAGTCATTATATTTCCCAATGAATAATAATATATCTTATTATTTTCCATAATCATTTAGTTTAAAAAGACAAGAAACATGTTATGTAGACATTCAACACATAATCCTTCATAATTGACTAAATAGGGATAAGTGAACATAATAATTGGAAAGATAAAAGAAGACCTATGCTAACTTATGCTCTGTTGGTTGGCCTATAACCCCAAGATACATATGTTTCAACACTTTATAGACTCCTACACTTCAACTTATTTATTTCAAACATCTAGGTCCTGAATAAATACCAAAATAGTTATTATATTACCCAATTAATAATAATATATATTAGAAGTTTCCTTAATCAACTAGTTTAAAAAGATAAAATACATGTTATGTAGAATGTTAACACATAAACCTTTGTAATTGACCCAATAGGGCTAAATGAACACAAGAAATGGAAGGATGAAGTAAGAAATATGCTAATTTATGCTCTCTTGGTTGTCCTAAAACCACAACATGCATATGTTCCAATTATTTATAGAATCCTACACTTCATTTACTCTATTTCAAACATATGGGTTCTGAACAAATACCAAAACTATCATAATATTATCCAATAGTGAACTGACTATCAATCACACTATACCTAGGAAACTTTAAACAATAATAAGAATCTTATTGGGACATAATTCTTACCAATTGAGAAGGGTGAATTTAGAAGCACTTACTAAGAACCACATTTTAATATCTATTTCAATCATTTAGGACTTGAATAAATACCAAATATGTTAAAATATTGTCTCATTATGAATAGAATGAAATTAAAATTTTAAAAGTGGAGAATAATGGTAAAAATAAGTTATGAAGGAAAAATTACCATATGTGAGATTATTTTGTTGGGGGATAAGGTAGAATGGAAGCAGGGTGAGGTTGAGGATCTTTAGAAAGAGTGTTCGGAGGAGGATCTGGCAGAGTCGGATTAGCAATAGGTGGAGCCGCATGAGTCAGATCAGCCTGAGGTGGGGGAGTGTGGGGCAGAGGAGCATGAGGCAGAGGAGCCCAAGGTGGAGGTGCCTGATGTGGAGGAGTACGATCCAGAGGATCTGAATGCGGAGTATCTAGACATGGTGGAGTTGGGATAGCAGTATCCAAACTAAGGAGGAGTGAGTTCGGGTGTTGGGGAGTGGAGGTGGAGGCAGGGGTGAAGAAGGAGGCATATGCAGGGGCAGAGGCATTGGCAATGGTGAGAATGGAGAGGATATTCGGGGAGGGGAGTGGGAGAGGAGAGTTAGTGAGGGTAGTGGGGGATGGAAGTTGAAGAGGTATTTATGGAGGGAGTAAGAGGTGGGGAGTGATGGTGGATTCAGAGGTGCAACGGGAACCCTAGATGAAGGTACCGAAAGTTGGGGGTGGTAGGGTTTAGGGATGGAAGAAATTATGGGGGAGGAATGAGAGTAGTGACATGGATGAATGTAATGGTGACATGTAAGAAATAAACAATCCTGTTTTGGTATGTATAATAGATTTCATTGGTGAGGTTACTATTTTATTGGCCATATTACTATTCTTAAGGGTTATATTAACATTCCAATGGTGACATTACTATTCCATTGGTTTATATTCTTTAATTTCAATGAATACCTATTATTTCATTAATTCTTCATTTACTAAGTTTTTATGGTGTTATCTAAGTGATTTAATTTGATTTATACTATAAAAGATATTTAGAAGAGGGGAAAATTTCATTTATAGAATAATGGCTCATTACAAACTATAAAATAGGACATGTATTTTTTAAAAGATGTGATTACACTTAAAAATCAGTCACATGTGATTAGGCATGTATCATCTCCGACATCTATATATAAGTTGACACCCATTACCATAAACCTACAAAATTTATCTAGGCATTCTAAATAGTACTCTTCTTTATCATAATCACTTTCACTTCTAGACACCAAGGCTACCTTTAAAAAAATAATGGCCACCAGGGATCAGTACCCTAGATCTTACAGATATGATCATCTCTCCATACCATTCGCCCTCTGTATCTTAAAACTCATGAAATCCCTCATCCTATCCCTCTACAATTACCTCACCTTTGAGTCCCTTATAGAGGAGTTCCAGAGCTACCTCTTCCTCACCCCTTTCCTCTCTCCCCTCCTCCCATTCCTCATCCTGCACTGCTTTTTTGCTCGTGGCCCATGGTGGTGGCCTTCACTTCCGATCCTGTTACCAGAGAACGAGTCCATGAACTACATTGGTAGCTGTCCATTGGGAACCACATTCCCCATATTCCTTATCCTAAACACAATAACTTATAAATCATCCATCAGATAATTATGGTTCCCCGTTTTCTCATAAAAAGGAATAATGATCTTAATTAATATTATATTAATGTTTTTTATGGTGTTGTATCTTGATGTTTATATCCCAGGTGCTTCTCCTCGTTTTAATGAATCATATAAGTGTATTTTTTATTGAATGTGTTTGAATTTTATATGTTTCATGAAAGAGGTTTGTTTTAATGTTTATTTTATGGAGTTTACAAAAAATTGAAATTGGGATTATAGTTTTTAATATTTTTGTAACATGGTTCCCATGAAGTTTGAGTCCTTGGGAATGATGAATTGGATTCACATTTCCAATATCACCCAATGAGATGCATGAATCATGTCCATGCTTCAGGTTTAATCTACAATAGAAAAAATTATAAAATTGGAAACCCCACCTTATTTACTCATTCCGCACAGATTTCTTAGTGAAACTTTTTCAGAATAAAACACCTTTCTGAAAATATTAATTATGATCTTCAGGAAATTCAATTTTTATTTTTAAAATTTTAAAATTTTTAGTTATTTTATTTATAATATCTATCTAGTTTCTTATATTACTTATAATTAATATAAATTGAATGATTTAAATAATATGTTGTTGGAATTATGTAAATAGTTTTGAATGATTCACTAAATTTAAATATGATTTTTGGATAATTTAAATATTTTTGAATGATTCAATGAATTTATATTGATAATTTCACATAAAAATAAATTATTTCAAAGAATTAATGAATTATAAAATATAATTTATGAATAACTATAATAAATGTGTAATGATCATGAGTTACAACAACCAATATATATTTAGTTTTTTATTTATATTTATATTTTTTAATAATTAGGTTTAATTTTATTTTTTATGATCTGCATATCATCTATTTCCCTTATATGTTGGATATATGTGTCCATGATAAATTTAATGCATCTCAATCTCCTAGTACTTCTTACATTCATGTGAGTATTATTGTAAATAAATTGAGGTTCAAAATGAGTTGATAACATTTGATGGTGCATCTTTACATGACAGTTGAAGCAAAATGACTATTTTTCAGTTAAGTTAATCAAAAAATATAGATATTTCCTCCTAGGATGTTGTTGTTTTTTCAATTTTTTATAAACCAAAATCACACCATATACCACACGATCATTTTATTAATTTTCATTTTTTAATTAATTATTTATGTAAAAGTATATAGAAAAGTTAGTAATAAATAAAAAAAGACTAAAATTTAAATTTATTTTAAATTAATTAATTAATTATAATTTATTTAATATATATTATATTAAAATATATAATTTAAAAAAAATCGTGAATGCATATATTTTGAAAATATTTTTACCACTGCCAAAGGCATTCACGACTACCAAAAAATTTTAAAATTTCCAAATTATTTCATAACTGCCAAAGGATTTTGTTCCTGCAAAAGGATTTCCTAAATACCGAATACTTTCGTGATATCCAAAGGATTTCATAACTTCCAAAGGATTTCACCACTGAAAAATGATTTCTTAACTCCTAAATGTTTTCACCACTACCAAAAGCTTTTGTGTCTGCTAAAGGCTTTCACCACTACCAATGGTTTTCATGACTTCCAAAGGTTGTCACTACTGCCAAAGGCTTTGACAATTTTCAAATTCCTTTTCAACTTCTCATAGTCACTTGCACCATTTCCCATCATTCACACCATTCTCACCCAATATTTATTTCTCTTCAACCACTCATCATCACTCAAACACACTTGTCTTATTCTTCATTTCCCATATCCTGAAAAAAAATATCTACATCAAGTCATATTTTTTTGACCAATGATTAACCAATACATATTATGATAAACCAATACATATAAAAAATTCCCTATAAATTGATATTTATTTATCCATAACAAATTTAAAAAATTTAGGCATTTAATGATGTGGTATAAATATAAATAACATGTTACTGTATTTGCTTTTTATATGCCCTTATACTATAACTGGGAGGTAATTTATAACGATTAGGGTCTTACCTACAATTTAACACTAAAAATAGTTTCTAATATTCATGATTATATAACATTAGAATAAGTTCAAATTAGGATTCGTAATCACATAAAACTAAGGGTTTATCATGTTATTACATTAACAACTTATTGAAAACATCAACATACCAATCACCTATGAAAAAATATGGATCCTATAATTTATGATGAGGATTTTGTGTAAGTATAATTTATGTTTTGGTAACAATGTAATAATTGTTTAATGGAATTGTATATGGAAATTTATATTATTTATAAGGTTAAATATACTACTACAGAACCATACTATGAGTGATCTATTTAATTCATTCCTTTTAAACAATTTGATTCAATGTCTTATCATATCACTATAGTAACATAAACTAATTATGAACATGAAAACCATAATATAAAGATAAATTTAAGATAAATCTATATTAATTATCTAAATTTAATGAATGAGACTTTCTCTGATGAGAAATTATATGATTATTTGATAGAAGATGAGGTAATTGAGGAATATATAGTCAATAAACCATCTGAGAATAATTTAATGGGTATCCAAGGACTATGAATTTGTAACATCCTACATTATTAACTTCCTTAGTGGAGGAAATGTCACATTAAAAGAATATTGTTATTTCATTACATCAATTAATGAATTCCTTGTCATTGTAATTAAAACATCTTCCACAACTAATAAGACATTAAACGTTGGAAGAAAATTTGAAATTAAATGTGCATCGAAAAACATGGTTAAGAAATAACAATGTGAGAATTTTCTTTATTCTTGGTTGATGAGCCTAAGAAGGGTAAATAAATAATTTAGAGTGAAAATATGTTCTATAATATAAATTTCACTTTTATGAAATATATATGATTTTTTTTTTCATTTTGGAAGATATCTAAGTTAGAAAGTCCACATACTTGTGTGCACCTAGGCCTATCATTAGGTCATTCTTCACTAGATGAATAATTTATATTGGATTTTATTATTGAGTTGATATGAACATATTAGGACATTACTATGTATTTAATCTAGGAAAAAAACAAAAATTTTTAAATATTAGATATCCTCTGACAAAGATTGGATGGGAAAGAAAAAGGAAATTATAAAAGTGTATGGTGATTATGATGAATCATATAAATTTTCCCAAAACTAATTGTATTTTTTTGTATAAAAAATTAGTTTATATATTATCTAGATAACATTGAGTATATCTCCTAGGGTAATTAGGTTTATTGAACAATGTTTAAGTTTATTATATTGTTCTTGGAATTCAGATCATGTATCACAAAATTTCCTTATTGAAAAAATCTCATTCAAGTGTATAGTACTTTTATTTAAGGTAATTTTATGGGTGTAGTACTCATTACTACCTCACATGATTGTAATCATTCTATATACCTATTTCGACACATCATTGTTGACAAGGAGAACTTTAAATCATAGAGGTAGTTCTTGGCTTGTATACAAACACATATTACACAATGAAAGGAGTGTGCTTGATAATTTATCATAATAAAATGATTAATGAGGTTATTAATACTGATAAACTGTCTTGGAAAAAACCTATTTATTAGTTTTGATATTTCATCAGATATATTTCTAGTAATGTTTATAAACATTTTAAAGATGAAATAATAAATAAGGTGACCATTAAGTTGTGTATGTTTCCTCAAACTTATATCTATTCAAATATTTTTTAATATCCTTTTAAATAATTTCATGTTTATTTTTTCTGTATATGATCAATAGAAATAAAATTTTGATGATTGTATAGAAAGAATCTGAAGGAATAATTGGGATGTGTATGATTACATGATATATATTTCAAAGGATAAATAGTCATTGGCCTATGTTGGTGGAAGAAGGTATGTCTATATAAACATTAATTTTGTGGAGTTCATAAATAGGGTCTACAAGGGTGTTCACAAACTACCAATCAAATACATACTATATGAGACATTTTATCAACGTGTGAAGTAATTTATTGAACTCCCCCAATACGGTATTTGGGAATTCAATAAGGGATGCAATTTGGTTAAAAATTCCAAAGAGTCATTAATAATAATTTATGTGATTTATCATCATTTTGAATTAAAAGCTTCAATAAGTAGGGAAGACACTTTGAGGTAATAAAGTGTTATGACCCACTCATGAGATAAAATGGTTGAGTGCTAGTGGTCTAACAAGAATATAGATATTATTACTGTGATTATATCCAAACACTAAGGTATACCTATGAAAATGTCATTATAGCTTATGCATTGATTAAATTATCTTAGGAACCCTATTTTGATCTAGTATACCTTTTGAACACTCTTGTTGACTACTATATTGAAAATTGGATTCTTGTTGGTGATTTTAATCATTTTACATTACCACTTGATTTTCTGATTGTGGTTTCTAATATTACAAGGTTTCACCCCTAAGGAAGAATAATGTTATCATATATTATAAATGAGACAGACTGGACTCAAGAATAGGGAGTGGGATTACGGTGCACTATATTCTTCACTGAAAACCACAATCATAAAAAATTTCCCAATGTGGTAGGAAGGATCACATGTTCCCATTAGCGTTGAAAATTTCTATATATTTTATCAATGTTGTGTAAAACTTTTATTATATTCAAGCATATTTCATCTTTCATTATGAATACTTACCGCATATCTCATTTTCCACTAATATTTCATAAAAAAGGTTTTAGAAAATATATTTATTTAATTATAAATATTAAGGATTACATCATATATAGATATGGTGGGTATTCCTTTTCTTACATTATAGGAAAATGATATTTTCTATATATATTTAAGAGTTATTTATGTGATACTCAACATATTTCAGGACGAAATATGAGTCATGGCTCACTAAATTTAATAATGTATGAGTTTATCATTTTGAGTGGGAGTATATTCTATAAAAATTTGTGATGAAAATATAGGAAACATGATACTCACCCATATATATATCTCTTTTTGTAGACTACAACATATATAATGTATATAATTTTGAGATATCTTATTGATATGACTTATATTTAAATTATATATTGGTATCTAAGGTTGGGTTGTTTTCTCTAAGAGAAAAATTTTGAGTATCTAAATGTGTATGTTATAGAAATAAATTTCACCTATTATATATCATGGTTATTAGATATTGGGTGTTCATCACCCATTTGTGGTGATAAAGATGGACACATATATAGGAGGTAATAAAAAATGGTGAAGTATATCCTTGCATCGATAAGGAAGCATGAGTTATTCCATTGGATATTAGAAGTTAATATCTAAGTTTAATCAGGGGATTTATTCTAGAATTAGATAATTCTTTTTATGTCCCCTCTATAAAAAGAAATTTTATTTATTTATTTTTTAGATTTTATGGGATTTTCATTCATTATTAGGAACAAGAGTTGTTATATATATATGAATTAAATGTTTTTTGGAATTGGGGTTATGGAAAATGATTTATACATTTCGGATATTTATAATATTGTTTATAAGAATCAGAATAATAAGGTTAGGTTTGATTCTAATCCCACTTACATTTGGAATTATTTCCTTGGACATATAAATGATAAAAAATCCAACTACTCTATAGACATGTATTATTGGAACCATTCAATTATGAATCAATTGAATATTTTTTATTGGGTAAAATTACCAAATAACTTTTACATGAAAAGGTGAAAGGGATAGTGTGATCTTAAATTTAATACATAGTGATGCTTGTGGACCAATGGGTACACATAAAAGTGGTGGTTTTAGGCACTTAATTTCTTTTACCAATGACTTAATTTCGTATGATAATGTGTTTTTAATGAGATTTAATATTTTTTTTTAAATATTTCAATGACTTTTATAACATATAATAGAATCAAATCGATAAAATTATCAAGATTCTATTATTGGATTAGGGTGGTGAATACTTGAGCTATGCATTCACTGATTATCTGAAAAATTATAGAATAGTTATAAAACCCACTCCTCCTAGAACACTAGAGTGAAATAGTATGTTTGAGAAGGGGAATCATACCTTATTATATCCCTAGATATAGTCCACTTTTTTACCCAATGGTATATCATCGGAGAGTAACTCAGCATAAAACTTGACAGATAGGTCAAGTCTAGAATCTACATGTGCAACTATAAAATAATTGGATGCATCAGTATCCAAAAAAATCATATAAAGAGTGGAACTGCTCAAGGACATACTTTGAACTATATATGGTACCACTAAACCATCCCTTAGAGTATGACCCATAATATATATACAGCCTATATCTACTCGATGACTCTTCCCCTAAAGAACATGACCAATATGATATTGCTACTGATCACTCCTTTTGGACCACTAGTACCTTGATTATGGCTATCTCCAACTCCTATAATAAATTTTATCACAAAAATGTTGGACATGTCCAATCCTTCCACACTGTAGAACTGAATTTGGGGTGATGGACATATCCAAATGTAGTTTCCAAAATTTACATAGTTGATACATTTTTGGTCTACTCTTGTTAGAGTCAACTTGAATATTTTTTTTTCACTTTCATGCCACTATCCCACATTATTTCCCTAGACTTCCTCTTCCTTAAATCAGAAGATGCACTCACAACAATAGTTGGGAGTCCAACCGTATGAGTAGTGAAGTTTAGTAAAAGGTTAGATGTCTTTGAATCCAATAGAATCCTCTCAATGATCAGGCCCTTCTTCATAAACATTGGGTATGATGTAAGATTAAAATATATAACTTATATATAAGGATGGTTCAAAGTAAAATTTCAAAATTCTTGGCCTTCTAAGCCTCATTACTGGCCAAAATTGGTGTGAAATAGAGGAACTCAGTAAAACATGAAGAGTATGCTCATACTATCATGGATCCCTAATGCAACTCCATGAACAATCACATTCATTCGAACACCTTCATTTCTAGAAATAACTCTATAAAAAATAATCCCTCAAATACCTCCCTTGAGAGTTCCTCTCATTGAATTCCCTAACCCATAACTCCACACCAATGCTTAGAAGGTCCGTGTAGTATGGATGATTCTAGTTTAACCTTTCTGTCTGATGGTGTCTTAATGAGATCAAATATTCTCTCTATGGTGTCTATCCAATCCTCAAAATACTATGGTCCACCCTTTACCTAGTAGGATGGTGGTTTCTAGAGCTGTAAATATGTAGTGTAGTCTAACATGGATTTTAGTGGTGGATGCTAAGGAACCACTCCTTGCACCATTGGGATAGGTGTGGGAACAGGCTTCGGGGCAACCTGCTCAATTGGTGGTTCCACAAAAAATATTCAAGGAATCATATTCTATAACAAAAAGAACATTAGAAACATAACATCTCAAAAACCATTCTATGGTATCACACAATGTTCTACTAGGAGTCCACCCTCAACCCAAGGTAAAACCCTTGAAGCTCGAGCCCTGGTTTCCATCCCTGAATGTTAGTCATAGTCACCATACATATATATATACTAACACAAAAACATGATCAATTTATAAATATCAGTTCTCTTACAGATATATCAAAAAAGCATAGAAACATAGATATATTAAACAATCAAGGAGACTATCTGAAACAAATAGCCTAAATCAAGGGATTTAATCAAAGAAATTCTATGTTACATAACAATATATATATATATAGGGAATGTGAATGTACATGCCTTTTTATGATGTATGAACAAATGGAAAATCTTATAAATCACATATAAACATCATGTGCATCACCCATAGTGAATTTAATCAACGGTAACAACAAAACATAAATTCTGAGATTAATGGAAACTTAGAGGTCCATTATATAGTGTTGTTCATGAATTGATATTATTCCCATGAAGATGTACCAACCATCCTAACTATCATATATCCTATACAAATTCAAGGAAAGATAAAAGATAAGCTAGTAAAATCCTTATCGTCAGATACCACTGTTTAACACCCAAACATGAACCAACATGTTTGAGCCGGAGGGTCACATGACCTCATGTGTGCCTGCCCGTATGCAAGAGCATGCCGACTAGTAGCAAGTGTCTGATTTGATCATTTTGGAGACTATACCCTCTGTAACATGTCATAGGATCAATAATGAAACAATAAATACCAATAATTTATCAAAGTATCCATGCAGAAATAAAATAAATGGCACACATGTCTTATGTATAAAATTTATTCTATTGTGTTAAGCCTGTCTAGAGTAAATGAAGCATATAAATAAATAAAAAAAAACTAAGAGTCTACAAAAATCTATCTCGTTCCACTGTTAGCTCTATCCTCATCTACTAAGCTATCCACCATAGGGCTATTTAGCTTCGCTAGATCCCTCATGAAATCTACAAGCACATTGAAATTCCGGAGTAGCATATGAGTAAAAGACTTAATAGAACAACACCAATGCATCTTTAGACTGATGTGATCAAGTATGAAAATTTAATTTGATAATTATAATAACATGATAATGACATAAAAATACAATCCAAAACCATTCATTTGTGAACTTATGAACCCTTGGACACTCCTACTTCGGCTCTATAACAGAAAATAAGGAATAAATTGATAGTAACCAAAACAACCCTTGTACATAATCCTCACAATGTTGTACATACATGAAAACTAGAGTTCGCAATCCATCAAGAATACCATGTCACCTGAAATCCTATAAATCTAGAATATTAAGTACTCCATCGAACAAGATTCCTCTTAGTTAGTGGCATTTGGGAAATCAAGGATACCCCGAGTGAATGAGTACACAAAATCATGGATACCTTATACCAACACCCTATGACCAAGTCTATCATATCCATAAGAACAACTCACAACACTACCTCAGAAAGGGATGATATGTCATAATATTCTTCCCATATCTAGTGTCACTCACAACCCCAAATGCATTGTAACATACATATAGGGTCTTTACATAAGAAAGTGTAGTATATCATCGCGAGTATATAAAAACACACATAACAACATCTGATCACAATCAAAAATTTAAATAAGATACACTAATATAAATCATTGAGACCATATATCATTTTAGATAAAATAGGATGCACACACACCCACATGCAATCACAATCAATCATAGTTTCAAAATTCCAGCACATAATCATCATCATAGAAATAAGTGTAAACATGATCCCAATAACGTAAGTAACTTCCAACCTCATGTCATTGATGTCTGTGTCAAATTCAATTAAAGGTAATGATAAAGAAACCACGTTCACAAACTGGTCATAATATGATCACCCATTAAGACATCCTAGAACCAGCCCAATTAATAATTTCAAGGTTTTTCCAAGGTTCTATCACCATACCACATCCACACACATCTAGAAGATGGTCAAACACAAAAAAAATATGTGAACTGGTTCCATACCATCAAGTTAAAGGTTCTTAAGTAAGGTGATATAACAAGACAAAAAGGTAGAATAAACTTAACTAATTTTAGCTGTAAATCCTTTGGAAATCTAGAGTAGTGTTTAACCTATGGAATACACATTTTACTTAAGGCAAAAGACCATCCAAATGATACTTACAGCATAAAATCAAGGATTTCAATGTAAAAGAAACATTTCACTTATTATGGCATATAATCAATAATTTCAGCGTAATAATTATTTAGGGTGTTCCTCTATAGAGCTAGGTCAATGATTCACAGTGAAAGAGGTTAGTACTACTATGTTGGGTGAGGGAGGTCTTCTCTATGGAACTTTAGGGTTTTAGGACTTCTTATGAACAAAGAAATAGAGGGAAGGTACTTATAGGGGATCGTAGAGTCTCACTATTATGTGAGGTATACCCCCATTTAATTGTCTTAAAACACACCTATTTAATTGAAAAATGGGTCATCCAAATTACTACCTATAATTTCCTATTAACAAACATGTTTTACCAAATACCACCAGCTTGGACACTATCTGTAAATGATGTGGAGAAGATTCTATTGTTTAAACTAGTCAATTCATTCCTATTTTGGTGTAAAAGGATATATAATAACATAAATATATTGTGGTTTAATATTTACAATGTAAAATATTTTATGCTGTAAAATGTTTGGATGATACTGTTATGTAGTAAAGAAGATATTAACACCATATTGTGACATTTTGGCAGTAAAAGCTGACAAGGAGAACATGGAATTACAATCAGGACTTTCTTTAAGTGCTAACAAATACCACCCTTAAATAGTGATTTCTTTAGTGTTTATAAATGGTATATTTATCACCACTTTTATCAAGTGTTGATAAGGATACCACTATATATTGCGTTTTTTTAGTAGTTTATTTTCCTGGTGCCATCATCATACCAAAACCTGAATCCCAAATATCATCTTCTACAACTAAGAAGAACCCACTAAACGAGTAATATGATAGTTGTGGGAAAACAATTCCTAGTAGTTATCCTCCCTATATTCTAGGATTAACCTTTAAAAGTAAATCCATGCCATGATTGATTGTAATACAACTCTAAATGTATGATTTTCACTTTTTCTGAAAACCAAAAACATGCTATCATTATTTTAAACCATTTCATTAAAAACACATAGATTACACATTTCAAAAAAAATGACCCTTATATATTTTAAAGAAAAATAAACATTTTATACTATGACATGCATTCAAATTTTATGTTGAAAAAACCTATATATGTGGGAAAAAAATAAAATTACAAGAGTTCGTAAAAAAAATTAATTCAAATAAATAAGGCATAATAGATGAATTTATTCCATTAAAAATTACCACTAATGGTATTAAAAATAAATCATAATACCCAAATAATGAAATAAGGATCAATAAAAAATAAATATATGTTAGATATCATTAAAAATTACAGAGTCATAGTCATCATAACATAATCAAGAATTGGTAAACATGGGAATGCCTAAGAGCCCAAAATAAAATATAGGATGACATAATAAAGAATCCATCTAAATGGATATTAGTGTGATTCAATGTCTAATAATCATTTTTACCCTATCCTATTCTGACTGAGAAGAAAACTCACCTAATTAGAACATATTCCTAACCTGGGGCCACTGGAAAGAGCGGGATCATAACAAATGCAGTACTCGTACGTAGATTCCCCACTAAGATACTTGTGGTTTTCTTTGACATGAAATAGAGGTGATTAATAAATATATACATCATTAATCATGTATATATATATGAATTAAATTAATAAAAATACACCCACAACTCTTAACCCTTTCACAGAAAAATAACCTTTTCTTAAGAATAACATAAAATAAAATCATAAATTCCATTCCCTTGGACAAAGATAATTCCAATATTTTAACACATCCAATCATAAGGAACACCCTTCAAGGGTATATTTTCATCAAGAAATCCATTTTATGAAGTACTAATCGATCCTTTGAAAAAATCTTTAAGAAATCAAGTTCTATAATCTTATTTGAAAAAAAAATCCTAAAAAACCAGCGAGGAATCCCAAATGATAAAAACTAAAAACTAAAAAACCGTAGTAAATCCAAGAACACTATTTATTTGAAAGTGGTTTGAAAACCCAAAAAACTTGTAAGTGTATAATTCCTTTGAAAATATCTGTATAGAAATTTTAAAAATCACTAGGTGTGCATCGTTACATGAAAATGGATTTAAAAATTTAAATATAAAAGAACCTTTTTCATTTTTATGGAAAACCGGAGTGAAACCTGATTATTTTGCAATAAATTATTATATATATTCAATATATACATTCAAAAATTAAAAATAGGGTATACGATTAAACAAGATATCCTATTTTTAAATCTAAATATTTATGCATGAAAAAACCTACCTAAATCTTCAACTTACACTATACGTGGTGTTAATCCACCCAAGCAAGGAAATATGATCCCATAAGAGGATATTACAATATCTAAATAAAGGAAACAATAATTTAAATTTAAAAAATATGAATCCCTAGGTTTCTATGCACATTCTAGGGAAATAAACCAATATGAAAAGGAATAAGGAGAGGAGTGAGGAGAATATTTTGGGATGTTTACCCCGAATAACATCCCTTTGAATCAAATAGGAAGGAAAGGATCGAATGAGTATATAGGGACAATCATCTAGAGACCCATATTATCTATCCTGTGATTAATGGGGGATATAGACAGACCCATGTGGTTTTAATTTTAAAGTGGTTGATCTAGAAATTCTCAAAACAATTTTTTATGAAATATCATTGAATAACCTGCCTTGTTCGACATAGAACACCACCATGGAAGCTAATAAATTTCTTTGGGTCACATCATGACTTGACCCTTCCCTTAATATAATGACTCTCACCCATGGAACCCCCTTTATATCATTTCACATGCTCCTCACATCATGGGAGTTATATGTTGGGTCATGTAGGGGTGAAAACCTCAATCACAACATGACATCTACTTTCACAGCATGACCTACCTCCTCATAATTTCAAAAACTCTAAATAATAAAATATGGTTATGGAATAAAATCTATAGGACATAATGTGACTAATTATAATGAACGAGACTTATCAATATTTGGTTTCTACCTAATACAAGTCATTATGTGAACTCCAAAATTAAGACATGACCTACACAACCTATAATTTTCACAAAGTCTAAATCATTATGCACGAGGGTACCGTTTATAGGGTTTCTAGTGATATGAAATGTTTTTTACTAAAAAAATGAAGTTATGTAATACATATATATATATATAATATAGAACTTCTCTATTTTTGGATTCCCCAAGGATAAGTCATAACATTACCTCCCTTCATCATGATGCAACTTACTGCAGTTCTCTAAAAATTATAAAAACACCATGAAAAATGAAGAATCACATAAATTAAGATAATAACCAATACAAAAATAAAAAAATATGAATGGAATATTTGGGGTTTGCTGTAGATGGAAAAAATCAGTAAAATATTCAATATCGTTATAATAATTAAGAAAGGATGGATAAAATTCCCATTGTATTCACTATTGGATCTATCTTGTACTTAATATTGTGTACTCAACCCAATGTAACATATGTTCATATAATTACTTGTAGATACCAATACAATACTAGTTATATTCACCAGATTTGTGTCAAGAACTTCCTTAAGTAATTACAAATAAATAAGGATACGTTCTTGATAATTGGATGAAAGAAAAAGTTTTGTGTAAAGTGTTACAATAATGATAGTTTCCAATAAAACAAATATGGCCTGATATCTTAATATAGGATCATATTTTTTTTATTAATGATAGATCTTTCACTAATAATAGTTCCAAACAGTCCACTATAGAGGACTTGATAACTGAGGTAGAGTATATCGCTACATCAACTGTTGTGAAGGAAAATATTTGGATCACAAAGTTCATTTATGAACATGGATGAGTTCCTAGAATAAAGGGAGAAATACATATTTACTATGAAAACAATGGAGACATTTCCTAGGCTAGGGAACCATGAACACACCAAAATTTCAAACACAACCTTCATAAATTCTATCTCATATGAAGATATTATTGAGAGGGATGATGTAAAGTTCCTTTAAGTGGATATGGAAGATAATTTGTCAGATCCATTGATGAAATAAATATCATAGTAGAATTATTGTGGTCATGTTGAATATGTTTATATACATTACATAATATATTTAATGTAATGGTTATAAATTTATCATGGTTTTATTGATAATGGAAATTTCATTTATCATTCACTCACATGTGCATCAATTTATTTTACATGAACTAATAATGATAATATCCCATCAAAGTTAAACATTGATTTGTCCATGATCGATGATAATTATAGAATATTATGGGTTGTGATGATATTTTAAGGTTAACTTGAGTAGAATATTTTTCTTGATATAATGATTTTTGTATGATATACGAAGAATAAATTCATGTGGTAATAAGTATTGACTTATTACTTAGACTGAACCACTAAAGTATATATCATGGAATTTCATATAGTCATAAATATACATAGGGATTCATTCTTGTTATCAATCCCCATAACTTGAGGTTTCCGAGATATCTAGTATGAGAACCTTTATATTTTGATACCCTCTTTACAAAATCCTTTAACTATGCAGGGGGTGGTTGGGTGTGTTGTTGATCATGTTGAGATCAATCGAGATGAGATTTATACAATCATATGTTTAGATATGACATACAAGCCCTTTATTGAATTATAATGAGGAAATGAATGGATATAATATGTTGGTTCAAATGATATGTGCTCAAAAACTTGGTTGAGGAACATACAATGTTATCATTTTCTAGATGAATGACATGTTATTTATTCATTGAATGGGTCACTTTATTTCAAATAATCATGAATGGATGAGATGGAATATACTAGATTGAAATATTCCATGTACAATGTTCTCTTGATGTAATGGAAAAAAGGATTATATAGATAGAAATTTGAATCAAATGATATATCTTATGGTGGATATATTTTTATAGAGACATGAGTATGTTTGATTGAGATCACATCGAATCACTTTGTATCTTGAGTAGCATTGATATTATAGAATATTCATCTCTTATCATCCATTTATGAAATTAGGTTTTTATATTTTTTTCAACAATATAAAGGACAAAAGGATCAAATAGTTAGGCCTTTGGATAAGAATTATGTTTTGGATGGAGTGTTTATCCCAAAATAAACGAAGTTTGATAAAATGTATCTAAAAGAGATTTGGACAGATTCAAAAATAATAGTGATGTTTTTTCTGTAAATTCCATATGGTATTTTTATAACATTGGTAGGTTTTTAGAAATTCACAAAAATGGGGTGTCATATTCTGTGATATTCTTGAGTCATATTTTGAGGATTTCACGTGTCGATGCCTCAATCATAGTCTACGAATAGATTATATTGGTGATGTCATTTCACCAAAGGTATGTTATCGGTGTCCCAAATTATTTTTACCCTAACAAGTATAGAACCAGTAAGGGGTTGATCTACAGGGAACTAATAAGTTATTTCATCTTTCTTAACTTAGTTTGTATTTTTTTAGCGAAGGCTTTTGAATTTAGAGTTGATTTTTGTTAATTGTTTTGGATACAAAAAAAATAATTGGTTTTAAGTTTCTTTTAACAAATTTCTTAACAGAATTAAGGTATAACATGGAAAAATTGGTTTTGATGTAAATAAAGATAGAAATGTGTTGGGGTTATGGATTTATGAGAAGTTGATTATTAAATTAGTTGCTTATGAGGTTGTGTAGTTCGTGATAACCTAACAATATGAGTTCAATTTGTAATAAAGTTTCCTTGGTCCAGTAAACATTATATTTAGAGCTGAAGAAACTAACTCCTTGGTACATTAGTTAATGTTTAATAGATATTTATTTGACTTATTCCATTTTGAGTGGACGAATACTTCTAATGGTCATGAAATTATTCGTCGGCATTCTTATTTTGAATCCCTGAAAATTATACCCTTGGTCTAGTAAAAAATTTCCAGTGATAAGATGAAGTGATTTAAGAAGAATAATAAGAGTTTATTAGGACAAACACGTTCATAGAAACTTAATTCAAATTAAAACTCATCATCTCCCACAACCCCAACACACTGGGTCTTTAGTTACACATTAAGGTAAAGATAAACACAAGACTCTTGATACCTGATGTGATCATGCTTAAAACTTCGAGGTGGAAATGATTCTTCGGTAGATGGTGGAATGATGGTAGTATGATGGAAGAGCATTTATATTTTAGAACATCAACCCTTTTCTACACACAACACCACCACACCCCCTCTCCCACTCTTCACTTGGTATGGTGGCCAAGGCCTCCTTTTACAGAAAAAATAAGTACACGACCTGTGGACAAAGTACACACAATTTACTTTTGTCAACTCGTTTTTGCCTTCGTTTTCTCTATTGGTAGGTGGCCTAACATGCCATATTTTACTTGGAACATAGTGCCTCCTGGTAGGTAAATATACACGGCATGTAGCGCTGCCATACACGACGTGTAGTCTCATTTCTCTGCCACCAACCACTTCTAGAAATGTATACACGATGTGTATCTATGGAACACAGTGTGTCCCCTTCAGTCGGCCACATGGGAGTGTAGACTCTTTCAGCCACCAACTGCTTCTAGAATGGTATACATGGCATGTATAGTGTGAAAATGGCTTGTACTGGCTTCTGGTTACCTGGGCATGTACTTTTCCTGGTCAACCTATGTCTTAACTTGAATGTACACGACGTGTATATATGTACATGCCGTGTAGTTGTATATTTTTTCTCAGTTCTTCCCTGTTTTGTGTATTTGGCCATAAACCTCCTAGAAATGAACAAGATCACCAAAATCAAAGTATTTTTTCCCTAACCAGTAGGTAATTGCTGAAAACTATTTCTTATTTTTTTCAATAGTGTATATGAAAATGTATACAGAAATTGGCTGCATAAAACTACCCCATACTTAGCCATTTGCTTTCCTTCAAGCAAATATCAACATCTAATTAAAAGGGTCTATATTTTAAAAGGAAGGAATTTAGTTAATAATAAATTTAAATAATAAGTTACATGAGAAATTTCTTGAAGAATACAAAACAGTTTCAATACAAGAGATATTCTAATCATGCCTTGTATATAATTTCAATTGAATACTTTCATCCTCTTTTAACACATGTTTCAACCTTTCAAAAATAAGCAATCCACTTGATTATTTACCTCACCAATAATATATTCAACACTCAATAAATTTCAAATAAAAGTTTTTCTCAATGAAAGATATCTACACTCTATCCATAGGTTTTCAAGAAATCTAGTTATCCACTTCAGAAAAAATTGACTTACAAAAATCATGAGGGATTTTCAATAAGGATCAGATGTTTTTGTGGATAAAGTTTAGTAGTTAAAGATGTGAAATTAACTCTGAGGCTTTAAAGAGGATCCTAAATTCTTTAAATAATAATGCATGATATTTAAAATTAAGCTCGATGTAAAAACGTCCTCAACAAGCTCAAATGATCTCACCATCTCCTTTAGTTGAGTAGGTAGGGTTTACAAACCAACAAGTGAGTATAAGGTCCATTTTTTTGTACCCTTTTTTAATATAACAAAGGGTAACTCTCATAATTTCAACAAATAGAGGTTTGGAACCCTTTTTTCCCTGAATGATCAAGAGTATTTCTCCCATACTTAATTTCTTGACAATTAATGAAATTATTCCATGTGTTGCTAATATTTTCTTTTGAGTTCAAATAAATAATCCTGTAAAATCATAAAAAAATTAGGGTAGGAAGGGAAATAGGCTTGTGTTATGGCTTTCTATAATGGCTATTCATGGTCTCTGAGGGATTCACGAAGATAAAATGTAGGGTAGGTCTCAAGATAAAGAGGTTCAAACAATCTAATGCCTCAATCATTTTAATGTAAGTCAAAAAATTCCTCATTTTTTGACAAGAAAACTTGAAAATTTTGGTAGTTATGTATATTTTAAGAATATCTCATTAAAGGGGGTATTAGAAAGAATATGAAAAAGGGATTAGAATACCTCTTGGGATTGGGAAAAACAAATAAAGAGAGAATCAGGTTATGACTTGCAAATAATTGATTAGTCTAATCAATTTAATTATCCAAGGATTACAAGTTGCAATTTGAATTATATCAGAAATCATTTTAGAATACTTTAAGAACCAAAATAAGCATGCAATTGCTAAAAATTTCCCATTTTAGATTTCTTATTTAAAAATATGATTAACCAAAAATATATTCACATTGTCAAATATATCTTCTAATAATGATGTCTCTTATAATCTGAAAAGGGTAAAGACTAGAGAGGTCGAGAGAACCCCCCTATACTTAATAACACACATGGTCCACCAAGTTATGAATAAAAGGAATAAGGCAATTTGGGGACACAATAGTGTACCAGACCCAGGGGAAGTAAGCAAAGAAGTAAACTAAGAAAGAAAAGTAAAAAATGGAAAACAAAATACTCCCCTCATGTCTAGGCATAGAAAAACGGAATGTGATGTAAAAGCGCTGCCCAAAACGTGCCAGAGTACCTGTCAGGGGGAAATAAAGATAACACTAGAAGCATACATAATAGAAACAAGCACAAGATATCACAAAAATATATATAAAATGAAAATCATGTGTCCAAAAAACTAGTCAGGGGGTTACCTCTGAAGAGGCATGATACAGTATAGAACCATCTAGTAGAGAGGAATCTGGAGCCATAAAAACTGGAGGCTCAGAATCTACACCTGGAAGGGAAGCCAAAGAAGTTGGAGACGTAGGTGCGGGACTCGGAATGAGAATCTTTGGAGCACTCCCTAGACTGGTAGTAGCGGTGGTAGTTGTAGGAGTAGCAGTTGGGCTCACAGTAGTGAGGTGAACAAAATCCATGTACAAAACAGGAAAGGGTGGTGGAGTTGTAGTAGAAGGGCCATGAACAAAGGCAGAGGTAGGTGGTGGGGCAGTGGAATACCAAGATGCTAAATAATCAGCCCCAACATCTACTCCATACGGTCTTGGTGGCTGTTGATACGAACCAAGTGTTTCTCCAGTGTATCGAGGTGGAGGGAAAGGGAGAGACTGACCGAGGGTGTGGGGGGAGGTGGGGATGGTGGTGGTATAGAAGAAGGAAGGCTAGACGAATTGGGGTCAGTAGAAGGGGGTGGGGTGGGGAAGCTGGAGGGGGTGGAGAAGGATGAGGAGGTGCATCGGCGGGTGCAAGAGGGTTAGTAGGTTGGAAGGGTGGAGCCTAGGCAAGGACATAGGCACCCCCTACTTCGGGACCAATCTCATGCGAATAAGAATGAGATAGTATATCCAATGGGGTGAACCTAACAGGTCATGGGGTAGAGAAGGCTCAAAAACCCCAAGGTGGTGGGCAAGGTGATTGGCATAAAACCCGCTATTTAGGTTCCCCTAATGGCTGGTAAACATGGCATGGAAGTAGGAGGCATCAAGGTAAGGGAGATCTGGGTAGTCCTGCCGGATGAAACAGGTAAGGAGATCCATGTCACGACCGATCAAGACCCACATATCCTCATGGTGGGGAAAATAATGGAGCTAAAGCCCTGTTGGGTAAAACAAAGGTTGGGGTTAGTGATAAGGGTACTATTCTACGAGGTAGGGGTGTAGCTATGGTCGGGCCCAGTAATCTCCTGCCACATAGCAACAAGCTCAGAATGCTCGGGAAGAGTCATGGAGGAAACAAGGTGTGGGGTGACGAGATGGGGGTAGAAACCACACCCTTGTTCGAACTTGGTCATGGTAATGGAAATGCATCAGCCGCCCAGCCAGAACCGAACCACTAGTACTACACCACCAAGTGTCTCCCAGTACTCAGCCCCATCGAACTCGAATGAGGCAGCGAAATCCAAAAATAAATTGCGAAAATAGGAGTGCTGACCTAGAATATCGAAAGTAAGGGAGTATGGTCAAGAATATTTTCCAACTTTTCCTAGATATCAAGCTGTTGTGGGATGCTGTTGTCGAGGTAGCGGCCACTCAATGGAATCAGGCGGCGGGAGAAGCGTTGAAGCCGGTCTTGTTCCAAGTCAGTGACCGAGAACACCATGAAAGGGTAGGGAGCACCTGCATGTCCCAGTCCAGGTGGAGGTGTAGCAGTAGGAGCTAGCTCTATGTGTGGATCCGCTATAGTAGGTGGTGTGTCGTTGGATGGGTCGGTCGATGAGGGACCAGCTATGGAGGAAGAGATATCAGGTGGAGTGGCAGCTGGGAGGGGAGGAATGATGGTTCTCGGAGTCTCGGTATGAGATGGTGGATGTGCGGTGCTACTCAGACCAGTCTCAGTTGAGTGAGTGAATGGTGGAAGAATGGCCAATGGAGGTACCTCGTAGACCGGAGCGTCTGGGTCGGGCTGCGTCGGAGGCCAGAGTCGTATCCGATGATAAATGGGCCTCTTATCCTTAGTGGAAGAGGCGGGCCATGTCCCACGGGAAGGATCTTGGTCTTCCATAACATGAAAGAGAAAAAAACCAAACAAAAGAAAAAGAAAAGAAAATAAAGCAAAGAAAATGTGAGAAAAAAAGTACACGACATGTACATCGAGAGTACACAACGTGTAGTGAAAACTTGGTATCATCCCGTGTTCTCTGGATAAACACACCGAGGGAGCCGAAGGTAGACAACGAAAGGGTACACAACGTGTGACTAACATACACATTGTGTTCATACAAAGTGAACATGGTCGTGTATTAGTAAAGAAACGACCGCATTTTTAACAGTTCCAATAATAAAGGACATTCCAGGTATAGATCAGACACAACGTAGGAATTATCAGAGGAACATGGTCATGTGGGGGGGAGACATGGGCTGGCCGAAAGAAATAGTGTACATGGAATGTACCAAACACACGTTGTGTATATGAACATGGTATGTGAGGCCGTGTGAAGTGCATACACACATATGGGCCAAAAGAAATTACATACATGGCGTGTACTGAACACAGCCGCCGTGTTGATGAAAATGGTGTGTGAGTCAGTGTGCAAAAAGATACCCGGACATGATGGGGAAAGTAACACGATGTGTACCAAACATACACACGGTGTATATTCAAATTGTGAAGCATTTTGTGTGTGGCCATGTACAAAGCACACGGCGTGTGTTCTTTATATCTTGGTCGTGTACCGTGAAAGCTGAATGGTCGGCTAATCCCAAAATCACCCTAAATGGTTTTAATAACATGAAAGAGAGGATGTAGAAGGGCGTACCTGGACCAAGGATTGAAATATAAGAGAAATCAGAACCCAAAACGCCCAAAATCGATGGATTTGAGCTAAGGGGGTTCGGGTATTGTACAGGGGAAGAAAACGGGAAGAAGGCGACCCCACGCGACATGGCCTGAAGCAGGGTGGCTGTAGCTTATATAGCCGAGGTACATGGTGTGTACATCCAGACTACACATTGTGTATCTCAATGTTTTTAGGACATATAGATATATATAATTATTATAATAAACTATATAATAATTAATATTAATAATTAAAAATAATAAAAATAGATATATATATATATATATAGAATTTAAAAATAAAACTATACACATAATGTGGTGGGAAAATACACGGTCTGTGTTTATAAGTGGAAAAATAGAAGTACAACCTTTGGTCTGGTGCTTGGGAAGAGGTTTGAACTGGAGATCGGTCTTTCCGAATGGAAGCCCTCAACCATTGGAGAAAAGGTTGTAAAACTTCCCATATTTATCATATATATATATATATTTAATCTATACAGCCTACATTACATGGGAAGAAGAAAATTCATGGTGTGTGGTTTTTAATTACACAAGAAGGGTATGAAGTAGGGATATTAGCCGAGGTCGAACCCGGGTCTTTTGGAAATTGGGCCGAGACTTTTCCAGTCTTGAAACTTCATTCACATAAATTAATTTATATGGAAAAAGTTTTTAATTTAGTAAGGAAGAACATAGCACACACGACGTCTATCAAAAGACACACCATGTGGTGTTATTAAAAGGGTAAATGAGGGAAATGGGGCATTTGTAAGGATTCAAACCCAGGTCTTTTGGAGTCGGGTTACGATCGTAGCCAACCGATCCATCCCTACCATGGTTTTTCTTATAATATATATATATATATATATATATATATATATATATATATATAATTTACTACACACTCCCTGTAAGAAAATATAAAAAGGAGGAACCCCGTGCCCAAGGTAGGCCAGGAGGATTCAAGCCAGGATGGCTCAAATAAACTATAGTGACCTTACCATCAGCATTGACATCATCCCTGTTTATTACTTTGTGAATATATATATTTATAATAGCTAGAAAAATTAAAAGGGAAAAAGTACACATCATGTGTATAGGTGGTACACGGCATGTATCCTATGAGTTGCCTCCCAGGAAGCGCCTTTTTTTAGGTCGTTGGCTCGACCTGCTTACCTTTGCTTACCTGAGCAGCATGGTGGACAATGATCCCACCATGTTGTCTATGTGATGGTAAGCCATCAACTAATGTATGTTCCCCTTGAATGGTTGACCATCCTCTCCATAAATTTCCACCACTCCATGAGAGAATACTCATATAACTTGAAATGGTCCTGACCCTCGTGACTTTAACATCCATGGGAAATAAGCGAAGACGAGAGTTGAAGAGAAGTACCTGATCACCAGGTTGGAAAGATTTTCGTTAAATCATCGGGTCATGAATGACTCTCGTCTTCTCCTTGTACAACTTGGCATTCTTGTACGCCTCTAATATGATTTCATCAAGTTACGACAGTTGGAAATTCCATTTTTCTTCAGCTACCTTTAAATCAATATTCAGGGCCTTGATGGACCAATAGGATTTGTGTTCCAATTCCATTGGTAGATGACAAGGATTTCCGTAGATGAGGTGGAACGGGGACATTCCCAGTGGTGTTTTGAAAGCAGTCCAATATGCCCACAAAGCATCATCTAAATTCTTGGACCAGTCTTTCCTCTAAGTGTTCACTATTTTCTCTAGGATCTGCTTGATCTCATGGTTGGAGAGCTCCACTTGTCTACTGGAATGGGGATTATATGGTGTCCCCATATGATTCTTTACTCCATACTTTGACAGTATTCCTCTCATCAGTGTGCTGTCGAAGTGGGTCCCTCTATTGCTGATCAGTACTCATGAAACTCCAAACCTGATAAAAATATTTTTATTTAAAAGTATCATGAATACCTTGGCTGTGTCGTGTGCTGTAGAAGTGAATTACACACATTTGTATATGTAGTCGATGTAGACCAGGATGTATGTTCGCCCAAAATATGGGAGAAAGGGACCCATGAAATCTATGCCCAGACGTCGAAAATCTCGACCTCCAAGATTTGGTGCTGGGTCATCTCAGCTTTACGTCCCACATTACCGGTCCTATGGCACTGATCTCAATAGGAAACAAAGGCCCGAGCATCTTTATGCATTGTGGGACAGAAAAACCCAGATTGCAGGATATTTGCTATCGTATGGTGAAGCCCATGATGTCCTCCAAATGGTGAGGCATGACAAAACTCCATAACACCATGAACTTCATTATCTGGGATGCAATGGCAGATCACTCCATCTGCACAAGATCATAATAGCAGAGGATCCTCCTAGAAGTACCTTTTCACATCAGAGAAAAATCTCTTCCATTGATGGAAGGAGAGGTCGGGGTGAACGACACTTGTAACCAAAAAATTAGCGATATCAGCATACCATGGTCTAGGAGTTTCATTAACTGAAATGAGGTACTCATCAGGGAAATACTCCCTGATATACTGATCTTCATCCTTCTCCAAATGAGGAAGCTCTAGGTAGGAGAGATGGTTAGCGACAACGTTCTCACTCCCCTTTTTATCTTGGATCTCAAGATCAAATTCTTATAAAAGGATTACCCAGTGGATCAGTCTGGGATTTGCATCTTTTCTTGTTCAGTAGGCACTTTAGTGATGCATGGTCAAAATAAACAATAACTTTAGACAACACTAAGTATGAACCGAATCTGTCAAATGTGAAAACCACTCAAGCATCTCCTTTTCTGTGGTGGTGTAATTGATCTATGCCAAGTTGAGCATCCTGATAGCATAATATATAGGTCAGAAAATCCGATCAAGACGTTGTACCATGACTGCTCCCTCTGTGTAGTCACTAGAATCACACATCACCTCAAATTGTTCATCCTAGATGGGAGAAATCATAACTAGAGCTTCCAAAAGGTGCTACTTCAAATGCTCAAAAGCTCTGGCGCATGTCTCATCGCACTCAAATATGGCATCCTTGGTTAGAATATTAGTGAGGGGTTGGGATATTTTGGAGAAGTTGCAGCCAAACCACCTGTATAAACCAGCATTCCCCAAGAAGCTACGGATGGATCTGACAGAAGTCGGAATAGGTAATCGTGAAATGAATTCTATCTTCACCGGGTCCACCTTTATCCCCTTTGCTGAGATTCTGTGGCCGAGGACGATTCCACTTTTCACCATGAAATGACACTTTTACCAGTTCAAAACTAGTTTAGTATTCTCGCATCGTTCCAAAACTAGCTCCAGGTTCCATAAACAAGTGAAGAATGATTACCCATAAACAGAAAAATCATCCATGAATACCTCTAGGATCTGTTCCGCCATGTTATAGAAGACAGACAACATATAACACTAGAAGGTGGCAGGGGCATTGCACATTCCAAAAGTCTTCCTTCGGTAAGAAAAAATACCGTAGGGGAAAGTGAATGTGCTCTTTTCCTGATCCTCCAGAGAAATGGAAATAGGGTTATAGCCTGAATAACCGTCGAGGAAGGAATAGAAGTTGTGCCTTGATAGTATCTCTAGAATTTGATCCATGAATGGCAGGTGAAAATGATTCTTCCTTGTGGCATCGTTTAGCTTTCGGTAATCCACACAGACTCGCCAGCCCGTGATAGTGCGTGTAGGGATGAGCTCATTCTTTTCATTTGAAATCACAGTGATACCCCCCTTTTTGGGTACCACTTGTAAGGGACTCACCCACGGACTATCCGAGATGGGATAGATGATGCCTGCATCTAACAATTTAATCACCTTTTTATTACAACTTATTTCATGGGGGGATTCAAGCGCTGTTGTGGTTGCCAAGATTTTTTGGAACCTTCTTCAAGTAGCACCTTGTGGGTGAAAATGGTAGGGATGATGCCCTTCAAATCTGCAACTGTCGACCCAATAGCATGATTCCACTATTTCAGATTCTATAGAAGTGCATCTTCCTACTCCTGTGACAATTCTGTGTTAAGTATGACATGAAAAGGGTTATTGGATCCCAAATACCCATAATTTAGAGAATATGGAAGAGGATTCAGTTCGAGTTCAGGTGCCTTCAAAATCAAAGGTACAAGGGGTTGCACATTTTCTAGTTCCAGTCTATCAGGAACAACCGTACGTTGCCAATAGTGGCTGCCCTAGCCTTATAGGAATTGCAAATATTCTGGTGCTTCTTCATCTGGAATGTCTGGAATAATATAGTTATCTTAAGTAAAAGAACAGACTAGATCATCCCCTTTTTCTCTCAAATGATCATCTATGGTGTTTATAGAGTAACAATTCTCATTTTCAGACAATGATGCATGTTTGACAGCCATGCAGACATTGTAAGAGACTCTTTCGTCTCTAACCCGGAAAATTAGCTCCCCCCGATGTACGTCGATGAGTACCTTCCTAGTTGCCAAGAATGGACTTCCCAAAATGATAGGTTCCTCCTAGCTATCCTCCATGTCGAGGATGATGAAATCAGCGGGGATGATAAGCCTACCCACTTTGACGAGAACATCCTCTAGTAGTCCCTTCAAATGTTTGATGGATCTATCAACAAGTTGAAGGGCTACTTGGGTAGGCTTCAATTAATTGAGCCCTAGCTTCTTGAAAACTACAAGGGGCATGAGGTTCATGCTGGCCCGTCAGTTGCAGAGGGCCTTCCCAAACTCGCATGGTCCAATGATACAAGGAATAATGAAACTACCTAGATCTTGGAGTTTGGGAGGAATTGAATGTTGGATGACTACAAAATACTCATTGGTTAGGGAAATGGTATCTAGATCCTCTATCATTCTTATATTTGAGAGTATTTATTTCTTGAATTTGGCATAAGTGGTTATCTGTGTCAGTGACTCTGCAAATGGATTGTTTATGTGCAGCTTCTTGAACACGTCCATGAATTTGCTGAACTGGTGGTCCATCTTTCTCTGCTTTAATCTCTCTGGGATAGGTAATTAAGGTTCAAAGAGTTTGACTACCTCCTTACCTTTAGTCTGTGAAGCCCCCTTCTGTGGACTTTTGGATGAGGAGGGATCTGAATTGGTACCTTCTTTATCAACAGGTGGTCTGGGTTCACCTGGATGTGTTGGTTGGTTCTGTTGGAGCTCTTTTCTACTCTGAAGCATGATAGCATGGGCTTCCACCCTCAGTTTCTTCTCTGTGTTACCTGGTAGAGTACTAGTTTTCCTTCTTGAGATTTGGTTTGCCAATTGGACAATCTGGTTCTCTATGCCTCTAATTTAAGCCTCTTGATTTTGGAACCTAGTCTCACCAGTAGATATTAATTTTCTCATAAGTCCCTCTAACCCTGAGGTGTTCTCCTACTGAGGTGGTTGTTGAGCTTGTGGAGGTGGCGGCTACCGTGGCTGCTGTGAGAGAGGGTTCTGATAACCTTGATGTTGATAAGGTCCCTATTGGGGTTGCTTCTACCTTTGGTATTGGTTATGATAAGGTGACTGGTTGTGGCTGGGTTGTCGCTGGGGCGGAGGATTCTGCTATTGTTGGCCTCATCCTATGTTATGTTGATCACACCATGCTAGGTTCTTGTACTATTGGTAATGGTTTGGCCCTCGATTTTGTGCAACATAACTTACCTCACTTGTTGAAGGGCCTCTAGCTGATCCTAGGAATTCTCCCATGATGTGGTTGTCACAACATTCACAACACACTGGATGATTTTCTGCATGTACTTGGGACGTTCCCTTCATATTGATAATGTCAATCTTCTTGCACACAACATCCAACTGGGTAGCTAGCATGGTAGTGGCATCAATGTTATGCATACCTCTTTTTTGTGTGCCCCACTCAGAATTCCACTGTAAGCTGTTGGCAGACATGTCTTCCAGTAGTTCGAAGAGTTCTTCATGGGACTTCGTCATTACCATACCTCCATCAGCTGCATCCACCATCGACTTGGTATTAGTTGTCAATCCGCCATAGACGGTTTGGACATGCATCCAAAGTGGAAGTCTGTGGTGTGGGAATTTGCACAACATTTCCTTGAAGCACTCCTATGATTTGTACAGTGACTCAGTGCCATGATGCTGGAAGATGTGGATCTCGTTTCGCAGTGTCACCGTCTTCGAGGGTGGGAAGTATTTGGACAGGAACTCCTGGTGTAGCTCCTCCCAGGTGAGGATGGATCATTGTAGAAATCTTTTAATCTAGTCTTTTGCCGTATACTTTAGAGAGAAGGGGAAAAGGCAAAGATAGATGGAGTCTGTGGACACTCCGTGGTAGCAGAAGGTGTCACAAACCTCTAGAAAATTAGAGATATGGGCATTGGGATCCTTTTGGGGTAGGCCGCCAAAAAACCAATTTTCGATCAAGAAATGGACATTATGTGTTTGTTGTTATTCCCTTTGGATTGAATAATAAACCTACTATATTTATGGATTTGATGAATAGAGTCTTTAAGGACTACCTTGGTAACTTTGTGGTAGTTTTTATTGATGATATTATGATATATTCCAAAATTCGGGAGGATCTTGAAGATCATCTAAGGGTTATATTACATACTCTGAGGAAGGAGAGGTTATTTGTAAAGTTTATCAAGTGTGAGTTTTGGTAACAACAAGTTTCTTTCTTGGGGCACATTGTAACCAGTGAAGGAATTTTAGTTTAACATGCAAATAAAAAGGTTGTAGAAGAATGGAATCATCCTATAACACTAATTTTCATTCTTAGTTTCCTTGGACTATCAGGATATCATAGGAGGTTTGTGAAAAACTTTTCATGACATTCTAATCCATTAACCAGGTTAACTCTAAAAGGGGTCAAGTTTATCTGGATAAAGGAGTGTGAGGAAATTTTCCAAGATCTAAAGAAGATATTGGTTGCTTTACACATGTTAACTCTTCCCTCATGTGAAGAAGGATTTAATATTTTTAGGGATTCATCTCTGAAAGGGATTGGGTGCATTCTCATGAAAAATGAAAAGGTGATTTTATATGCATATCGATAGTTGAAGACTCATGAGCAGGTCTATCCTAAACATAATCTGGAGTTGGATGTGATTATTTTTTCTTTGATGATATAAAGGCACTATCTTTATGGGGAGAAGTGTGATATATACACAGACCATCAGCCTTTGTAGTATATTTTCATACAAAAGGAATTGAACATGAGATGGAGGATATTGTTGGAACTTCTTAAATACTATGATTGTTCTATTCTTTATCATCCCAAAAGATCAAAAAAAGTCACTAATGCATTAAGTTAAAAAGACCCTATTATGCTAGAAATTATGAGGATTCAAAGAGATCATTTTATCAATGACCTAGTAAAATTGGACATGGGAATAATAAGGGAAGGGAAATCATCAACCCTATCCCAAATGATTTATCAACCATCATTACTAGAGAAGATCATGAAATCTCAAAAATAAGATCCTTTGTTACAGAAGAAGATTGATGATATAAAGAATGGGAAGTATGCTAAGTTCAATATTGATTAAGAAGGTGTACTGAAATTTCATAAAAGACTACGTGTTCCATCTATTACGGAAATAAAGAAGTATTTTATGGATAAAGATCATATCTCTACATTATCTATACATTTTATAAGCACAAAAATGTATAGGGACCTTCTAGAAAATTATTGGTGGGATAACATGAAAAGGGAGATTTCCAATGAAACTACAAGATGCCTAGTTTTTCAACAAGTGAAGGCAGATAAAAATATTTCTAAATAGGTATTACAACCACTACCCATGCCAGCATGGAAGTGGGATAATATCACTATGAAATTTGTCATTGGTCTCTTGAGAACTTACAAAGGAAATAATGCAATATGGGTTATAATGGACCGTCTTACCAAGACTGACCATTTTATCTCTACTCAGGATGATTTACCTCTTGATCAACTTGCCATGATTTATGTGAGGGAAGTGGTAAGGCTACATAGGTTACCACTCTACATCATATCTGATCGTGACCCAATATTCACATAAAAATTATGGAGAAGTCTTCAAAATTCTCTAGGTACCAAATTGAATTTTAGTATAACCTATCATCCCTAAACTGATGGCCAATATGAAAGGACTATTCAGACACTCAAGGATATGATGAGAACATGCTCAATGGAATTTAAAGGTGGATGGTATCAACATGTCCCATTAGTTGAGTTCTCTAACAACAACAGATTCAACTCGACCATTCAAATGGAACCCTATAAATCTCTATATAGAAAGCAATGTAAAAATCCTACTTGTTGGAATGAAGTAGGTGAAAGAAAGATTCATGGGCCTCATCCTAGGCAAGAGATAACAGAAAAGGTTCATGCAATCCAAAAAAACATTAAGGCTGTTCAATTTCGGCAGAAGAGCTATGCCTACAACCATCAAATGGACTTGGAGTTTGATGTTGGTGAAAAAGTTTCCTTTGAATTTGCCACTCTAAGAGAGACATGTGGTTTGGAATGAAAGGGATACTTAGTCCTAGGTATATTTTCCCCTATGAAATCTTTAATCGCATAGGAGGAGTAGCCTATCGACTTGAACTTCCTCCAAATCTAGATCAAGTTGATGATATGTTCCACGTATCCCTCTTGAGAAAGTACATACCTGACCCTTCACTTGTACGGAATCCTGAGGTGGTTCAATTAGAACATGACCTCTCTTATGAGGAGCATCTAGTGGATATCTTGGAACATAAGGACAATGTTTTACCCAACAAGACTACCCACCTTGTAAAAGTGTTTTGGAGGAACCAAAAAAATGAAAAATCCATGTGGGAACTAGAGGAGACTATGAGGCAGAAGTACCCAAATATTTTCTCTTCTAAGGTAAAAAGTTTAAATTTTGGGGGAGAAATTTCTTAAAGGGGCATAATGTAATGACCCGAACTTTTTGAATAATAATTATTTCTTGAAAATGTATGTTATATTATTTTTTACTAAACAAAAATATATCCTTTTATTAATGAAATGAGTATAATTGTAATGACACTGTTGGGTTTTGACTGTTATATAACCTTTGGTGAATATGACCATTGGAAACTATACTCTTAACGTTAAGGTTAGTGTTTATAAATAGAAATGATAATGGTTATTTTTGTAGAAAGAAGAGTCGGTGGCCTCATCTAGTATACTCAGGCCATACAAAGCCCGTTTGATGGAGCTTAGGAAGGAGGTGGAATCGCTAGGATTCACTCTAGACCAAGCCAAAGCCGAACTTCAAAATGTTAGGCTTGAACAGAATCACTTATGGGAGAAGTTCAAGTTGATTGAAATAACCACTCAGGAAATGATGTATGAGCCACCTCAAGATTTAATCACCAATTCACACCTTACTCATAAGTCCTTTGTAGGCGTTATAAGGGGTTATGTAATGCGGCCGTAATTACATTGTGTGATCCATTGGTATAAATAAAACTCTTACTTCATAATTCTTATTTAAGAATATATTTTCTTAATAAAGAATATTTTTAGTTAAGAAAAATTTGATAAATTGATTTTTGAATTAAAAATTGAACTTTTCAGATATTTATCATACATAGAGAATTATTATGGTAAAATAAACATCATTTTTGAATTTCAAATGTCCAAATTAACCTTGGATGAATTTTAATAAGGTTTTTAAGAAATTTCAATTTGATGAATAATGTTGTATGAATAGTGTTTTTTGATGAATAGTGTTTTATGAATAGTTTTTTTGAAGAATTGTGAAAAAATAATTTATTATTAAATATCTTTTTATGTGAAATGATTTTCAAAAATTAGACATGCATGGTTGTAATCAAGTTGAAAAATGCAGTTCAATAAGATCAAAATAATTTTTTTGGTGAATAGTAACATTACCCTTTGGAATAGTAATTTTAACCTTATAAATGGTACTTTTTCTAATTGAATAGTAACACCACCTAAGGAATTATAAATATGTTTTAGTAATCTTAAGTGGTAATGTGATATAAATATATCCTAGTATAAGTAAATAAATGTTTTTGATATTATTAGTTACATATTAGTATTTAATTTATTTAAAAAAATTAAAATGAAATTAATTTTCATAAAATGGAGTTCAATTTTGAATTCTACACATCAAAAAATGGTCAGAGTAAATTTTTTGGATTTTTCTGAAACAGTTGAATTTTCGATGAATAGTAAAAAAACAGTTTTGAGTTTTCGGTATGTTTAATGACAACATAACTATGTCATAATGATGTAATGAGTAAGATAAGATGAATATAGACTCTTATAGATTAAAATATTTTATTAGGTCTCCCAAGTGGCCAATACCATGGTAAAATACCATGGGAAAGCCCATGGTTTTGCAAATACCACTAATAAAGTGTCCTTTGAAATTAATAAAATATTATCTCACTTTTGTTGTTAATACCCACCCATTTCTTTATTTATTTTCATTCAAAAATATTTCTACAAAAGTTTCTGATATTTATACCTCCCAATGATTCCTCCCATGGTTTCCTTATGCCCCCAAGGTCTCGATCTTAGTGTTTTAGAAGTTACTCTTCAAGTTAAGGGAATTCTCAATCCTCTCTTTTCCTTTCAAGTCCTCTTTTATGTGGTATATCACTCAAGTTTTAATACCATTTTCTTATTTAAATTTTATTATTTCCCTATCCTATATTATTATTCGTTTATTAATGTGTGAACCTTTTACCCTCTCATTGTAATGTTTTCTAAAACTAGGTTTCATAGACGTTATGCTGCAGATTTTTTGTCTCAAAATCTCTTTCTTTTCCTCCAGAAATTCACTTATTTTATTTATGTGAATAAACAAACCTATTTCATTTCCAGGTGTATTCATAAAGACATAAAAATGATATATTTGATTCTGGAATTGACATACATAAAACCCTCATTCCATTTTCATGGGTTATAAATGGCATAATGATTATGTTTTTAAGCACATTTTAAAGTGTCACAATTTTGACATGAAATCCATTTATTTTATTATCTTTGAGTTATTTATGAAATGTTTTATTATGATCAATGTGGATCATAAGAAAATATTGACATATTAAGGGTGCGCCCTGATATCACTCCAATGAATTTGGTAAAGAAATTAATCTCTATAGATGACAATTTTTATGGTACCTTGGTGGATAACCTCTCTAATTTTTATGACACCATGCAGATGGAACTTCTTGACATGCTTATGAATGTATAAATTAAATTTTGTAGCCACATATTCAAGTTATGATTCATGTTATTTTTGTTATGATATTCCACTTTTATCAATGCTCAGGTCATTATGTATTTTATCAAGTTCTTATTGATATCACAAGTAAATTTCTTTCCTTGTATTCCATTACTAGGACTTCTACTCACCCTCTCCTTTGATGTATGTCCGCAGGTTATGAGATGCAGTAATTGAAATTAGGATGAACCTATGATGAAGCATTATAATTATATTATAATAATATTTTATTTTTTCATGTATTATGTTTCTGTTTTCCGAGACACTAAACATTAAAGATACAATATTTGTAAAATGTAATGAAAAGTTATGTAATAAAAAGCTGGGATTACATACTCAGTAATACTAAACAATATAGAGAAATCTATCATAGATAAGAATAAAATTATAAGGAAAGGTATAAAACTAAATCACAAGCCTTTTAAAACATCATCTTCAACATAATATGGAATTAATGAATTAAATAATTCCATTTAAACATTCGCATTGATATTTTAATATTCCAATAAGCATATGTAAAATCGATAAATAATCTCATAATGAGGAAATTCGTAATGTAATAAATTATCACCAGACCTTCAAGGCCTCATTCCAAGACCATTTCCATACCTACAAGTCCTTTTTCTAAGACACTAGGTTGTCTCATGAGACCTATCGATGCATCAAAGGGCTATAACGGGCTCTTCCCATCACTTAATAAGTCTAATGCATTCCTCTTATTAAAAGGGTCAAAATAACATAAACATTCATATTAAAAATAGATTATGAAACATTAATACCATAACCATAAACCATTAATGGTATAAACATATCACATCCAAAGTCAAATATATCATAAAACCTTAAATAAAATATAGAATATTGTATCATAATAAGTCAACCAAAAATAATCATAAAATCCAACAAAAGATGTTGACATAGATGAAAATAATTTAATAAATTCATTAAAAATCTTATAGGGAAATTCCCCTTTTTATTTTTAAATCATTTAGATTCCATTAAATTAAAATATCTTTTGAAAATAAACTTGTAATATTTTAAAGGAAGATTCAAAATGTTATGGCATTATAACGACAGTATATAGCCGCTTACACCGTATAATTTTAAAAAACATTCTTTTCTTAATTTTTTGAAAACGTCATAAAGTACCTCGTTTGGAAAATGACAGAAATATTCCTCTCAAACAATTTTATAAAAAGACAAACATGGGTAAAAATGACTTAAAACAATTGTCAAAAATATTTTGAAACATGTTTTAAGAAACATGGATATGGATGATAACAATGTCCCGATAGATACTTACGTATAAACAATCTCAAATAAAAATGAGATTGTGAAATTAACCCTTACCATGTACTTTATGTTAGTGGAGGGTGTTTTAACCTCCTTTATAATGGTTAAATCATGTTATTATATTATACCTGGACAATATACTTATTTATGATATCATATATGATCTTATTATATCATTTGGTTAATAGTAATTAGATATTACCATTATTTCAGGTGTTAGATGGTTTGTTTTCCCATTCCTGTTTTTTCATGTAATTCATTTTTGTTATTAATAGGATGTATTTTAGTCATATAAAGAATTATATTAAGTTAATAATTATTAGTTTTACTCATTATATAATTCTATGATCATTCTTTAATGGTTATAATTTTATAAGCCATGTTGGTTATGAATAGAATGTATTTTATTCATATAAATAATTAAGTTAAGTTCATAATTATTATTTTTACTCATTATATAAATTTATAATCATTCTTGAATGGTTAAAGTGGAGAATGAATCTCACCACGTTGTGGAGACGGTAGGCCGTACGTACACAAAAGTGACAGTATCAATCCCTTAAAGGTAAAATGGTATAGAATTGGTAGGAATATTAATTATAAATAATCATTTTCATGTTAAGTTATTTAGTTTCATCCATTATACTCATCATTATATCAATACAATTAATGTAGTATTGAACAACAAATTAGACCATGATGTAGAGATGGAAAGTTGTATGTATGCACACATGGTGATATTATTATTAGTAGGACATATAGAAGGATGTATAAGGTTGTCCTATAATTGTAATAGCATATCAGTATATTTATTATACTAGAGTTATTATTTTTATATGGAAAAAATATATAAAGAGGAAGTAGAAGAAGAAAATAACTTCGAAAGAGGTGATAAAATAATTAGTTATTTTTCGGGTATCTTCTTTTGGTTTGCACAAAAGGACTACTTATGATGGATTTATTCCCAATATGGGGCCTCTAGAATGAAGTGAGGGATGTTGGGATAGAAAATGGGTTGAGTTTGGCAGAACCAAAAGGCTTTATTGGTGTTATTAAAATAGAATAAGAAGTTCCCTTTTATAAGATAGGGGAGGGTCACCTTTGGAAACACAAAAACTATTAATTTATTATAAATTAAATTTTAAATCCAAATTTCTAAAAGGTATATTATTTAAAATATTAGATGAATATGGGTCTAAATAATCTCTAACAATAAAATTTAGAATTGTTTTTTTATTTTAAACCTTATCATTTTGATTTATCCTTATTTAATCTATTTAATTTTAATTACGGTAATAACATTCTAAATATTAAATGGATAAAAATATTTTCTTATATGGAATAAATTATCCATAATTGGACACTTTATGATATTTTAGGACTTATAATTTTAAATTTTTAATATTTAAATAATTTTTATGTTTTTTAAATATTCAATAAGTTGTTATTTTTATAAAAATATTAATAGTGTCAATTTTGACACTATTCAATTATTTGACCTTAATTAAAATCCAAACATGAGATAAATTTGAAAAAAAAATATTTAATACACTAAATTTTTTTTATATTAACCACGAAAATTATTGTAGCACATTAATTACTTCATATTTTATTTTTTTAGTATTTTTAAAACCATTTATTTGATATTTCTATTAATAAAATAATTTCTGCATCACTATTGTGTCATCATTAATGGTAATTATTTAATCTCTAAAAATTATAAATAAATTTTTATGATGTATCTAATGTTTTATATATCTATATAAAACCAATAGTTGATGTTATCTTTTTGTTATCCATATATTAAAATTAATATACTTATATCAAATGAGATTGTGAAATTTTGTCATATTTATTAATTTTCATTATATTCATGTCATATTCATGTTAAAGAAGACATTAAGTGATTAAATTTTAAAAAATATATGATAATTGTGGAATTTAATCATAAAATATGATTTTTATAGGTTTGGTTTAATTTTTTTTAATATTATTGTTACCTTTAATTCCATGATTTACCTTAAACCATGGTAATAAAAATAATTACTAATATTACTATTCATAATTTTAAAAAACAAATAGCGTATTAATATAATTTGGAAATTTTTTTTCCAAATATGGATTCCATTTTTAAATATTTAAAACATATAAGTTTAAGTAATTAACTTAATATTAATTCTCGTTGTCAAAACGAGAAAACATTTTTTTAAAAGCAAAAACCGTGAAAGGATTGACACGTGTTTATATCTAATTTTCATGTTAAAATAATTCTGATGACCTAAATTATATTAAATTATAAAAATATAATATAATTATACTTTAAAACAATTCAAATTTATAATTTAAAACTATAAACTATTTTGATTAAAAAATTTTATTTCAATAAAAATTTAGTATTTTTCACTATGCATCAAAATATAAAAGTTATCAAAAAACACAAAAAAAATAATCCAAACTGATTTTTTATGTTCAAATTCAAAATAATAAGTTTATTTTGTCAAATTTAATAAATAAAATTGTCAAATATTGGATTTAAAATGGGTTCTCCATTAAAAGGTGGAAAAACAACATTTTTGAATAAGACTTTTATTTTCTATTTGAAAAATTGATTTTTTTTTTGATATTGTAAAAGAAAAAAAAGATATGAATATTAAAATTATATGGAACATATAAAATTAAAAATTTGGTTATTAATATTCATAATCACTTCTTAAATGGCTAGTTGTGGTGTGCTTGAACTTAGTGTTGTGTGTAGCGCAAGTTATTGAATTATTAAAAAGATGTGTACCGTGGAAGCTTGAGGTGTTAAATTCTCCACTCTTTCAAGAAATTGCATCCTCAAAATTTAAACTAAAAGTTTAAAACTAGGTTTTGGACATTTAAAAATATATTTGTTGAAATTCCACATCGAAAAATTGATTAATGAGACCTCAATTTTAAAATAAAGGGAAGTATGAAGGTTACTAAAAATAACACATTTTGAGGTTACATGTAGGAAAACATGCACATGAAAGAAAAATTTAACCATCAATTTATGATAAAGAGTGATAGAGAAAATTATTAGGATAAAGTTAACAACCAGATAGCTTTAGATCTACTACGATCCAAGGGACAAATCGATTCATCACAAAATAAAGTACTAGGAAAACATTTTTGTTTTTATGATACATTCCATAGTATTGTAGAATTAATTTACTTAGCATACGAAGAAAATAAGGAATCATACATTGTTGACATGTAGAGTTTCATCATTTAACTAATTCATACCACAATCTCATCTTTTTTCTTCAAAAGGTAATAAAAATAAAAAATATTCTATTTATCTTAATCATATAAGGTTCCAAATATAAACTTATACCATTTAAATTAATAAAACAATGTTATACTATCCAGGGAATTATTTTATGCCAATGGTCGAAGATAAATCCTTATCACACATCATTTGTGGGTTCAAGTCCCATAGCCATGTCCGTCGCGATGAGTTATTGTCAGACCTACAGGTTGTCCTTTTTCTCAAACTATATTATTATAACATTAAAGAAATAACCTTAAGAAATGTTTTAACCTAAAAATACTATGAAATATTCTACTTAATCTATTCTAACCTAAAGACTTTTTCAAAATACTTCAGTCAAAATCAATAGTCTAAAAAGATCTCTAAATTTCCAAAGTCTATCATATTATCAGATAACCCAGACAACATAATACATCTACTATAGAAAAATACCTTTATAATCTAAAAATCCATAATAAAATAATTCATGCTTCTAAATACTTAAATAATAAGTACTGCAGTACAATCCAAAATATTGTAATATAATTCTTGAATCCAAAATCATAAATACATTATTTATTCCACTTCAATTGTAGTAATAACATAAGATTTACCTTGATCCATTTGATTATTTTGAGCCATAATTATATGACGCTTTGGAAAATAATTTTTATAATATCCCATCTATTTAAAATTATATCACTTTGCGTTTATAACTTCTTTCCTTCCCTTACAATTATGATCTTGGTGACCTTTTTCTCTACACTTGTAACAAACTCCCATTCCTTTCAAGAAAGTACTAGGGTGTCTATTCTCATAACTATCACAAAAATGAAAATCCTTCATTCATTTTTTACCGTTATACATCTCTTTCTCCAACATAGTCGTCTTTTCTTTATTTACTTTGATGTCATAAGACTTAGAGAATTTATTTCCTATTTTGATAGCAAACTAGACTATATCTTTGTACGATGAGAAAGATTGAGAGAATAGTTCCCTTTCAGAGGAATGGTTTTAACCCATCAAAGAATTGATCGATCTTATTTCTTGGGATACATTTTTAGTTCATAGCATGCCTCTCTAAACTTGTGATGTTAGCTTCATAATTTTCAACATTCTCATCCTCTTTCTACCTCAAACTCAGAAATAACATCTCCATATCATCTTGTATATAACAAGAAACATATTTTTCTAGGAAGAGTTCTTTAAATTCCCTCCATTCCATATTTGTTATCTCTTCATCCTCATTTTTGTTTCGAATTAACAACCACCATTTATCTACATCTTCTGATAGGTGATAGACTTCAATAACAACCTTTTCCACTTCGTTACTCCCTAAAAAAGAATATTTTCTCTAAGTAATTTATCCACTACTCAGCTACAAAAGTATTTGTAGTCCTATTGAATGTTGGGGATGTTGCCTCATGATGGGGTCTAACATTGATCCTCCATATTATGGATCAGGATACCCCATAAGTGTAAGGTTATTATTCATAACCTGAGTTAGTTGTCCCAGTATGGTTATAAGTTATTCAGCACCAATTGTATCACCTTCTCTACTATCATTATCTTACATATGAGGGTAATCCCTACATGGATTACGTGTGTTGATACAGTCTCAATTACTTCTACTAGGAATCATTTCTAAACAATTGCATACACCAGATTAGGTTATGCATCATAATGCATAATTTAAAAGTAGTAAAATACTTAACATAAATTGAAAATTTTAAGCATATCTAATCCATAATAATAAACTTGGTTTCTTTGAGGTCATAATTAATCATAAATACTTCATAATTGTTTTTAAAGAAAATATGAATTACCCTAATCATATCCCCTAGGAGTGTTAAACCAGATGCACAGTAAGTCCCATTTTCATGTACCTGGTTACCCCGAGTCAAGCTCGGAACACCTTGTCAGAGTTTTCACCTCTAGGTACATTTGTTCTATAACCACATCCACTTATAGTATCCAGACAAGGATTTATTTTCTAGGAAGACCCAAAAAATATCTACATTACTAAAATTATAGGATGTAAATCTATACTCATCCTCAAAGTCTATCTTTGGGTGATGTTCTCAAATCAATTTTATTCTAAATATAGTTTCCAAGGTTTTAAATAAACTTCCTCTAATACCAACTATACTGCCCCGACCCCAGTTTCCTAGAGTCGGTGCATTATTTTATTACATTGGCATGATCATAAGAAAATCAAATCCCGAAAGACTGATCAATTTATTATCCTTATAAATAATATATGCAAATATAAATTTTACATAAAATCTTGAAATGAAAAGAAACATATTATCACCTTGAAAACACTAACATACCTTAGACTATACCCTGAAGGTCAATCATAATATACTTCTTCACATACCGAGGAAAAATTAAACATAAGAAAGGGGTAATCTCAAATTCTCAGTAATAATAAAAAATATAGAGGAAGCTGTCACAGATAAGCATAAACTTTTATGGAAACATATAAAACTAAGACACAAGGATTTTAAAACATCATCTTCAACATAATGTGGAAAGAATAAATAAGATAATGAAATTTAAACATTCACATGGATATTCTACTAGTTGAATAATAACATATAAAATCAATAAATAATCTTATAATGAGGAAATGGATAATGTCAGACATTATAACCATATAATCAAGTCCTCATTCCAAGACCATTAACATACCATCAAGGGCTCATGACAAGACCACTACCATACCATAAAGTCATTGTAACAAGACACTAGTTCGTCTCATGAGACATACAGATGCATTGAGGGGCTATGGAAGCCCCCTCCCGTCACTTACTAAGTCCAATCCATTCCTCTTATGAAAAGGGTGAAACTTAACATAAACATTCATTTTAATACAAGCATACCAAAAGCTAATAATTTAACCATAAATCAAGAATGGTATAAACATGAACATATATATTCAAATATATCGTAAACACTTTAATTCAGTATGTATATTTTTATCATAATAATTCAATCGCAAATAATCATAAAATACATCAAAGGATGTTGAGAAAGATGAAAATAATTTAATTAATTCATTAAAACTCTTTGAGGGAAATATCCATTTTTTAATTTGAAATCATTTTGAAGCCATGAAATTGACATATATTTTGAAGATAACCTTGATAAATTGTAAGGGAATCTTAAAAATGTTAAGGCTTTATAATGGAAGAATATAGCTACTCACACCATATAAGTTATAAAAACATTCTTTCATTAATTTGTTGAAAAGGTCATAAAGTACCTTGTTTGGAAAACGAAAAAAAGATTCACTTCAAAACATTTTATAAAAATTAAAACATGGGTAAATCATGTTATTAAATTATATTAGGGACATAATAATATTAAATATATCATATATGATCTTATTATATCATTTTGTTAATAGTATTTCAATATTACCATTATTTTGGGTGCTAACTGCTTCATTTTCCCATTCCTATTTTGTCATGTAAGTCATGTTTGTTATGAATAGAATGTATTTTATTCATATAAAGAATGATATTAAGTTCATAATTGTTATTTTTAATCATCATATAAATTTTATAATAATTCTTGAATGGTTAACATGGAGAACGAATCTCACCGTGTTGTGGAGACGATAGGTCGTACGTACGCACGAGCGACGATATCATTCCTTTGATAGTTAAATGGTATGGAATTGGATGGTATATTAATTAAAAATAATAATTATAACGTTATATTAATTATTTATATCCATTATACTAATCATTATATCCATCCGATTAAATCATTATTGAATAACAAATTACACCACAACATGGAGACGGTAAGTCGTACGTACGCATGCAAGGTGATATTATTATTTATAGGATGGATAAAGGGAGATATAAGATTGTAAGATAATTATAATAATATCTAAGTATATGGATAATACTAGATTTATTATTTTTATTTGGAAACAACATATAATGATGAAGTAGAATAAGAAAAGAACTTTGAAAGAGGTGATAAAACAATTACCTCTTTTTTTGGGTATCTCCTTTTGGTTTGCAAACTAGGACTCCTTAGGATGGATTTATGAACAATTTTTGGAATATAGGATGAAGTGAGGGATTTTTTAAGAGGAAATGGTGATATTTGGGCTTAATAAAAAGGCTTCAAAGGTTTGATTGAAAGAGAAGAATAAGTGCCTTTTTATAAGAGAGGGGAGGGGAACCTTTGGAAAAACTAAAACTATTAATTTATTATAAATTCATTTTTAAATCCAAATGGCTCAAAAATTTATTATTAAGAAGATAATATGAGGATGTGTGTAAATAATCTCAAAAAATAAAATTTATACATGTTTTTATTTAATTTTAAATCATATCATTTTGATTTATTCTTATTTAATCTATTTACTTTTAATTATGGTAATAACATTCTAAGTATTAAATGGATATAAATATTTACTTATGTGGTGTAAATTGTCCATAATTGAAAAATTTATTACATTCGATATATTATAATTTTAAAATATTAATTTTAAAAGATATATATATATTTTTAAATAATTTAATAAAATGTTATTTTTATAAAAATATCAATAGTTTCAATTTTGACACTATTCATTTATTTGACTGTAAATAAAATCCAAAGAGAAGATAATTAAAAAAATATTTAATACACTCATAACATGTCATAGTCACCTATTAAATTATTTTATCACATTAATTAATTTATATTATATTTATTTTTATATTTTTAAAACCATTTACTTTATAATTCAATTATTAAAATAATTTTTCCATCACTATTGTTTCATCATTAATGGTAATTATTTAATCTCTAAAAATTATAAATAAATTTTGATTATGTATATATTTATTTTAAAGTTTCATAGACTACCAATATTAGATGTTCTATCATGGTTATCCATATATTAAAATTAATATACTTATATAAAATGAGATTGTGACATTTTGTCACATTCATTAATTTTTATTATATTCATATCCTATTCATGATAAAGTGACCATCAAGTGATTAAATTTAGAACCATAGATGATAAGGGTCGAATGTAGTCATACAATAGGATTTTGAATGGTGTTAAAGAAAATTTATAATATTATTATTACCTTTAATTACCCGATTTACATTAAACCATGGTAATAAAAATAATTACTAATGTTACTATTCATAATGCCGAAAAATAAAAGTATCATATTAAAATAATTTAAAAACACTGATTAAAAATATGGAATCTATTTTTTATTGTTTAAAAAATATAAGTTTTAGTAATTAATTTAAAATTAATTTCTATTGTTAAAACGAGAAAACAGGGTTTTTCAGAAGTAAAAACCATCAAAAGATTGACATATGTTTTTATCTAATATTAATGTGAAAATAATTCCAATGACATACATTATATTAAATCATAAAAATATAATATAATTATACTTTAACACCATTCAAATTTATAATTTAACAATATAAAATATTTCGGTTAAAAAAGTTGTTTTCAATTAAAATGTAGTATTTTTCACTATTCATCAAAATATGAATGTTATTAGAAAAACACCAAATATTTATACAAACAAAAATTTGAATTCCCAATTCCGAATAATAAGTTTATTTTTTCCAATTGAATATATAAAAGTGTAAAATAGTGGATTTAAAATGGTTTCTCCATTAAAAGGCGGTAAAACTGCATTTTTGAATAATACTTTTTTTTTCTATTTGAAAAATTGAATTTGTTATTATATAATATCAGAGAAATAAAATGAGATGAATATTAAAATTATAAAGAATATATAAAATTCAAAATGTGGTTAATACTATTTATAATCTCTTCTTAAACGGTTAGCTGTCATGTGCTCGAACTTAGTATTGCGTACATCGCAAGATATTGAATTACTAAAAAGAAGCTTATCGTTGAATATTGGGGTGTTAAAAATCTAGTATATTATATATACTATTATTTTATCATGTTTATGTAATACACTACAATATAAATCTCATTTGGCAGATTTTTTTTAAACCACCTCTAAACCTTTTTCAAAAGGTTTTTGCAGCGGTTTATTAAAAACTGATGCTAAAACCCATTATTTTTTTTCCAGCCACGACACTCCCCCATAACCCTAACTTTACTTCTGCCTCAGACCTCCCACGAGTGATCCCCCAACTCCAACTCCACCGGATGTCCATCCACATCACTCCCCCCAACACACGACCCCGAACCCCCTTCTCCCCCCACCGCCATGACCGTATCTTCTTCCCCTGACCCCTGTGAGACCCAAACCCTAGCTCGCCTCCCTGCCGCCGGTGATTTTTTTTAAGTCAGTGTTTCCATTTCATTTAATTTCATTTATTATATTTATGTGTTCATTTATTTATAAATTAATTTCTAATCTAGATAATGAGGGTGTGATTTATCTAGGTTTGGTTTATAATGGTTTTATATAACATAACTTGGTTTTCATGTGGCTTAAAGGTTTTAATTTAATTTTTAAATGAAATTTTATGTAAATTTGTATTGTATACATTCAACATGTTTGATAAAATTAAAATAATGGTTTTATATAAGAAAAACACATGGTCATTCGATTTTAAGGGAAATTGGTTTTTCAAAGTGGGTTAACCTTTGGGTGTTAAATGGTTTCCATGTTTCAAAGGGACATGTTATTTTATGAAATAGAATTGTGATTCATTTGGGTTATGTTGGTTGTTTTTTGGAAATGATTATGATTTCAATTATATTAGTGTTTGGATTCCAAAACATTTTAAAAAGGGATTTAAAAATGTATATATTATATGTGATACTTGAGTTTATTAGTTCGTTGTTCCCTTGTTGAGACCCTTTTCATTTATTTATGATGTCATGTGTATCCATTTGACGGTTGTTTGTGATGTGATTAATGATTTTCTTATGGGTGGGGGATCATTATATGCTAAATGTGGGATGTGGGAAGGATTTCATTATTATGCTCGCCTTTGGCTATTATTATTTTCATTGTATGTCATTCACTTTATAAGTGTATCACCTCCTTTAGTAATTTTATAAGGAACCCTAGGATACTATGTTGGAAGTCATGGGATGTTTCTAGGCACATTGAGATTACACACTTTCTAGTTACCACTAGTTGTACAAAATACCAAGCTAGTGGTGTGTCATAGATGTGATTGCATTTAGAGTGATTTTTTGATGGATGTGTGACCGTTAACCTGATGTAATTAGGTCCACCTTTTAATGTATTATACTTGTCCCATTAGTTCCTAATTTGTTTCCTCATGATATTTATCATGTTTTATGCCTTTAATTATTTATTAGCATGTGTATTGCTTTTTTACTTGGATGTAATTTCATTGAAGCATTGATCCTCCAATGATTTATTACTGATATTGATTAGTGTTGTTACACTTGTTTATTAGCATACTTTACAACTTTATATAGGGAATTTTTCTTCATAGTTATCATTTTTTCTTTACTTACTTTGATTTTGTTGTGTTAAAGCTTTCAAGTGAGGGGATTTTTTTTAAATTTTCTAGCCATTATTAGAAATTCCTTTGATATGTTTTTAAACCATGTAAGGGTTTTTTATAAAAGGGGTGATGTTTTAAGGATAGATGAATGACTTTTGAATTGGAATTGTTTTAGGAAAAACATCTTTATATGATGTTTTATAAATGTTTTTCATTGATAAAGTACAGGTTTTATATTTTATTTATTTATATATCATGATAATGGAAAAAACCTATTTTTATATATTATTGTCAAACGAGAAATTATAGTTCCACTTATTAAAGGAATAAATATCAATGACTTACACTAAATATAATTAATATCTTTGCATGAAATTCGGTTCAGTATACTCTTATGAATTGTAGAAGATAATAATACCAATTCAAAAAATTGTTATATCATAATGATCAACTTCAAAATATCCCAATGCTCAGCAAGTTGACTTCTAATATAATGCTTCAGCTTAACACTTAACTTTTTTACTAATGCTGAACTTGCACAAATATATTTGGAAATACTCACTATCTTCTTAAAATGTATATTGACTAATAAAATACTCACTATCTTCTTGTTTCTTCAAGTGATTTGGTAATCACATGTGTATATGCATACACATGCATGCACATATGTACTTTGGTTTTCTAGTGGGTGATTTTCCATTTTTATTCATATAGGAAAAACTTATGTAACATATTTAAATATTTTTTCAACAGGTATATATGAATCTCTTTCCCTATTTAGTATTAACGATGTGTTTTTATTTTTTTTATATTGCGTAGGCACATTGTGATATACATGGATAAAAGATGGATCATATTACCGAGGAACACACCTCAGTATGTTAAGGGTTTTAAGAGTTTTTAGATTTTTCAATTTCCAATAAATCCGTCGAAGGGAGAATAAGATGTTCATGTCTTAAATGTAAATTTAGAAGATGGTTTAAGACATATGAAGTTTATGAACATTTAATACTGAAGAAATTACCCGACCAATATTTGTGTTGGATTTAGCATGGAGAATCGAACGTTATAGAAAGGTTGAGCACTAATGTTAATCCACTGAATGAGCTACCAACTTCTTCAACAATGGAAAATGAAATGAAAAACCTCATAAATGATGCATTCGGCACTACAAGACACCACTATCAACATCAAAACATAACAACCAGATGAGGGTGCTACAAATTGCAATGTGGCAAGTTATGTTTTTGAGACTGTAACACAATAAGATCAATATTGTAACATATCATTGGATCCTACTCTTGATTTTGTAGAGACAAATTCAATAGAAAACTTCACTAAGGAAAATACGTTTCATGATTTAGTTAACGATGGAAATCAAGAGTTGTATAGTAGATGTTTGAAATATTCAAAGCCTTCTTTTATGATGAAGTTGTACCATATCAAATGTATATGTGGAATTACAAATAAGGTAGTGTCCATGTTATTTGAAATGTTGCGTGATGCATTTCCTAAAGCAAAAATCCCCGAGTCTTTTTATGATATGAAAAAAGTTGTTAACATGCTTGGTCTGAATTATACAAAAATACATGTGTGTCCCAATGATTGTATGCTTTATTGTCCAGAGGATTCAAGCAGAAAGAATTGAAAAAAATGTTCTTCTTATAGATGGCAGTAAATGGGTGGTGTTGGAAGTCTGAATCAACATAATTTCATAAAGAATAATAAAGAGAACAGACAAGGAAAGGTTTTTCATTACTTTCCTTTAAAGCCTCAATTGCAAAGATTATTCATGTCATCAAAAACTGCTGAACACATGGAGTGGAATTCTATAGATAATAACATTGATGGGTTAATGAGACATCCATGAGAATCACAATCATGGAAGACATTTGATTCATTACATCCATATTTATCAGCTGATCCAAGGAATGTTCAATTGGGATTGGCTGCAAATGGATTCAACCCATTTGGGACTTTGAGAACCATTTATAGCATTTAGCTATTTTTTTGAATCCCTTATAATATGATTTCATGGATGTGTATGAAACAAACATATTTTATCATTTTGATGATTATTACTAGAAAACATTCTTGGAAATTATATTGATGTATACTTGTAGCCGTTGACTGAAGAATTATAGGAGTTATGGATCAACAGTGTTGAGACATTTGATGCTCCTTCTAAAATAATGTTTAAAATGCATGCTACATTAATGTGGACCATTAGTGACTTCCCTGGGTTTGGGAATTTATCTGGTTGGAAAATTTTCATGTGTTTGGATTATCCTATTTGTAACTTTGATTTTGAGGCCAAATGGCTACCTCACTGTATAAAATGGTGCTTCTTGTGCCATCGAAGATTTCTCGATGCATCTCATAGATTTCGGCTGAACAGATCAAAATTTATCAGTTTCATTGATCGTAGAACACCTACAAAGTTGTTAACTAGTTTTGAAATATTGAGGAAACTTGAAAATGTTGAAACATAATTTTGGAAGGTTCATTATTTTAATGATAATGGGAATTAGGTTCTAAGTGCAATGTCAAGTGAAATCAGAATGCAAAAATGGAAGAAAAAAAGTATATTCTTAAAAATTCAGTATTGGGAATTTAATTTCTTATGGAATAATCTAGATGTGATGCATATTGAGAATAATTTATATGAAAATTTTATTTTCACATTTCTTAACGAGCATGGAATGTTGAAGGTTCATCTCAATGCTCTCAAAGACTTACAAGTAATGAACATAAAACGTGATCTCTAGCGAGATGAGGATGAAATGTATGCTCCAAAATTTTTTCCAAAACAAAATAGGGATAAAGATATATTCTTTAGAATTTTAAAGAATGTGAAAGTATCTTATGGGTATTCAAGTAACATATTGAGGTGTGTTGACTTGAATAACCGTAAGTTACATGGATTGAAAATTCTGGATTCACATATTTTGTTACAATAGTTACTACCATTGGCATTGCGTACATTATTACCTAAAATATTTACTGCTGTTGTACTCAAATTCTACACATTTTTCAGATAACTTTTTAAGAAATCTCTACATCCATTTCATCTTGAAAACCTATAGGAGATATTTGTATTGAACCTTTGTTCAATGGAGATGATCTTTCATTCGTTGTTTTTTTACTGTCATGATGAATTTAACTGTGCATTTGGTTGAGGAAGCTAAATTAGGAGGCCCCATTCATTATCGATGGATGTATCCAATTGAGAGGTAATTTATTTATATGTTATTCAGTTAAGTAAACAATTTTTGGAACTTAATTAAATTCATAATTATTTTTACTTTATTTCATATATATATTGGGAATTTGAAATCATACTTGAGAAATAAATCTCAACCAGAAGGCTCTATTTCTGAAGGATATTAGGATGAGAGTCTTACATTTTGTTCTAGATACTTGGATGATATTGAGAAAATATTTAATCGAGTTGGTCGTGTTGAAAACACATCGAATCAATTTCAAATAAATCAGAAATCAAAAATATTTCTTATTACTGGCTGATCAGTTGGGAGGACCTCAAATGTGACACTGACAAAATTGGAATTATTACAGGCACATAGATATGTGATACTGAATAGTGAAATTTCATATCCATTTATTGAAGAGTTGAGGATACAAAAAAAGAGATGAATGAGAGGCCAAACATGAAATGAGAAATATATAACGAAAGCTGTTAATAAAGAGCTTGTAGAATGGTTTGCACGACGTGAAAGTTCATAAATTTTGAAATTAATAATAATATTAGTTCAACACATATATTTTGTAAATATAATAATGTATATTTATTTTTTTAGATCATGAATACAGATAATCGAGCAGATTTTTCAGAATATTTGATGTTTCTTGATCGAGGTCCTCTAAAAAAAGTTAGAAAGTTTGACGATTACAACCTGAATGGATTTAGAATTCGTATAGTCGATCGAGAAAGGGGTTTGAAAACATATAATAGTGGTATATTTACATTTTCTACAGTGGGATACTGTGGAAATTTGATTGATATTATTGAATTAAACTACCATGGTTATTTTTTAGTTGTTTTATTCAAATGCAATGGGGTCGATATTATCAGAGGTGTTAAAAGAGATTCATTGCAATTTACTTCTGTGAACTTCTCTCGCTTGATGGATGTTGGTGATCACGAACTCCATGATCCATATATCTTATCATCACAATAAAAAATGGTATATTATGTGAATGATTTTTTGGATGAAGGGTGGAGTTTAGTTGCTCACATAATACAAAGAGATTTGTATGATATGAGTAATGAAGTTGATTATTGACCTCTGAAATTTAATCTCATCAACAACAAGAATCAGAAATAATTGTCCATCATGATATTGAAAATATTAGTCTAGAAAGGATGAATGAAGTGGATGAATTAATGGAGCAGGAAACTGACATTATTGAAGGGGAAACTGATTGTATGCACAGTTATTTATTCATTCCACAACCACTTATTTTATTTGTGCAGTCTTACATTATTGTTGTTATGTATATTTTGTTTATTATTACTGGGAATCTATTATCATTTTTAAATTTTTTTTTCTGCATATTTTTTTTGAAATATATGTTTTGAACATAATTTTATTTGATTAAATTAAAGGAATGCCAAGGAGGAAGTGATACACTGTTTCATCCACTACTACGATAGATGACGATCCATCTGTCTCCCTCCCTACATCATCTGAGCCACCCGCTGACTGCCCCCCTACAACATCTCCCCCTGCATGATCTCTCTCAACCTCTGTGAGCATCCCTTTAGAAGCTACGTTGTTGAATCACCCTTCAGCAGCCTCAGTAGCAGAGCGACAGCGTGCTATTTCTAGTTCATCACGGGCATACTGGATGGTCACTATTATATGTAAATTTTTTGATATAAATAAATTTATTTCACTTTTTTATACTAATTGTTTGTTTATTAAAGATGAAAAAAATGAAACTATGGAGAAAAATATAAAAAGTACAGGTGTGTGGAATATGAATGGATAGAATATTTTTGTCCCATTTGATTCATATGTGGTCCCTACAGATGACATCGCGAGATTACTTGGCCAAATTCTAGGACAGCTGGCAGCAGAGCCCATTTCCCTTCCTATTTCTTATAATAATTGGAGACATATGCCTCCAAGTTAGAAAAATGAAGTATTTTATTCTCAAATAAAGGTACTTTTCATACATTATGGTGAAATTGAATGTCATGTTATTAATATGTTCAAAATGAATTTCTGTATAAAGATGTTTTTCCACTTTACAGTTGCTGATTTGATAGCATGAAAGTGGAAATTGAAAAATCTTCATAAGAAATGGAAATAATTAAAATGGAGATTGTGGATCGATGTCAATCATACTTCGTTGATCGTCGAACAAATGTATGAGAAGCTACCCAATGGGGTACCCAAAGAATAGTGGAATGTTTTTGTTGACAGACATCATGATGAGAAACAGATGGTATTTAAATATATATTATTATATTAACATCATTTTATATTTATACATGTATTTGAAGAGGATATGAAATTGAATACGTTAATATTAAATTTAATTTTAATTATTTTAGGATCTCTCAAGAAAGAATGCATTAATCCGAGCTAAGAAAGTCATCCCACACACAACAGGGTCAAAAGGCTTTTCTAGAAGTCGATCGAATCTGGTATTGTTTTCATTAGTTTAAATATTTATAAGACAACATTATCTATTTAATATATTAAATTGTTGATTTATCATTGTTTAATGCAGTTATAGAGTTTAGGGAACAAATCATCCCCAACAGAAGTGTGGTTGGATGTTCACAAAAAATCTGATGGATGTTTTGTTAATGAGCCTGCCAAAAAAGTTGGGGTATGAAATTATTTTTTCATTATAATAACATATTATAAGTTTTAATTATGTTAATATATATTCATATCTGATTTATAGGTAAAAATTAAAGAAATATGGGATGCCAATCCTGAGAAGTCCTACTCAGTCTCCCAGGATGACCCAATTCCTAAAGTCCTTGGGAAGGAGCATCCTGGTAGAGTGATCGGGATGAGTTTGGGATCTATACCATCTGAGGCCTTTGGTAGGCCATCGTGGATTACAGATATATCTACTCCAGGTTGTAGTCAGTCCATACCTAGAGATTCTTAGAGAGAGATTGTTTCTCTACGAAACATAGTTCAAGACCAGGGGGCTCATATATCCACTTTTATGAAAGCGTTGACTGATATACATCAGCAGATGAGTAGATATTCCCTGGTGGTATTGCATCTATTTGTGGTGAGCAGGTAAATAAAAAAAATTAAAAATCATTTAGTTTGAAAATTTTTATTGGTTTTAAGTTTAAATATAAATATACAACACTATTTAATTTTCAATATAATGTTCTTATAGGTGGTATCAGGAAGTGGAGATGCAGGTGGAGAGGGTGACAAAATCTGCTCATCATCGGATAGTGATTTGTAGTATTGTTGATATGTGGAAAAATATCGTAACAATAAGTTTGTATATGTATCATGTGTGGAACATAGTTACTTCCAAACATTTTCATAACCTAACATTTTCTTGATTTATCATGTTTTCTTTTATGTATTTTACTGATTTCTAATGTTTCCTTTTATGTATTGATTTCTCGAGTGTGGTATGAACCATATATATCGACTCTTTATTGTGATGATTCATTTTTCCAAAATTCATTTTTTTATTATAATAACTTATCTTAATTTTTCTAGACCAATGCATACCAATACATTTCCATTTCTAAGAAGTACTTCTTAATTATTCTCTTGTATCAATCCCTAGGGATGAGAATGCGTGTCTCGCTAACATGTTTAAGATAGATCACCCTTTAGTGTGGCATAATCCTAGTATCCAATATTTCAAAAAATAGTTGAAATCCATAGATTTTGATATGAGATTAGTGGAATTTTTTCTGCACTGTTTGAAATGGGGTTTTCCAACCATTTCCAAAGTCGCCTCCAAGAATAGTCAGGCAGTGTGAATGAAAATGTCCATTATCTCAGTAGGCATGATATACCGATGGGAAACTCCCAGTAGATTCTATAGAACCCCCAGCCCTTGAAAAATGTTAAATAGACTACATGATCAGTTACTTACCATTCATAACATCAACTAACCTATCACAAATAATTTATTATAACCATCCATATTCCTTGATAGAATATATCAACCCCCATCATGAGACACTCTTCCCTTTAAAGGAATGTGCATGATCACTTCTTTTATATTCCACACATCAAAATAACTAGGATGAAAAAGGATAGTTACAATATATTAGGAGCTAGATTCCATTCCTTATAAGGAAACCACACTAAAGATTCCTTTTCTAAATAATTCACATGTGTGAAACAAATACGATACTTGAACCTGATCATTCACTCTTAAAAAATTATGAACCTTTATCCATGGGAGAGATGATTTTACCTTTTTTCTATCTTTAGTGTCAAGTATAATAATTCTATATGGAATAACCCAAGCGAGAGATGATTTTACCTAATTCCTATGTTATGTTTTATTTATAATAATTCCACATGGAACACCAACATAAATTAATCCCCTGAAAATATTACCACATCATTATTCCCATGATAAAGGTTCTACCACCAACATACTACACCCCACATCTTTTGAGTAACAAAGGAATAAATAAATACCCACCCAATCATGTTCCTAAAGGACTGTAGGAGGGTTTAAATTTATCGACACATAAATGGAATTGAAATATAAATAGTTACTATATATATATTAGTAATATATATAGTTTATATATATTTCATCCTCCTATATTATCAAGGTATATAAAGATGTATGTATCCATATACTTATATAATACTGATGAATAGACCATGACATAACTCATACATCCCTAACCAGTCTAACGAGCCTATGTGCTCATGTAATTGGGTACATTCCCTATATCCCAATAGAGTTAGAGACACCATGAAACAAAACATGGCATGTTGAGTTCACCATCAGGTCAAAATTCGAGTCATGGAATGTGGTGAGTAAATCACAATACTTATATTGTAACATTTTTTTGATACACCATGCTCAACACCTGATGTAAGGAATTGTGATATCTCCTTTCTCAATAATCTCATACCATCATACCACAACCTCTATAAAGGCATATAGTAAATATAACTATCAAGGGGAATTACCTCAAATCTATATCTTATATCTACACCATATATATAATAAAGACATAATCATTTGTGTCATAATAGATAAGGAATAACCTCTTATTCATGTCCTTATCCATGTTCAATTCCCATTAAAAATATTACAATTCATATGAATCATTTTATAAAGAGTAAATTAAAATCATGACATTACAATTCCCTGGGTTCATTCCATTTAAAACTAATCGATTTATTTTAAGAAAGGAAACCCATCATTAATTATCCATTTCACATTATTAGTTACTTTTAACTCATTTAGTTCATTTAAACATGGGAAACCCATATATAATCTCAATGGAGTCACTTAGAGGGTGACATGTTAATCTAGGAAATTCCCCACTCTATAAATTCCAAAAACAAGTGGCACAAACAACTAAGGGATGCCTTGGGTTCTATCAAATAATTGTATATAAAGGGATATTACATTCTTGAACAATTCCAGAAGATATGTAGGAGTACCGACATTTGAAAAAAAAATCATATTATATAATTTCACCTAGATCACCCAATGGGTGACCATAAATGTTTCACACAACATGTGAACTTCTAATCAAGGATCAAATAGTACATATGAGTCTACAATGGTAAATTTTAAATACATAAATTCACTACTACATTTTAGTGGATACTAGGACTATGCCATGTGATATGTTTATTTTCATTCCTTTACTTACTAAATGATGAATTTGGTTGTGCTATGTTAAGCATCTCTTTTCATATTGACTGTAATATGTATTTTGTAGGTGTTTTGGTATTCTTGAAATGATTTTTTGTCCGGGAACTAGTATAGGGACTCCAAAAACTGGTTCTTTATTTCTAAATATGTTCTTTAGTGGAAGTTTTGACCGCCGCTAACTGTTAAAGGTACATTTAGCGTCAGTTTTAACCGCCGCTATGGTATTAAATTTAGCGGCGGTTAAAACCGCTGCTATAGTGGCCCATCTTCCATGGTTTTTTCAGTGGTTATACTATTTGTCGCAGAGGTTTTTTCTGGCAGGTCATTACTTTTATTAGCAGCTGTTTTAACCGCCACTAAATAAACTAATCCCCTACCCTGAAAAACCACCATGAAAAATAATATAACCTCTGTGAAAATGCGCCAACTATGATGGTTCCCATAAACTGCTGCTAAACCACTTTAACTTCCACAAATAGTTTCCCGACACACAATTTAGATGTGGTTTTCAAAAACCGCCATAGAAGCATTTGGTGGCAGTTTAAACCACCGCTATATCCAAAAAAACCATAGAAAAATTTCAATTTTCCTTTAGTGATAATTATTCATTAAATATCTTCGTCCCAATATTTTATTTAAAAAATTATAACATCATCCGTGAGGTGCCGATTTACCACTTTCATGGATGATGTTCTTTTATATTTCAATTCCATCTTCAACGCTGGTCCTGGAAAATTTTTTATTGTTCTACTAGATTATAATATATGTATTTTATATTATTTAATATTCTGGAATCATTTTTTACACATGATATTAATATATAAAGAAAATGAGTGTGTTGTGATTGAAAACCACCAAAATAAACCCAAATTATTATCATTAACTATTTATCTAATGATTCATCCTCATTCCATAAATCCAAATGATATATAAGAAAAATTTAACCTATGGAATATAATTAATAACACATAAGTTCGATTATTAATAAATACCCCCACTTTATATAACCTTGTATACATGTATACAAGTAAACTGATAATGAAAACCAAGGAAACTAACACTCCCGAACAACAAAATTTAATCTCAAAACCCTTAAAAGGTACATAAATGAACTTAATAAAACTATAATAAATCAAATAAATGTATAAAATGTTATTAAATAATTAATTAATGGATATAATTTTATTAATTACTACACTATGATCTATTGAAGAGAACCTTTAGACTTAAGGTAAGGGATTCTACCCAAACCTCAATTTTTTCCTTTGGGTTACTCTTTCTCTTTCTTTATACAAATATAATAATTATTTTTTATGTACATATTCTATATTATGTGTGTATATTCAAAATGCATCTATCAAGATCTGATCATCCTTATTTTTTGAGGATATACATGTTGTTAAAGTGTTCCCTACTCAATTATTCCTGATAAGCAAGCCCAATTTAAGGGAACTTCCTGAATTCTTACCCATTTTAAAGTGTTCCCCATAATTTATTTTAATCAAACATTAGTTTTTCATAAAATCAATCATTTTATCATTAAAAAATACCTTGTTATAATTCTGATTTTATAAAAACAATTATGCCTTTTTCATTTTAAATAATCTTGAAAGTTTTCTCTTAACGTGTACAATTTTTTTTTTATTTTTAAAGTTTATTAAACACTATTTTAACTTTAGTTTGGAATCACTTATCATTATATATTCATATATTATCTTATTAATGTACATGTATGATTTAAATCCATTATCTCATGGACACCACTTTGATATTACATTTTGATATGCCTTTTGACATGATTATGATACCCAATTATTAACATGGGTAACCCTTATGTTTATGTTTGATTGATTATGTGTGATTATATTTGTGGAAAAAATATTCATGAACATATTATGATGGGTGCACCCAGATATCACTCCAATTAATTGGGTAATGTTTAGTCACTTGAGATGTTATGTGAAATGATCTTGGTGGTTATCCTTGATTGATGATCAATGTAAAATAGTCCTGGTTGTTAGCCTTGGCTCATGCTCCTCTACGTGCAATGAGCCTTCACTAGTTCTCCTCCATTTGAAATGATCTTTTACTCCTACTGAAGCCATTTTTTATATTGCTTTCACATTACTATATTTCTATTATTATTTGATCCGATGTTCTATATGTTTTGATTCCATATGTAAAATCATGTTCCATACATTTTTATATCATTATGTTATTCCTTATAACACATGTGCTAAGAATTATTCTTATGTTTATCCCCTTACTGGGATTTTTAGATCATCCCTTTTTTCATGTTATACCAATTTTATCCTATACATATGTAAGATATCAAAGGAATTTAAGAGCTCATAATGGATGATAAATAAAGAAATGTTTTTTAATCCAATATTTTCAGTTTTATGTACCTATAATTCTAAGACATTAGACTTCATGATCCTTGGATTGTAATTTAATGTTTAATTATTCTTAAAATCATGTAATGATATGTGTAAAAATCTATGGTGTCTATAATGTATGTGTATATTTACATGTATGTATATTTGTGTATGTGTATGTGTATGTGCATGTGTATGTCGGTGCATGTATGTGTGTGTGTTCATATATATATGTATGTGTATGTGTATGTTTATGTGTATGTGTATGTTTGTATATGTGTATTTGTGTATGTATGAATATGTTTATGTAGCATGCATATGTTTCTATATCATGTTTATGTTTAAGTAGTATGTGTATATATGCATGTGTATGTGTGTATGTGTATGTAAATGTATGTAATTATATGCATGTGTATGTGTACAAATTTGTGTACATTTGTGTATGTGTATATGGATGTATGCATATGTATTTTTATTTTTATGTGTACATGTATGTGAATGTGTATGTTCATGTATGTGTATGTGCATGTCTATGTGTAGGAATGTGTGTATTTGTATGCATTTAATGTGTATATATGTTTATTCATTTTATATTATTTAGTTATTTTTAATATTTTTTCATTTTTAATATTTTTTCATTTTTAATATTTTCAGTAATTTATTAATTTTTGAATATTTATTAATTTTTAATATTAATTCATTTAATCTTCTTGTAATATATTCAATTTTAATAACTATTTATATTTTTAAAAATATTTATAAATTTAAATAAATAATAATATTTTTAATTAATATTATAAATTCTAAAGGGTAATAATTAGTTATATTTTTTTATATATAGACAATATAATACATACACCAACAATAAAAAATAATAAAATTATTTATTCATTCTATTTTATTCATTTTTAGGTGTTTTAATTCATGTAATTAATATTATGAATTCACGTTTTGAAAAAAAAAATTGTAATTTTTTCAATTTTATTTATTCATTTTTAATATTCCTTATCACACCCCAACCCTAGTTTTTTATTTTATTTTATTTATTTATTGGTCTTTGTTTTTTCCTTGGTTCCCGGGTTGAGTTCAAGCTGTTTTTCTCCGAGAAGTGGGAAATTTTAGAGGGCTCGAGGGTGGTGCAAAGTTAGGGGAAACCATGCACAAGCTAAGGAAAAACTGTGTGGCCTATAAAGTGGATCTATCTAGGCTGCACGATTAATCTCATGTCCATGGGATGACCTATTCAACTCGTGCAGTCCTAAAGAAAGGTGATTGCATGGTCAACGTAAGGTATGACAGACCGTGTGGCCAAACCAGACATCCCCCCATGTTTTTGAAAAAAAATGTATTATTATTATTATTATTATTTATATTTATTATTATTATTATTATTATATTTTTCTTATACCCCAGCTCCCATCCCTCCGCTCTACCACGCACGACCCACACCAAAAGTGTGTCCCAACCTCACGCGCCAACACATCCCATGACTTCCTATTCACACCAATTTCCCTTTCGATTTCAAGTTTCATCTTCACCGATAAGGGTTCCTCCTCATTTACTTCTTTATTTTTTCATTTTCATTGAGGGTTTTCACCACCCCCTATGGCACTCATGACCCATTCGAACCCTAAAATAATTAGGGGGTTCATTTTGGTTGTTTTTTATTTCTTAGGGTTCATGGGGTTCGATTGAGAACCTTTCTTACTGTGGCTGTTGAAGGTAGAAAGTTCCCCATCAGTTTTTGGTAAGTTTTCTTTGGTTATTCATATTTCGACCAATTTTAATTATGGATTTTTCTATTTTTGGGTTTCTTGTATATTTTTATATTTCACCTTGTACCTCTTTCAGATAGTTTTGGGTCACCGTTGGTGAAGACGAGGTATTGTGTCTCCTTAAAGACAGCTAGCACACATATACATTAGTGTGTTTATATATATATATATATATATCCACTTTATACATATTCATATATGGATATGGGAATATATACATTAATGGTTATATATATTTTTAAATTTTTATATGTGTGTAAGTGTGAAGTGGTCGCCATCAAAGGTGACATGTTTTAAGGTAGGTCCCCTATGTCAAAGTATTTAATTCGAATTCCTTGATTTATTGATTATTTTAAAAGTTTATTCTTATTGTTATATAGTATTTATATGCTATGAAAATTCGTTATGGATCTTGGAAATGGTTTTTATTTTGTTTTATATAATTTACCTAAGTTTCCAACATGCGTTCTTAATGTTAAAATTTTTCTTTCAACCTTATTTTTAAATGTAAATTACTTTTAAAGGTTAAATTGGTTTTCTAATATTAAAGTGATGAGGCAATTTTGGCATTTTTTTTGGTTTTATGAATTTGTAAAACCCCTCTTTATAATTTCCCCACTGAAATTGATATGTGATATGTGTTTAATGTTCCATATGAAATGTGTGTCTGGTGATGGGATTGTGCCTTTTCTTTGTGACTTTGAAATGAGATATACATAAGTAGGGAGATCTAAGGTGAGAATATGGATGGGTTTTTGTGTAAATAATATGATATATATGTATATGATATCTTGAAAAAAAATCACTTCCATATAAACAAATCACTTGGGTACCTTGGGTACCTGGGAGGGTAGACTAAGGACCAGTATGTTGGATGAGTTAGCAGGGCCCCAACATGAGCTCCCTGTTATTATTACACTAAAACACTAATTAAAAAATATGATGATGCTTTGGGTACTACTATAACATTATATTCAACATATCTAGTGTCTTGTTTACTAAAATAAGTTATATGGTTCAATCATTGAGGGTATGAGGATCCTAGGGACCCAACGAACTAGGCTACGCCTGGATTACAATGGTTTTTTCCCCTTTACCTCTATTTCTATGACAATATTTTTAAATGATCTTTACTTAGTTTCCTTTAAATTTTGGGAATAATAAAAATCTTGTTTCATTTTTTTTTGTTTTCTAGTTTTATTATAAAATGACATCTCTGTTTTGATTTCCATACTAAGACATCTATTTTGGAATTGGTTATCATTTATAAAGAATTTACTTAATTGTTTTTTCTATTTTAGAATTATTTCGAAAATGTGGAATTAGGAAGTTTTTCATAAAAATGGAATTTTTCTACTTTTTTTTAAAATAAATAGAAACGCTCCATTTATATGTTTTATTTTTAAACTAAAATGATTTGGAATTCTCATTAAGTTAATTCATACGGATTGTTATTATTATTTTTAATTACCACATAGAATTTTTAAATGATAATTCCTATATTCTTTATCATATTTTAGTTCTAGGTTCTCTCAGTTCAGGTTTTCTCATAGAGTGATTTTGGTTCTGTGGTTTGCGGTGACCTGTGAGGTCACATAGATGTATGTCTGGTTTTATTTATTTTCTAATACCAGTCTATTGTTTTATTTTTTTAGTTTTTTTATTTATTTTTGTGGTCTTCAGAGGATAAGGTCTTCATAGGATAAAGTCTTCTTAATTGAATTAATTTTGATTCATGGCACTAGTTTCTAGCCCTAGAGCATGGAGATCTCCTCTCAAGCCATGTCAAAGGCCTAGTCAGATGGCGAATTTGGGTTTGACCAGGGTTGTTTCATGAAAAAAAGGTATCAGAGGAATTATAAATTTTTTATTTGGGGATGTTTGATAGTTATGAGGTAGGATTGTTAAAATTAAATTTATTAGTCATGGGTAGGTTCTTAATCACCACCCATTCGGAAGGATCCTTGAATTTCCAGTGTGATATAAGATAGTTTTGCCTCAAAATATAAGCTTGGATATTAAGTGTTTTGAGGTTCTTGGTTTTTGTTTGATAATTTCTAGTTGATCTTTAGGATTTAGTGGTTATTATGAGAGGGGTCTAGAGGGTACATGATTACTATGTATGGTTTGGAAAACCTTTCATATACCATGAAACTGCCTTTAATGACCTCTGATGTTCTTACCAGGTTGGTTCACAACCAACCAAACTGTGTGTCCAAGTTGTGCATAGTAGTTTTTTATATAATATTTTTTAGGATTTTTGGTCGAGTATTATGTTTCTTTTGTTTTTTCATTTTAGTTTTTTGAGTTTGGTTTTTGTTGTTTTTTTATGTTTTAAAATGAGTTTTGGTTTATTAAAATTGGATTTCCATAATGAAAACCTTGGGTTATTTGCAAATGAAATGATTTTTTTATAAATGGAAAGTGTTTTGGAAATTGAATTAGGATTTTGAAAGGTTTTTGAAAAATGGAATCGAAAAAGGTTTTGGAAATTTGTTTTGGGGTATTTGGAAAAGCATTGTGAAATGTAAAATACAGGTTTCTTGGGAATTTGAAATTTTGAATTGAAAGTCTTTTTTATAGAAATGGACGTGTCTTGTTTTGATTATTGGTATTCCTATTAACAATCACATATATAGATTTATGTGTGTGGTAAATGGATGGATTTTAGTATGTGTGTATGTGTTCTTGGGATAACATGACTGCGTATACAAGTGATACTTTATGGAATACCAACGTTGGGTGTATAACCCTTAAATATTTTTTTTCTTTTAGAAAGTGATTTTTTAAAAAAAATCAGAGTTTGGTATTTTAAAAAATGGGTGTTTATTAAATTTATCCTATATGTTTTTGATATCTCCTTTTTGATCCTTTTTGGTATTTGTGTATTGTAAGTATTGATTGAATGATTATTTGAGTTTGGATTCCTAAATTATGTTTGAGATATTGAGTTTTTGTGAGGTGTTTGGATTTGGTTTAATGATTTTCATTTTATAATATGCCACTCACAATGGTTCAGAAGGTTTTTAAGGAGTCTCTTCTAGTTTTTGGTATTATAAAGACTCCCAATGGAGTTCTGGAGTTGAGTTATTTTTTTTGTTTCATATTTTTCATACTGGTCAAGGATTGTTAGAGGTTGTAGAATGGAATAGATCATGGGTGTTCATCTAGGTCAACAGATGGTGAAGGGTTGTGTTGAGAATCATGAATAGAATAGTTTCTTTTTACTAGATTTGGCATTGAGCGAGCTATTGAAAACATATATTTTCATGTGAATCTCTTTCTAGAGGATATGGATTGAGTTCTACCATTTGGGAATGTTCTGTTTGGGAAGTTGGTATATGAGGTGTTCCTAGTTGAGTTAGTTTCCTTGGGTAGCCAATAGTGGTTGGTAGTTTAGTTTTTCTCTGTAATGGTAAGGGTCCCCCATCTGATGAGGATTGAGAACAATAGGAACCTATTCATGGGGTGTCTCATTCATCACTTCATACTTCTTGTTCCTCAGACCACATGTTTTTTTGCTTCCAATGTGGTTGGGTTAGGTACTTGAAGCCATATTTTCGAAATCCTTCAATTATTTTCATCGATGTGACTTCTTGGAGAACCTGAAAAAGTTTGGTAGGTAGTGTTTTCAGAAGAGGATGTTTTGTTTGGGAATTTTATGCTCCTAACTATATTAAAGAATATGATTTAAGACATAAAGTCTATATCCATAGGCCTCAGAGTAAATATTTTCACATATTGAAGGAGTTTTCAGGTGTGTGGGATGTAGATCCAACTTGTTATCTACAACATTTTACAAGAAGATATTTGATCTTTCCTTTATTGTAGTTGTATGTTTTGGGACCCCTTTTTATTATTGATGTTTTAGTGGAATTGTTTCTCTTGAGATCTATGTGGTTGTTTTTTGTGCATGGTCTCTTTTTAATGTTTTACTTATTTTACAATGGTTTAGTTTTTGGATAGTGTTTGTTTGGATATGATTGTATCTTATATAAATTTTGAATCTTGGATTGTTCTGGTTTTTAGTTTTAGTCTATTTCATTAGGATCCGATTTTATTAAGGGGTTTCCATGCTAATTATTTCCTAAATGTGGGGGGGGGGGACCCACTATGTATCTTCCCTTTGTTGTTTCATCTATATTTGGATGGTTGTGACTTCAGAAGCTGTAAGGTCACACTGAGATTGTATGATTTATTTGGTTTTGGGTTTGGTTTTGGTGGTATCATTCACATAGAGGATTTATTCTTTTGTTCCTTCTTTAAGTTGGAGACTTTCTAGGTATATAATTTTTTAATAGTGAGGAGAAATGTCACACCCAAACCATGGTTTTCTATTTTATATTATTTATTTCTTGGTCCTTGTTTTCCCTTGGTTCCTGGGGGTTTTTCAAGAGAATTGGTAAATTTTTGAGGGTTGGAAGGTGGTGCATGGATGGTCCACGGTTAGGGAAAACCATACACCAACCAAGAAAAAATTGTGTGGCCCAAAAAGTGGATCTTTCCAGGCCACAAAGTCAGGCGAACAACCATGAACCAACTTTTTCATCCTGTGTGGCCTCAGATAGAGCTGATGGCATGGTTGGTATACGGTCTAGAAGACTATAGGACTAAACCTATGGCCTGCCTTGTTTTTGAAAAAATTTATTATTATTATTATTATTACTTTTATTATATCCAAACCCTCCACCACCCTCTACCACACTCGACCTTTTCCTGAAGGGGCTCCTATCTGTGTGATCCATCCCTTCCAATGATCTTGTCTTCACACCAATTTTCCTTCCAATTTCAGTTGAGATCTTCCCCAGTAAGGGTTCAAAATCCTATACTTCCTTATTTTTTCATTTTTTATGTGTTTTCACATTCCCCTTGTGGCAAACCGGACCAATCCAAACCCTAAACTGATTTGGGGAGTTCATTGTTTTTGTTTCTTGGTTCATAAGGTTCATGGGTTTTGATTGATGATCGTTCCTACTGCGGTCATTGAAGGTAGTGAGTTCACCATCGATTTTGGGAAGTTTTTATTCCATTATTTATATTTTACCCAATTTTAAATTGGTCTTTTTTATTTTTTGGGTTTATCATATTTTTTCCAGTGTTCCTTGGACCTCTTCGAGGTAATTTTCAACTGCCATTAGGGAAGTAAATGTCTTGTATCTCCTTAGAGATGGATTGTACACATATACGTAGGTAAATATATATACCCTTTTTTACATATTTCAACATAGTGATGAGAAAATATAAATTTAGGGTTATATATATATATATGTTAAGGTGTTTATGAGTGCTATTTTTAAGTGGTCATCATTAAAGGTGACATGTTTTGTGGTAGGTTCCCCATGTATGAGCCATTAATTTGAATTCCTTGATTTATTGTTTTTTTAAAATGTGTTATTTTATTATTATGTAGTGTGTATGCACTATGAAAATTGGTTATGGCTCTTAGAAATTGTTTTTATTTTGTTTTATATAATTTAACTAAACTTAAATCTGGGATTCTAAATGTTAAAATTATTCTTTCATAATTTTTTTTAAATGTAAAGTATTTTTCAAGGTTAAATTGGTTTTATAATTTTAAAGTGATGTGGTTTATTTGGAACTATGTTTGGATTTATGAAATTATAAAGTCACTCTTAAGACAATCCCCCTTGAAATGTAAATGTGATATGTGTTTAATGCTATACTATGAAATGTCCATCTAGTGATGGGCTTGGGCTTTGTATGCGTGACTTAGAAAAGAGATGTATTTAAAGAGGTATATTGAAGGAGAGAAATTGTATGGGTTTTTTTGTAAATAATTTTATATTTATGTATATGATATCTTGATAAATATCACCTATATTTAAATAAATCACTTGAGAACCCTCAGTGCCAAGGAAAGTGGACTAAGAAATAGTATGTTAGACCAGTTAGTAGGGCCCTGACCTAAGATCCCTAGAATGATTGGACAAAAATAGTAACTAAAAATTATGATGTACCTCTAGGGGATACTATAACGTTTTCTTAGACCTCTATATCAGCTTTTTCACTAGAAAAAATTATATGGTTCGAACATTGAGGGTAAGGGGATCCTAGGTACCCAACAAACCTAGTTAATAAGGGATGAAAATGGTGAATACTCTCTTTTACTCTTAAATTTCTATAATTATATTTTTAAATCCTATTTTTTAGTTTCATTTATATTTATAAAATAATAAAAATCATTTTTCAATTTCTTTTAATTTAGTTCCATTATAAAATGACATCTCTATTTTTCTTTTCATACTGATACACCTATTTTGGCATTGGTTATCTTTTATAAGAAATTTGATAAAATGTTTTTTTACTTCATAAATTTATTAAAAATGTGAGGAAATTTAGTTTTTTATAAATATGGAATTTTTCTACTTATTTTTGGAAGAAATTGAAAACCCAACTTTCTTATATTTTATTTTCAAACTTGGATGATTTGAACTTCTCATTAAGGGTAAGTCGTATAATTTTTTTTATTATTTGGTATTACTAATGAGAATTTTTAATTGTTTAGGCGAACATTATTTATCAATTTTCAGTTCTAGGTTCTCCTAGATAAGGTTTTCTCATGGAGTGATTGGGGTTGTACGGTTGGTGGTGACCTATGAGGTAATATAGAGGTAAGACTAGTTTTATTTCTTTTCAAATACTAATATATTATTTTACTTTTTTTTAATTTAATTTTATGATTTTCATAGTCTAAATTGTTCATAGTTGAGTTAAGATTGATTTCCACCACTAATTACCAACCCAGGAGGATCAATATTGCCTCTTGAGCCATGTAGCGAGCTGATTTGGGGTTGACTCGGGTTTGTTTGTGAGAAAATGGTATCAATGGGAATATCCATTTTTTTGTGAATATTTTATACTTTTTAAGTAGGATCGTTAGAATTAAATTGGTTTTTCACCGGTAGGTTCTTGATCACTAGCTAACTAGAGTGAAACTTGAATTACCTGGGTGGTCTAGGATGATTTTTCCTCAAAATCCATACTTTTACCTCAGGTGTTTTTGAGGTCCTTGGTTTTTGTTAGATAATTTATGGTTGTCTTTAAGTATTTGGTGGTCATTATTGGAGGTATTCATAGGGTTGGTGGTTAATATGTATGGTCCAGAAAACCATGTGAATACCATGAAACCACCTTTGATGAACTAAGTTGAGGTTACACGATTGGTGGACGACCTACCAAACTATGTGTGCAATCATGTTTAGTAGTTATTACTATTAGTTATTTGGATTTTTGAACTAGTATTAGGTTTCAATTTCTTATTCACAGTAGTGTTTTGATGTGGGTTTTGGGTGTTTCCTTTTGTTTTTAAAATTATGGTTGTCTTATTAAAATAGTATTTCAATAATGAAAACCTTAGATTATTTGGAAATAAAATGTTTTGTTTTAAAAATGGAATATTTTTTGGAATCCTTTTTGGTATTTTGAAAGGTTTTTTAAAAATTTACTTGGAAAAGGTTTTTGATTTTTTGGGGACTTTGCAAGAGTTCTATGAAATATAAAATAGAGGTTTCCTAGGAATTTGAGATTTTGGGTTGAATGTCTTATTTTATGGAAATTGAAGATTTTTATTTTGATTCATGGTATTTCATTTAATTATAACATATATATATATATATGTATGGATGTGGTAAATAGATGGTTGGTGGTACATGTGTATGAGTTATTGAGCTAACGTGAGAGTGTATACATGTGAGACTTAATGGAATACCAATGCTGGGTATCTGACCATTAAAGCTTATATGATTTTGGAAAGTGTCTTTTAGGGCTTCTAGTGTTTTGAAAAATTAGTATTTTTTAATATTATCCCATGAGTTTTGGATATATTATTTTTAATCCGTTTTGGTTTTTATGTGTTGGAAGTGTTGATGGAATGGTTCTTTGCATTTGGGTTCTTGATTTGTCATTGAGATATGGAGTTTTGGTTTATGAACTAATACCATGAAAAATGTTTTTTTGCAGTCTCTTGTCTTAATTGGTTTTTCTTAAACTCTTGGTGGGGTGGTGAAGTTTCTTTCTTTTCGTTTATTGCCTATTTTTCATGGTATTCGAGGTTTATTTTAGATTTTAAGATTGCGTAGCTCTTGGGTGTTCAACTACTTCAAAAAACGTTGAAGAATTATGTTTACCATATTGAATATGATAGTTTATTTTTCCTATATTTTATATTGAGTGGTCTATTAAAAACTCTTATTTCCATGAGGTGTATTTTATGAGAAGTTAAGGATTGAGTTCACTCATTCGGGAATTTTATATTCAAAAATTTGGTGGATGAGGATTTCCTAGTTGAGTTGGTTTCCAGGTTAAACAAATAGTGTTTGGTAGTTGGTCTTCTCTCAGTGATGAAAAGGGTTCCATATATGGTAAGGAGTGTAAACTAGATGAACCTATTCAAGGGGTGTCTCATTCATCAGTCCCTACTTCTCGTTCATCAGACCACATGCTCATTTTCTTCTAGTTTGGTCTATTTTGGTACTTTAAGTAATATTTTCAAATTACTTTGAAGGCTTTCCATAGGTGTGTACACTTAGAACACCTAAAGAAGTTATATTGGTTTTATTTAAATAAGATAAAGTTTTGTTCGGGAATTGTTAGCTCCTGACTGTGGGGTAGTAGATTCTCCAAGAAATCAAGGCTCCAACCGTAGGCCTAATAGTGAAGCTTGTAACCCAATTATAGAGATATCATGTGTGGGAGATGTAGATACAACTTGTTGTCTCCAAAGTCAAAGAGGAAGTTGTTTGAGTTTTCCCTTAATATGGTTTCCTATTTCTAGAACCCTTTTTGTTATGGTAGTTTAAGTGGCCTTATTTCTTTTGAGATCTATTTTGTTGTTTTTTTTGGATGTAAATTTTGAATGGCTGGACATAATTTGTAATGCTTTAGTTTTTGGGTAGTGATTGTTCAATGATGCTTGCATCTTTTAAAAATCATTAATCTAGGTTTGGTCTAGTGTATAGTTTTAGTCTATTTCGTTGGGGAACCCTTGTGTTGAATGTTTATCCATGCTAGTTTTTAAAATGGGGTGGTGACCCACCATGAATCTTATCTTTTTTTCTCTTTTGTTGGAAGGGTGTTACTTTTGTAGCTAAAAGGTCCCACAATGATTGTTGTATTTCTTCATTTTACAGTTTCGTTTGGATTTCTCATTCTGAATGGAGAGTTATTCTTTTTTTCCTCATTTAAGTTGGTAAATTTATGGGAAAAAAAGTTTTTAATGGTGGGGATAAATGTCACCCACCATCCAAAATTTTCTCTTTTATTTTAGTTTTTTCTAGTCCATGTTTTTTACTTAGTTCTCATGTTTTTTTTCTATTTTATTTCCCAATAATTGGTAAATTGTAGAGGGATAGGGGCAGTTTACTTAGTTATCATGTTTTTCTATTTTTTACTTAGTTCTCGTGTAGCCAAAAACAGAGGTGGTGACATGGTTGGTGCATGGTCTGGATAACAGTGCCACCAAACCTTGTGGCCTACTAGATTTTTGAAAAAAAGATTCATTATTTTTTTGTTATTGTTGTTTCTATTAATATTATTGTTGTAATTATTATTATTATTTTATTTTTATTATACCCAAACCCTCATCCCTCCTATTTACCACTCTCTACCCCAACCAAATCTGGATCTTAGAAATGTGAACCACACATTCCAATTACCTCTTCTCCACATCAGTTTCCCTTTCGATTTTAGGAGAGGTATTTTCTAGTAAGGATTTCTCCTATTTTTCTTTTTTATTATTCTATTTATATTATGGGTTTTTTCCTCCCTGTTATAGCACATGTGACCCATCAAAAACATAAATAAATATGGGGGTTCATTTTAGTTGTTTCTTAGTTCTTAGGGTTTGTGGGGTTTGATTGAGGACTGTTCCTACCACAACCATTGAAGGAATTGAGTTGGTCATTGGGTTCAGGTAGGTTTTCTTCTGTTCTTCATATTTAGAAAAATTTTAATTAGAGATTTTGTAATTTTGGGTTTCTCATATTTTCTCTAGTGCACCTTGGAACTCTTCAATGTAATTTTGGGAAGCCGTTAGTGAAGGAAACTTCTTGTGTCTCCTTGAAGATGGATTGCACACATATTAATAGGTATACATATATAAACTTTTTTACATATTCCCATAAAGTGATGATAACATATAAATTAAGGCTTATGTATATATATATCTAACGGTGTACATGTGTGTACGTGTGAAGTGTCTGTCATCAAAGGTGACTTGTTTAGAGGTAGGTTCCCTATTTTCAAGATTTTAATTTGAATTATTTTGTTACATTAGTATTTAATACATCTGTTTTTATTATTACATTGTAGATATATGATATTAAAATTGGTTTGGGATTTTATAAATGGTTTTTATTTTATTTTAAAAAATTCAACAGATTTTCCAACATGGGATCTAAATTTTAAAATTATGATTTCAACCTTGTTTGGAAATGTAAATTACTTTTCAAAGATCAATTATTTTTCTAATCATAAAGTGAAGAGTCCGAGTGGGAACATTGTTTGGTTGTATAAAATTATAAAACCCCTCTTAAGGAATGCCCCCTTGAGATAGAAATGTGATATGTGCTAAATGTGTAGTATGAAATGTGTGCTCAGTGAAGGGCTTGTTCTTTATATTTGTGACTTGGAAATGAGATTCTCTTAAGGGGTTGATCATAGGTAGAAAGGTGGATGGGTTTTTTTGTATAAATAATGTGATATGTATGTATATTTTTATCATGATTAAAACTCGCCACCATTTAAATGAAGAAATTGGGAACTCTGGGAACCTTGGAGAGTGGGCCAAGGACTAGTACACATGAAAAGTTAGAAAGGTCCTATCTTGGGATCCCTGGTAGGATTACGCTACAACAATAACTAAAAAAATATGATAATGATTTTGGGAATTATAGACCTTTGTCTTAGATCTCTATATCATCTGCTGCATGAGAACATATTTTATGGTTCGATCATTGAGGGTTTGATGATCATGAGGACCCAAATAACCAACCTAATTAAGGATTTTTATTGATCTTTCTCTCTTTTACCCCTAAATTCCATGAATTTTTTTAAATGATATTTTTTTAGTTTACTTTACATGTATGAAATAACAAAAATCTTATTTCAATTCCCATTTATTCCTAGTTCCTTTAAAAAATGAAATCTATGTTTTGTTTTTTTCATACTCAGACACCTGTTTTAGGATCAGTTATACTTGATAAGAAATTTAATGAATTGTTTTTCATGTTTTAGAAAAATATTAAAGATGTGATGAAAGGTATTTTTTCTTTAAAATAGGAATCTTATAACTTTTTTTAAAAGAAACAGAAGACCCTTCTTTTATATAATTTATTTACAAACTAGTAAGATTTGGAGTTCTATTTAAATGTAAGGAATATGGTATTGTTTACTCTTTGAAATCACTACTGTGCATTTTATAACTTCATACACCTATATTATTTATCATTTTTTAATTATAAGTTCTCTCTGCTCAATTTCTCTTGGGGACTGACTTTGCTTATGTGGTTGGTGGTGGCCCACAAGGTCAAATAGAAGTATGTCTAGTTTTATTTCATTTTTTTTCTAGTCTGATCTTTTAATTTTTTATTTATTTATTTAATTTTCTGATGTTCATGGGATAAATCATTCTCAGTTTTTTTAATCTTGATGTCCAACACTAGTTTCCATCCAAGGTTTGGGTGCCCAATTCAAGGTCGTCCCGAGTTGGTGTGTGACATGATTTCATATAATAATTTTTCATTTTTTATAATTGTTCATTTTTCATATTTTTTGAATTTATTATTTTTTTGAAATTTATACATATATATTTACTAATATTTAATATTTTCAAAATGTTTATAATTCATATAATTAACCCTGAATGCTTAAAGGCCATACACATTTTTATTATTATTTTGGTTAATCCCCTTTTAATGGTTGAGGGGGATCCTTACATGGACCATAGGTTCAGGAGGCATATATGACCTCTTACATGACCCTTGAAGGTTTCAGAGATCAAACATCACAAGATAATACCCAACCAATATATATATCTTCCAAAATCCCAAAATTTGCAATGATGTATAGAAAGAATTTTCCTGTGCAAAGATGAATGGTGCATGGTCTTGATGACAAATGTCATACCCTCTCGTTCATCCAATCTGGTAGCCCTAAAAAGCTGGGTGTTGAGCTATAAATCCCACCTACACGTACACCAGTAAGACATATTTTTTTGGTTATTTTAACAATCAAGCCTTCGCTGTCCCGTAGACACTATCGTCGCCTAAGCCTTTTCTAAGGGCCACTATACTCCGACACACTGAGGATCCCACTACCATCTCCCTGTTTATCCTCCGACCAACATGATTGTGCTGTAGACACCTCATCCAGGTCGCTTTCACATCGTCCATCCCCTGCTAATGTCCCCCCATTTGCCATCAGCCAACCTTCGACCCATTATCATGGACCCACTCTACATTGCGTACCGTGTACACTATCAGTGGACTAAAGTCCAATTGAAATCCAACTGCCCCAAATATTTTTGTTTTTTTTTGGGATTTTATCTGAGGCTTGATGCATTTTTACGGGGTTTTTTACCACTAGGTTGGACCCCAACTACCTTATGATTAATATTTATTTTTTTATTTATTAAGTTTGAATATTTTAATTATGTTTGAAATTTATAAAATTGATTTATTTAAATACATATAAATTTTAATATTTTTTGTAATTTAAATTTTAAATATAATTCATTTTTTATAATTTTGTAATTTATTTAATTAATATTATTTATTTATTCATTTTTAATCAATTTATGTGTTTTTAATTCATGTAATTAATGTCACAGATTCACTTTTTTTAAATATTTTTGCAATTTATTTAGTTTATTTTTTAATTTTTTAAATTGTTTCATTTAAAATCCATTAATATGTTTGTAATTTATATGATTAATATTTCTTTATTTTTTATTAAGTTTTATGATTTTAAAATGTTTGAAATTTTTTTAATTTATTTTTTTAGATTCATTTTTTAATATTTTGTAATTTTAATTGTTAATATAATTAAGTTTTTAGAATTTTTCTATTCATATAGTTTATATTTTTTATTTATTCATTTTATTTATTTTTTATGTTTTTACAATTCGTTTAATTAATCTTATTAGTACACTTTTTTTTAATATTTTTGTATTTTATAAAATATTATTTATCCATTTATAATATTATTAAATTCAATGTTATTTATTCATTTATAATATTTATTGATTTTTATATTTTTATAATTTATTCATTATTAATGTATTCTTTACATATTATTTTACTATGTTTTAATATTTTCAATAAGTTTGTTATTTATATGATTTATATTTATTCAGTTTTTTATAACGTTTTAATATTTTTAATAAGTTTAAGATTTGTACAATTAATTTATTTAAATGAAAATATTAATATTTTGTGATTAAAATAGTCAATATTATTCATTTTAAATAATTTTGTTATTTTTATAAAAAAATATTATTTATTTCTTCATTTTTATGTGCTCGAATTTTTTTGTAATTAATGTTATGAATTAATTTTTTTAATTTGTTTGTAATTTATTCATATTTATTTATTCAATTTTAATATTTATTTTTTCAATATTATTTGTTAATTTTTTAATTTTATATTAATCCACATATTTTATGAATTTATTAATTTTTTAATATTTATTTACCCATATTTAATGATTAAATTTAAATATTTCCAATATTTTTTCAGTTTAAATAATTAATTAATTTAAATAGTTTTTAATATTTTTGAATTTATAATAGTTAGTATGGTTTATTTTAAAAAACATTGTTATTTATATTATTATTTTTATTATTATTTATTCATTTTTATTCAATTATTTACATTTTTTTCAGTGTTTGATTCAATGCTGATAAAAGTGTATTTTATCAGTGCTAAATCTCAAATGTTGAGAAATAACACCTTTTTCATTTCTTTTTAGTGCTGATAAAGGTGTTAATTTTCACTATAAAAGCACTAACAAAAGATTTATTTGTGAGTGCTTATATTTTTGGTGCTCAGAACAAGGGCCTTTATCAGCATTATTCAGTAAGCGCTAATAAATCCCTTCACCCTTTTTAAAATGAAACCTAACAGATCAATAATCTTGCTGCCCCATTCTACCTTTTACGGAACCGATCCTCCATAGTAACCAAAGCCATTTTTTGTAAAAATCAAGCCTCAAAACTATATGTATGGAATTCCAAACAGTTTTTTAAGGATTTTTAACCAATCTTTCATGCGTTATTCACAATATTTTTAATTTTTCTTCCCAACTTTTTCTATAGTAACCAAACTCATTAATCTAGGAGTAATAAAACATATTAACTAAATTTATGATATTCTGAGCTTGAGTCGATCTTTCATTTTTTTTAATGTTTTTTAGTTTATCTTACCACATTTGTTTTTAATAGTTATTTCCCTATGTGTTGATATATTATTAGTTTTTTTGATTGTTTTTCCCTATTTTTTTTGACTAATTGACCATTTTAGGGTGCCTACCATTTTGGTTCACCAATCTAGCTTGGTTGTCCATAATCTAGGGGTTTTATTCCACATTGAATATATAAATATAGAACTCGATAGGGATTTACACAAAATAATTTTAAAAAATATTATTTAATATTATTTAAAAATTTAAATGGGGTTTAGTGGAATGAAAATGGAATTTATCAATTAAGTAGTGAATTAATAGATTGGGTAATTTTTAGATAATGATTTTTTTTGTAATATTATAAATAAGTATAGAACTTATAAATATCAATGGATTCAAGATTATTCATTGGGTTATGCTTTAATACAAACTAGTAACTATATTGTAAATAAGAATGATTGAAGTGTCTGATTAATGGATTTTTATAGAAAAAAGACAAGTGATATGATGTTTTATTAGATATATATGTGTGTGTGTGTCTGTGTTTCAATTTTTATATATATATAAGTATTAAAGTATATATGTATTTGTTTATGTGTGCTTGAGAATTAATATATCTATGTGTGTGTGTATGTATAATTAATAATATTAGTCTATATAATATTATAATCCTTAAATATCCATGAAAAAAACCATCATATTATATTATAAAATTATGCATGAAGTTACCTACTCCACACTAGGAAAGTAATCTTCACCAAGAGTGAAGAATTAATTATTTCTAAATCATAGACTTTGTTATATCATCACATATGTGTGTGGTTCAACATGCAAACAAGAATTTTTTTGTTCATGGAAATTTGTTATTTCACAAATGATATATATATATAAATATAAATATGTATTTATAATGATATAGAAATATTTTATCTTTGAAATGTTCCAAAATATCCAAAAACTATGTAAAAAATAATTGAAATTTTTTTAAATTGTTTTAATCAAATTAGGGGAGTGAATACTTAAGTAAAAATTTTACCAAATATTTAAGGGGGTGTGTTATGGTATCATAACCCACTCATTTGGAAATGACATAATATAATGGTGTATTAAAATAAAAAAAACACTATTAAACATGGTTCATCCAATTATGATTTAATATAGAGATTCTTAGATTAATTTAGGATTGTTCTCTAAAAATAATAACATCCACTAATAACCATTTTCTCTGTATGAAAACACATAATACACCATATGAGATATATACTTGAATGAATCCAATTTTTTTATAAGTATTTGGTCTTCTAGGTTACCTCCAATTACTTTTGATGACCTTAAAGACCATTGATTAATTGAACTGATTAGAAATGGTGATCTTTATTTTATTATTTTATATTATTTTCTCCATTAATGAATCCATTTAAAAAAATAATGATTTATGTTATGTGACTTCATATAATATAAAAATAAGTGTTATAAAACTTTAAATTCATATAATTCTTGGTCTTTATAAGTTCTACCAAGTTGTTGAGGTAATGGCACTTTAAATTGAATACGATGATTATGTGTGTGTGTGTGTAAAGAAAATCTTTTTAGGATTATACGATCATACCTTCCATGTATTTATTTATTTTGTTAAATATTGATTTTACTAAATCAAATAGTATGGATATGAATTGAAAATGGATGGATGTCAATCATATGATAAAAGAGTATGAGGATTGGGTTAAATATTTCCTCAAGTTTGTAAATTATCATGTGCACGACCCTTTTCAAATCCTTTATTCGTGTTTAATTTTTTGTTATTCAAGAATAATTAGTCCAAGGATTTTAAAGAACACTTGACATTCTATAGAATAGATCAATATTATAAATATTGGACAAAACAAGGAGAAGAAATAAATGTAGCTAGTTACCAGGGTAACACTATGTTTTATGGATAATATGATATGATTTAAAGTGTGTGTGATGATGAAGATCTTGTCGAGAATTTTATTATAGGTGTAAAACCTAATGAAGATCACATTGAGGAAAATAAAATGATAGTTGAATAAGAAATTAATGATTTTAAAAGTCTTTTTCATAAGTTAATGAATTATGAAAAGACTCTATTATATGATGGTTTTTCTAAATATACAACATTGTTATCCTTACTAAAGCTCTATATTATAAAAGATGGAAAAAATGGAGTTACAACATCTTTACTAAACTACTTTCTCATTTATTTGATTTGAAACCGTAAGATAATAATATTTTTTTGAACATATGGTGATAAATGAATACGACATTCAATGGTAAAAGAATACATTCCAATCCAAGTGATTGTATATTATTTCAAAAGTATTATGAAACACATAAATAATTAAAAAAGTGTGGTGCGTATCGGTACAATAAATATGGATAAATTGCTTCAAAAATTTTGTGTTACTTTCCAGTATTTCCAAGGTTTATCTTCATATATGAATCTAAGAATATTGCCTGAAAATTAACATAGTACACATATATGAGAAATTAAGATAGGATAATTTGTCACCTAGTATACTCTCCTCAGTGAAATAAAATTTATCATAAGTATTTAAATTTTGAAATGAGTCAAGAAGCCATTAACTTGAGCTATCTATAGATGCAGTGAATCCTTTGGTGTACAAAGTATCACTTCCAATACATTTCCAGATATGTTAGTAAATTAATACATTTCACTCTTTTTATACATGAAGTGTAAATACATTATGTTGTTTCTGCTTATTTCAGGGCCAAAAAATTCTGGGTCATGATATTGTTTTTTATTTTTCACCGTTGATTGAGGATTTAAAATTAATATGGGATTCCTGAGTTATCTTTTATGATGATTATATACATCAATATGTAATGTTAAGAGTCATGTTTTATGGGATGATAAATAGGTTTCACATTTATGGAAATTTTATAGGATATAACATTAACAGTAATCAAGGGTGTCATATTTATGAACAAGTTTCACAATCAGATAGGTTGAAACATTCCTCAAAGACTGTGTTTCTAGGAAATCAAACATTTCTACCTCAATGACATAAATAGCAATCTTGGATGATATCACTCGGTGGGAATTCAGAAGAAGGCACAAAATCATCTCCACTAAAAAGTAACCACCAGTTTTAGAAAGTAGAGGATATGGTCTACACTTTCAGTAAACCATGTTCAAAAAAACATAAAGAAACAAGTTGAAAAAAGAGATTAGTTATTGAATCACTATAATGGAATTGTTTGTACATTAGAAACTTTCTTGATGTCATGAATATAGAAATATATATTTTTGATAGTGTCACTGGAATGCTTCTAAATGAACCCAGAAAAAAAGGATGGAATTATGGCAATGTTGGGAATTATTTATGTGGGTAGTTAAGAATATTTTTCTTGAATGAAGGGTGAAAGGTGAATTTTTTTCCTCCAACTGTTCAAACTATTTATAGTCAATAGAGTTATCCATTTTTCAACTTCTTGAATGATATAAATTATCTAAAGGTGATTTCATAAAATATAGAGAATATCATGTCAATATTTAATGCCTCTATCTTTAAATTTTATTTTACAAAAAACATTTACATCAACATTAACAAATATTTATTACTTTTTTATAGCTATATATAGTAAAGTTATATACCTTATTGAATTTACAACTATATAAAATGGAATCGTTGTTATATTATGTGAATTAGAGATTTTCTTCCCACTGTCATTCTTTGATATGACGGTTCACTTAATGGATCACTTGGTTAGATATATTTGGTTATATATTCTTTTGAATTAAATATGGATGTACCCCATTTAATGGTACATTAAAAGATTCAAAGGGTATGCCAAAATTGAAGTCATCCATGTAACTTCCTATTTTTTATAGATATTAAGGTCTTTTATTTTGTTTTGTTATATAATTCCATTTATGTGAAAATCCTTTTCTTCAATAAAAATTAACCTTAGTTATGTTTTATGGTGTCATGTAAGTGTAAAGGTGTGTTTAGAGGCATTGGGTGAGGGTAAAAAGGGTTTTCCCTTAGTTTAATAAGGGCAAGGGCCTCATTTCCTAAGTTTCACAAAGGTAATAGGGTGGTTCCCTTAATTTAGTAAGGGTAAACCCCTTTGAATAGGTATTGTGAAGGGTAATAAAGCGATTGTGAAAGAGTAAATCCCTTTTTCTATGGGCTTTATAAGGGAAAACCCCTATGTATATGCACTATGGGTGGGTAATTTTGTGCTATGTTGGGGAAATCCATTCCACTATGTAAGGGTATCAACTTGCATAGGGGTCTCTCATAAGGGTATCTGATTATGTAAGGGTCTTTTGTAAGAGTAACCAATAATTTTTAAGGTTTACATAAGGATATCATGTAAGGGTATTGACTTACATAATGGTACCATGTAAGGGTACCAAATCTCATGAGGGTACAGATTAAGGGAATAGTGTATCTGATGTAGGGGTAAGCCAATGTTTTAAAATTATTTGTAATGGTGAAGAGAGATACGTAAGGGTAGTTCCACTTTTTCAATGTTTTTATTAGGGTAAATCAACCCTCACATGATTCTTAAGAGCTGTGTGAGTGTAAATCCATGTTACCCTAACAAAATTCTATTTTTGTGTAATTTTTTTTTAAAATTCCTTTCTCCAGTTCTACTTCCTCCATATTGGGCTCAAATGGATATACATTTTTTTAAATATTAGAAATTCATAGAAATTAATTATTTACCATTTTAAAGGTTGTAACATCTATAAAAATGTTTTAAAATTCTCTTCATTTAACATTTAATTAAAATGGAAAATTAATTTTTGGTCTTAATGGTGGTGTTTTAAGCTATAAAACCTATGGTATTTTTAAAAATACATGAACCCTTTCCAAATGCTTTTAGGTGGTCCTCTTGAATAGGGTATAGGGTGTCTAGTTTTTTATAAATATTTGTATGGGTGGTTGTTGATTTTTTATTTCTCTATGTGGTGCATACCTTCACATATTGCAGTTGTGAATCCCCCATTGGTTTCTCAGTATTTTATTAAGGTGGTTGATTTCATAAATAAATTCTTATTATTTAAAAAACTCATTTATTATATATTTTATGTTTATTTACAATCAATTTCTAAAGTTTATTTTGAAATTTAGATTAATAGTTTTTGAAATGTAATGGTGTACTTCGAGTGTGTATTTTGAATATTAGTAATTAATTTTCAAAAAAAAAAAATTCTTCACATGAAATATGAACTATGAAAGAATATTTAAAAAATTAAATGCTTGTGATATTTTCTAAATTGAAAGTAAATTTGTTGATGGTTATTCATAAATAAAAAAAATTGGTTTTTTGGGTTTGAAATAAATGGAATGTGTTTTTTAATCCAATTTCAAATTTATTTTTGAAATAAAGACATGTGTTTTCAATAAAGATCATTTGATGTTGGTTTTTAAACTGAAATTCATGTTTGGAAACCAGGATATGGGGAAAAATTTAAATGATTATTTGACCAATTTGTGAGTGAATTAAATTAGAAGATACCCCTAATAATTTTTTGTTTACTATGATGCACATGAGATCATGATTATTTAGGAAGGTTTTATGTACACTTGACTTGATTTGATGATGAATAAAACATTAAAATGCACAAGGGAACATAGTCATTATTTGGGGATGTATTCCTATTCCCCCTAGGATTTATCTTATGTATGTGTGCACACTAGGAGCCATAACTCACCAGGATTTTGTGATATTCATAACTTGAATCTAATAAGTAATAACTAAGGAATAAATACATGGTGGGATGTTTCAACATGAAATTACATGAAAATGTTATGAAATATTTTACTCATGTCAGTTTTGATAAAATGATATATTCATGCCTCTTTTGATAAAATTCTATATTCATGCCTCTTTTGATAAAATTTTATATTCATGCCTCTTTGTATAAAATGTAATATTTCTTCCTACTTTGATGAAAATTAAATTTTCACATATTTTATTACCAGTTAACTAAATTTTTATTCAATTATGCTTTAATATGAACCGTGAAAATGTTTTCATGAAATTTTTATGTAAAATTAATCATAAATGGTTTATTTTATATGGATTGATGATAAAATATTTGGTGAAATTATAATGGGATTAGTTGATCACACCCTACCTTTTCCTTGGAGTGTTTTTAGTCCTTATTATTATAGGACTTTTAATGAGGGTAAGCACCACACAGAGGTAGTTGGAGTACTTATTTAGTGGGTATTAGGAGTTGGAATGAATATTAGAGAATGTGATCCATCATTAACATGGAGTTTCTTGGTTATTATCTTAAAGGTCTTTTCAAGTGAACTTGTTTGATGTACAATTCTTAAGAGTTGTATATTTAACTTTTGGTTATCATAGTTTCTTTAGTGGGTTTATCTCAAGTAATTATCTTTCAGTGATGTAATTTTTTGGTGAAATAGTTCCCACATTATTGTTTTTTATTTGTGGGTGCTAGTATTTATCCCATGTGGATTAGAAATTCCCTTTATGTCAGTGGTGAATCAGCTCAGATATTGGTTTAGATGGTGTTTCAGGTTAGTTCATTAAAAATGGTATGAGAGGCAGTTCTTCCCTATTATTCTTGTATGTCCTCTAGTTGGGAGGTGTTACTATTGGGATTCATGCAATAATTAATAAGAGGGTTCTTGATCACTACCCATCCGAGATTATTCTTGTATTACCAGGGTTTTCTAGGATCATTATATCTCTAGTTCGAGCTCAGTATTCAAAATATTTTGAGTCCTTTTTTGGATTTTTTATAAGTCTCTTCTTTTTTACCTTCTTGTTCATGATTTATTTTTAGAATCTTGATATTTATATTGAATTAATATGGGTGGAAACTATTGTTCCAAGTTTGACGAGCCATGTATAGACCATGCATCTTCCCTAGTTGACACTTGGTACACTTCAAATGATTGGTGCATGGTTTTCCAAACAATGTGTCAAATTCATGAATATATAATATTTTTTACAATTTTTATGTTTTATTATTTATTTACCTACTATTCTTATTCTAGAAAATTTTTCATAGGAAAGTATTTGGTTTTGGTCTTTTTAACAGGTCTTTTAAAATCAAAATTGTGTGATGTAGGAAAAATAATAGAGAATTACTTAGACTTTTGAAAATGTTTTAAATTGAAAATTGTGTTTATCCTTGGTTGTTTTCAAAAATATTTCGACATTAAAATGATGAACATTGTTTTTGAAAACTCTAGTTGATTCTCTTGGGAAATGATATAATTTTTATCTATTTTTAAATTTTTCATGTGGTGTTGAAAAATTTTAATTGAAAATTTTTAATGTATTAGGTTTAAAATGTTAGAAAGCCTGATTTTCTATAAAATATTTCAATGATAAGTACCCTATTAGTTTAAAAGTTTTCAAATATGTGAAAATGTTGGTTTAAATAACGAAGAATCATTTTGAAATTGATTCTATTAGAAATAACTCTAATTAAAGCAGTGAACTCATTTTGAAAAGAAATTAAGATCTGGGGTTGTTGATTTTAATTTCCTTTTAAACTTTTATTCTTGTAAAATTATATGTTAATAACATTTTCTATTTTTTTATATCTTTTGAGATTTGAATTCTGACATTTATTTTGATGGGTTATTCTTCTTTTTTTATAGTATGAATTGTTTAATTTGAATTTAAACTTTGGTTGATCAAAAGTATCTTATAATGTATGTTATATCGACCCCAAACTTAAAACCCTATATTCTTATTCTTATTCTCATGTATGATGATTACATTCATGGGTTCTAAAGATTTAATCCTCCTCCCTTCTTTGAAAAATTTAATTCATGGGAAACATTGAGGTGGATAAAGAGGATTGAGGATATCGTTACATAGAATGAAAATCCAAATTATCTCAAAGTTAATTTTGAGACTATTGCACTCATTAATCTTGGATTAATGTGAGAAATGTCAGTTACACAAGATAATCCATATGAGGACCATTCTTGGGTAGTTTCCATGAATCGTTTTGTTCATGATTTCCGTCCCAATTAAGTGAGGTTATCAAAGGATATGGAATTATATGGTCTTGATAAAGTAGATACAACAATGTTTGAGTATTATCACCTTCCTATCAAATTTGTATTGTGTCCTCCTTATCTCACTATAGGAGACCATCTAATGGAATGGGGTATCCAAAAAGGCATCCTTCTAGATCTTTCAGAAGTTATGTTTCCTCTTGTCCTTGAATTTATGATACATTGCCTATATGTGCCTTCATGTTTGAAGCAAAATTGATAAGATAACCATATGAATAATAAATTTGTCATATTCCTAGATTCGGTTGAGGAGGATTTGAATAAGGAAAAAAGATGTGTTCCAAGTAATACCCCACTAGTGGAGGTATTAAGAGGTTGTTCTATTTCTACCCACAAAACTCCTATATGAAGAATCACTTTATTTGATTCCAATGTAGAAATATGTGTCATGTGAAGTAAAATTGTATGAATTATCCTAAATACTATAGTGTGTAATGACCTGGGTTTTTCGAACATGTTAATATCCCCACCCGATTTGATATTTTAAATTAGTGGTTATGAGAATTTTTGATTCATTGATCGAAACTCAATTACCTGAGTTTCATAGGCCTTATTTTATGGTTTTGGGTTGTTTTAGGGGCTTAGAGAATGCCAGGGTGTTTTGGTTTGGTTTTTGGAGTATCATAGGCTGAATAGATGGTTTTGAAGTTTCAGGTGTAGGTGCACAGTTTCCATATGGTTTGGTAAACCAGGTGGGTAGCCTGTGCAGACCTACAACCTTAGGTAGTGGCTTCTGCATGATTTCCACATGATTTGGAAAACTGTGTGGGTAAACCATTTATCATGTATAGGTTTATTTTTATAATTATTTCTTTATTTTATTTTTCCTTTTTTCTCTCTCATTTTTCCTCCCTTCTCCTTCTTGGTCGTATGCACAGTTGGGGGTGATTCGCCCCTTTCTACTCCTTCCATTGGATTAATCCCATCTCTCCATCCAACCTCTTTTCTTCAATCCACGGATTGGTATAGGACCCCCTCGATATGGCTAACCCCACAAACCGTTAATATTTGTTTATATTTCTCCTTATGGACCACTGTTTCTGTCCGGGTTGATTTTAGGGTTAAAGATAGAATCTCAGATCTACATCAATTTGCTTCGAATTGGTCTTCAACATCGGATGTGCCTATATATAAGGGTATAAGGTTTGTGGTTCATACCTTATTTTGATTTTTTTCATACTTTTTGGGGTTCTGTATTTTTAGTCAATTGTGGGTTTTGAGAATAACCTCATTATAGAATATTGACTTGACTGTTAGACCATGAGAGATGTAGTGGGTAGGCCATATACCTGTTATGCTTGAGCGAGGCTAGGTTATAGGGTTTAGATCCTTGGGATACTTTCTCTAGGGGTCCAAAGTGGTTTTAAATGTTTTTTTTCTTTAAACTGGTATTTTTAAATTGTTGAGTCTTGATTAAGTGAGTTAGAGGCATTTAAGGCCTCCATGCTAACATGATATACCTGGTATATTGTGTAATTCAATATTTTTAAATTGAATTACTTGTTTAATGTTCTTAAATATTATTTATGATTATGTAATTCTTGAGATTACATGTCCTTAGACCCTTGGGGTTGTGATGGGATATGCCTGAGGTTGGGATGGCATTACCATTGGGATTGAGTGATGTTGATCACTAGTTGGGCTTGAACTGATTTTTCTTTAGTGGTTCTGACCATAGGATTGGGTGTCTTGGACATCACATTAAGTCGGTAAGGCTTTCAGGTTAGACAAGGCCCATGGTACTTGGATATATATGTCATTATATTTGAGAGACATGATCGTAGGTTTACATGAGGTTCCTTGGGCTTCGGGGCATCGAGGAAACAATTTGTGGTTGAGGTGAAATGCATCAGATTGCTTTGAGCACCCCTAGGATATAAGACCTTGTTGTTCCATATGTTTCATGGGATTGAGTGGGTACCAATGCAGTACAGGGTGTGATTGGGTGTCATGAGTGACATAGGAACACCTGATGAGTTGAAGGGGTGATGATGCATCCCGGGGGGACCATGGGTCTAGAAACAAGTTGATGGACCTTTGTGAGATTTGATTTTTGGTCATGTTGAGACCTAGTTATGAAATTCTTAAGGTGGGGATCCCCATCAAAAATTCATCCACAACCCTTAAGATCAGGGTAGACTGAGTTCTTTTTATCTGGATGCATGTGTTCAACACCACCTCTAAGTTTTTTTTGATAGATCGAGGATGAGCTATGTTAAGGTGGGGAGATTGTAAAGAAACAGGTTTTTTGAATGGGTCAAAATCCCCCCTTGGTTGAATTTTTAAATTAGTGGCTATAATACTTTTTTATTCACTGACTAGCACTCAATTCCATGAGTTTTCTTGGCCTTATTCGATGGTTTTATGTTTTTTCTAAGGGATTTGAGAGTGTCTAGGGTGTATCGGTTTGGTTTTGGGAGCCTTGGGGGCCGAATGTTAGGTTTTGAAGTTGTAGGTGCATGAACATGGTTAGAAAAACCATATAGGTAGCCCATGCAGACCTTCAGCCTTATGCAGTGGCTTCAACATAGTTTCCGCACTATTTGTTAAACCATGAGGGTAAATTGTGTGGGTTGTATAAGTTATTTTTTTTTAAATTTTTTCTTTATTTTATATTTTCCATTCTTTTTCTATCCTCTTTCCCCCTCTCCTTCTTGGTTTCACGCATAGTAGGGGGTGATCTGCCCTTTTCTCCTCATTCCATCAGATTGATCCTGTCTCTTTGTGTAGCCTCCGTTATTCAATCCGTTGGTGGCTATAATACCTCCTCGATAAGGATAACCCCCCAAACCCTTATTATTTGTTTTTATTTCTACTAATGGACCATTTTTTCAGTCCGAGATAGTTTCAGGGTTAAATATGGAATCTCAGATCTACGTAAATGTTCTTTGAATTAGACTTCGATATTAGACATGCCTATATCTATGAGTCTATGGTATATGGTTCATACCTTGTATTGAGTTTTCACAGATGTTTGGGGGTTTCATCTTTCTAGTGCAACAATGGGTTTTGAGAATAACACTATTATAGCATATTGACTTGACTGCTGGACCATGTGGGATGTCGTGGGTAGGACCTATACATGTTTCACTTGAGGGAGGCTTGTTCAAAGGTCATTTCTCAATGGGATACTTTGTATAGGGGTGACAAAGTGGTCTTAAATGTTTTGTTTTGATTTAAATTGGTATGTTTAAATTGTTGAATCTTGATTTAGTGAGTTAGAGGAGTTCAAGAACTCTGTTCTAGATTTCTGTTGTAGTTAGCTAGCGTAATTCAACCTGTTTAAAAGAATTACTTATTTAATGTTATTAAATGTATTTTGTGATTATTTAATGCTTGAGATTACATGTTCTGAGACCCTTGGGGTTTTGACGGGCTAGGCCCAAGGTTGAGATGACATGGAAATCAGGATTGAGTGATGTTGATCGCTAACTAGTCTTTACTCGGATTTGCTTGAGTGTTTTTGAACATAGGATTTGGTGTCATGGATTCCAGATTTAGGTAGCAGGGCCATAAGGTTGGGAAAGTCCCATGATACTTGAATTTCTAGGCCATCAGATTTGAGCAACAAGGTTGAAAGAGTATGAGGTTCTAGATATGGTGTGCCTTAGGTTCTTATTTGGTGATTTCCACTCACCTGTGATGGCCAAAGCACCGATTGAGTCATGTGCACACAGGCTGAATCTGTGTTTAGGTATTTTTGACCACTCATGGGGGTAGGCCCCCCCGATAGTTTCTTTTTTGAGGACACACATCATTATTCTTCTGGTTGGATGGACTTGGGATGACTTGATATTTTAAGAAGGGGTCCTTGATATCGGGATAATATGTTTGGGCATGCCTTCGGGATGTCGGTTCTTTGAGACACGATGATTCAGAAGGCATGTGGTGGTAGACTATATGATTGAGAAGTAACCTAAGGGTTCACCAAGACTATTGACTACAGGGTTACCTTGGGACATGGTCTAATGAATCTTTTATTCTTAGATTTCGACATTGGTCAAAGTAGGTAACTCTCCTGGATGGATGCTAAGCACTAGTGGATGTTATGTTTATTTATTGTGTGGTACTTTTTACTTTACATAGAGATGAATATTAGTGTAAATATTTATACAAGGTACTCACTATTGGGTGGTATCCTACTAATATTAATCTCACACCCCGAATGGGACCCTTCAGGATTCATGTAGACTTTATGGATTTACGTATAGGTAATGGATCATCCTGAGGTGCTGGATCATAGTCTTGTTTGGAATGTAGATTGACATGGACCTTACATGCATTCCTATCTTGAGTTTTACTTTTTTTTTATTTTCCTTTCCAGTTTCTTCATGATTATATATGTAGGTACTATGGTCTGTCATGGGAAGCATCTTGGATATTGTATTGTATGACCTGACATCGAATTCACGATTTCTTGTTTTTTTTGAGTGGCTACATGTGATTTTCTGGCATGTGTTTCTGTTTAAATTCCACTACTGCAGCTTTTTCTATATTTCTTCCACTATTTATTGATTTTTTATGTGATTCTGCTCTGTGGGTCTAGTTCAAGTATGCTGTGTCATTATTTCTTCTGCATGTTATCTTATTATACTCATACTAGTATATTATCTATTATCAGAGGATATATCCTCCCCACTACACCTAATTACACCATCACTTCTATTTTGAATCCTTTGGAATTTGGGGAGGTGCACCTGAGACTACCACGCTCAAGAGTCTAGGATGGAAGTGAGAAAAGTCAGTTACACAGGATAATCCATACAAGGACCATTCTTGGGTAGTTTTCATGGCTCATTTTGTATAGGATTTATTTCCCAATTTAGGCATGTTATGAAAGGTTATTTAATTAAATGGTCTCTATAAAAGAGATAAAATAGTGTTATATTATGCTCACCTTTTTATCGAATTGGTATTATGTCCTCCTCATCTCACTATAGATGACCATCTAATGGAATAGTGTTTCATGAAAGGCATTATTCCAGATATATCAAAAGTTTTTATTCCTCTTATCCTTGAATTTATGATACATTATTGATATGTTTCTTCATTTTTGAAGAAAACCTGATAAGATAACCATAGAAATTGTAAATTTCTCATATTCCTAAATGCGGTGGAGGGGGCTATAAAAATGGAAAAAGAAGTATTCCAAGTCATACCCCACTACTGGTGGTATTAATAGGTCATTGTGTTTTCTACCCACTAAAAACCTATGGGAAGAAGCACTTTTTTTTGATTCTAGTGTAGAAATACGAGTCGTGTTAAGTAAATTTTTTTGAATTATCCTAAATCGTATTGTGCACGTGTCTACCTAGTTCGTTTGTAGATGTTCTACTATGTTTTATATGTATCTCAACATGGTTGGGGATCATCACATCCTGACTATGGGGAAATTTATGATTCAATAAAATATGTATCTAGCCATAAACATCAAAGTTCATCTTTTAATGTAGTGAATAAGCAACCTATAAAATTTTATTCGAGTTCAACTATTGATCCTGATGCCAGAGTGAATACCATTTGAGTTTTCCTTGATGATTTTCCTCATGTGGACCTCGTGGGATCGGGATTTATCCTTCTTGTTCCATGTTTTCTAACTAGTGATGTTATATTTTTCTCTAATTGTATTTTTTTATTCTATTTTAGAGATGTAAGAATCTAGTTTTAGGGATTTTCATGTTCTATTCCACTTATTCGAAATAATAGTTTTGATGAGTTTAGTTGGAGATGTTTAAATTTTGAGGAAATTCAACACTGTAGAAAGATCACCAATATTGAATTTCTCATAATTATAGGCTATCATTTATCATTCCAAAGAATAATTTTTTCATAATCTGTAGAACACTAATTTGGGATTTGTGTTTTACTTGATTTTTGAACCTTAATCTCTAGGTTGTATCTACGTAAGTATCTTTGTTTGTGACTTTGTGTAATCCAAGTGTGATTTTTCCCTATTATGGATCATTAGTTCTTTGTGACATTAGTATTCTGGGTATCTCTCCTAGATTTCGTTGGTTTTTTTGTGGATATTATCTCATGGACATTTTTTGTGATCATGATAAGGGGGTTTTATATTGATATCTTTATTTATGTAACTTATACATGTACACTTTTGTATAGTTAGCCTTTATCTTGAACCATTTTAGACTTTGGAGTTTTATTGTGCTCTTAGGATGGTATGAAATTCTATACTGAGGACCTCCCAATGTTTTGGGTTTTTTTTTCTATATAATCCTTCATATTTCTTCCTTATGTGGGTGTCTTTCTATGGTTGGTGTTAGATACCAATTTTTGTTTGTTAATATTCCTTGGTATCCTCTTATATTTTCCTTAATTTTTATATCCCAATCTTGATGTGATAGACAATATCTATCATGAGAGTGTAGTTCCCTATTTTTTGCATTGAACTTTTTGTTTCAAGATCTTTTAGTTTGGAATTGGATAAATCATGTGGTTTTACTTAGGATACTAGGACAATGTGTATTCATGATGGACCAAGAACCTAGAGTTGCTATTGTTTGATTTGATTAGAACATCGAGGTGTAAGGCTCGGTGTTGAAAATCCTAGGTTACCATTGAGTACTTTCCCAAGGTCGAAATCATTTTCAGTTCTATAGATTTCTTGTATACATTTGATCATAGATGGATCTAGAGATCATTGTCTATTTTAGGAATTCTTGAGTTATTTTTTACGTACAATTCCTTGAGGTTTCAATTTCATTTTTTTGGATTTTTTTTCTATGACATGTAATTTATCTATATTCTTTGAGTTAAAGAGATATTTTTAATATATATTTCGTTCATGTTACAATATTTCGATGAATATTTAAATAGTAGGGAGACCTATGCTAGGTCTTAGGTTATTTTTGGTTCTTCTCGGTGTTGTTGATGTTTTGTTTTAAGATATGTGTTGGTCTTGGATATTTTCTAGGTAACTGCTTTTTGGGAGTGTATTCTTCGACTTTTATGTTGGCCTTGTATTTTTATATCTCTTTGACTAAAATATTTTTAGGTGAAAGAAGCCTTACAGGGGAAAAATTGTATCATCCTCTTTTTTATAATAATTAATATCTTTTATTTGGTTTAATTCTATAAGTAATTTTATGTGAAAGTACTTTTTCTTCAATAAAAATTACTATTAATTAATTTTTATGGTGTCAGGTAAGGGTAATGGTGTGTTTAACTAACTGGTGTAAGGGTAAAAGGGTTTTCCCTGAGTTGGGTGAGGGTAAGGGCCTCTTTTCATGAGTTGTGTAAAGATAATAGGGGTTTTCCCTTAGAAATGTAAGGGTAAACCCCTTTCAATGCACACCACATAAGGGTAGTCAAGCCATTGAATAAGTGCATTATTTTCTATAGTCAACATAAGGGTAAACCCCTAAGTATGTTCCATTCATAAGGGTACTCCTACACTGCATAAGGGCAATCGAAGACACTGTGTAAGTGTACTTACAAATGTAAGGGTCTTGTGTAAGGGTATTGGATTATGTAGGGTCTCACATAAGGGAGATGGATCATGTAAGGGTATTTCATCAAAGTAACCAAGATTTTATAAGGGTTACATAAGGGTACCCCATAAGGGTACTGACTTACATACGGGTACCATGTAAAGGTACCAACTCACACGTGGGAACTGCGTAAGGGTATAATGTATCTCATGTAAGGGTAAGATAGTGTGTTTAAAGGCCATGTAAGGGTAAAGAGAGATTCATAAGGGTCATAACTATTTTTAAAAGGATGTGTAAGGGTAACTCTACCATTACATGACTCTTAAGAGTTGTGTAAGAGTAAATCCATCTTACCCTTACACAATGCTCTTTTTGATAAAAATATTTTTAAAAACTCATTTTTTCATTATTCTTTATCCAACTCAATCTAAAACACCTCTAAATGTTTTTAAATGATGTATAATCTTGGAAATAAATTCTTTACCCATTTTAAATGTTTTAAATTCCATCTTGAATGTTTTAAAACAGAAATAAATTAAGATTCAAATAAAATTTAAAATTAATTTGCAGTCTTAATTACACAGTTTTAATCTATTATGCTTATGGTATTTTAAAAAATAATCGAACCCTTACTTGTTGGTTTCCGGTGGTCCTCTTGAGCAGGGTTTAGGTCATCAATTTTCTAAGAAATAATTAGATGGGTGTTTGTTTTTGTTTTCTTTTTTCTTGGTGTTTATATTTTCTCTTGTTTCAGTTTCAAATCCCTTATTGGGTGGTTTTATTTTTTAAAGGTTGGTGGTTTCTAAAGAAATTCCTATCATCTGAAACCATAATTACTCATATATTTTCAATTTATTTCCAATCAATTTCTAAAGCTTTTTTTAAAGGTTAACGACTGGTTTTCCCAATGGAAAGGTTTCCCTCACTAGTGGCTATTGGATATTAATTGTTAATTTTTATAAAAATGTTTTTAAATGGAAATGATGGTTTGTGGATTTTTTTTAAGAAATGATGTGTGTGTGATATTTTTTGAATTGAAAGAAAATTATTTAATGATATTATATAATGAAAACCATTTGATGCTTGGTTTTTAAATAAATGGAATTATTCTTTTATAAAAACCATTTGATTTGGTTTTTGTAATAAAGAGATGAGTTTCCAATAAATAAAATTTTATGTTGGTTTTGAAATGAAAGGAATGTTTTGAAACCAGAAAATGAGAAAGAATTGAAATGATTATTTGAATTTTTTTTTGAGCGATTTATATTAAAAAATATAACCAAAGATTTTAAGTTTCCTTTGATACACATGAGAGGCTAACTAATTTGGAATGGGTTATACATGTTTGGAAAGATTTCACGGTGACTACAATATTAAACTACCCAAGAGAAAGGATTCAGTCTTTAGTTATGCATTCCAATTCCTCCTAGGATTGAGACTAGAAATGTGTTCACACCAAGAGTCATAACACACTGAGATAGTGTAGACCTCATAACTTGAATCTATTTACCAATCCCTGAGGCTTATATCTATGGTTATATGTTTCGAAATGAACTTATAATCCAATGTTATGAAATATTTTAATCAGGATACTTTTGATAAAATGTTATATTCATGACTATATATATAAAAAATTATATTCATTCCTCTTTTGATAAAATGATATATTCATGTAATGGTCTGGGGTTTGGGGGTCCATTACATGGTAAAAATATGATGTATGGGGTGATCTGGGTGGTTTGGAAGGCCATCCGAGCTTTTCAGTGAAGCTTAAGACTCAAAACGGTCACCTCGGCCTACCGGTGGCCTCAGCCTAACAGTGGCCTCGACCTACCGGTGGCCTCGGCCTACCGGTGGCCTCGGCATACCGGTCGACCGGCCTACCTGTCACCTTGGCCTACCGGTAGCTCGACCTATCGGTAGCCTCGGCCTATCGGTAGTGCGGCCTACCGGAAGCCTCGGCCTACCGGTAGCCCGACCTAATGGTAGCCCCGACCAACCAGTAGCGCGGCCTACCCGTAGCCTTGGCCTACCTGTAGATCGGCCTACCGGTGGCCTCGGCCTACCGGTAGCCTCGGCCTACACGTAGCATCATCCAACCGATAGCTTGGTCTACCGATAGACCTAGCCTACCAGTGACCTCTCCATGGGTTTTCTAGTAGCGCCTCCTTTTTGCGTGAATTGGTTAGTAAACCATGTTTTGACCCCTTTAAGCCTATTTTAAAGCCCATTAATTGTATTTAATTTAAATGATTGGTGAGGTACCCTCCTTAAATGGAAAACCATGTGTTTTGGTCATGCCTTTAACTGCATTTTCAAAAACTCCTCTACCACATCCTGTGAGTGGGTTTTAACCGCCCCTAAGGGCGGTGACCTTTTAAGTTGGATGTGTGGGGTGGCCCAGTCATGTGGTCAACCCACGATCTCACTTCTTCCAAGGTTTTGAGTTTTTATCCATATCTTAACCATCCCAGGGATGCTGTATCTAAGCCTATACAACCTAAAGGCTTCTCCCTAGGTATCTTTTTCTCTATCACCCTACGCTCGGAATACCCTTCCTCCCGACGAGTTGTACCCTGTTGCAAAGTTTTCCTTGATCGCGTTCAGTGGAGTTCCTGCTACTCCTGATTTCCAGTTTCCACGCGAGGAATTAACTTCGATCCTTAATCAATCAAGTAGGAATCTTACCATTGTATCTCCTCCTTGTGTATCATGCAGGGTGGGTGTTATATTGTTTCCAAGAGGCGTCTAATCATTTCTATAATGAAGATAATAACTGGTTAAAGAATGGGGATGAGGATGTTTTTTATGTTGTTACATGTTTTTACCCATGATTTCCCTATGACGTTGCTATGAATTGAATGGGCTTAGGCCTACTGAATATCACAGTCGTTGGGGGACTTTGTTTGCGCACCTATTCTATTCTATGTTTTATGCTTTGTCTAGTTAATGAGAATCATGTATGAATAGGTTAAGCACTTAAACTCGGCTGTTGAATATGAATGCCCATAACGTTGTGTGATCACCCCAGTTGAACTGAATAATATAAAAGAATGAATTATGAATGTTGGGATGGTTCAGTTATGGAATGGGTGAAGGGGTGAATGTGTTTTGTTATGGATGGGTGAGCAGCGCAGCTGTGAATGGTGTGGTTGGAATGGCATGAGTTGTTGTGTGGCTGTGGCGGTGTTTGGCAGCAGGGATGCAGGTTGGGTTGTGAACATGAATAAAAGTGGAATGTTAATAATGAACCGGGTGGAATGGTAATGAATTAATGTAGGGATAACCAATGGTTTGCTAGGTTTTTCATTGGTTCCTGTTTTTTGAGGGATCCCACTGATCCCACTTTGATGTTATTATTTACAAGAGAACCGGGTGTGAATTCTTAATTTCCAGATAGTTTTTCTTCCTGATTTAATAATTGTTTCATCTGTGATTGTGCCTGTTAGTTTCCTAGTAGTGAAGGGATTAACTCACTCTGAACTATTATGAAATGATAACTTGAATAGGGAAACTGGGAACTGTTTGTTGTGTGCCTATTTTCTGAGGGAACAGTGCTTGGGAACCTACTTTTATCTGTTTGAGGAGCCATAGGTTGGGCTGTGTGTTGGCGTATATGTATAACTGTATGTTTTGTGTTTAGTCGCACCCCACCCGCTTTGGGCACTTAGTGTCTGACACCCCATCTCATGGGGAAAGGTGTTTCCCCTAGTCACTCTTCTTCCTACTCCCTCTTCCCTCAACTAGGATGGCTAGAGGAGAACTTACACCCTAGATTCTTCAGGTTGGTTTTTACTGGTGTGTTGAGGCCCAAGTGTTTTCGGGCAGGGGTTCTGGTTACGGTTTGTTTTCCCAGGTGTCTTCGGGATGAGGCCCAGGTGTTTGCGGGAAGGGATGTTGTGGTTGTGAGGCATAGGTGTGTGCGGACAGGGATGTGGATGGTTGTGAGTCATAGGTGTGTGCGGACAGGAAGAGTGTGGTAGCATCAGGACGTTTGTCATTAGGGATGAGCAACTAGCTAGTGGGGGAAATAGTGGTGCAGGGTACTCAAATGCTTTGTTCTTTACTATTATATTTCTGCTTGTGTTATTTGGTGAGTGTGGCCGGTGAGGTGGGATGGATAGACTCCTTTATAGATGATGTTTCTTCTTCTTCTCACGGGACTTTAGGACGTCTCCCCACTTGTGCATGAGAGCTTTATGTTTTCCTACTCAGTATACTTTGTATGATCACCCTACATTTACTTTCAGGTTTCCAGGAGGGCTTCAGAGGCTGTGCGAGACCTTACTAGTCTGGACGTTGGAGTTTATGTTGGTCGTTGTTGGTTTCTTCTTATCCTTTTTCCTTTCATGTTGGGTATTGTACATTGGATTCCTTGTACTTTGTTTAGTTTTATTATTAAACATGCATGTAGTTTGGTTTTTACCTTGAGTTTTCTATACTTGGTGGTGTTTGGTGTTGACTCATTATTTCTCCCAATCATGGTTAACTAAAAAAAGGGTAATGCCTCTCAAATTGTGAAAATGTTATACCCTTGTTTCTAGTCTCCACTATGGGGCCTACTGGAGGCGGGATTAGGGGGTCATTATCTCTCCTTCAACTTAAAGAAGGAAGGGCTTGGCAATCTTTTGTCCCTTCCCTCCTTTCGGTGAAGGAGGGTCATGAAAGAATGGTATCAGAGGGAGGCTGAGGGAAAGGATAGAGTCTAGAGTTAGGCACAGTGTGGATTGCATGGGATGGTAGGGAAACAATGTTAGGTGATCTTGGTTCATGAAATAGACTAGGGAGGACCGGCTAGGACATGAGATTTTAGGCCCCCCCGTGATCCGATGCAATTACTCTGAGCCTATCAAACGACCAAGTGGGACTACATTTATTACAGGGTAGAGACCCTAGGGGAGGTACATGCATCATATTTATTGTGTTTTTAATTGATTTGGGGCACATTGGGGAGGAAAATTTAATAATAATAATAATAATTCCCTTGCTACTCGGGCTTAGGAATCCTTTGTTTACCTTGCAACTATGGCACCCAGACATTATCCACGAGTTACTCAGGCGGTTGAGGCCCAGAGAATCGAGGCATTTGACCAGCATAGGGTTTACCAAGATGAGTAGGAAGACTTGTGGCAGAGGACTCTGTTCTCCTTCCAGCAAAAAACCCTTGAGAATTATGAGGGAAGCGTTTCTGACTCAGTAATTGAGTGATGGCTCGAGAAGCTATCCATCACCTTCTCTTTGATCTTTGCTCTGAGGGAGTACTGGGTTCCATTGGCATTAATTCAGATGAGAGGAGCAGTGTGTCAGTGGTGGATGCTTTTCCTGGGAAAGAAGACAGAGGCAGAGGTTTCATGGGCCAGTTTCGAGAAGGAAATTTGTGAGGAGTTACTCTCCTCTATGGCGAAGGCCGAGAAGAGACAGGAGTTGCTCTCCCTTTAGCAGAGAAGCATGTCAGTGAGGGAGTTGGGGATCAAGTTCAAAGATCTCTTGCACTTTTCCCCAGATCTCTTTCCAGATGAGGAGTCTCGGGCAAGTCGGTTAGAGGAGGCACTCTGTCCTTCTCTTCAGTACGTTGTCACTCCCTTCACTCTTCCGACATACCTAGAAGTACAAAAGAAGGCTGAGATAGTAGAGAGGCTGCACTTGAAGGGAGGAACCCCACGATAAGGGAACCAGCTGAGTTCATCAAAGGGGAAGGTGGTCCGCAGCAGGTCTCTAGTGGCAAGGCCTTCCAGGTTTCGACAAGCAGGGTTTAGGCCTCATCAGTTCCAGTCCCGAGATTTTGGCGCTCACCCATTTTCCATAGGGTCAGGACTGAAGTGTTTCTCTTGCGGAGATTTTGGGCACGTCCATAGCATGTTTCCGAATCAAGCTCCACATGGTGGAGGTGGGCAGTTTCATCACCCACCTCAGTAGCATCTGTTTCGAGTTAGGCCTTTCCAGCAGCAGCAGCAGGCCCCTGGCCCTCCGAGGGACGACCTTGCGGGAGGAGACCAACACTAGGGTGCTCCTCAGGGACCTAGACCAGGGCGTGGTCTGGGAGGTGGTCAACAGCAGCGAGGCAGAGGAGCTGGGCATGGACAGTTTCACGCTGCAGAGTTAGTAGCGCCGGTGGGACCAGAGGTTGTTTGAGGTACGATCAGTTTTTTCAGCACTCTTGTTTCTTCCTTGTTTGATTCGGGAGTTTCACACTCCTTTGTTACGCTCAAATTATCCCATGCTCTAGGTCTGGATGCCGATAGACTTTTTTGTGCCCCTAGTGTTGAGAACACTAGTTGGGGGTCAGACCATCGTATCTTACTTTTTACAGGGATGTATAATGATGTTGGTAATACATCAGTCCAGTGGAGACATTCTTTCATTGGAGATGTAGCAATATGATTTCATTCTAGGAATCTAATGGTTATTCTCCGTGCATGCCATCATCGACTGCTATCAGAGAAGGATTGAATTCTCCAACAAGGATGGACGACGTGTAGCTTTTTTTGGGGAGCGGAGTTATCAAGTGGGGAGTAGACACGTGGTGGGACTCCTTTCTATGCTGGACGGGGTGTTAGTGGAGTAGGTGGACACAGGAATGATGGATGTCCCAGAGGTCGTAAGAGAATTCCCTGATGTCTTTCCCAATGAGGTTGTGACTCTACCCCCTCAACGTGATGTTGACTTTGGGATAGACTTATAGCCTGGTGCCCGCCCGATCTCAATGACTCCTTATCGGATGGCACCTTCTGAGTTGCGGGAGTTGCTGATTTAGATTGACGATCTGATGGAGAAGGGATTTGTTCGACCCAGCGTGTCGTCGTGGGGTGCTCCAGTTTTTTTCATAAATAAGGAAGATGGTAGTATACGATTGTGCATAGACTACTAAAGGTTGAATCAGCTGATGGTTAAGAATCATTACCCCCTCCCGAGGATAGACGATCTTTTCGACCAGTTGAGGGGAGAAGGTTGGTTCTCTAAGATCGATCTGTGGTCTGGATACCACTAGTTGAGAGTGAAAAAGGTGATATCTCAAAGACGGAATTTCAGGTGCAGATATGGCCACTTTAAGTTCATGGTCATGCTGTTTGGCATTACAAACGCAGCAGCTATGTTCATGAACCTCATGAACTCTGTCTTATGAGAGTTTTTGGACCAGTTCATTGTGGTGTTCATCGACGACATCCTTATATACTCAAGATCATAGGAAGAGCATGTTGAGCATCTTAGGGCAGTTTTTCGAGTCCTTTGACACCACCATATTTATGGGAAACTGTCTAAGTACAAGTTCTTAACACGAGAAGTACATTTCCTTGGACACGTATTATCTCAGAAGGGAATAGAAGTAGACCCGTCGAAGGTTGAGGCAGTCCTTTCATGGGTAGCACCCAAGAATGTGGCAGAAGTTCGTAGTTTCCTGGGTTTGGTAGGCTATTACTGGAGGTTTGTTCCTAACTTCTCTCGAGTTACAGCTCTGTTGATAGCTTTGACTGGGAAGGACCAGGCCTTCGTGTAGAGTGACCAGTGCCAGACAGCTTTTGGCTACCTATAGGAGAAGTTGGTTAGTGATCCAGTACATAGATTACCAAAGGAAGGGGTGTTGTTTGAAGTGTTCTGTGATGATTCTGGCCTTGGGTTGGGATTTTTACTGATGCAGCAGTGAGGATTGATCTCTTATGGGTCTAGTCAGTTACATCCTCATGAATGTAACTATTCCACCCACGATCTAGAGCTTGTGGTCGTGGTGTTCGCATTGAAGTTGCGGTGACATTATCTCATCAGAGAGCACTTTGTGGTCTTCTCAGATCACAAGAGCTTGCATTATGTCTTTTCCTAGTGGGATCTGAACTTGCGGTAGAACAGATGGGTTGAGTTCTTCTAAGATTAAAACTTCTAGATCTCTTATAATGAGGGCAAGGGAAATGTTGTGGCTGATGCCCTGAGCAGGAAATCACAAAAGGAAGTAGTTCGGGAATCTTCAGATGCTTGGAGAGCGATGGAAGAGTTAGCGGCCTTGCATTTGGATGCAAGGGTGGAAGGTGGAATATGCTGTCTGTTTCAGATGACTATAGTTTCCTCTTTATTGGTGCAGGTGGAAGAGTCTCAGTGGGGGGACTCAGAGGTGGAAGTGATTCGAGATTGTGTTTATCATGGAAATTATCCTAAGGGATGTTCGAAGGATGATCAACATCGGATGATTTCCCGTGGAAGGCTTTTTGTTCTGGAGATGATGCATAAAGGCATTCTCCATGAGTTCCATGGATCGGCTTTAGCGGTACATCCTAGGGTCTCAAAGATGTACCAAGGCCTGAGGGGGTAGTTTTGGTTCCCCGGGGTAAAGCGGGCAGTGGCAGAGTTTGTGGCTAAGTGCCTGGTGTTTCAGCAAGTGAAGGTTGAACATCGTTTTCCTGGAGGGTTGTTATAGCCTTTAGATGTTCCCGAGTAGAAGTGGGATGACATCTCGATGGACGTCGTCATATGGCTACCCAGGGCTCAGGGAGGCTATGATGCCATCTGGGTAGTGGTGGATCGGTTGACAAAATCAGCACACTTCTTGGAGATTAAGGAGTCGAGCCCGGTGAGCACCTTAGCCCAGAGGTACGTCGATGAGGTGGTGCGTTTGCATGGGATTCCGAGATCTATTGTCTCCCATCGATACATGTGGTTTACCTCATGAGTCTGTGGGGGATTACAGCATTCCTTTGGCACCCAGATACTCCTTAGCACTGCTTTCCACCCTCAGACAGATGGGAAAATAGAACGAATGATCCAGACGTTGGAAGACATGTTTCGGGCATGTGTTCTGGATTTTGGGGGATCATGGGTAGGAAAATTTCCTCTGGTAGAGTTTTCTTATAACAATATCTTACACTGCACTATTGGCATGACACCGTTTGAGGCCTTGTGTGGAAGGCCGTGTCGTTCACCTGTTTTCTGGACAGAGATTGGGGAAGTAACTATTCTTGGATCCACAGTGGTGCAGGCAACCACTGAGAAGGTTTAGCTCATGTGTGAGAGTATGAAGGCATCCCAAGACCGACATAAGTCTTATGCTGATCATAGGAGGAGGCCCTTGGTGTTCAAGTTTGGAAATCATGTGTTCTTGAAGGTTTCCCCTCGATGTGGGCAACAGAGGTTTGGGAAGGGGATTAAGCTCTCCCCTAGGTTCATCAGACCTTTCGAGGTGTTGGGATTAGTTGGTGAGGTGGCGTATCAGCTAGAATTTCCACCTCAGTTTGAGAAAGTTCACAACGTCTTTCACGTCTCCTAGATTTGTCGATATCTACACGATGACTCCCACGTCATCGATTGGGGAGAGTTAGATGTCGAAAATGATTCAAACTTCATAGAACGACTGATCAAGATCAAGGATCGTAAAGAGACAGTGCTCTGTGGATGAACCATCCCCTTGGTTCGTGTGTTGTGGAGGCATGGTGGTGTGGAGGAGATCACTTGGGAGTGGGAGGCCCAGTTACGCGTTCAGTACCCAGAGCTGTTTTGACTTACTTGTTGTAGTTGTTGTTGTTCTGAGTTTTGTTGAGATGCTTCACCTTGCGCTTTAATATATGAAATGCTTATTCAGATTGTTTTGTGTACGAATGTGTGATGATGGGAATACCTGACTGCTAATCAAGGTGCATTAACGTGTATGTGATTAAACCCGTGCGAGGGAGTCAGTGCTGCCCAAAGCGGATAATATCCTGAAATGTAAGAAGGGACTCCCTGACTCAGGTGTTGGATAGTGTGATCCTTGTGCTGGTTGTGGATGTTTGTGGTCGATAACTCTTGGGGGAGTATTACTGGGTATAGGGGGGGTTCTGTTCCAGCTTTCGAACAACTCAGGGGTTTCCACCCTGAGAAGTATCTTTAGAGGGTGGTTGTTTGGACCCCACTTTTCTCCTTTCTGATTTGTTCTTATATTCTCGGGGATGATAATTGTTTGAGAAGTATCTGATGTAATGGCCCCGGGTTTTGTGGTCCATTACGTGGTAAAAATCTAATGTTTGGGGTGTTCTGGGTGGTCGGGAAGGCCATCCCAGCTTCTTGGTGAAGCTTAAGACTCCTAACGGTAGCCTCGGGCTACTGGTAACCTCGGCCTACCAGTAGCCTCGACCTATCGGTAGCTCAACCTACTGGTGGCCTCGACCTACTGGTCACCTCAGCCTACCGGTCGCTCGGCCTACCAGTGCCCTCAGCCTATTGTTAGCTCGGCCAACCGGTGGCCTCAACCTACCGGTAGCCTCAGCCTACCGGTGGTTGGCCTACCCATAGCCTCGGCCTACCGGTGCCTCGACCTATCGATAGCTCCGCCTACTGGTAGCCTCGGCCAACTGGTCGCTCGGCCTACCGGTGGCCTCGACCTACCGGTGGCCTCGGCCTATCAGTAGCTCGGCCTAGCGATAGCATCGGCCTACCGGTAGCCCAACCTACCAGTAGCCTCGACCTACCGGTAGCTCGGCCTACCATTAGCCTTGGCCTACCGGCAGCTCGGCCTACCGGTGGCCTCAACCTACTGGTAGCCTCGGTCAACCGGTAGCTTGGTCTACCGGTAGACCTATCCTACCAGCGACCTCTCCATAGGTTTTCCAGTAGCGCCTCCTTTTTGCGCGAATTGGTTAGTAAACCATGTTTTGACCCCTTTAATCCTGTTTTAAAGCCCATTAATGGTATTTAATTTAAATTATTGTTGAGGTACCCTCCTTAAATGGAAAACCATGCGTTTTGGTCATGCCTTTAACAACGTTTTTAAAACGCCTCTACCACATCCTGCGAGTCGGTTTTAACCGCCCCAAAGGGCGGGGACCTTTTAAGTTGGACGTGCGGGGTGCCCCAGCCATGTGGTCAACCCATGATCCCGCTTCTTCCGCGGTTTCGAGTTTTTCTCCATATCTTAACCGTCTCGGGGATGCTATATCTCAGCCTTTATAACCTAAATGCTTCTCCCTAGGTTTCTTTTTCTCTGTCACCCTGCGCTCGGAATACCCTTCCTCCCAACGAGTTGTACCCCGTTGCGAAGTCTTCCTTGATCACGTTCCGTGGAGTTCCTACTACTCCTGATTTCTAGTTTCCACGCGAGGGCTTAACGTCTATCCTTGATCAATCAAGTAAAATTCTTTCCTTTGTCTCTCCTCCTTGTGTATCATGCGGGGTGGGTGTTCTATTGTTTCCCTGAGGAAGTTAATCATTTCTGTAATGAAGATAATAACCGGTTAAAGAACAGGGACAAGGAAGTTTGTTAATGTTGTTACATGTTTTTACCCATGCTATCCCTATGATGTTGTTATGAATTTAATGGGATTGGGCCTACTGAAAATCACGGCCATTGGGGGCCTTTTTTTCGCACCTATGCTATGCTCTGTTTTACGCTTTGTCTGGTGAATGAGAATCATGTATGAATTAGTTGAACACATAAACTTGGTTGTTGAATATGAATTCCCATATCCTTGTCTGATCACCCCAGTTGAACTAAATAATATAAAAGAATGAATAATGAATGTTGGGATGGTTTAGTTATGGAATGGGTGAAGGGGTAAATGTGTTTTGTTATGGATTAGAGAACAGTGGGGCTGTGAATGGTGTGGTTGGAATGACATGAGTTGTTGTGTGGCTATCGTGGGGTTTGGTAGCAGGGCTATAGGTTGGGTTGTCAACATGAATAAAAGTGGAAAGTTAATAATGAACTGGGTGGAATGGTAATGAATTAATGTGGGGATAACAGATGGTTTGCTGGGTTTTTCATTGGTTCAAGTTTTTCGATGGATCCCACTGATCCCACTTTGATGTTATTATTTATAAGAGAACCAGGTGTGAATGCTTAATTTCCCAATAGTTTTCCTTCCTGCTTTAATCTTTGTTTCATCTGTGATTGTGCATGTTAGTTTCCCAGTAGTGAAGGGATTAACTCACTCTGAACTGTTATGAAATGGTAACTTGATTAGGGAAACTGGGAACTGTTTGTTGTGTGCCTATTTTCTGAGGCAGCTGTGCTTGGGCACCTACTTGTATCTGGTTGAGGAGCCATATGTTGGGCTGTGTGTTGGCATATATGTATAATTGTATGTTTTGTGTTTAGTGACACCCCAACCGCATTGGGAACTTAGTGTCTGACACCCCATCTCACGGGGAAGGGTGCTTCCCCCTAGTTACTCTCTTTCCTGCTCCCTCTTCCCTCAGCTATGATGGCTGGAGGTGACCTTACACCCATGATTATTCGGGTAGGTTTCAACTAGTGTGTTGAGGCCCAGGTGTTTTCGGGCATGGGTTCTGTTTATGGTTTGTTTTCCCAGGTGTCTTCGGGATGAGGCCCAGGTGTGTGCGGGCAGGGATGTTGTGGTTGTGAGGCCCAGGTGTGTGCGGACATGGATATGGATGGTTGTGAGGCCCAGGTGTGTGCGGGCAGGAAGAGCGTGGTAGTGTCAGGACGTTTTTCGTTAGGGATGAACAGCTATCTAGTGGAGGAAATAGTGGTGCGAGGTACCCAAATGCTTTGTTTTTTATTATTGTCTTACTTCTTGTGTTATTCGGTGAGCGTGGCCGGTGTGGTGGGATGGATAGACTCCTTGATAGATGATGTTTCTTATGCTTCTCACGGGACATTTGGACGTCTCCCCACTTGTTCACGAGAGCTTTAGGTTTTTCTACTTAGTATACTTTGTATGCTCACCCTACGTTTAGTTTTAGGTTTCCAGGAGGGCTTCAGATGCTGTGCGGGAACTTACTAGTCTGGATGTTGGAGTTGCTGCTGGTCGTTGTTGGTTTCTACTTATCATTTTTCTTTTCGTGTTGGGTATTGTACTTTGGAGTCCTTGTACATTGTTTAGTTTTATTATTAAACATGCATGTAGTTTGGTTTTTACCTTTAGTTTTCTATACTTGGTGGTGTTTGGTGTTGACTCATTCTTTCTCCCAATCTTGGTTAACTAAAAAAAGGGTAATGCATCCCATATTGTGAAAATGTTATACCCTTGGTGCTAGTCGCTACTCCAGGGCCTACTGGAGGCGGGACTCGGGGGTCATTATCTCTCTTTCTACTTAAAGAAGGAAGGGCTTGGCAATATGCTGTACGTTCCCTCCTTTCAGTGAAGGTGGGTCGTGACAATTAATGTGTTGGAAACATGATGTTCTTTGCATGAATTGGAGTATGGTTTGTGTTTATTGAAAATACTCAGTGGAATTTCAGAATGTGACCCAGCAAAGTGATCCTTCAGTTCAAGAATACAACAGTATTGAAGGTGGCGCCGTTTCCTAGTGTTTGCCAAATTTTTGGGCCTGCAAAATGACAAATGGAGAAAAGTGTTTTTAGCAAAGAGACTTGTGCGCCGTGTACTTGAAGGAGAGGAAAATTGCGCGCCATCTATTTTTCATGATCAGAACATCAAAATATGGAAAAGGAAAGTAGGCCGCACAAGTACTGGTTGGGTCGTGCAAGTGAGTTGCACGACAGAGGCTAGGGCGGTTGGACCTGCGTGCCAGGAATTGAGCGCCACCGCGCAGGGGGTCCAGTTTGCCTATAAATAGAGGACCACCACTCCTCATTTGGAACAAAGTTCAAGACTTATAGATTTTTCAAGGTCTCATCACACAATTGGTTGAGTCGCGTAAGTGGTTGTTGGGTCGCACAAGTAGAGGTTGCGCGCTAGTTGTTGGCTGCGCGACCAAGGCAGTTGGGGACTGAAAGGCGCAGCATCGCGCAAGTTTGGAGTTGAAGGAGGCAGTGTCGTACAAGTGGGTTGGTTTCACCTGTGCATGAAATTTTTACCATGCATGTGACTTGCGCGCCGGGATTGAAACTTGTGCTTCGGGCTTGGAGAAGCGTGCTAGGGTTGTTAAAGTACATCTGTCCTACTGAAGATGAACGAAAGCTAGAAGATTGCCCGGTACCCAAATCGCAAAGTGAGATTCGTCTACTGGTGAGAGGTATACTTCAACAGAGCATCTACATACAACAGATGATGCACTCTTATGAAATGATGAAGAGACCTTCATGTCTATAAACTGAGTGTGACTTCACCAAGGGCAGTGAGCCAGGGGGAGTCAACGGGAGTGACCCGAGGGAAGGAGTGAGCTATCCCTAAATCTTTGTAAAGGTAGTGAGCTTGGGATAGATTGACTATTCCCAAACCATTGTAATCTACAACTAGTTAAGATTAGTGGAATTTGGTACGAACGAAAACTTGTCGGCGTATGCTCCTTGGACGTAGCCCTTAGCGGTGAACCAAGTTAAAATTGTTGTGTCATATCTTTTCATGTGAATGTTTCATTGCTAATAATATTCATCATACAGGTTTAACCAGTTCCTACCAACGTGGGAACATGATTTTTTTTTAAAAGAAAAATTTGACACCCTGATTCTCCCCTCCCCTCTCAGGGTGTCCTGGGGTCCTACATCATTCCCCTTTTAAAGAAATGTTATTTCATGCCTCTTTTTTAAAAATGTTATATTCATGTTTTTTATTTAAATCTTCTTCATACCTGTTTTATTATCATCAATTGAAACGTTTCTTTAAGTTTATTTTGACATGAACCATGAAAATTTTTTCATTCCATGTTTTTTCTAAAATTGAGCATCGTTATTTTATTTTATATGGATTAATGATGAAATATTTATCAAAATCCCACTATGATAAGTTGCTCACACCCTACCTTTTCTTTTGGGTGTCTGTAGTCCTTATTCTGCTAGGTTTGGGAAAATAGAGAAGCACCACATAGAGGTGTCGGGTGTACCTATTTAGTGGGACTTAAATGTTTCTAGTGACCAATAGATTATGTAACCCATATGTTTCATGGAGTATCTTGGTTATCTTATCAAAGTTATTTTTTTTGTGAACATGGTTGACATAATGTTCTCGATATTTGTATCTTTTACTTTTCGTTATCATGGTTTTTGTGTATTTCTCTCTACTGTTAATATTTTGGTGATATAATTGTTGGTAGAAATAATTCCCACACCATTATTTCTAATGTCTAACAGGTTATATATTTCCCTTTGTGATTGATAATTCTATTTGGGTCAATGGTGAATCATCTTACATATCACTTTATATGGTACTATGTGTTGGTTCATTATAGGCGAGGAGGTTGTATTATAGAGAGATTTATTGCTAAAGAAGTAATTGAATTATATACGAGCTAAATATAAAATGTAGATAGAATTGGTCTACCAAAATAACATCATAGTGTGCAAATTTTTGGAGAAGGAATTTCGATAATATATTTTTCATAATTTCCATTATAGAGTGAGAGAAAGACCACTATTACATTTTATATAACAATTTGGATGTTTTTCTCTATATTTAAACGCACAAAGTAATTATTAGGAATATGAACCCATCAAGGTCTGAAAGATGGATATCAAATACACATAATTGACAATTTATTTGATGGTTTCAAGAGAATATTTTTACAGATTCAACTTTATATCTAAATTATATTTGAAAATTTCTTCAATGGGTAGCCAGAAGATTAAGTATTCATGTATTGTATTTTAATGGTAATATAAATATTTGTTATATATTATATACAAAGGGTAATGGTGAATAAGGAACCATGTAAAATACTGTAGTTAATGTTGTGGAAGAGGAGATGCATATATCTCATTCCAAGAATAGAAATTCTACTTATGTGTATATGTCATTGTTTGGGGTTGTCTAGAAGATATGGGAGTTGGATTATATAACATTACAAGTGTTTGGTTTTCAATGAAAGTGGGTTTATAACATTCGTGCATCTAAAATTAATGAATTAGAATTTATGAAAGTGTATTTTAGTAAGTAATGGTACAAGGATAAACTATTCATAATGACATCATAGGTAGTAAAAGTATTTTATATCTTGGATATGAAAAATAAAAAGTAGATGATTATTTTGTTATTGACTAAAACCATTGTAGGGAAAAATATCAATTCAATCAAGGATGGCCGTTTCATTAGGACATCAAAATGTTTTCAGAATGGTCCCAATGTATATAGAGTCTTATATGTTAGAGGAGAACACAATGAGGGGATTTGGATACTCAGTAGTGGTCAAAATCTCATCAAATGTTAAAAGGAAAATATAGAGGTCAATAATTATGTAAAATATATTTTAAATGTAAATTTCATTACCTCATAGTATTATGTGTTCCCTCCAGAATTTAATTAATATAAATTAAATGTTCAATAACTTTTACAGATAATTGATTCTCAACATACTGATGCTCCCAATCCTAAGGAATGACATATTTTTAAACATGATACTGCTTCCAATCTAGAGGAACAACAAATTTATCCACATGTTAATGCTACCAATACTGGGGTATAACGTCTTGATAATGTTGAAATAGATGAAATAGTAGAATATGAAAAACCAATGTCTATGAAAAAATTTGAGTGTCATAACATGATAGTCTTAACGAAAATTATTATCATGAGAATCAGATGTAAAAAATTTGAGGTTGTATGGAATACAATCGACCAGCTTGTTAACACCAAAAAGTACATTCTCATTAGTTATATTTGGTTCACCACTTGAATATAAGTACTGATTGGTTTAGATATGTGAAACAGTGTTGTGCATGTAGTGTAGGCACTAATTTGGGAAGATATTAAGGAAACAACATTATATACTTTCTATATTTTATAAAATAAAATAAAATAATGAAACCCTGAAATACTCTTCATTATCATTTAAAATGTGTATTTATTCTATATGAATATGAAATAAAATTTGTATTGATAGTTTCTGTAAAGGATCATAGATATTTCAAAAAAAATCTAATGAAGTATCATCTCAACGATACTGAAGGGAAAGTAAACTTGTAAGTACGACATAAAAAAAATTCTTTCTTAAATTGGTATTACACAACAAAGACTTCTTATTTTACTATATTTATTATCTAGTTTAGACATAATAATTCGAGAAACCAAACCAACATTTTCTTATTAGAGGTGTAGGTTTTTTGGGAGTCTCCTTGAACATATTTTTCATAAATTTGTTTTTTGAAATTTGAATCTGGAAGATACTCAAACCTTTATGATGTTAACATTCTACAAAGTGAAATTGATTGTGATTCATATCTATTAGCTCCCAACCGTAACATTATTTAAAGGCATAAAATGTATAATATCTAAGGAAATATTCTAAAAAACAATGAACTTACAAAAGATCTTGTAAGAGTGGGGATTCACATAGCTCATTAGGTGATCACTAAGATACTTGTTTCACTTGATGATCTAGATTTTTACACGGTAAAACTTTATATTGTAACTTTTATTGAATGGTCATTTGATCTTGTAAAAATACATGTCCACCATGAGGTATTCCCTTTCAAATTTTATCTTTTATGAAATATTTTTTAATAATTAATAAAAAAATTCTTAAGCCAATGAATGTTATTATAGATGTAGAAAATTAAGGTAAAACATAATGTAGAATCAAAAGAATCCAAATGATAAACAAATTAATCGAAAGGACCTTCAGATACCACCTTTACCTTTCCAGTTCTACTACCACATTTACTAATAATACAAGTTCATACAGATAGAATATTCAAAACCAGTAATATGACTAACATTGATTTTTAACAAAAAATTTATAGAGCATCAATTATAGAATATCATAGTGTTGGTAATGTAGATAAAATCCTTAAGCATGGATGGTTGGGAGTCGTAGTTGTAAATGTATACATGATTTTTGTTTTCATAATATTTTTTCCAACAGATGATGCAAAATTTTAATTAAGGTTAAATAATATTCATATTTATTAGGTATATATATTAGTTCTATTTTAAGGGAAAACCCTATGAAAAATAATTTGGACTCATTATTCCTAACATCACTTCTATACATCAAAGGTCACCGTAAGAAAAAGAATATTTCTAAATAGTGGAATAGTTGGCGGTAATGTTTAAAAAGAAACATACAAGTGATGATATCTTATAATAACCATGATGTCATGGAAAAACCATAAATATAGTCATGTAAACTATATTTTCATTTATTTGATAACTTATTCATTTTTTAAGGAGCATTAGTTCCTTATTTAAATAAATTTGGACAATCCAAAGATTTATTTTTTGTATTTAATGCATGGATTACCAATAAATCAACCATTAATGATGAATTTTATCATTTTTAGGACACTATATTCAACCTTTTATAAATTAAATTCATGTTATGCATTTTTTATCATGTTTTACTATTTGTTTTATGATAGGGTAGTGTTTAAATATCATCAAAATCCTGTTATGAGGAAAGTTTATTAGCATAAGAAGACTAAAAAATTTTATAAGTGGATAAGTATTAGGGTATATAATAATATTTCACTATCTAAGTATATATCAAAACAATTCACTTATTTTTATCAATGTTTCTGTAGTGTCTAAAAAAATTAATGGAAAATATTTTGGTTATTACATTTGAAAATTTATGAAATATTTCATATTAAGTCAATAAAATAGGATCCAGGATAAGGTATTTCTATAATAATTAAAATTTCCTTTAAAATATTTATTTTGTTTATATTTTTCCAATACAGCCAAGACTTTTGACATTCCACATAATCCGGAGGAAATATGTTTTTTTAGAATCGAGTAAGGAAAATAAATAGTATCAAAATATATAAAGACATCAAAAAGAGGTAACTTTCAAATATGAATTTAGTTAATTTTAACATCAATTTATCTAATATTTTAATTAATTTTATTATAATTTTTATTTACTAATATTTTAGTTAATTTTTATAGATATCATAAATAAATGACATTGTCATGAATTAATTTTTCTACCTCCATTTTGTTCTTTATATAGAGAAAAAATGCATGGAGAAAAATAAATTCTTAATAAATTATCTAACAAGGATGATGCACTCAGGAACTATTAGTTATCATAATAGGTACATATTTTCTTTATTTGATTAGTTTATGTATAGTAGTATATGATTTAAATTTATAAATTACTCAAAGTGTGTGATTTCAATTTGAAAATGAAATTCTAGTTAAAAACATGCATCAGTCATTTAAAATTTGATAAAACACACTCTATTTATCTTGAAAATTTGAAATAATGTCCCATAATTCATTGGTGATATGTAGGAATCATCCACATGTCAATATAAAACACAGTATGCCTGATATGACTTAGAGTGTATGTTTTCAATTTAAAAGTAACAGTTTAGTTCAAAACATGAATCACTCAATAAAAGTTGATTAAAAACAATAATATTATATTTATACTTTAGGAAAATGGTCTATAATTCATTTTGAATATGTAGGAATTGGTCTCACATCAATTGGACACATGGTGTTTTCAGTATGATTGAAAGGGTATGTTTTTATATAAATGTTACTTTTTAGTTCAAAATAAGCATAACTCACGAAAAACCAAGTAAACAGGATCTGATTGTATTGACACTTTAGAAAAAAATAAGTATACCATTTTTTAAATTTAGGAATTAGCCACATTTCAATCTGAATCATGGTGTGGATGATATGATTGAAAGTGTGTGTTTTTATTATAAAGTGAAATTTTATTACAAAACATGAATCACCCACCAAAAAATAATAAAAAATTCTCATATTTTATTGATAATTTAGGAAAATGATCCATAAATAATGTTTTATGTGTACGAATGAATTGTATATCAAACCAACATACGGTGTTCCCTGTATGACTCAAAGTGATTGTTTTCTATTTAAAAGTGGCATTTTAGTTCAAAACATGAATCAGTCCCTGAAAATGGAGAAAAAACACTAGTACTATCTTGAAAATTTATAAAAATAATCCATATGTATTTATTGACATATAAGAATAAACCACACATCAATTTAACACATGGTGTTCTTAGCATGACTTGAAGTGGATGTTTCTAATTTAAGAATGACATTTGAGCTAAAAATCATGCCACTTACTAAAAATAAAGAAAACACAGTTTAATTGTCTTAATATTTTAGAATAATAACCTATAATTAATTTCTGATATGTATGAATTAACCACATTCCAATAAGACACATGGTGTGACCGGTCTATATCAAAGTGTGTATTTTTATTTAAAATTTCCCTGTTTATTCAAAACATTCATCACATACTCAAAAAAGAGAAAAAACATTATTATTTTCTTGATAGATTTATATAACAATTTTAAGTCATTTTTAAAATTTAAGGATTATAATCACCTCAATCTAATACATGGTGTGACCAGTATGACTTGAAATGTCTGTTTTTAGTTTAAAAGTTAAATTTTTATTTAAAATATGCATCACACATAGAAAAATTAGAAAACAAACATATATGGTCTTGATACTTTAGTCATAAGTCATTTTTATGTGTATTAACCATCCACACATCATTCCAAATCATATATATATATATATATATCAATTTGATACATGATGTGAACAGTATGACTCAAAGTGTATGTTTTCAGTTTAAAAATGATATTTTAGTTAAAATCATAACACTCACTGAAAACCATAAAAAAACTCATGCTATATTAATATTGTTTGTAAAAATATCCACAAATAATTTTTGATAAGTGGTAATCATCTACGCAACAATCTGATACATAATGTGACATGTATGACTCAAAGTGTGTGTTTTGATTTTTAATATGGAATTTTAGTTAAAAAAATGTTTCACTCACTTAAAACTAAGAAAATGAACCCATTTTATATTTATACTCTAGTAAAATTATCCATAATTCATTTTTGATGTGTAGGATTCAATCTCATGTCAATCAAACACACGGTGTGATCAGTTTCACTAAAAGTGTGTGTTTTTATTTAAAATTGGAATTTTAGTTCAAAACACATGTCACATACTCAAAAATAATAAAATGAATTAATATTGTCTGGATAATTTAAAATAAAAACCAACAATTCATTTTTAACTTATAGTAATTAACCACAACTCAATATGATTCATAGGGTCATCAGTATGACTCAAAATGTGTTTTTTAGTTTAAATGTAATATTTTAGTTAAAAACGTGTTTCACTCACTGAAAACTGAGAAACTACGATCGTATGGTATGGATACTTTATTGAAGTGATCCAAAAGTCATTTGGGATTTGTTAGAATCATCCACACATAAATATGATAAATGGTGTGATTGATATGACTCAAATTGTCTGTTTTTAGTTAAAATTACATTTTACATAAAAACATGCCACTCACTGTAAACTAATAAAACTCACCTAGGATGCCTTAATATTTTATTATAATGATCCATTTACCATTTTTTATGAGTTGGAATTATCCTCACATCAATCCAACACATGATGTTATCAGTATGACTCAAAGTGTGTGTTTTATGTTTTAAAAGGACATTTTAGTTCAAAACATGTATAACTCACTAAAAACCAATAAAATACACACATATTGGGATGATTCTGTAGGAAAATGATCCATAAGTTATTTTTGACATTTAGTAATTAGTCACATGTCAATAAGACACATGGTGTGATAGGTATGACTCAAAAAAAGTGTTTTTATTTAAAATTGATATTTTAGTTCAAAACACTTTTCAAATACTCAAAACAAAGAAAAAAATTCAAATTTTTTGGATACTTTTAGAAAGTGATCCATAAGTTTTTTTTGATGTGTCGGAATAAACCACACATTAATCTAATGAAATTGTGATTGGTATGACTAAAAGTGCATGTTTTTAGTTTAAAAGTGACCTTTTATTTAAAAACATGTGTCGCTCCTTGAAACCAAATAAAACACACTTGGATTGTCTTTATAATTTATGAAAACGGTCCATATGTAATTTTTAATGTGTATGAATAATTGTCATGTGAATCTAGTACATGTTGTGACTGATATGACTCAAAGAATGTGTTTTTAGTTTAAAAATAAAAATATAGTTAAAAACATGTTTGCCAATGAAAATCAAGAAAAACACTCATATTTTCTTGATATTTTGGGTAAATGATCCATAAATCATTTTTGATTAGTAAACATCATCCACACATCATTCTGACATAGAGTGTGAACAGTATAACTCAAAGTGATTGATTTTAGTTTAAAAAACACATTTTAGTTCAAGTCATATGTAACTCATTGAAAAGTAAGTAAGCACACTCGAATTTTATTTATACTTTAGGAATATTATCAATAAGTAATTTTTGACATGTAAGAATCAACCACACATCAATTTTACACATGGTGTGATTGGTTTGACTAAAAGTTCATGTTTTTTTAAAATATTGAAGTTTTAGTTAAAATCACATATCACAGACTCAAAACTGAGAAAACACATTTAGATTATTTTGATACTTTTTTAAAGTGATGCATAAGTCATTTTGGATGTGTAAGAATAATATAAACATCAATATAATACATGGTGTGACTTTTATAAATCAAAGTGTGTGTTTTCAGTTTATAAAATGGCATTTTATTTAAAAAATTTACACTCACTGAAAGCCAAGAAAACATACCCAAATTACCCTGATATTTTAAGAAAATGATTCGTAAATAATCTATGACAAGAAGGAACAAACCAAACTTCAATGTGATACATGATGTTACTGGAATGATTTAAAGTGTTTGATTTCAGTTTAAAAATGATAATTTAACTCAAAACATGTTTGTGTGACTGGTATGACTCAAAATGTGTGCTTTTAATTTAAATGTGACATTTTTTAAAAAAATGTGTTTCTAATGAATAATGAATAAAAGAAGTTGTACACTCTGGATAATTTATAAAATTGATCCATAATTCATTTTTGATGTGTCGAAATCGACCACACATCAATATGATATAGGGTGTGATTGGTGTAAATCAAAGTGTGTGTTTTTAGTTTTAAAATGAAAATTTAGATAAAAAGTGTCACTTACTAAAAACCAAGAAACCATTCTTTTCTTATCTTGATATTTTAGTGAAATAATAAATAAATCATTTATGATGTAGGAATTAGCTACACATCAATTAGATACACAATGTCATCAGTATGACTCAAAGTGCATTTTTAATATAAAATTTTCATTTTAGTTGAAAACATTTTTCACATACTAAAAAACAAAAAAATGCCCTTGTACTGTCTTTATAGTTTAGGAAAATGAATCATAAATTATTTTTGATGTGCATGAATAAAATTCACATTAATTTCACACATGGAGTTCCCGATATGACTCAAAATGTGTGTTTTCAATTTAAAAGTAACATTTTATTAATGTAGTGTATCATATTTATGTTTAATTTTTATTTATTGTAGTATTAATATCATAAGAAATTTTTAATATAGATACACTCTTTTTTATGAGTTGGGGTGGTTTGTTCGATGATTGGTAACATGATATGGCTGTTTTAATTGGGAGTCCAAAAACAACTAAAAAATGATTTTCAGTTCATTGATGTCGTGGGATAAGTTATATGTATCAAGATAATTGTACATACCAATGATTAAAAATATTTTAGTCATTTTATAGTGTTTTTTTCTTATATAGTGAAGTAAATTTAACTGAAATTAAATTCTTTATTTGTTCCTGTGATATGTTGTATTGTCAACATCACACTACTATAGCTTGGCTTTTATCAACATTATTTCCATCACAGATAAAATTTACCTTTATGAGATTTACAAAAGCACCGATAGAGGTCCTAATTTTTCAGCATTATGAAAAAGAACAAATAAAGGACCCCCTTTATGAGCCCTAAAATAGCATCGATAAAAAGATCAATTTATTATTATTTTTCTAGTGTTGATGAATATATGTTTTATTATTTATATTTTTAGAGATTATAAGATCCTTGAGATTTTAAAGAATATCAAAACATAAATTTTGTTTTAGTACAGATGACAACTATTTATAGCACCAATAACGAACATATCTAGGTTAGTTCATACCTCTTGGTATTTTAACGGACAATGATATTAATTAATATTATATTAATGTCTCATATGATATAGTATCTTGATGTTCATATCTCATGTGACCCCTTAGATTTCAGTGTTTCGTGCACGTATATTTGTAATGACATATGGATTTATATTTCTGAGCATCATAAAAGTGGTTCATTTTACACATGTTCAGTATTAAAAACATATCATTGGCTTTATAAAAATTTTCAATGTTGATTAAAATAGATATATTAGTAATAAATCATGATAAAAATATAATATTTATTCACCATTAATTATAAATTTTTGTATAATCTTAATTTTTTTTATCACTTTTTGATAAAAAATAATAATATAAATAAAATGTTAATTAATATATTTTAAAATAATTTACTTTTTTGAGGGGTTTTGTTCAAGAAACATCACTAATTTTTGATCTTCACATCTTTACGGTGCCCCATTATGCCCCTGCCTTAGTTTCCTCTGGTGTAGAATATGGGGAGCATGTGCGACCCTTATGAGGGGTCTTTACTAGAGAATTGGGAATTGAACCTCTATTAATATTTGGATGGACACATGAATGGTTTATGGAAATGGACTAAAAGAAACTATTCCCACCCCTGAAGGTCTCGATGATGAAAAGGTGCTCTCCCTTCTTAATGAAAAAGGAAGCTGATGGTGCCCTGAGAAAAAAATCCTCCTCCTTCATTGATATGGATAGGAAAAATATTCTTAGTATCCCAGATTCTAGATATTTGGGTCCTGATCGTTTATGATGGAGGGGGGAAAACACTGATACTTACACTATTAAATAAGGGTATTCTCTTTCTTCAACCACTCTAACTATGGAGTCAGAGGCTCTTGGGAAATCTATCTGGTTCTTACATATTCCCAAAAAAATTGTTTTTTCTAGTGGAAATTATGCACCAAGATCCTTTATTCTATGGAGTTACTTGCATCTCGCCACATGTATGACAACCTAACATGCCCTATATACATGTCCATTCTAGAATATCCCATGAACACCATTACCCGCTGCCCTAGATCAAGGAAAATTTGGTGCACCTTAAACCCACATACTAAAAACCTTATGAATATGGATCCTGATCACGTGAATCTTCTTGAAAAGATGGTCTTCTAACCTTGCTTCTAAGGACCTATCTTTCCCTTTCACTATGGAATGTATTATTTGGGTGAGGAAAAATGATAGTATATTTAACTAGGTATCCAATACATGAACCTTTTTGGTCGAGAACACATCCCACTTGTTATCAGTGTAGAACAACATCGAGGATAGGTTTAATGAGCCCCATCTAAAGCATGATCCCTATACATTGAAACCCCTCACTGGTGGAACGCCAAAAATTAAAATGGATTCATCACCCTAAAAAAAGGCATCGTAGGTTTTTTCACCATCACCTGGGACTTTCATGGGATGATCATTGCCGCTTTTCACTCTTCTTTCTTAGCATCACTCTTACTCGTAGTTACTGGAGCTAAAGAAAATTTTCATGGAATGGAATTATATTTGGAGAAATTTTGGGAATCCATGCATTTAGAATATGATTTCCTCGCTATAATATGTATTATCTCTACTTTGGTGGCTAGCCTACATCTTTTTGTCCTTATAAACTTGAATATCCCGTCACTTTAGCTCCACTTTTTGACTTGATCTTTCTCCTTTACCAAAAGGGAGGGCAATATGGTAGCTCATCATTTAGCTACTCGATCCCTCTCAAATGACCCACATGTCTGGTTGGGTTTTTTTCCCATTTGGTATCCTTCTCTTATTTTATCTGATCTTCAATCTCTTAATATATGTGTTTCTACTTTTTCTTCCAAAAATTAAACAAATATATAAATAAATAAAATGTTAATAAAAATATATTAAAATAAAATGTTAATTAATTTTAATTAATATATTTCATGGTTTTCTACAAGAAGATCTAGAACACAATCAGGTATTTTTCTATGATTTTCCTCATGATTTTCCATCAGTGGATGTGATATACAATGAAGTTATAGGCGAATTGGGTGGTTGGGATGTGGTGAGGTAGGCCAGGATGCGGGATGGAAAACACGGGAGGATGAGGTGGTCAGGGGAGGTGTGTCTAGGAAAAAAATTCCCACACTACTAAAATTTTATATAGCTTTTAGTTACCTTTACAAAACAAAAACAGATATATTTCAAGTGGTAAAGGCTCCTACGTGGCATCTGGGAGGTCTTGGTATCAAGACATATTGGGTGCAAGTACTATAAAAGTACTATGTAGGTAGTGATGTATATGATGCATTATGAAGTTGGTAACGTAAGCATGACAAATTCCTGGTGATGTAGGTACAATTATGCACACAAGATGTTGTACTGGGCTTTTGGGCCATGTTATGGGATTTATTCCCACTGGGCGTATAGTCCATGTACTAAATAAATAAGACATGATGGGTAAGTTATCCCCTTAGGGGTGGGGTGGGATGTTATTGCATGGCTTTCTAACTTGTTTGTGTGGTGCGTGTGTGTTTGTGTTTAAATGTAATTGTACCCAAAACACCTAATATATATATATATATAGAGTTTTAAAAGATTCAAAGTATTTCTCTATCATTTTTGACAAATAAAAACCTGGATTGATGTGATGTCAGTTCCTAAATTTCAAAAATATGGATACGGTTGTTGTCATATGATTTCACAACAAAATAATATGGTTAGATTATTTTTGAACCCTCTATAACCATTTTTCAAGAGTGCCAATTCTTTAAGATATAATTATTTGATGAGTCTGAAAAAACCACAATTTTGAATGACATGTCCTCTTAAAAGACACATCTAAAATAATTCAAAGATAATTTTCTTATAATTTCACATTATAATGAGGTTTTTTCTATGTTTTTTACCATTATATACACATTTTATTATTTAAAAACACTAAAAATATTTTTTCAATCATAAAAAATTCAGATTGATGAGCCATTAGTTCCAAAAATTCACAAATCATCTCTGGTTTTTGTCATTTTATTTCAAAAAACTTGAAGCTCATTTTATTTGTTATGACCATGATTCATGTTTTTAAAGATTGTCTATTTTTTAGGAACTATTTATTTAGGTCAGTCCTAACACATTGTATGTCTGATTGATGCATCGTATACTCATAAACCTAAAAATAATTCAAAGAAGTGTTTTATATGATTTCACGTCAATAAAATCTCATTATATATATATATTTAACTGTTACATGCACATTTTAGTGTTTTCAAACATGAAAAATATATTTGGTTATCTGAGGAAAAAGAAAATTTGGGTTGATGAGCCATTAGTTCGTACATTAAAAATCATTATATAGTTTTTTTTGTTATTTCATGGTAATAAAACGTTATGTTCCTAATTTGGATCCCCTGGTGGATGTTTTTAAACTCTCTTGATTTTTTAATAATCGCTTATTCAGTCTGTCTGTAACCTCCCTCGATATGAAAATCTCTTACATGGCCAAATTGGGTTGGTCACTGGATCTCAAGTGTGCCTTCCAGTATAATAGAGGCTCCCGACTATCATCGGGGGTGTGAATAATATAGTTGGGAGAATATACCCCATTGTAAATAGTTATAATACAGTGAAAAAATAGATATTCGAGTAACTAAAATTGTGAAAATAATGAAACATGCAACTGAAAAGTAAAATAATAACCAATAAATCAAATAACAGTGAACCATGTAATGACATGATGGAATGTATCTGAATGTCATGTTGAAATCAATATAGATAACACTGACACAAATAAACTCAAAAGACACCAGTCTTGAACCTCGTGTTAGTCTCGTATCCAAGCTCCAACCCATCAAGAAAGAAAGGATCAACAACAACGTCCTTTGCCTTTTTCCAAACCTCCATCCATGTAATTTGTTCAGGTACCAAATGAACACCCAAAAAGAGAGTGAATAAAAATCAGTAAGTTGAAACCAAAAAATATTAACAAAACCTTTCTGATAAATAAGTGCATTAAATAAAGCGATAAATATGTGTATTCATTAATAAAATTAATATAATACAATGATAAACTTTCTTTGACACCGAGCCAAAATATCTCAGAGCATGTAGAACAACCATGCCAACCATAATCTCAAACCATGACATAACCAAATAACTAGACAAATACCTTTGTATAATCATTTCATCATTCTGGGTATAACCTTTAATATAATTCTTTCAGCATCCTGACATAACCCTCTATATAAGCATTTTAATTTCCTGATTCAAGCTCTCTATATAAGCATTTCATTATCCAGGCATAACCATTTATGTAATTTTATCATCATCTTGGGGCAATTACTCTATAAAATAATTTCAACATACTAGGCCAAGCCCTCTAAATATGACTTACAACATGAAACTAGTCCAAACCCGCTATATAAGCATTTTAGCATAAAATTGGGCCAAAACCCTTATAAAACCATTACAACATGAAACTGGGAAAGGACCTATATATAAGCATTACTTCATGAAATCACAAAAAAATCAAAAAAACAATGATATCATAATTTTATATCATCATCCTCAATGGATAATTACGCAAATTTACCATTTTTGGTTCAGTTACACAATTCATTAATCAAGTGGGTCTTAAACCATTAGCATGCTAGTTTTCACCCAATAATTTCATATCAATAATATCCATTTTAATAACAATAATCCATTACCAAGGATATTTTATATCAATCAATCTCCTGAGATCTAATTTCATGCTAAAAACACTTTAATCCATTTGCTAATTCATTATTATTCTATGGTAGACTCACCCAATGAGTAGCTGTAAGCCAGGTCACATCACTATTAAAACAAAAGGGATCCAATGAATAATCCCAAAAATTATTTATCATAATTCACTATTAAATTATTTAATTCACACATTCTGTCATCGCAATTCAATATATTGTACATAATTAAGAAATTAAACATACCATATGGTTAGGTTTTAGAACACATACTTCTAACTGGTGATAAACACAACGCTTCCAAAAGGTAACACCAACAAGAAAAAAGGTGCAAAAGATATCAAGAATAAAATTAGATAATATAGATCAAGATCAACACTGAATCTAACCACAGTCAATATATTCCACCACCACAACCAGAGAACAACAAAATTGAATGGAAAACCTATGAAAAATAACTCATCAAATTTTTATTGCTTAGAAGGGATGTCTTGAACAGAGGAAGGTGCTCAAAATTCACCAAGGGATTGATAGAAGAAGGATTCATGTGGATGAAGAAATAAAACATTTGTGTAACACACCTATTTACCACTGAGATCGATAACTACAGTATGTGTTAATTTATTACATAACATGTAATTCTCAATTAATGAGTTACGCTGATATTAATATTACCTCACCTGAATTTAATCCTAACAAAACATTACTAATTGTGTAAAGGTATAGTCTTACCTTAGATATACTTCTCACTATGGACCAAAATATGTATCAAATGATCCTCAAAGGATGAATCTAAACTAAGCTCGGTGTCCTCAATGTATACTACATGATAAGGGTTTGGAAGATATCTCTGAGGTTGTGAATCATGTAGTGTTGTGTAAGGGTTAGTCAGTATGACACTGGAGAGACCCTTTCCACTATCTAAAACAAATCTATAAACCTAGGTTCAAAATTTCATATTTCTTGATACAACATTTCCTCAACCTAGGTGGCACTCAAAGAACACGATGACCAACATCAATCTCTAGAGGTCATATCGTATGGTAATCATATGATTTGTACCTACTCCTCACAGTCACTAACTACCTTATAATCAATTAGACCTTCTTATATTTATTATGCATTAGACTAGGACCAACAAGCATTGACTCACCTGCCTCCATCCAACAAAGAGGAGAATGACACTACCTTCCATACAATGCCTCAAAATGGCCCACCTGGATCGATTCTTGGAAGATATTATTATATGAAAACTCCATGAAGAGCATATAATACTCACATGGACCACAAAATCCAAATAATATGATCATAATATATCATCCAGAATCTGAATCGTCTATTAATATTAACCATCGATATACATATGATTGGTTGTTATTAGAAGATCCTTTGTCCCAAATCCTTCTGAATACCCTACTGGAACTGAGATGTAAAATGTGTTTCTCTATAAAAAATGATAGTCCTCATAACACTCTACAACTGAAATATCTCTACCATGTAAAGACTACCCAAATCATCAATGGTGAATATCTACCAGATAATAAAGAAGTTGGGTACCTTTGTCAGTAAATCCATGATCACCCATACTTCATTGTTCATATGTGGTTTCATGGGTAATCCTATCACAAAATCCATAGCTAAATCATCTCATTTCCACTAAAAACGTGTATTGGATGCAAAATTATAGCCAACCAATGATGCCCGACTTTCACACATCAAATGGGGAAACATTTTTCTATGAAGCTCACTACCTAATTATTTATTCCTGACCATCAGTATTATCTATGAGGTCATGATACATGTTGTTAAATCTTGGATATACCACCCATCTAGAAGCATGAAACACTATTATCATCTCCTCATGAAAACATATAGGAACCCATACTCAGTGATGAAAATTAAGATAAATTCTGTTGACAAGAGACCATCATGATGGTGTTTTCTCACCATAAATGTAGTATCTTATAACTAATCCTCTTGGATTAGATAATTTTTTTTATCTTGATCTGGTCAAGGAGAACATGTATAATATATGTCGATGTGAGATCTACTCATCCCTAAGACTCCTGAACATCTAGATACATGTCTAGAAATAGTACCATCATCCACCATTCATCGAAAGACTCCCACACTTCCTCTATAAGCATCTTCTGGCTCAATATTTTGGAAAAAAAATGTTTCCCTTTCCTAGTGTATAATAAAATTTGAAGTTGAAATACTTTAGATACTAGATAAACCTCATATTCTAAAGGTTCAGGTACCACTATGAAAATATTTCCAAGAGGTTCTTGTAGTCTGTGTACACCTCAAACCTCTCATCCAAAAGATAGTGTCTCTAACAACTAAAGGTTTATACCACCAAAAAAACTACATATCATGAGTATATAAATTACTCTTGTTTGGTCTAAACTTTCTGGAGATTTAAGGAACTACTCGATCCTCCTGCATTATAACTACTCCAAGTGTAACTCTAAATGAATAATAGTACATGGTATATGATTTACCTAGCACAAGTAATGTGAGGATAGGTGATAAAGTCATCCTCCACTTCATTTCCAAAAAAATATCTCTCACAAGAATCTGACTAAACAACCTTCACCCCCTTCTTGGTCAGCGTAGAAATCAGTGCTACCAAATTGGGGGAAGTCCTAGATAAAACACCGATAATATCTTTCTAAACCTAGAATGCTACGAATCCTGATAACATTCTTGGGATGCTCCCAAGATACAACAACTGAAACTTTCTATGGGTCTACATAGACACCATTTTCTAATATGACATGACCCAAGAAGTTCACTTTATCAATCCAAAAACTATATTTGGTTATCCTAACATAAATATGATTCTATTTTAATGTAGTTAAGTTGATGTCATGATTTTGGGATGATAATATGATGACTGGGAGTATACAAATATTTCATAAGAAAACCCACCAAAAATAGATCCAAAAAAGGATTAAAGATCCGATTCATTAAATCCACGAATACCACTACTGTGTTATTCTTATCAAATAACATTACTACAAACTCATACAAGCCATACCTGCTCTTAAAAGAAGTCTAAGGTATGTATGACGGTCTCACCCTCAACTAGTGGTATCCTAATCTAAAATAAACCTTATAGAAGATATTATCACATCTTAGATGATCAAATATATTATCGATATGTAGAAGGGGATACCAGTTCTTCACCGTCATCTGGTTCAATATATGATAATACATTCATAAGAACAATGTCCTATTGGCCTTCTTGGTGAAAATAAATGGAGAACCCCATAGAGTCATACTAGGCTATATGAAATCTTTAAAGTCCAAATCTCCCAACTAAAATTTAAACTCTCGAATCTCTGTAGGTGCTATCCTATAAGGTGGAATATATTCTGGAACTGCTTCTAGCACCCACTAAATCATGAACTTGATCTCATGTTCGGGTGTCAGGCTTCATAACTTGTTATAAAAAACATACTAAAAATTGTCCACCACTATTGGAAAGGTATAAAAATTCATTCCATCATCATCCAAAACAAGGGTTTAAATCTGGGGCATGTGACAATAAAATCTTCACTATATTGGTCTAGTATAACCAACCTGAAGATCCCACTCAACTTGGGGAGAATAACTACCTCCTTCAAGAGATAGAAAGGTAACTCTCATCTGATAACATTAAATATGATCTTGGTATAGAAATAGTGAATATTTACCAATAATCAAATCAAAACCTACCATTTCTAGCATAAATTGATCCCAAAAGAAACAGTAACCATGAATTTCTTGAGGGCATGCCTTGAAACATTTGATATTCTATGACCACACTCCCAATGGTGTGTTAATGGTCAAAAAACCGACCAATATTTACACATACAAGACTAAAACATTTGTAAAAAAAATAATATGTAAAAGAATGAAATTCTCCTATATCAAACAAAACAAAATCAAGGATATATGAGATAAGAATCAAAGCTCTGACAGTAGACTATCCTACATCCACACTACTTAGAGTGGTTTTTATAACATGAAACTAAATTTTACCTATGTCATGGGTGGTTAGCCCAAGACTGGAAGAGGGTATCTCAAAGTTCATACCAAGCCCAAAGAAGTTACATGGGTGGTTGTCTCTAGACTTACATGTTATGATTTTATTGGTTGGAATCCTTGACATAAGATTTTATATACTTATGTGTATTCCAAAAATCTATGTCTTATGCCAATGTTATGCTCTCATGGATCATGTTATTTGATTATACTATGGTTCATGTCTTATGAACTACTAATATTTAATCCATGACTCAATATTATGATATTTGATATGAAGGGAATGGGTTTTAAATGTTATCCTCATGTTCTCATCACCTTATATTCATGTTATGGTTATGTTTCTCGTTTATTTACCCTTACTAATAATATAATCCCACCATTTATTATGTTTATTACCCCTTGGTTATGAAGAAATGTTTTACATAGGGTATGTCTATAATAAGTACTAAATTGGAAGATATTTATGTGATATATTGATGAAATTTCACCAAATTTTGATATTTTATACCCAGTCTCCAAAGACACTAAACTATTACGGTCCTTAGGCATATCTGTCTGTATTGTGTTGAATATTCATTTTAAAGAATGTAATATCTATTTATGAAAATTCTAGGTCGCTATAATTTTTTTCATAAGAATGTTTTAGTTGAAGATTTGGAAACTATTATGGGGAAACATTAGTGATATCCCTAGGGATGTTTCTAATGATATATATATAGGGATATATCTATGTATAAGTTTAAGGATAAATAAAATTATAGTAAAATATCCTAGATTTTTTAAAGTATAGAACAAGTGGTTTATAAGATATTATAGCCATGTCTGTATACTATAAGTGGATGTGGCACATGCATAAAGGTACATAGGGGTAATAACTGTGAAAAGGGCGTATTGAGTTGGAATTTATCATCAATTGGTGAAAGACAAAGGGCCTTGTTACACGCCTTATTTCATAATCCCAAGGTATATGATTTGAAAATTGACCTACTCATTAATAACCATCATCAATTATTTAAAATAGATGATGAATATGAATAAACAAGGATAAACCTAACTTCTCATAGATTAAAAATAAGTTTTCATGATTTAGACATCCTATAAGTGATTTTTCTTGATTATGCGGTGTTACCACTATGATTAGTGTGGATCACACTATGATGTTGGTTTTAGTTGATGGATGGAACCCAAAAGAAATATGTTAATAATTAGTGTGATGGAAAATTCAATGATTTTACTCCCAAAAAACCAAAATTTATAATAGATGGAATGAAAAATCTAGTTCCTTTTCTCAAGAAGATTTCTCAAGATATGAATAATGATGGACTTCAAAATGAGAAAAGGAGGGTACAACATTATGTTTCATCCTTCATGATGAAATTTGCACCTTTATTCAATGGGTATTCATATCCACTAGTTTCTATGAAATGGGTTAGTAACACTAAAAATATAATTTCTATCTTCTAGTGCCCTGAGCATGAAAAAAGCATTTCGGTTATCTACCATTTAGAAGGTGAAGAAAATAAATGGTGGCCACTTATCAATAATCATAAAAAACATAATTTAATTGAATCCCTAGATTGGGAAACGTTCAAGAACATATTTTCCAATAAGTAGATTCCTTGTATTCTTCCTACAATGATGGAGAATGAGAGTTCCTTGATGTAAGAAAAAAATAATGAACTTGTTGGTACCTACGAGGAAAATTTTACAAGACTTTAGAGGTACACTTCTAGTATTATGATGCATCCTAAAATTAAGGTTGAATGTTTCCTCAGTGGATTAAAACCAAGTCTAAGAAGGGTATTATCCATAAGATACTTCTGTATCAATGAAGAGACTATTATATGTGCTATCAAGGTGGAATTGAAGGTTATAATTATATATATATCACTGTTTTGATAAGAAGATAAAGATGGAATTCCAAGAAAAATATAAGAACCATAGAGAGAAAAATATGTGATTTTATTTATGCTTAAATTGTGGGAAGATGTATGGAAGAAATTGTCATATAGGGACTACTTAGTGGTTTATGTTAGGAAAGGAAGGGAATAAAAAGGATGAATGTTGAAGTGATGTGAAGAACTTAGATAATGATTCAAATAGTGAGATAACTCCATATAATGAACCTCTCACACTTCTGTGTTTCAATTAAAAATATTTTGGGAATTATGCTAGCATGTTACCAAATCTGAGCATTAATAACGATGGTAAATTATTACAACCTAGGAAGAAAATGTAAAAAGGGAAATATTATGGAATCATGATGACTGAAGTGAATCACGATAATTAGGGTACACTAATCCTTACCTTCTTAGTTAGGAATTTCATGTTTTATTCTGTATGAATGATCCCAATAAAAATATTATTGTTCATTGTTTAGTGAAATTACATGTTATTATCTCCCTATACGTAAATTATTTAATAAAAAATTACTTTTTATATTCTATCATCACAATTTTTAACCCAAGCTTCAAATTGAAATTTTTTTGTACAAGATAAGAGATTATTTAAGGAATAAAGGGTGAATAATGTTTTAGAATAATTTATATCTCTAGGTAAGATTAAATTAAGAGTCATGGGAACCATTATGGATTTAATATTTTAAGATTTATCATAACTTAAATTTCTTTCACACCCCTCTTGATGTTTTATTTGGTTAAAGTTTATCAATATTAAAGATATGTTAAGATAAATTCATTGAAATGAGACCCTTTGGTTTTGTATAAAGTGATAAAGTTATTTTAGGATGAATGAATTTAAACTTTTTGGACATATTATTATTGTTATTGGTAACCATTAGGGTTTATATTATCTTTGATGTTGAGATAATTATTGGTTATAGTGGATCACCTTACAATGTCATCACACTTTATTACTATTAGAGAAGGTTTATATTTGGATCTAATTTCTAGAATATACATTATAGAATTAGTAAGGTTTGATAGAGTACCACATTCAATTGTATTTAATCATAATATATCGTTTATATTTATGTTTTGGAAAATTCTTTAGCAAGATCTTAATATGCTGTTGAGTTTTATCACTGCATGACATCCTTAGACATATGGTTAGTTTGATAGAATAATTAAAACCCTATTGGATATTATTAGATACTTTACTATGGTTTTAAAAGGTTTTTGGGATCCACACCTTCCTCAATTTGAGTTTTCTTTCAACAATATATTTCACTTGAGAATATTGATGGATCCTTATGAATATATTTATGGAAATAAGTGTAGAACTCCAACGTTCTAGAACAAAGTTGAAGAAAGAAAGATATTGGGACCTAAGCAAGATGATGATATAGAATATAAGGTTAGAGCTATTAAAAAATATATTAATTGTAAAGATTTAACAAGAATTTTCTCATTATAATCATCAATGTGATCTATAATTTTAAGGTGGTAAGAAGGTCTTTCTATAAATTTCTCTGTGGAAGAATGAAGGGAAAACTAATCCCTAGATATAATGATCCCATTAAAATAATTGATCATATCAAAGAAATAGATTATCATTTTGAAGAATCCAATGAAACTCTCTCAAGTTCATTGTGTCTTCCATTTATCATTCATAAGGAATTGCATACATGATACATCACATGTACCAAACTTAGAGGTCATACAACTGGAGCATGATATTTCTTATAAGGAAGAATTAGTAGAGATTATAGATCTAATAGAGAAAGATATAAAAAACAACACAACTCACCTGGTTAGTGTTTTATAGTGAAACCAACAGCTTGAGGAAGCTACATGGGAACTTGATGAAGAAATGAGGTAGAAGTACCCTCAGTTTTTGGTGCCAAAGTGTCGTATTTCAAGGGATAAATACATTTTATGGTGGTTAGAATGTAATACCCCAATTTTTTATGAATAATATTTTCTAATAGATAAAATTTAATTGATATAATTAATTAAATGCAACACCAATTTAATATTATAACTTATAAAACACTTCATAAGCTTTCATTACACACAACACTGAGTTTTAACAAAACCAATATATATTATTATTATCGTTATTTAAATGTGGCCAATATAACCTATCAATTGAACATAGTGATAAAAATAGTAATAAATAATTTATAAATATAAATTATAATGGTTTTATATAAATAAAATATATTTATAATAATACAAATAATATTTTGTAAAGTCATTATATGTTTCAAAAATAGAATTTTCTCAAAAACTAAATTTTATGTATTTCTGAAAAAATTGATAATTAAATTTTTAAAATTTTATAAAATTAATTATATAAAAAAATAATTTTTTAAATAATCATTCCCAAATGATCTTAGGATGAATTTATTGGATTTTTTCTGAAAACATTCAATTTTTGACAAATAGTAAAAAATACCAAATTTTAATGGAAAACTTACTTTTTGTTTAATTTTATTAAATTAAAATATATTTTAAATGTATTTTAAAGTACAATTAGTTCAATTATTCATACATTAATCCAATTTAGGTTATTTTTATCAATTTCTTATTTAATTTTGATATACCAACATTTCAAACTTTTGAACATTTTCTTTTTAAAAACTCGCTTTCTCGTTGCATCTGTGGGATTAATTTTAAATTAAAAATTTCCAATTCAATGAATTGAATTTGGAATAATTGATTAAATATTTTTAATATAAATAATATATATTATATAATAATTTTATATTATTTTTTTACCCAAATTAATAGTAAATATAGTAAAAATTGTTTACCATGGTTAAGGTAAAAACGGTTTTACTGGGGGTTAAAATAAAATGATAATCATAAAAAATAACCCAAAACTTATGAAAACTAGATTTTATGGCTATTAATAATAATTATTAGTTATAGGGTCTAGAATACTCCATTTTATAGCCTTTGTAATGAAACAAACAAGTGTAGAATTATTTGTTTTCAAAAAATTACTAGTGTGCCACCCACCTCACTTGTAAAAGGCCACACCTTCTCCTCTCTTCCTCACACCTTGAAAAATATTTTTTGGAAACTAATTGAACAAATAAATATCCAAAATTACCAAATATAATTCTATAATTCTTATTTTATATATAAATTAAAACTCGGAAGGATTTTGGTGCAAACCTAAGGAGGATACCCGAAGAAGAGGTAACATTCATCAACGAGATTTTTTTTTATTTCTTCATAAACCTCATTCAATTATTATTATATCATTATGATATATTGAACAAAATATATTAAATTTACTGATATTTTTTTATTTTAAGTTAGTTACCTAAAACCATCTCCATGTTCATCAAATGGGTTACAAGTTTGTCATTCATGTGTACGGCGGGCTACCACCTCGCGAATCGATGTCATTCATTTTTCCATGACCAATTCTCAGGGTTAAAAATAATGATATATTTATTTTTTATATATTATATTTATGATATTATTATTATTATTTAGTTATTATATCATACATAACTTTATGTTTTCTATTTTGTGGGAATATGATAACGCCGCTCGTGTGTACGGTGGACTATTACCTTAAGAAGAAATATAATTCATTCATGATTTAAATGGAAGGTAATAAGGTTGGGTTTAATGAAATTATATGATTTACATGAAAAAAAAATGAAGATTAAATGAAAATATATTATTTAAACTTCATTCATTCAATACGTTGAGAAAATGGGAATAGTGCTCAGGTGAACATACAACCTATCATTTCCATGAACGATGTATTTCATTTTCTATATATATATTTTATGCATTACAAGAAATAAATATGTAATGAATATATATGATATTTATTTCATTTTTAACATTATTTATATGATTAAACAATGATTTAAGTAAGAGTACAAAAAATAAGAAGTCAAAACATACACGACAAATAAATCAGTTATTGCCTGAAACATGACTTTAACATGGAATTGATAATAAATGGGTAATAAATGGAAATAATAAAACCATATATGGTATGATATATATTAATATGATTATATAATAGATTTATAATAAACTTATATTTATTATACATGTATTTTGAATATGTACCATAGAATTCCAGACATGTAAAGGATATATTGCCTATCTTTTATTTGAGGGAGACATATGGGATTTGACCACTCATTTATTTTACATGGTTTATAATCTTAACTCTTGAAATTTTATATCATTAATAAAATTAATTTCATGATATTTAAGGTTTTATTTTATTTCCTGATTTATTGTGGATTACAACTCAAAATATTACTAAGGTAGTAAGGGATTTTTGTCTCAATTGGCCTTCTCTGAGACATAGATTATGTTACAAACCTATATTAATTCATGATGTGCATATACATCCCATTTTACATGTTATATAACGAATTTATTAATCATAATGATATTTTATGTCATTTATTCTTGGGTATTATGATTCAAAGATACCAAATTTGCAATGATTTTACCTTATAGTCTAATCATTTATCAAGATTGTTTATGATTATTTTTAGGATGATAAAATTTTAT